>OW679200.1:97128192-97570035 GCA_940337035.1 Agriotes lineatus | reverse complement strand
CTCTTATTTATAACTTTTAATTTTCAAATTTTACGACATTGAAATTGATGAAAATGTAACTGAGAATAAGTCACCTGCATGTCTTAAACTTACTACGCGTTGTGGCCTTACCCATGTTTAGCATCCACCAATAAAGGAACCGTTTTTTATAAATACTCGATTTAGTTTATATAAAATTTTTTTTTTACTAATTGATATTGAAGTGCGCAAGTTAGTTATTCGCATTCAAAACCACTTTAGCATCTATATTGCTCGTTTGAACACTTCTTTTTCTTTTTGAAAGAGAGCTATGCAGATCCTCAACCACCTTCAATAAAGCGACAGTAGAATTTATTCATTGCAAGTAAACGGTTTATCCATGAAAAGTCCTGTAGTTAGGCGATACTATTAGTAAACTTCAAGTGAGCTGCGCTTTTATTGCAAATACTCTTTCTTCGGTAGAAGAACTTGCATTCATTTACATGTGTGCTATGTTTCACACTAAAAATAATTATTCAGTAGATATATAAAACCATAATGTAAAAGATATATTTCAAAATAATGCAGCTAATCAATTCTCTCCACCAAGTAGTTGTTAAACGATCTCTATTGAGTTTTAGGTTTTAAATTATTTCTAGATTATATATCACTTATGTAGTTGTAAGCAAGTTAACTTGTTACATGTTGTTAGAGTGATTTACATTTTTACGCCGCTTGTCGTGGTTCATGCATGCTTCGATAAATCACTATTCAGTTACCCCTCTCGCTTCATTGGGTTTTACATGTTTGTATCCATTATCAGGGTAAACCGCAGTGGCTTGCCAGCCAGCAGCAAAGGTAGGTCCGTTGTGAGGAGCTCTCATTCTAAGGAATACTGAAAATTATCATCGGCTCAAGTTCTAAACGCTTAATACGTTTTGAGAAAAGAACTTGTGAAGACCTTAAGTAATAAATAACATCTGATATTTACGTAGCTACCCCCACCCTTCCCAACTGGTGCGCCAGTCGCGGCTGACTGTTATATAAAGTTGGATGCGTATCTTCCAGAATAATCAAAACACCGACCTTAGGTCGTAGATCTCGATTAATATGTAGTAAGTATTGAGATTATTGATTGAATGTTTTCACAATGCACATGTTATTATATGGAAAGCCTTTGTTCGTTCAGTATTAAAAGCAAACTAGGTTGATAATGATTGTTGAAAATGTTTAAACTGTTTGCTTTCTTTACAAGAATAGTATATTATGGGACAAGTGGTTGAAATATAATTTCAACGTTGAGAGTGGTTTTTTCAAGGAGCGAAGCGAGAGACCTTGAAATGTTATCAGCCACGAGTTGCGTATACTATTATTTATAATAATAATAATAATAATAAATACTGTTTTATTCCCCAAAATAAATAACAATAATATATACATAGTAAATAATAAATATAAACATATGGGGAAGCGATGGTAGTCAGATGGCTCTCTAAAAGAAAGCCCCTGCTCTACCTTACCACCGCTTCAAAGAAAATGTAATAAAATGAATATCACGCAAGCAATGTCAACAGAAAAAAACAATAGAAACGAAATTATCAAACTTATATAAAATTAATATTTAAAAAAAACGATAAAGTGAGATGAAATGTAATGATATGAGTGATTTACGTATGTTCATCAAATGCAACTATATAAAAAAAACACAGAGAACGAAATCTTTTAACAGAAATGAATTAATACTCAAGAAGCTAGCCAGTTTAACAATTTATTTTTGAAAGTGTGCAAGGAAGTCGTCTTAAAAGCAGTAGGTAACGCATTGTATATTCTAGACACGTTATAAGTAAAAGATCGTTTAAAGAGTTCAGTACGATGTAATGGAATGGATAACAAGCCTCTATGACGAAGATTGAGATTATGAATGTCAGTTCGAAAACTTATTTTATTGTAGAGATATGGAGGTGACTCCAACAAGATAACCCCATGAAAGAAAACAGCAGCATGCATAAAGCGTCGTTTCTCCATGTCTAGCCAGTTAGTTTCTCTAATTTTATATCTAATATGTTCTCGTCTGCGTATGCCGTGGATTAACCGCAAACAAGAGTTTTGGACTAATTGTATTTTATTTGATGTTGCTTTGTCTATGCAGAACCCATAAAGTGTATCGCAGAAATTAAAATGCGATAGAACTAGTGAGTCACATAATAGCTTTTTTATATCAACATGTAATACTCGCCTGTTACCGTATAGCAATTTCAAATTACAGTAAGCTTTACGTAGACAAGCATTTATGTGTTCACGGAATCTTAGGTCTTTATCAAGTATAACTCCCAAATTCTTAGCGGAATTTTTATATGAAATTGGCGTGTCTCTAATTTTAATTTGAATTGTTTGTAAGCATTCATTTCTGTGGTTAGAAGAACCAAATACAAGAAATGCAGATTTTGATGGGTTGATATTAAGAGAGTGTAAAGCTGCCAAATCAACTAATTCGTTCAACTCCTTGTTAATAACGGCACAGGCAGTCTGAACATCAGCTGGTTTAAATGATAGATAGACTTGGGTGTCATCTGCATACTGATGGTAAAGGCAATGATTGAGAGAAGTGCTACATAAATTTGAAGAATATAAAGTAAACAATAGAGGACAAAGCGTAAATCTGAACGATTGTTATCCAGTACTACACAGTGTTGCCTTTGAGTTAAAAAACTCTCAATTAACTTAACCGCTCCCTCAGCAAAACCAAAATGCTGCAATATAGCATATAATATCACATGATTAATAGTATCGAAAGCCTTGGAGAAATCTAATAGTATCAATACCGTAACATTACCAGCATCGGTCGCTCTTAAAATATCATCTGTTATGTTTAACAATGCAGAACAGCAGCTAAAACTACGGCGAAAACCTGACTGATAATCAGGTAATAATGAGTTAACTTCCAAATATTCCCTGATTTGTGAGTCCATAACTTTCTCCAAGACTTTCGATAGTACTGGTAGTATGCTAATTGGCCTTAGATCTTTCATATCTTTTGGCATGTTTATTTTAGCAACAGGAAGTATATTAGCAATTTTCCAGTCTTTTGGAAAAATGCCTTCAGATAAACAAGAATTTATTATGTGAGTAATAAAGGGTGTTAAGAAAGGGCAGCACAATTGTATCATTGTAATATTTAAATTATCACTACCCATTGCTTTGGTTTTAATAGAGTTGATAATTTTGGTAACATCGTCATCAGAAATAGCAGTAAATGAAAATTTAGTGGTTAAGTTAGGTTTCATCCGTTCATACATTTTTAGAATTTCCGGATCGGGTTGCTCCACACCATGCACCGAGTTGAAATATGAGTTAATTGCATTAACATCGTTCAGGTGTGGTGGTATAGTGTTGTTTTTTTGTTTCGAGTAAATACCACAACGCTGTAAATCTTTCCACAAAGTTTTAGAATTACCATGAGCTAATTTATAATTTAGGTATGCCTTTTTTTCGTTCCTGATAGCAAGAGTGGTTAGATTACGAAGTGATTTGTAATAATTCCACTGTTCTTGTTTTCGATATTTTTTAAATCGTTTATATGCAGCGTTTCTTAAGCTTATCATTAACCTGACAGTATCCGTTAGCCAAGGAGCTTTCGGCTTTCGAAAAGTTGATGTTTTATAAGGAGCAAAAATGTCATAAGCATGTATCAGGTTCTCATTTAAGCAATTTACCTTATCATTGACACCATTTAAATTGTAAATATTACCCCAATTAAGAGCTTGAATATAATTTTGAAAATTATCATAGTCAAAATTTGAAAAGTCCCTAAATGTGTATGTTTTAGGCTGCGGTTTTGATGTTTCTAATAATAAGTTACAATAAACAAGTTCATGGTCTGAAAAAGCGCTTAGGTGTTTAGTACCAGATCCAGCAATGATATCGGAATTACTTACTAATATATGATCAAGAAGCGTTTCTGATTTGGAAGTTATACGAGTAGGTTCCTTAATTAATTGAGTGAATCCAAAACTGTCTAACATAGATAAATATTGTTCAGATTCAGTGCTATCGGGTTCCAAAAGGTCAATATTAAAGTCACCTACACATAATACAGTATCGTATGAAGGAAGCAGATTACTGCATATTACTTCAAAGTGATCAATAAATGCCCGATATCTACTTCGATGCGGTAAGTAAATTGTACCTAGTAAGTATTTATGCTTGTGAACAACGAACTCAATCCATAATTGTTCAAATTCTAAAATATCTGTTACATGAACCTGTTTAATTTCAATAGATGATTTCGAATACAATGCAATACCACCACCAAAGGTAGGCCGATCTTTCCGTATTAGACTGTAACCAGGAATTTCAAGTATATTGCTAAGTATATTTTCATGTAAAAATGTTTCCGTTACAGTAATTAAATCATATTCGTAATGTAAAACATGTTCTCGGAGCAACTGAAATTTATTCGTTATCGATTTCTACGATGTTTCACAAATTTTAACAAAATAATGCACTTTAAAAAAAAATAAACATAAAGTGACATTCCTCTTGTCAACAAGTAAATGTCAAACAGTTTGAAATCCCGGTAGTCCGAGCATTTCAATCTCTAGTGGTTGAAATGCAACTTCAACCACCGGACTCAATGTCAAAATGACTGATTTCAATGTCATGAGTAGAAAAAAGTGTTTATTCTAAATTAGCAATTTTTATACATACTCCGGTAAGAATACGAATTGAACCGCGATTAAATAGATTTCGTCAAGTTGACTTTTTTCAGCTTGCGAGAGCATGGTACTGATAACATCTGCAAATGTGAAATCAAATTGCAGTTGTAGTTTTTTGAATAATATTTATTTAGAAGCATCATATTCGTTGGAAGAATGAGTCAACTATAAGAGAAATGTCAACAAAATGACAGTTATGAAAACATTAGATCTGTATATGCTACATAAGACATTTTAAAATTTAATTTAATTTAATTTAATTTGCACTCAGCCAACAGCCGTTAGGCCAATTACAGGCGTCGCTGTGCAGTTAAATAAGTACTATAGAGTTTAGTTGTGGTCTCCGACGCAATGGCACACATTTATTGGAACTCTGCAACATCCAAACGATTATTTTACAGTATGTCAACTATCTTCCGAAAATGATGTACTATATGAAGCGACGTTGTGATTAGTTTAAAACAATCGTGTGAATAACTTTTTATATTATGTTATGTAATGTTAGACAATCGCCAAGTCAATGTACTATTAGCCAAACACCCCAATACTCAGGGCATTTATATTAAATTTTAAAATGCAAAACTTGCCTGTCAGTATCTTAGGCTAACTAAAATGAAACGTATTTATTACTCTCTAATAAAATAGTTAATTGCCCCGTTCTATATTTTATTAAATTGCAATAATCCTATGGGCTTGCTCCGGCAAAACACAAGACTAATATCTCAGGTTAGGTTCAAATTTGAATTTTATATTAAAAGAATTCTGTAGAAAATTTAACTCAGAGTAGCTCAAATACTCAAAATTTTAGTACAACTTCTCTACTCACTTCAATAATTAATAACCTCACAAAATTGACTTACACCACAAAAGGTTCGCGGGTGCATACAGCGTTTTATTTTGATATTCAAAAGCCAAATTTGCATGGAAACCACAGATAAACTGAATCGAATCTCCCGCCTAGCAACATCTTACTTGGTTTTGTTTCAGGTTGTGACGCAAAAACGACGCGCTACTATCTTTTGTCTTGGCTTCCTGTGAAAACTGCAAATCCTGGCAGAAATCGCATTTTCTAGTGACGCCACTTGATTTTCTGGAACTTAGAAGTATCTGGATGCTCGGAAACACGATGAATCTTTCCAGCAAGGTGTGTTCCCAAAGTCCACTGGCTTTCCGGACTCCAACCACATAAAACCCTGTCAAATCGTACCTTTTAAAATATCGCCGACCTTGCCTCTGGAGCCCCTGCGGGTGACGCCAACGCCCTTATTTGCTGGAAGTTGCTTCCTTGGCATCAAATCTTCTTTTAGGATGTTGTTACACCTCTTCCCGACCTGTAGGACTTGAGATCCCTGGCTTCTGGTGTTGGAATGGACTGGTATCGCAGTTTCATCTTGCTTGCTTTTCACTGGCCTGTACGTTTATTCATAATTCTACGCCCATATTCATTATGCACATAACCGACCTTTTGCATTATTTACTTACATTTAGTCCACCTTCAAATATGCTCAAACCTATCATATTACTTATATTATATTAGCCATCTTAAATCTTTTTTACTCAAACTTCAAATTCAATCCTTCTGAAACTTGGTGTTCTTATGCTAGACTTTATTCCTCTAATTGTGCTTCTTGCATCTCAGTTCCAATGCATTTAATAACTTCAACTATTGTCTAGATTGCAATTAAATAAAATATTTCAACTCTGTGCTTTAATTGACTTTGTTCAATATTTCTCTATGCATACAGAATTAAATTGCGAGCATTAAATCATCTCAATTAATTCCATAAGAATCTATACATTTTATACAAAGAGTATCTTTTGAATGAATAATTTTGACTACTTTGGATAATGTAATAATTATTGGAGTCAGCTTCTATGTCAAAGATTTGTAATTTCATTTTGCAGGACTCAATAAACAATTCACTCATAATAGTTTTATTTAAAAGATTAATTTTATTTTATTATGTAAAGCTTTAAAGTTCTGTGAAATATGTTCCTCTTCAAATACAAGTGTAGCAGTTTATTAGTTTTAAAACGCTTTGACAATTGTTAACTGTTTCTCTGATGCGTGAAGATGTTATGTAGCTGAATAATGAGTACTTCCTTTGCTTAGGGTTTGCAGGTTCTCATAAAATAAGTCACTGTTGACCCAAATGAAATAACAAAACAGCCTTTACAATCAAAAAAATTCTATTTGAAGTAAAATATTTGTTTTTGAAACTTTAAATTTTATTCAGTTTTGTTTTTGTTTGGAATTTTCAGGCCTCTGCAACGTTTTGTGTCTTTATTGTGCAGTAGCTTTCTCCAATCTATGATTTTAGTAGCACACAGTTTAAAAACAAAAAAGTAGAAAGTCAACATTATCCCGATGGTAACAAACCATTGGAGTCGTTTTAACCAATAATTTAAATGAAAGTTTCCATCTTCTCAGCTTTGATATGTCCAATGATGGACGTAGGTGTCTTCTATATATTTCAATGTTTCTCTGTCCTGTGCTGCTGGGAACCATCTCCTGTCCGAAACTCACTTGATATCACCAAACCACATTTTCTGCCGTATACCAACACTTGGTGGTTTTCGATTTCCACTGTACTACTTTACTGGTCCATATATATGGATCTTTTCACGTTCCCCATCCATCTCCATTTCAGTTTAGTTGTTTTTGAGAGTATGTCTGTGACTTTTGTTCTCCATCGGACCCCTTTAGTTTTATTTCAAAGTTGTCGGGATATCTTTATTTCCCGGTACATGTTTAAGATTGCCAAACGCTGTCCACCCGAAGCCAATTCGTTCGTAGTTCGTTTTATTTTTCTTTTCTAGTTTTATTTTGTGTCTTATGTATACATACTCATCAACTTTCTGGAATCTATGGTTATCAATGATGATCTTCGTTTCCTCTAGAATCGTAATTTTTGTTTTGTTCATATTGTTTAAGCTGATGCGTTTTGATGTATGTTGTAATTAGCTGAGAATTGTTTCCAACAGTTACATATCGATATTAACAAACCACACCTTAAAACTAACAATGAAATTGAAATCAGCACATCAATATGTCACTATAAGCGGAATGCCGCACTAAAAACTTTTTAGACTACTTCCTGGAAATTCAATGTTAGCACAGCAACAATCTCACCAAACTTGTGTATAAAATTTTGTGTAAATTTAACTCAGCCGCCGACCAACTTAATGTGCCCCAAAAGTAAACTGCCATCTCCATTTTCTGTATAGACTGCTGAATATTGCGCTTTGTACGTTACATGTACTACTAACCCTTTCTGATGTCTTTGTTAATGAAACTGTTAACGCTTCACTTCATTACTTCGACACGAAGTGTACGAAGTATTGAAATTCCCTCATATCGAAAACCACTCTGAGTCAAATATCTCTAAAATTCGAGCCAACCGACTAATGAACCCACTATATCAAATCTCCGTCTCAGCGGTGCGGATATTTTGGTGAAGATCCCAGCCCACTAGATCAATCCCCCGTAGTGGGGGGTGCCTAAACGTGCTGTGCGGGAGACGTATGTTCGTATGTGTACACGATTCCGGTCGCCAGGAACCTTCCTGAAATCTTGGATCGTTTTCATACGATAGGTCCTCCGAAAATAAAGGCAACATCAACTTTTGAGCTATGTTCGTCGGCAAAATTTTTTTTTTTTTTTTTTTTTTTGATAAATAACTGGTTCATAGCATTTCATTGTATTAGCGAAACGGAGTGATGCTGAGTATCGAAGTATTCTTGGAAAGCACGAAAGGGCGCTTTTCTTGGGTGGGGGGTACCGTATATTTTTATTTAATTTAAGTTCTTCTGACATACAAGAATTATTAAAGATTTATTAAATTAACATGTTTTAAAATTCTAATCAAGGTAGACGAGTCTTTTTACAAAAATGTTGAAAGTCACAATTTCATTGCGTATTACATAGCGAAAGTATTACTCTGGATGTGAATTTTAACATTATAGGGTTTTGCATAAATTTCGCTGAAATCACCTATATTCAGTTATCAGGCAGTTTTCCAGCTTCCTGTGTAAAATTGTAACGTACCTAATGACCGTCTCGTAGCTCAGAAAAATACTTGCTAAAATAATTTCTTACATTAAGACCCGCGTTAGAAACTTTCCTGAAATCATAACGAAATATCTTACTACGCTTCAAAGAGAACGTTTAGTTTTTCGCCGAAAATGCAGAAGTAATGTGGAGTATTAAATAAAATTTCGACGTAGTTGAAAGCTTTTAGAAGCAATATGTTTCAATCTCCCAGACACTTCGAGAAGCCGCTTTCTTTGAAAGTACCAGAGTTCATATTCTATAAATAATTTTATTAAATTGATAAGGAGGCGTTGGGAAGTTAAATGTAAGTGGAACAAGATCACATTGGCGCTGGATGTTTTAACGCTTTAAAGGGATTATTTCTGCTCTTCTTGCACGTTTCAAACCAATTTAGTGTTAAACGGAATGTAACAGGTTAAAGGATAAAGGGTTTTATTTAAGAGTTAATGGAATTACCCGTTCCTTGTTCAAATAACCACTTTAATGCAAATCGTAGCTTAATTTCGTGTATATTGTTATTTAGAGGTTTTAGAAGCTAAAATTGCTTGGTTATTAGATATTCTAAGTTAACTTTATAATTCTGTTTCTCATTGAATTTTCATGAAACTTTCATAAAAACTAAGAGCAATATGTCATGGTAGATCGTACATAAAAAATTAATTTGAAAAATATTTTAAAATACATATTTAACATCTTGCTTTATTGAGATCCCTAAAAATGTAATATCCGGAAATTAATATTTTTTGCAGCGCCACAAGGAAAATTACATACAATAAAATTAAAAAGCTGTTCCTTGTTTAATTCTGCAAATTCTAGTTCCATATCGATCAATTGATAAAGAAAAGGAATAGTGATATGTTAGTAGCCACAGGAAAAGTTTCAGCAGATGTTTGCTCAAGAAAATTCGGGCTTTTGCGAGTCGAAAAAATTAATTTCTGGAGCACACAAGTTTTTGCGCTCACGCAAAACCATAAATCATTGGATGTCCCGGATTTTCAGTTGCTCATGGACGATTGCTTGCGAAATTTGCGGGGGCGTTGCGAACTTTTTATCTTATCTAAACACTTATCTCCGAACGTAAGACCCCGGCTTTGGATGATTAGCAGCGTTTTAATTCCTTCTTTCTCGAAGTTTGTTCATTTGGGGTGCACATCGTTGATCTACAAGATTTGGGACATATTTCACGAGGCGTTTTTCTGGGCGGTTCTTGGAAGCAGGATTTTATGTTTTCTATATATTTGAAGCTTTGGGAAATAGATTTCTATGTTTCAAAAGCGTGGGTGCGAGATCACAGTATTTTCTTTGGGGCTACAAAATCCAGCCGGAATAATATTTTCATACATAATAGTGGTTTTCGTACTGTCTGATTCTGTGCCGGTTACTGCGTTTTCTATTAAAATATAAAATTACCATAATAAAACATAATAGAACTCTTTGCAATAAAGTGATACAGTAGCTTCTTTAATCAGTTCTGTAAGAAGTTGTAATTTAAAGAGCTTTTATATAAACAGTTGTGTTTTACCTTTTTCCCCAGCTTTCCAATAAGCTCTTAAGCGGTTTTCTGTTTCAAGGGAATAACTTCGTTTATGACTTTACAAAATTTCGATAATTAAAACCGTCGTGTTTGATTAAATGGAGGGAAAGGTCTTGAAAATACAATTTGTGGCATGATTTTTTCAGCAGCCGCCTTATATGCAAATAGCTCCAGTCACTTCAGTATCTGCTTCGGCCCAAGTGTTTGAATTTCTTATATGAGCACCTCGACCTGAAAATTTTGGGAGCTTTATATGGATATTGGGAGTTTTAGGGCTCGAGGGTCAGTGGTGTATTTGGCTTTTCGCCGATGCCTTTATGTCTATAGTCGTTCAGATTATGCGAATTGTCGTATTTTTCTACCCCATTTAAAGTTTATTATAACTGTAAGTAAGATAGTAGAAATTGGACGTTTTTCATAATTTTATTGTAATGGTAATTTTATTTATTTTTACACTATAGAATATAGATTGAAGAATAGTTTTTTCCATCGGTTGTAACCGGAATGCTTTATTTTCAGATGGAAAATTTCTTGAACTACTATTTCAATTTTAACAAAATTTATCTGATGCCTTATGTATCCTTACATGTAAAACTATATTGTGCCTGCATGATTACCTGCCTCTGTATCACGTTTCCATGGCCGGCTATCGGGCTCACTTCTTTATATCGTCACCTTCTTCCTTCATAATACAATGATAAGCCTGTGTCTTACTTATGTTGCGTGTCTGACTGCACTACTAAGACTTCTGACTAGAAATCAGATTCACTTAAAGAGTACAGGTTCGAATCTTACCAATTCCAATACTTCTTTTTCTTTGGAAATGAATGTAATTCACATTATTATTGCTTTTCTGTCCTATTAGAAACATTAAGATATTTCTACCGTCTATGTAATAACAATTATAGACACTCATTAAGGGTAGTCGACTTAACATAAGTTATTTTGTTTTGCTGTGAGCTTTCTTTGTTAAAACATTTTTTGTTCTAGATAATCGAAAAGCAATGAATTTCGGCACTTTTTAGCGGTCAAAAACACCCACTTGTTCGTCTAGTACCTTTTACTTTTTGGCAGTAATAACCAAAGCAACAAAAAATATACGGTACCCCCCACCCAAGAAAAGCGCCCTTCCGTGCTTTCCAAAAATACTTCGATACTCAGCATCACTCTGTTTCGCTAATACAATGAAATGCTATGAACCAGTTATTTATCAAAAAAAAAACCAAAAAAAATTTTTTTTTACCGACGACCATAGCTCAAAAGTTGATGTTGCCTTCATTTTCGGAGTACCTATCGTATGAAAACGATCCAAGACTTCAGGAAGGTTCCTGGCGACCGCAATCGTATACACATACGAACATACATCCCCCGCACAGCACGTTTAGGCACCCCCCGATGCGGGGGATTGATCTAGTGGGCTGGGATCTTCACCAAAAGATCCGCACCGCCGAGACGGAGATTTGATATAGTGGGTTCATTAGTCGGTTGGCTCGAATTTTAGAGATATTTGACTCAGAGTGGTTTTCGATATGAGGGAATTTCAATACTTCGTACACTTCGTGTCGAAGTAACTAACGACCATTTCAATTGGCCAAAATCAAAATACACCTCGCCGGTTTTTTAGGTATGATCATGACCTCCCCACCTCCTCGATTACACTGTCATTTTTTAATAAGGAAAAACGTTTCCGAAGCAGTAGAATACAAAATATGTATGTAACTCGTACAAAAGCGGTCTTTTAGACACGCTGTATTTATGTGTCTCATTCGCGCTCGCTTGGCCATAAACTGTGGCTTCTCCAAAAAAGGCCTTAATTTCGTACTTGTAACATAAATAACTATTATTCTATAACTTATTTATCTGCAATTCGATTTAAAAAATGCAAAAATTATTCAACGATGGGCCAACGGCTCATTTTCGTAAAAAACTAAAGTGCTAAAAGGTTCGAACGCATGCCTCGGAATCAGGACGGACAAAATTTACGACGAACGCTACGGAAACGGACTATGAGATTGGCCACATGGAATATTCAAGGACTTAGGACAAAACAAATAGAAGTGTTGAAAGAGTTAGAAGCGAAAGATATTGATATATGTGTCTTAACCAAAAATAAGAAAAAAGGAAAAGGCAATGGGAAAATAGGCGACTACTTTCATATCTATAGTGGTGTATGTAAGAGCGCACGAGCAAAAAGAGGAGTTTCGATAGTCGTACATAAGAAACACAAAAAGAATATTAAAAATTGAGAAGAAGTGGATGAGCAAATAATAACGCTAGAGATAGAAAAAATGGTGAAATCATTGTTATTGTAGGAGTGTACGCCCCGAGTGAAGATGCAGATATAAAGATAAAAGAAAAGTTTTACAGCACACTATCGAACGTGTTATTGAATATAAAAAACAATAAGGAGATATGTATACTTGGAGACTTAAATGCCAGAGTAGGCCGAAAGATCAGTGATTCGGTCGAAGGAAGATATGGCGAGGAAAGAATAAACGATAAGGGTGAACGTCTTACAGATCTATGCCAAAGTCTATCTTTAAAGATAATAAATGGATTTTTTCCTCATAAAGAGATCCACAAATTTACATGGGTCCAATCTACAACACAACTGCGGTCGATTATTGATTATCTGATTTAGCGACAAAGTTCAAGGTTAAAACCATTGTCGTAAAGGTGTATCGTGGTGCAGAGTGTGGATCAGAACAAGAAACTTAGTTACACATCTCATATTTATTGATCTAGAAAAAGATTACGATACAGTCCCCTTGATAAAGCTTTTCAGCGTTTTGACGAAAATCGGCCTTAGTAAAACATATATTCGGGCAATTGCTAACAGCTATAAGAACTCGCAAAGTGTGTCAAAAATGGGCAATAGAATCTCTAAACCCTTCAAAGTTACAAAGGGCTTTAAGCAGGGATGTTGCCTGTCACCTACTCTGTTTAAAATTTACATTCAAGAAGCTTTACAAAACTGGAGACGGAAATGTTCAGGAATGGGAATAGAGATTGTGGATACATACTTAACAACTCTATTTTATGCTGATGATCAGGTACTTGTGGCAAATTGTGAAGACGACATTGATTATATGTTTAGAAAGCCTAAGGAGAAATATGAAAGTTGGGATATGAATATGAATATAAAAGAAAAATAGAATATTTAAGGGTAGGGGAGGAGCAAGTGAGAGAGTTAAAAAAATGCGAAGATAATAAATATTTAGGGAGCATTATATCAAGTGAGGGAACATCGAACAGAGATATAAGATATAGAATTCAAAAAGGTAAAAATGCGTGCGGATATTAAATTCATTACTCAAGAAATTAAAAAGAATACTAAGATGACTATCTACAGAGCGACTGTGGAACCGAAATTGACGTATGAGTTAGAGTGCTGGCAATTATCGAAGAGAAATAAAGAAAAGGTAAATTCAGTAGGAATGGACTTCCTAAGGAGAGCATGTAGAGTGTCAAGATTGGATCATATACCGAATGAAGAAATTAGAAGACGTACAGAAAGAATAAACACGACTACAGATAGAATAGATACAAGACAGCTGCTATGGTATGGACGTGTAAGGAGGATGGAGAAAAACCGGTGGCCAAAGCGAGCTTTAAATTATGTCCTAACCAAGAAGAATGTACTAAGGAGAAATAACTCGCATTTCGAAGCGGACCGCTAAAAGTTGACAAATATGGCGGTCGTCGTGTACTATTATCTATTGACAAAACTCGTGCACTGCCAATGTCAAATATTTTCTGAGTGTAACTGGAAATTCGGACCATGTTTTAACAATTAATAACACAGTTGAAATACACTCCATTAAATTAACAACCGTAAACTGACTTTTAACAGCAATTACAGGTTAATTTAGCTCGCTTCCAATTGTCGAACGGCAGCAAAAACGAAAGAAAATGACCAAAGATAGTACACGCTGTCGACAACGCCGCGACGGCTATTTCTGGCATTGTAGCCACTTTTATATACAGCCGTCATAGCAAGTTACATCTCCTTAGTACAGTCTTCTTGGTCCTAATAAACAGAAGAAATAGAGGAAGAGCAGCATTGACTTGGATAGACGAAATTACCGGAATAATGAGAGACAGGGCTACAGAAGAAAAGGAATGGAGAGACAGAAGCAGATGGCATTTGAAATGCGGGATGCGGCAAAGGCTGTAGGACCCCCGCTTATATATACATACATATAAAAATTATTCAAATTAAAAGAAGGCCACTTATGTGGTAGGCTATAACAGCTACGGTAAAGTGTATAAAAAGCTAAAAGTTATAAAGCATATTGTCTTTTAAAAATGTAAAATATTTTTAAAATATTACACTAGATTAAGTTGTAATACTACTTTGTTTACATAGAACATACAAAAACGATCATAAATAGATAACAAGTATATTATTTATACTGCTCTAAACATACAGTTTTCATAGGTCTCTCTATTGTAGATTTAGTTTAAGCAAATTAATGCTCGTGTTGAATATTTGTATTTTCAGGAAAATACAAAAAGCCATTGTTTAATAAAAAAACTGTTCTGATTATTTAAAATTATATTTTTTTCAGCTAATTTGTATTTAAAATGGTGGGAAAATATGTAACGTAGAAAGTACAATTAATTTTTAAATGGAGCTAACTAAAAAAGTAATTAATCGAAGTGGATGTATACAAGACGGGTATCAAAAGTACAGCTTAAGAATGCTTTGAAAAAATCTGCTAGAGCATACCTTACATAGTATATTACATTTAGCTGAACAGAGAACCTCGGTCAAATGTCAAAAGATGGTTTTGTTTTCAATCGGTAGTAAACACAACCTCACAATAATTGTCACTTATTACAAGTAATCACAATTTGGAAGTTAAATTTGACAGCTGCAAGTGCTACAAGTTACGCCTTACGGTACGTAAACAAAATTTTAGTCAAAGCATTCTTGGTGCTTTTTTTAAACAAGTTGTCAGACAATATACTTTTTTTGTAGATTCATAAAATGCCTAAATATATATAAACAAATGAATAACAAAGCGCAAATATCTTAGGTGGGCGAGCTTGTGTGTTCATACAATTCAGAACTGTTCTCTTGTTTTTTAATAGGCGTGTTTTGTAGAACCACGTGCAGCAGTATATCTATTTTTGTGGCCAAGAACAACTGTTGATATATCCATCAGCCCCTATGGGGTTGCTGGTATTTTCTTCATACCAATTTAACGTTATTTAAACTGGCTGCAACATATAGCAACTTTGACAACATAATTCAAAATGGGAATCTCAGTCAAAGAAAACATATCGCCAATAATCACAGTTCTCTTACTCGAGAAACATCATCTCCGGTGCTAAAGCCTACCTACTCCAATATAACAAGCTAGGTGATTTTTCTATTTGAAATTTGTGCAATTCGTAAATTGCATCACCTCGCGTGCAATATCAAAAGGCATTTTTGGGTTAAGGCAATCGTGTCACCTTACGATGTCAAACAACAGCTTGTCGCTAGAGTATAGAATTACATTGCGAGGTTCAGTAAGAAAGAGCGCACAGGACTGGCTTCAGGCAGTTTTGATGTGCAATTATACCACATTTATTACGGTTTCTTCTTATGTTATTTATATATACATTTATGTCAGCCATGGTTATCTATTCTAGTTTTGATTGATAAGTAAATCCGGGTAGAATTTATGGCATCGATCGCAGTTTTATATTATTAATTAACACCGTTTGGTTTAGTCATGGTCATTTATTTGCTTTCGTATCTTTTATGTGTGTCTTTAAACAAATATATCTTTATATTGTACTGATTGCGAGTAGACTGGCTTTTATCGGAGTAGACACTAAAAGTAAATATTTTCATTGTTTTGAGCCACACTGAGTCAACTTCCGGAGCTTTGTTGCAATGAGTAGCCGTTACCTCGACTGAGAAGAATGTTATGACTTCTCTTGTTATAAACTGCGCTAGCGGCCAATGAAGAAGCACATAATTATACAACTTAAACACAACAACGGGCTGACAAGAACTCCATTACAATATGTCTTGCATCGGTAGGGTTGGAAGTACAGCATGACTAGAAGGACCGTTACACCTTTCATGTAAGAACTAGGAATGATCCTACATTCACTTCCAGATATTAAAATCAAAGTACGTCATTGAAATTGACGATATTGCAAAACCTAAAAATATTTTGCCAGCATCTAGAATCTGTAATCAAAGAATCAGTATATACAAGTATCTGTCTCAGAAGGAAATAGTAGATAGATAAACTAATAACAAAACAACCACAGACGAAAGAACCTAGTTTCGAAATTGACAGTATAAGCCACTCCATGATAAAGAGCAGTTCAGAAATACGATACAAGAAGTAACCGAACCGTATAACTACATTTGGAAAACAGGTATATTTCCTGAACTATGGAGAAAATTCAGTGTGATCCTAATCTTACAACTGACTAAACCAAAAGATGACGCTGACAGCTACCAACCCACATCATTAATGTCTAATATTTGTAAAGTTCTAGGACGCATTATCAAAAATAGGCTGACCGTTCATTTTGAAAGCTCGAATCAAGTTGATGAAAACCAAAATGACTTTCGAAAAAATCGTTTCACCTTAAACTGAATAAGGAATCTAGAAGTAGCATTAAAGGTTAGTTTATTCGAATGGAATCTATACCCTTCTTCTTTGGTATTTATACAAATAGGTTTTTTACGCCGTGTGGAAACAAATACGTCAGTAGCTTTCAAGGAACGCCTACAACAGTTCATCAAAAACTTCTTAGAAGATAAAAAATATCACGTCTAGAGAAGAGACTGAAATTCATTAAAGCTCTATTATTAGTCTGACCCTTTTTTTATTGCAATAAACGACGTTTGAACGAATTCCAAACACCTTTCAAGCATCACGGTTTGCAAGTGACCTCTAATAACAGAAATTAAGTTTTTGACCCTAGAATGACCTGAATAGCACATATCAAACGAATTAATTGAAAGTTGCAGGGTATCCCTGAACGACAGACCAATACCAACAGACCAAGAGCGGGGAAACAACACAAAAACATCAAGAAATATTGTCAATACTATTGCCCAAAATAAAATATTGAATCTGCAGGTATGGAGCAACCAACAACTCTATATATTATTAAAGTCCCTATACTCAATATAGCACAATGGTCGACGACTCGTCCCGAGACACAAATATAATATATTATATTAATTAACAGGCTAACTCCCGCTACTCTACAGACCTTTAACTGAGTTGTCAGCATATATTATTCATATAGTTAGCCACACTTTATTCCTTAACCTTTATACCTTATCTAAGAGAATTACACCTTAATTCAATATTCGTTTTCGTTACTTTTTAGGGACCTTCAAATCCACCGCTCATTGGCCCAAACACTATCTCCATCAGTTTGATCAACCTAGAACTAATGAGTTAGTAAAAACTTCTACAGATATAATGACGGTTCTAAATCGAAAAAATTGAAGTCAAAAATGAAAAAATCTGTAAAGGGTTTTACTCAAAACTTCCCTCGTCAACATTGTGACAATAAATGATTTAAAAATCAAATTAAGTTAGGAGTAAAAATATCTTGACGTTTCTAATAAATTAAATACATTTTCAAATTTAAAAACAAAGGATCCCGATGGGGTTTGAACCCGCCACATCTTCAGCTCTGCAGATCGCTCGATCCAACCGTATATCCACAGCGGATCTAACTGCAGCGAAATTCCAACTGCGCTACCGAGTCTCTTCCAGATACGTCCGGCGCGCGCCTCTGTTAAACGTCACGGTGTTATGGTTGAAACATTTTTACTCTTTTGTGACATTATCCTTTATCGGTTGAGTCTTATTTTCGGCAAATGTAAAGCCTGACCTATGCTAAGTTACTACTTCCTTTCATTTCAAAATTAACACAAAAATAAACAAAGTTTAATTTTTATAAGGTGTTCGCCCTGTAAATATTTGTATGAAATTGTACCGGTTTCATGCGAGGTAGATATGTGATATGTATGCAAAATATCGTCTTCCTCCGACAAATAGTTTTTGAGCTATACTGCCAACACGCAGACAGACAGACAGATAGACAGACAGACAGACAGACAGACTGACGGAATTGAGAAAACCTCTCTTTCGTCATCTAGGGACCTTTCAGACGAGGGAAGTAAAAATACATTGCATATAGTTCCCATTG
This sequence comes from Agriotes lineatus, assembly GCA_940337035.1. Lineage (NCBI taxonomy): Eukaryota > Metazoa > Arthropoda > Insecta > Coleoptera > Elateridae > Agriotes > Agriotes lineatus. Next base: position 97,551,587 of record OW679200.1, on the reverse strand, counting down.
CATATAAAAATTCAAAGTAATAAAGCACCTTAAAACATATCTTAAGCACAAAATCTCGAACAAATGGATCAAGAACGGATGAGAATTGCAGAAACTAAGAGTTATGTCACATCGCTCCCTACGGTTAACAAGATTAACAGCAGTGATAACATGCCTCAAGGTTGGTCACACCTGATTAACACAAGATTATCTATTAGAACGGAACTAACGCCCAATATGTAAACAGTATGTGACCTAATTCTGAAGAAGCACGCACAAAGTACTCAGTCGGATACAACGTCGAAACAGTATTCTCCAAACCAGAACGGCTATTGTTATACCTTAAGCATTTCATTTGTTGTGATATAAATAATTATTGCAATACATTATTGTCAATTAGCGTCATAAGATCTTTTAGTTGATACAATTTAATTCTTTAATAAAGTAGAAGACTGTCCTTCAAGAAAAGTGACAGTTTTCCAGAGAATGTGAACGTTTATTTTACGAGCGAGCACAGCTAATAGAGTGGATAAATTTTATACGAACGTGAAAAAATTATCTTTATAACATGTTGAACGTGCTATTTTTTCAAATACCATTGGAAAATCTACCCAAAATAATTTACAGGAATCTAGAAGTTGTCCAGTGTCCGTTACTATAACAATACAACAGATATGAGCGTTTTTCTTTCTATTTAGAAAAAGTAGCTATTTTCATTAGTGAAGAAAAGACGTACTTTTCACAATTAGAATGACACTTGAAAAGTTCCACATTTTTTAATGGTATTGGAAATTTTTTTTTTCAACTTATATATATCAAAGTAGCTATTTTTGCAACTTTCGTCACTAGAGATGAAAGTACGCGTTGATGTGGAAATGAATCAACAGGCAACTATTGTATTTTGTAATTTTGTATTTTACAATAAAGTTAAGTATGCCAAGGGCTGCCAGACTAAATAAATTTGTAATTTTTCTATTATATAATGTAAATTTAAAGATGTTTCGTATTTGGGGAATATCCTCAGAATGAAATGCGTCTTTTCGTTCGTGAAATTGGTTTGTTCTTGTAATATACAGGGTAATTCACACGTTTGATCAATAAATTTAAAAATAGTTCGATGACATGAAATAGTACAACTTTGCATAATACACTATATGTTAAAAGTTTATAACTAATAATTACACAAAAATTAAAACATCAATTTGCTTAGACTAATTAATGGTCACTGGAATGAATTTCTGTGCAGTTCCGAAGTTTACGCAGATGGTTGCGATAAGACGGAACTTAGATAAAATTCAGAAGCAAAAAAACAGTTGTTTGGGCATTTCAATCACATTCGGTGCATTACGTGTTAGCGGTTAATGTACTCCTATCTGACTTATTGACCCACCGAAATGAAGACTTTCGAAGCGACTCTACTGGGCGAACGTTCATTTCCAGGTATGTACCTACTTATGCATATTCCACACATAGCTGCGAAAGATACGGATGTATTTTCTTGAAAATGTGCAGAAACGTTTTCTAAAGCTTTGGAAGGATAGCAACATACCTTCGTTTCACTGCGTTACCAGCGTTCGTTGTCCGGAGGCTCAAATACCCAAAAAAAAAAAAAAATGTTTTTCTGAAAAATGGTTTTAATTACAATTTTTACAGATAAAATTTTCCTCTTACTCATAAGTGATACCCCATAGGCACTATCTACCCAAAAATTTCAGGGAGGGAAATATTTGGCGGAGCTGGTGGGGTACACATTTCATACAGACTACATTCCAAGAAATTGTAGGGGGTGTTCTGTGAAGCTTTAGAGCTATGGTCCAACACTTTGGTTTCACTGTGATGCACCGTTCGGTGTGAGGAGGCTCAGTTACCCAATAAAAATATTTGGATAAATGACAAAAAAATATCAAAAGTTATTCTAACGATTTATATCATATTCACAGTCATTTCCCTTTTATTCATAAGTGTTACCCTATATCCAGTGAGTATAGACACGTTAAACTGACGTTGAAATGTAACTTTGGACCAAGCGTTATATTAACGCCGAAATGTCGAGAAAATCAACCAGCTTTTCAATTTTATGTGGCTGATTCTATGTCAGCATATGATGGTCTGTTATCGTTTAGATCATGACGAAGAAAGACCGCTATGTGTGCCTACTATTTAACGTGTTTTCTACGTTTGGTTACCAGGACAACGTCTCTTGAACGATATGTTATTGCAACTTTCACCGATATGTTAACGTTGTAATATCGTTGCCTTTTCAACTGAAAACCTAATTGCTTAATACTTTAAAACGATGTTTTATTAACGTTATTACTTAGTTAAGCGTTAAAGTTATAAGTACAATAAGTTTCAACCACAACTTCTACTTCACTTGCTTTTTACGTTGAAGCGACGTTTTAATGGATACAAAATTGATATTTTATTAGTTTCACACAGGCAACAGCCGCGGTATGTTGAATAGAAAACAATTAAGCTTAGTGGAACATGGAACGTACTACCTACCACTGCTATGTATTCTTCTAACGTACTTCTGCTAGCATTATGTCAAATTAGAATAATAAACACACAACGTTCTGACTCACATTTTTTTTATTTTATCAGCTTCACAAATGCGTATTAAACAGTGCCTCCAAATCACCAAAGGGAAAGAACGGTTTGTCAGCATACTGGAACGTTCCACTGTGGTGTGGTAGCATAACCTTACGCGTGATAGGCGCTCTGAGCACAAGCGCTGAAGAAGGGTACAAATTATGTGTTTTTGTAAACGTTATTTCAAAGTTTAACAGTTACCACTGATCTAAAATACACTCTAAATCAACGACATAGAAACATCATGAAAAGACGTTATTATCACGTTACTGTAACAATGTTATGCTGCTACTCATCTAAAAGCCGTTTTATATTAACGTTATTTTAACGTAATATGGAAAATGTAAAGTTTGCGTGTTTTTAGAAAGTTAAAATGTACGTTTTACATTAACTGCTGGTGTCATATAAACACGCTTAGTTAATGTCATAGCCAAACGGAATAATTACATAAACAGTATAAAATTTCAAAAAATCAACGTCTAATTCACGTTGAGAAAATGACGTTAACTATCGGACTAAGGTCGTTTAATTTTAAACGAATAATGTTTTTTAACTATGTAAACGTCTTTTCGACGTATACTAAACGAGCGTGTGCCCGATGGGTAGTTAGTATTTACTCAAAAATTCTAGAGTGGGAGATTTGGTGGAGGGAGGGGGCATATTTCTATGTAAATTTACGGAGATGTTTCATGAAGCTTGATAACTTTAGTTTTACTGCGATAAATTGTTCAGTATGAGAAGATCCAAGTACCCTAAAAATATCGAATGAACAGAATAGCTATTTATGCAACAAGTGCTAAAAGTCGACGTTTATGCACGAGACATGAAAATTGTAAAACGAAGCCGAAGGCTGAGTTTCATAACATGTCTTGTGCATAAACGACTTTTAGCACCCGCTGCATACAATATTTTATCTACGACCTTAATTTTAATGTTATTAATCCGTAAATACCGATTTAACAAAGGTTTGCATCTATGACAGTTAGAATTTATGTCATAATAAAGAGATGGCCTTGGTACGCGGGCGAATGTTTGTGAAACCAATACTGTCAAAGTCAGTTATTAACGCTTTAATGATTTCAAAAACACTTTAACGCAAGAACTAACTAGAATAACTTTACAACCACACTTCCAGTTCGAAATTGTAGTTTTATAACCTCACTTCAATTTTAGCAGATTGGCTAAAAGTAAACAGCTGATTTCTTTAAACACGCTAAATTATAAAACGTCACTTTTAGTGAAAAAAGCTAGCGCTAAAAGGCCTACTTTTAGTGGTGGTCGTAGATAAAAGTTCTTTTTTCTCAAACACGACCAACGATGTTGATCATCTTCACAGACTATATTTTCTTCTTACCCAAAAATTTCATGGAGGGGATATCTGAGAAGGGGAAACGAATTTCATACAGACAAATTTCCATGAAAATTTTCCGAGATGTTCTGTGAAGCTTTGAAACGACGGTACCAGCCGTTGGTTTAACTAGGATCCACCGTTCGGTGTGGGGAGGCCCAATTACCCAAAAAAATTCGAAAATGCGAAAGCTTTTTGAATAAAAAATAGCTTTAAAGATTTTCATAATTTTCACAGATATAAGTCTCCTCTTACTCATAAGTGATATCCCATAGTCGGAATCTACCCAAAAAATCCAGGGAGTTATTTGGGAGTACAAATTATATTTCAGTGCTGAGCTTATGGGGTATGAAAACTGGAGTTGCGCGAGGTCTATTGATCGCAGAAATACTAGTCTAATAAAGATTTTGTTAGCCAGTGGTTTTCAAAAGTTTGCGGAAGATCCATTTTTAGTGCAATGTATGTCTACTGAAGTGAGTATACACAGATTTAATTTAAATCTATACTTACAAATCACCCTCTATACAATTAAAACGTTTGCAACCGAAAAAGTGAAATGTATAGTGGATATTTCTAGTATAAAGATGCTAGATATTTATAGTAAAAGTAACATACTATCGTGTATATTCTAAAAAACTATTGCATTAGAAATATTTCAATAATTTTATAAGGTACCCACGCAGTTAATTATTTTTAAATAGCAAAGTTCTGTTTCCACTATAAGACTAAAGTTGATTCTTATATTTTATGAATAAAAATAAAAACACCACATATGATGATCTGTGACTAGAAATGTATTCTTTCATGGATTTTATACCAGCTCCAACTTACTTTTTCAAATTTAGGAGTAAAAATACTGTCTGTTTCTAACATTTATCATTTATCATCAGTAAACATTTTCCGAAGTACTTTTATATGTTTTCCTAGATTAAAGAAATTTTTACAGTGAGAAAACTTTATTCTAGTTGAAAAGTTCTATCATTTATTGCTTTTTTTTAAATTTAATCTTGCAATTGTTAACCTACATAATAATGAAAATGTACTTTTAAATGTCTGTAAAAAGCAGAGTGCTCAGATTATTCACATGGAACAAAATTATTATTGAATAAGTAAGAAAATTGTTGTGACAAAAGTTTCTTTTATCAAAATCGACAAAAATATTATTTAGTTTTATCTTGAAGTAGATAATTGTTTGCTTGAACTTTACAATTTAAACATATACCAGTGCCAATAATATGGTAATAATCGTTTCTCAGTGGTTCACATCTAGTGAGCACGGGAGCTGGCAACTCGAAGTTGCTGGTTAGCTCTGCACTATTTGTCATGGGTGCAGATTCTTTTTTCATCTCTTCTATATTGCGTTCGCTTCTCAGCATCCTTTCACACCCTGACGTTATTACTGTAGTCGAAGAATGAGAGTTTTTATTTTCACTATTTTTACTATATTTTCAACCCTGGTATAAATCAGGCTGACGGTTGTTTGTCGCAATCTATAACGCAAGTTAAATAGAAAACGAAGTGAAATCAATATGAATTAGTAGCCATAAAGTGAGACCTACTTGGTATTTCAGAGAATAGAAGAAAGAGCGAAGAGTATTTCAGATTACCATTCAGGGGCATGCTGTTCCAGGAGGAGAATCAAAATAATAAGATATGGGGAGTTGGAATATTGATCTACAAGAGATTAGACCGATTTCACGCTGGGTTACATTTACAAAACTAAAATTAAATAAAAGACGCACCATAAAAATTATTCTCCAACGACCAGTTACGAGGAGGGGCAGATAGAACTCTTCTATGGAGAAACCTTACAAGGTCTATCAAAATCTTTCTCAGACTACACTTTGGTAATTGGTGATTTTAGATCCAAAACTGGAGAAAAGGTAAACAGTGTGGAACATATGGAAGAATTTGATACCGAGAATAAAAATTCGAGAGGCTAACCATTCAGTCAAACATTAAAACACAAATAAAACTTTATCAAAAATATTCTTGAAGGAAGTGCCTCTATCATCAAGATCAATGAAATGATAATTGAAACTTTGTCTATTGTTTTATATTTCTTTGTGAAGTTCTTGAAATTTGGTTTTGGCAATTGATTATGTAAAAATTGAGTATGATCCAAAAGATCAAAATCATTGAACTTTATTATCATCATTAAAATCAGTGCTCCGTCGTGCTTAAGCAAAGAGCATTCCCCCGTCATTTTCAAGTCAGGAATTGGCATTCTAGATCTGTAATACTACGATTAATCGAACGATTCCGGCAAGATGGGTTAGTGAGCGAAGCAGCACGGGCCAGGAGACCACGTTTCGCAGCTGCTCCATCAGTAAGGATGTTTAGATGCTTTTTTCGAGGATGAGAACAGCAATGAAGTAAAGGTTACCGGTGCCAATTATTGCAAAATTCTGGAGAACCTTATTTATTTAGCAGTTGAGGACATTTCAGAGATATCGAACGACTGCTTATACGGCTAGAGCCACTATGCAACTTTTGAAAAAAAATGGAAAAAGAGTAATTTCACAAAATGTCGTTTTCAACTAGCCTCCATGTTCGTCCGATTTCAGCGCTCGAGATTTTTGTTTGGAGTTGTCTAAAATACTCTTTATGTTAATAAACCCCGAACTATTCATCAACTGAAGGAGAATATCCGAGTAAAAATTCGTGCGGTGGTTTTAGTTTTAGACTTGAAGATAACATAATAGCCCCAATACACTGTTACACAACACAAAAGCCAAGTAAACACATCTTTATTAAAACGCTAACAAAGGTTGGGTGAATGGGAATAGCACTGGTAGAACGACATGCAACCACCTCCTCGTGGTAACTTCTGGGTAGTTTTACGGAACTAGCGATGAGGTATATAATACAGCACAGGCTACAGACTATTAATATTGTAACTTAAAAGTGTTTTACTTACTATAATACTCATACGTTACAAAACACGGTAAAATCAAAGACCTGTGGAAATTGCTTGTTTTATGAAAAAATTGTGAAAAATTAGGTAGATTTGGCAGACTTAAGATATGATTATGTTGTTAGAATTTTTTATGCTGTTTAATTGGTTTAATAACACCTCTTAAGACTGAGCCAAATATTGTATAACGAATTTGAAGAATTCTGAAGATATTTGATAAATTTCTCAGGAAAGTAATTGAAAATAACGAAATGCATAAGGCTCTGGAACAAATAAAACGTAACAAAACAGTAAGGGGGGGGGGGGCATGAAAAGATAGTAGATTGACGAAGAGAAAGACACAGCTCTGATAAAACTGAAACGATTTTTAAATAAAAGGGTATCTAACAAAGAAGATCCGGAAGATTAGAGAATGACAGAGCGAACAGTTTGCTTTTCCAAATGTACAAGTTGCTATTGAAAATATTAATGGTTCGCATTGAGCATAAACTTCAACAACAGCTATATAAAGAGCAAGCTTGAGTTAGGACACGATGACGTACAGTTGCGGAAACATAAACCGGGACAAGTTCTGTAGGGTCATTTTTTACTATTCGAACGTTGTAATGTTGCCTTCCTGATTTTTTATGAAATGCTTTCTATCATGTGTCAATGAACAAAGACGAACAGGTTAATGCAGTACAAGAAGCTTGGGATAGCATCGAAAATGAATTTATTCAGACAATTTAATTTCGGCAAAAATGTTGTGTCCCGCTTTTTATTTCCGCAGCTGTACCTACGTATTTAGTACTATCGAAAGTTTACAAACATTGAAAATAATAACAAAATAGTATACAGTGTAATATTCCTGTATGGATAGTTTTTTCTTGATTTTAGGAATATTTTTGATATTGTAGAAACCTGAGTAATAGTGTAAACAATGAGAAATCTAAGGCTAGTTTACAGATTTGCTTGTCGTTCGTTAGCTTCTTTACATCCATTTCTCCATTCTATGATTTTACGATTCCACCTACTTGTGTTCGGTCTGGCCATATGTCCCGCATAACTCCACGTTAAAAGAGCTATTTTGGTGCCGACATCTGTTACTTTTTTAGTACGAGTAACTGATCTTAGTCCTTCGTTTCCTACTTAGCCTTTTCTCGTGATGTTTAACGTTGCTCTGTCCATTCCTCTTCGAGCTATTTTGATGGTTTTTATATTGTTTTCTATTGTTGGCTAGTTTTCCGATCCATATGTCATTGCTGGTAGTACAGTGATCAAGCACGTTCCTCTGGGCGTCCAGGTTTGATTCTCGCTGGGGCCATGTACTTTAAAATAGCGTTTTATGTGCCTAAACATAGTCGTGGAAGGCAACGGAATACCACCACGATACCGCCGAATCTATCCCCATGATGTTTCCACTACATGCAACGATGGAAATCGTCAGCGTGCTGCAATATTTACATTTCTTATCAGCGCACCTTCCAGGAACTAGCAGCACCAAGGTAAATCAATATAGGTTTAGGGCTCTATTGGCTACGCTTAGTTATAAATACTAGTGGACCCATTGCAAAATATTTTGGAAATTACATAACTTCTTTCTAACGTGCAGCAGGATTCATTAGGTAAAATTTAAATTTTTAAGTTTTCAAAACTACTCACACGTGATATTGCTACATATACTTGACCACCGCTAAATACTGGGGTTTTGGCAAATACGATATATTCCCACTTTATCCATAGTTTGTCCTTGTGATTTATTAATTGTCATCGCAAATGGTAGGCGCACAAAAAAATCTCTTTTCCGAATACAAAAAGGTAGTGCAATATTACGGCTGACCCACCTAAGGTTCGCCGACGATATAGTACTAGTCAGTACTGATATAGAAGAACTGGAAGGCATGCTACAGGAATTAAATGAACAATCACAGAAAATGGGACTTAAAATGAATCTCCGTAAAACCAAAATAATGAGCAATACACAAAATGAAATTACTGTCGATAGTGTTCCCCTCTAAAACGTGAACCAGTACATATATCTTGGTCACATAATCAAGATCGGAAAAGAGAACCAGGTAGCCGAAGTGAAAAGAAGAATCCAACTAGCATGGGTAGCCTTCGGAAAGCTCAACTTCATTCTGAAGAACAAAGATATACCGATAAATCTAAAACGCGAGGTGTATGATAGTTGCATATTGCCAGTGAATATATACGGACTGGAGACAATGGCCCTGACAAGAAAAACCGCAGAAAAACTTAGAATAACTCAAAGAGCAATGGAGCGGCCCATGCTGGGAATCACACTGAGAGATAGGATTCGAAATGACTATATTCGCAACAAAACGAGAGTGACGGACATTATAAATCGTATGGCGAGACTGAAATGGCAATGGGCCGGGCACGTGGCACGAGAAAACACAGAAAAGTGGACAAGAAAAGTGGACACAAAGACTAATTAATTGGAGACCACGAGAAACCAAAAGAGGAATAGGAATACCGCAGAAGAGGTGGATCGACAATGTGAAGATCATAGCTGGAAACGCATGGATGAGAACCGCCAGAGATAGAGATACATGGAAACAATTGGAAGAGGCCTATGTCCAGCAGTGGACGAACACCGGCTGAGAAAGAAGAAGAAGAGAAGAAGAGTGCAATATTACAATGTGTTAATCTATACACGGTAATAATACTCTTCTGGTTGTGGCTTAATGCTTAATGTTCTTAAAAATTCAGCCTCTGTACATGTATTTTGACGTTTCAGCCCTCTTTCACACGTCCGTCGAAAAAACCGTAGTCACCTTTCACACGTGGGGCCTCCACTTCCTTCGTAACAAACAATCCAACGTTAGTATAGCACAGAAGCGTATTAAGTACAGTTTGTAACTATTAATTATTGGTGAGTATTTGTAGTTTATTGTTCAATCGATGAAATTGATTCGCAAAGTAGCTATTTATTAGATAATCGAAGAAAGTATAAAAGGGCAAGTGCCAGAAATCTGTAGATTCACCAGTTGATGGCGGAAAGGACAGTAGTTCGGGAGCATTTAATACTTTGTTTCGCTGCTTAAAAGCAGATGAGCAAATGCAGTACTAAAATAAATCCTTGTCTTTTCTTCTCGTTCGGAAAATTCATTATAGTTTTCTATAATTAACCTCTTTCCAAATATTTCTAGATTTAATTCGGTCTTTGTATTTATCAGTCGTTTTATCAAAACTCACACTGCTTTCCTCAATGACACTAATAAACAGCTCAATGTCTAGATTTTCCATTATTAATTTAAATATGTGTTGTGCAAGACTCAAAAACAGCTGAAATGCTGTTGCAATTTATTCTCTTCAGGCCGTCTTTGTAAACTTCTTGCTCCGGCGACGACGAATTTGCCGTTCGTGTGTACACCTGCATTTACTCGCATGGAGCCACCACTGGAGACTTTAAAATTGGACGGCGACCGGCCGGCGAAACTGCTGTGAACGTCTCGTGTGAAAGGTTCTATATGAAATATTGTTATTTATTTGTCGTCAGTGTTACTGAGGGCTCAGCAGGCCGTATTTTACACAAACAAATTTGAGCAGGTGCAGTGGTCCATTGCAAAAATCAGCAGAATACCGCGGGCCGACTCCGAGAGTTTACTTGTTCCACTGCTATCGCGCTGCAGCTGCGTCATTTGCACGCTAAAATATTTTGCTTTTTCTCTAAACGTTATGCAGTTATTTGCAATTTTTTTTGTGCACATCTACATGATGGCGGCTTTCATTTAACAAAAGAATTATCGAAATCGGGCCGGTGGAAGTCTCAAAATAGATGTCGAAAGAAACAGCTTTACGTTTTAGATATATAGATTATTGTAATACAATATTACAATGAAAAACATGTAAATAAAACATAAGACACTTTAAGAAGATAAACGTCTAAAAGCGACCCATCCCATTCTTGTTCTTTTTTAAATTTCTTCTTCTTCACTGCTTCTTTCTAATTCAGTTCTGTGTCCCAGGTGAAAGTATTCTTTTGCTCTTTCAATTTGGCTTTCTTCCACTATTATCTCTAGGTCCAGGATATATGGTTGTGGCTTTTTTTATATTCAGTTTTAACTCTACTTGTTGAGAGGCTCTATTGAGTTCCTCGAAATTCTCTTTGATCTTTCATGTTTCCTGATAGGATAACGCTATAGTCAAAATATTGTAAATTAGTGAATCGTTCTTTGTTCACGTTCATTAATTTCCCTCTCCAATTTCTTGAATATATCTCAAATTTCATGTGAAGAGCTTCGGCGTACGTGTTTGCCTCCTGTCTTACTCTTCTTCTAAGGGGGACAGGTTTTGTTTTCTCATGTATAAGTTGCTGTAGTTTTCTCATTTAATTAATTTATGGATTTTATATGTATTTGGTCAATTTTGTTGTTTTCCAGTGTTATGTATATAATCCAGTGTTTAATGCTACTGTTAACCTTGTTAGAGCATTAGTTGAATGTAACTTTATTAGTTAAAGCTTGGGTTAGAAACTTAAAATAATTCGTTCCGTCAGCAATTCACAAGAATGTGCTGCGATAACGAGTCAGAATTTCTAATCAGCACGACACGCTCTGGGTCACAGTTACACACTATTGATCAGCACAATCCATGTCGAAACAAGTGAACGAACTGCAGTAGTTTGCTAAAACATTTAATTATATACAGTTAATTGTGAAGTCATCATGCCTAAGTAGATTAACAAGTTCACTGTGCTTTTGCTTACGTGAACGATGTAAAAATGTACGTACATAAGAAGTATATTTTAATCAATAAAGCAGTATTACTTAATTTTGACAACTTTACTCATTCAACATTTACAAAAGGTATGCTATTCAAGCCATAAATTTGATCCCTGAGGATGAGTACCGGCATACCCTCAACTCTCAACCCTTAACTAGGAGATGCCTACAAAAAGTCACTGACACTGAATCCCCACATTGGTATAGCGATATTAAGCCTTTTGCAAATATAGAAAGGCCAGGTACAATAGATTTCTATTCGTTAGATTTTTTGAATATTATTTTCATCGGAAATATATGGTATCTAGTACTATATTTTTTCCTAAATCTGAATTTCTCCTGTGGTTGGTATCCATCTAGCTTTCCTTGTCAATCTATTAGCAATTATTTTTGTTAATACTTTATACATATGTATAAGACAATAGACTGGTCGGTCGATAATTGTTAAATAATTGTTAATATTTGTGATTTTACCTTTCTTATACAGTAATAATATAGCTTTCTTCAGTGCGCTTCGTTTTTCTTCTTTGCTAACATCATTTTTGTGGTTGGATTAGGATTATATAATACAGAGTTATTACATGATTCTACCAAGTTAAATTTAAACAAAAATGTGTTAAACAGGGAGATATCATCTCACAGAAACTTTTCAACGTAGCACTAGAAGAAACGTTTCGAAAATTCCTTGGGAAGACCAAGGAGTAAACTCTTAGGGGAATGACTAAAAATTTAAAATGCGGAGATGACATTGATCTACTTGTGAAAACGAAACGACCGGACAAGAATGAAACAAGATCTGCACACACAAGCTGGAAGAAGAAGTGGATTAGAAACCAATTTCTCGATACTTAAGTATATTACAACTCAAAATGTCAATATTAATAACAGTACCCACCTAGAAAACTATTTAATTGAAGGAGTAGGAGGATAAAACTATCTTGGGTTGCGTATCGTAAATTTAAGTAGCATAACTAGTGCATACTTCTCTTTGTAACGTATTGTCCACGGGTACAAAAGGGAGCATGCTGAAAATAAGGGTACACCAAAGCGCCATAGAACGCAAAATGTTAGGGATTACGTTGAATCACAGGAAAGCAATACAGTGAATTCGCGAAAACGTAAACAAGACATGGCAATAGTAAGGATAAATTTATTGAAGGGGAAGTAGCCAGGCCACGTTATAAAGAACAGAAAGATAGAGTATGAATATAAAAAAATGGCGACATTGAGAACAGAGGAGAAACATTGGATGATCTCAAAAAAAAAGATGCAAGCCGGCTTAATGAGAACCGGAGGTCTTCATTGTTATCATGTAGCCAAAGTGATGAGATCTATGGAAGTTACACAAGAGAGGCCTATATACGAATATGGTTAGAAAACGGCTAGAAAAAAAAATATCTATCAATATTTAAAACGATAAAGGCGAGTACATAAACTATAAATGTACTGTTTTAAAGATATATTTAAATTTAACTAAAACATACTTTCCCTATTTTTACTTACCTCGTCTGAGAGACGAAGGAAGTATTGTAATCACATCACGAAAAAATCACCTTTCGAGATTTCTTCAGATCTTCACATTTGAAGGTTCCTAGATGCCTGTCTGTCTGTTGGCGGTATAATTCAAAAACTATTTCTTGGAGGAAGACAATATTTTTCATACATATTATGTATCTACCTGGCATGGAACCGAAAAGATTTCAGGACAATAAATACAGGGTGAGCACATTAAAAATAAACTTTTGTTAATTTTTGCTTGAACTCAGAATGCATAAAAGTAATAATTTGTACATAGCGTAGGCTTTAATATCCTTGACAGAAATTGGGCCTAACAGATACAGAATAAATGTTCTACAAGTAAAAAATGTGGAAGAGCCCGTAAATTCAATCATAGCATGATATGCCTATGATATGTTTAAAAAGGAATGAAGAAATTTTTAGTGAAATAATTATCTGCATTGGTTTATTGATGTAAAATATATAATTAATTTTACATTGGCTGACTTGGTTGAAACGCACCTCGTTTCGGCACGAAATTTAAGCCATGACCGGCGTGAAGGTTAAGTCAGCTGAAACGCAACGTTATGAAAATGACTCCGTAGGATTGCGAGACATTGAAAAACGATTTTTTCGCAGTCGCAAGCGCCGCGGTTCAAATCCCTCCGTAACGAATTTTGTTATTTTATTTCAAAATGTATTTAATTTATTAGACACGTGAAGATATGTTTACTCCTAACTTAATTTCATTTTTAAAATTATTTTTTTCTTTTGGAAAGCTGATTATTATTATGGGTTAACAGTTTAACGCGCCTCGATGCTTCTATACTATAACATATCTTGGATTTGTTCAAATTGTTGATTCCAGTATCTTCGGATTTTTAGTAAGAACTTTATAACACCTCTGCATTGCAACATGTCTAATTAGAATATCTTATCAGTCATTAAGCTTATGAACTGCATCGCAATTTTTACACATACAGCTTCCTTCTGTCCAAACAAATAATGCAAAGGTCCGAGCTGAAATACGGTTTTCAGTAACGCCACCAATATTTCAGCGCGTATGATATTTGTAGCTACAGTAGGATATGTGGAAATCAGCTGGATTTTATGTCCAACACTTTATTGCCCTCGTAAATTGCCTAGGTTTTACGAGTACCGTTTCAGATTTTCGCGTTTCGAGATTTATTAAAATAGAGGTTTCTAACAAGATCTTTGGGAAAAGACTGCGGCGCTGCTGGAATTACTCGTGTACAAATTTAAAGGCGCTTTGGCGGTTTCTATGTCTGGATTCTTTAAATTAATTCCAGTCGTGACTTTATGCCAAGTTCAACCTTCAACAACTGGGAGCCATGCCTGAGATTTGCATAAGCTGAAAATTAGGTCTGAATGGAACCGCTCGCGACTATTGCGATTTTATACTGAGAAATTTTCCATGAAACCCAATTTGCTTAAATAGGGCGTATGGACGGATAGTATAAAATTATAAATAAATTTAATATACAGCGCAGCCATATTTTTCAAAACTCCGGTAATAAAAAGTTAGTGAAACGGTAGTAAACAATATGGATATAAATAAAATATTGAAAGATGACACACTGTATTTATACATAATATGCATATGTAATATCCTAAAGTTAAATACTGATTGGCAATTTGTAGAATTCAACTAAGCTGAGGGTATAGCAAATTTCTTATGTAAATAAATTTATAGTGTACTAGATGATTTTATAAATTTAATTAAAGTAGTAAGTTTGGTCTAATTGTCAATTTTTACAGGCGAAGAGGTTTGACCATTCCGAAAACTAAGTCTTTATATCTAGAACTATGGTTTTCAGTCCAACAATTTTCATAGATATGTGGCAGCCTTATCTTAAGCTGAAATTTTTGGAGTAGCATTATTAAGGTATGAGAACTTTTAAATAGGTATCATATAGATACATATAAAGAATAGCAACATTTGTCGAAGCTGAAACTCCACCACTCAAAAACATTTTTTAGTATTGCCCTTAGTAAAAACAAATTAATAATTTAAACTATTTTAAAACATTTGAAAATAACTAGAACAATAATTATGTATGATAAATACACTCCTGTTTGGAAGGTAATTTGAAAATTAAAGTAAAGTAACAGTACGCTGAACTTTTTTTGCGGATTTATAAGCCAACTGGTCAGCTCACTAATTTAATTTCAATCGTAATTTTGTTCCAATTGTGAACCTTCACACACAGAGAGATTTACATAAGCTCAAAATTAGATCTCAATGAATCCATTTTCAGACCTTTGTAATTTTATTTTCGAAAATTTCTGTAGAAATGTATAAGCCCAGATGATGAATAATATTTAAATACAATTTCTGAAGCTTTTCACATAAAACTATAGAAAGCTTTGGGTCTATATTATATAATAATGGTGAGGCATTAACACCCCATGAAGGAGCTTAGCCTGCAAGGCGAAAGGTCAGAGCTTCCGTATCCTCGCTCTCACACCCGGCTGTCGCGTGTCAAATTCATGACACGTGGTGATGTGGTGAGCATCACGTATTTGAAAACCGCATTATTACCCCTTATTCTTTCGAACGCAGGTCCCCAATTATTTAAAGCGACTGGGTAGGCCGCCCTCCAGGCATCGATCTGGGATTTGAACTCCAGACTGCCGCGCCGCAGTCCAATGCTCTAACCACCGAGCCACGCTGGCGCTGTGGGTCTATATTATATAAATTATAATTTTTGGAAAATTTAAAATTCAGCACAAAGGAATAGCTTTTTGGAAACCTTAAAACTAAAGAAGCATTGCTATACATTTATAAATAACATACTAGTTACATATGACATACAGTGTTTTAATATACTTTCCAGTTAACGCTATTAATAAATCATAAGATATATTAGGATGTAACATAAGAGCCTGATAATGATTAATTAATGTTCAAACTCTAATATATATTTGCAAAAAACATCATATAATCCCTGAATATATTGTTATGATACAACCCTAAATGTGTGTTAGAATCAAATTTATTAAAATTAAGGGTTTCCAATGGTTAAAAAAATGGATTTATTCAGGTGGAAATGTGTACGGAAAATAGCTATTTGAAAGACAGGTGGATTTGAAAATAATATAATTTGTTTTTAAGAAATGAGAATAACAAACTTTAAAATGTAGAAAACGATTTTGGTCTGATTAAAAATATTTTTAATTACCCAGTTTTTATTAAGAAATGTGTTGAATAATAATAAAGGGTATACGTGACATATAAGTGGTGTATAAAAATTGAATTGTAATAACTAACAAGAAAAAGCGAATACTTAGCTAATGAAGGTTATTGGTATGCGGTAAAAAACTAATGGATAGCAGAATTGTTCTATACAAGTGAATCATTGAGGAAATGTGCTGGGTCAATTTTATTGGAAAAATTACATTTGACATATTACACTAATCAAATTGGATCATGTCCAGCGGTTTGTTGCTATTTCCATAGGGATATCATCGGAGAAAGGAAACACATTCCAGGAGGGTAGTAGTTTGCTGTAGCAGGTGAATGTCTGTAGGTTATCTGTTTGCTGAGTGCTGTAGGAAAATTGGAGTTTGCTGATCTTGGACGGTTGGGACATGTTGTCTGTCTATGTACAGTGCATTGCAGAAAGGTGCTTGAAAGGCTCGATTCGCAGATCAAAAGGAGGTGGCCATCTGGAACGTTGTGTGAACCAAATAAAATGTGGGTGATTTCTTATTAAAAATCAAAACTAGAAATGAAATAAAGACAATAAGAAGGTGAACTAGTTAAGAAATAATTACTTACTGTGTTTTTGGTATTGTTATGTGCCGCTGGAGAGATTGGGCATTTGTCATTAGAAATTCAAATTTGTTTTGACAGTTGTTTGACATAAGTATTGTAAATTATACGAATGAGATTTAAAATATTAGAACATCTATCTTTCAGAAATCAAGTAACTAGATAAAAGAATCCACCTCTGATTTTTCAGGAGGTATCTATAATAGTAATTATTGACATTATAATACAAAATAGGGCTATTTGTAATTTAAAAAAACAGATTAATAGCAATAATACTTGAAGGTTCAGTACTATATATAAGAAAGCCATTAATTACATTTCTCGAAAAATCTGACACCCAGAACTGCTGAATATATTTTTTCATTATTTTGACATTCCTGTCTCGAGATACAATTAACCTCGACGCTTCGCGTCTCGATTAACTACTTAATCTCTCGACAGTAATGAAACACTTCAGTATGTAATAGTTATTTACTATACAACTGGGATAAGAGCATAATTAATATACGTGTGTGTAAGTTACAAACGAGTACGTAGCACGAGTTATGTAAGCACAAAAGTACGTATATAAATTATGCACTATCACACATGTATTGTACAAAATTTTATCTACAACTGCCTAAAATCGAGAAAAGTGCATTAACAGAAATGTCAGATTTGTCATTTTCAAAAATAGTAGGTAAATGTCATTATGTAATTCATTTGACACAATTTCAGTTAGGTAATAAAGCCATTACACCACTCAGTTAGGTAATGAAGCCATTACATAACTGAGCGGTGTTATGAGCTTTATTACCTAATGGAAATAGTGTGAAATGAGTGACGTAATGAGTTACTATTACATACCATAGCACCAACAGCCTAACACTGATTAATTAATGTTTAGATAAAATTACATCATAATAGCAGAACCTATGTGGTTACATACTATAATCTAAATAAGATACAATATACAGAGTGTTTTTTAAGTCGACCGTGTGTGACTTCTGGAGATACATTACAACATAAAAAGAAATAGAAAAGTACTGTAGTGTTTTTGCCTCAGAACCGTAGTTGCTCAAATACAGCGTGTTCCAGTTTTTCAGTCAAGTTAGGATTTTGCTTCTGACTCTTTTGTGCTCCAGAAGCCACACGATTGACTTAAATCATTTTCTGTATAAGATTTATGCAAAATTCCACATATCGTACCAGCAGCAGCCGCAGACTGAAAATAGTTAATTAATTTTTAGATAAAAACACATAGTTTTGGTAAACGTTATATAATAACTGAGTATAAGGAAATATACTAGATGTCCGAGATATGGCAATAAAACGCCGGGCAATCAGTGCAATAACAAAACTTCTATGGTGTTGAGCACTACTGCCTGATTAACTGACAAAACTGATGAAATTTTAGAAATCCGAAAAATTTGAAGTGCAATTCTTACCAGATGTAAAAAACTCTTGTTTAAACAAATTTTTAAAAACGAAATCTACACTTTTAACGTGATATAATTATTACTTATAGTACCGAAGACTGTAAGGAAGAACTATTTGACCGCGAAAACTAAGCATATAATAGGAAACAAATATTCAAATTTTTCACTCATAATTAATCATAAACGTTAAAATATATGCCGTTTTTTAGTAGTAAAGCTGTTCTTCAGCTGGATGGGACTTGTAATTAGTGTAGGATGCATGCAAAGTGCATTGACACATACCGTAATAGTTGCTGCCTCTAGTTACTTATTATTAATTGTTCTTAAGAATCAAACTCACAATTACAACAGTATCCACTTACCCAGCTAATGGAGGATTATTATAAAAAAGTGTTTCAAAAAGTGTCAAAGCCACTAATACAGCAATGTGGCAATAATTATTAATTAACTTGTAGATGTGGCTATAGTAAAATTATTCGATATAAGTACGAAAAGATGTAAGTACATTTGCCATTAGTGATATTTTTCGAAAATTCTGAAATTAAAAACTAAATGATATTAAATTGTTGTTTGTTATGGACAAGGTCTAGATATGGAACTACCGGGTACATTTTTCTTTCGAAGAACTAGGGGTTTTTATCTTAGCAAAGGATTTCCTTTGCAAGATGGTATTCTGTAAAGGCTTTCGTCACAATTTTTTATTTTAAAAGCCTTGCAGAATCCGGGGATCGAACTCGCGACTCTCGGATCCAGGATGCTTAACCACTGAGCCATCGACCACATTTTGAGTAACTTTAATATTAGAAAACAAATCTGTAAAGGGCTTTACTCAGCACCTCCCTCACAAGTGGACGTTGCGACACTAAACAATTTTAAAAGTCAAAGGAAAACAACACTTAATAATGCGAATCAGATCAATTTCAAATAAAAAACAACACCGGCGATGGGATTTGAACTATGGCACCTGCGAACGCAAATTGAAATCCGGCCTTCTGGTACATGGGCCCATCGAGGACCTCTCCCGGTTTTGCGATGAACGGCTGTATTTAACAGAACGGTCTTATTGTTGAAACTTTTTGAATCTTTTACGACATTACCCTGTATCTCTTGTTTCTCAATTTCGTCAAGTGTAAAACCTGACCCATATTCAAATTATTACTTTTATCTATTTCACAGTTAACGTAAAAATAAGCAAAAGTTTTTTTTTCAGGTGCTCAACCTGTATATATTTGTCCGAAGTTTTCTCGGTGTCATGTCAGGTAGAAATATAAACTGCATGTAAAATATCCTCCTTCTCCTCCAACAAATAGTTTTTGAGTAATACCGCCAACAGGCAGACCGACAGGCAGACAGACAGACAGGCAAGCAGGCAGGCAGACAGACAGATAGACAGAAAGACAGAAGAAATTGAGAAAACCTGTTATTCGTCATCTAGAGACCCTGAAACGTGATGATCTGAAGAAAGCTCGCTGATTTTTTTGCGATTACAATACTTCCTTCACCTTTTAGACGAAGGTAGTAATAATACAGCATACTGCTCATCATCTGTGTCATTTTACCTTTTTTCTGTAGTAAACTTATACTTTGACTGGTTGATACAGACCCGTTATCCAAGATATGTCCAAGATACATTTTCACACACTATGATACCAGCAGCCCCAATCTCATAATAACTAATCTTCGGATACAAATATAAATTGCAACAAACTTCGAGTACCAATAGAGCGAAGATACGAGCATATTATAGAGAGTATAATCTTGAGTCGAATTTGTTAATTAACCAGTGACCGTAAACCGTTTCAAGTTAAAAACTATCTGCAAAACCACCGAAACTGCTTGTTTCCATGACATCGTTTCGGCAATCTATTTGCCGAAACGATGAAACGCTCAGGTTTTCAAATTAATTACGTGCTGTAAATTCTGAATCTATTAAAGACATTTTGTGATAATCGAAAAATAAACTATTCTAGTTCTAAATACGCAGACTACCAAAACTAAGTGATGGTAACAACGGCCACGCTGCAGTAAGAGAGGAAAGTGTACTGTACCCTAATTACATGACGGTTAGTCACAAAGTTTTTACTAGGACTTTTCAACGTCTATAAAAAGTTGTACTTTCAGACGTATGAGAAGGCAATGTGAAACTATTTATAACATGATAATCAGTCAATAAACCACATCGCAGGGCAGGACAAATATAATGTCGTTTGGCTCTCCACATTCGCATGTTAAGATATTTTGAATTTTAAAGTCAGTTGTGGTGGATTTGATATTTCTTGCTAGTTTATTTCTAAATTAATACCCTCTTCGAAGTCCTTGCTCGTTAAACATTTAAAACCGGCGTTTGCTAGTGCATAATAATTTTGGAGATGAGACTATACAGTCCTAAATGATGTCACTATGTATATGGTGTCACTTAGACCGTGGTTGTTTGCTTTGTTCTCTTTATATGCTATAATGTGACTTGCAGGAAAGTTTGACAGGTGTTAGAGAGGACTTAGACACCAAAGGTAAGTCCTTTCTGTGGAGCGCAGCTAAGCACACCTTGTGAATAAAATGGTTGGTTTTCATTTCACGGGTTAAAGATGTACGGGTCATTTAAGAACGAAAAGCTACGTGGCGCATTCGAATATTCATTCTTAGCTATCATAGTACTGCAGTTCTATTGCTACTGAATCCACCCTTCTCGACTGCAGTTAGTTGGAGCAACATATTTGCAGGATGATTAAATTTTGTGGGTTCTCGAATCGCATAAACGTGGACATCATGTGGAAATAACCGGGCACTGCAACTCCGAGCAGTAGCCTGTTTGGTATAAACACTGTTAGTGTCGTAATTGTAGTTTAGCTCTGAAATAATGTTTCTCTTATAAATAGAATTATTGCGAACTTTCCGAGTGGATTCATATTTCCTGAATCAATACAATCCCATCAGTAAATGTCAAAAACGAATACTACAAAACTCTTCTTATCTACTTTGCGAACAGGTGTCAAACCGTCATCTAGTTCCCTTTTGTATGACAAGTTATGATTTCTTTGAACTTGAAACTTCAACTCCACAAAGACTCATGCCGAGTCTCAACGACGATGACATTTGAGGCTTTTCCTTGCGTTTTGAAATGTGAGCTTTGTTCAAATTTTCACCCATTTCTCTAATGAATAATCTTTGACAGTGCTTTTCGTTTTTAAAGGCGTGGATTCAACAGCGCCGCCTAATATACAACTCGACAAATGATGCAAATGCACTAATTTGTTCTAACAGGCAGGAAAAAATTAGAAACACAGATTGCATTGTTAGGTCAGAGTTATGCAAATGCTTATTATTTTCCTTATAAAAAATTATTTAAAAAAAATGTGCAAATTGTTATTCAAGCCTTGGTAGAAGAAAAGCGCATTTTTCTAAAAAAGTGTTTCTGAACTTGCTGCTAATAAAACAAATCCTGCAGTCAGAATGACCACAATAATGCATTCCAATAGTTAAATTAAAAAATTCAATCTATTCAAGCACTTCAAGTACAGGATAGAAATATCAGCGTACATACATCAAACAAGTAAAGACACTCATGCCAAATGTTGAACCCTGTCTAGAGGGCCTGGGACAGTGACTGGGGGGGGGGGGGGGGTATTTCTAAGCTTGACTATCAGATGGCAGCACGAAGTTCTATCAATCAGAGCCAGTTACTGGCTCTACTACCAATCATGATGTGATCAAGTAGTGGCGCCTTCTGTTAGTACTATCGGAAAGTACCCCCCCCCCCCCCGGAGCCGTTCAAGGTCATCCAAATCGGAAATTTGACATCAAAGGAACCGGCAATGAGTGTCTCTACTTGTTTGATTTATGTACGCTGGAAATATTCTACTCAATGATTTCAACAAACTCAAAATGAATTTCAAAATACTTTGTGGACAGATAAACCTTTATTTACCTGAAGCGGTATAACCATTCTTCGAAATATGGCCGAAAACCCAAGATTCATGAGACGTTTGCATTTTTAACATGAATTTCCGAAAATGTTTGGGTTGGCATTATTTGACAGCAACTCGTAGGACCAGTAGAACTACCAATTAGACTTCATGCAAACGATTACCTATTTTTATGTTTTGTTCCGTTAGCTGTTCGTCAGAATACGATTTTTCAACATGATGGAGCTCAGTGCATTATAGAAGTCAAGTAGCAAATTATGATTATGGTTATACATTACTTTTTGTGGTGTTCAATGAAACGGAATGTTTATTTTAATGAATCTACAGCTCGTTGTAAGCCATTGTAAGCAGTTATTATAAACGATATATGCTTTGTTCACATCTCTTTTGCATGAAGGTTGGCCATCGAATTTATCGCAATTTAGTTGTGTATAATGATATTGTTGTGTTTAAACGAGGTTTAAATTTGAGGTTATGGTTTCCAAATTAATTTAGGTTAGAAAACATAACAAAACTCCTTGAAATGCAAAGTTGCCATATTTATGCAGAACAGAAAATAAAAATTCAGTAATTGTGGAATTGAAAAGATTTTTAATTCAATACATAGAAGGTCTTACCATACTTTAGATTTTAAATATTTCTACATTGTCAAAATAAGCAGTCCATCTGGCACCAATATTCTATTTTGTCAAGTGGAGATTGATTTATTGGATCTTATGCAGGTTATGCAACAACAAAAATTACGATTCTGTTCATGCGCACCTTAGTGACAATACTTCAAGGCCAACTTTCATTCAAAACTGGCGTGCACCTATTATACCTACTTAATTAAATTTGTTTTGAATTGAAATGTTTAATTGCATGCTTCTAAAGCTTTAATAATGACAATTTCCTTTTAATACTCTGTATCTTCTAAGTTGATAGAAATCCAGCACCTGTTTAAACCTGTTTAAACCTGTATTAACAAATTCAACATATAACATCCCAAACTATTGCATGTCAATTACCAAACACCTATAATCGTCAATATTAGATATTAGTGGAATTACCGAGAGACCAAGTTTGTATAATACGACTATATGGAATACTCGTACTTCAACAATTTAAAATATTTTTGTCTAGTGATTGTATGTAATAATCAATTCAGGACAAGGTACCTACGCACATTCTATAATCGCAGCAACCTCTGAGTAGTCACAAAAACACAATTAGACCAAACATAGAACCTCTAATGGGAATGAAAACCGTTTTTCCATATTTATATAATATTTTCTGGAGCAAATTAGTTTTGCAACAACTGCATGTGTAACATAATCACCTTCGTTTTTTTATTTTTGCTACGTCTATTTCAGTAAGTATGAATCTTTTTAGCATTATTATGACAAAAAAAAACGTTAACAGAATATCGTTGCCCGTTATCAGTTGCTGCTTGAAAAGGGTGAAATAATGGAGGCACTTACGTAACTTAAAGGAGTGAAATAATGTAGCTATTACGTAACGATCATAGAAAATACAGTAACTTAGACCTATACACTACACTCCAAGGTTTTACAATACAAATTTGCATACTTATACCATAAAAAAAGAATCCCAGGTCGGAAATACAGCATAACTACATATTTTACCGCTTTCTTCTTAGTTATTTTATAGCTATTTACGACATTAGGGCGGTAGTTAAGCATTTATGGCAGATCTAGTACATCACGGCCGAGCCCGCTAGGGCGAGACACGTGAACTTGGGAGGTTATAAACGCGAATTCCGGCCGTGTGTTGTATAAAGTGTTTTTACATATATTTAACAAGAACAAGAGCCATTTTGATTTTATTAAAGAATTATCCTAAACTATTTGCTTTACAAATGCTGTGATACTTATTGTACGTTTGGCAATACTGAAGTGTAGGTACTGTTGGTGACGCTGTCTATGTCAAATTCGAGGTTAAGTTATGCGTCAGTTTGTGTCAGACTGACGAAAAACCTGCTAACTTCGAATTTGTAATCGATTGACAGTGGCAGCAACAGTATACTTCAGTACTGCCAAATGTATAATACGAATTACAGGCGTTGCTATGTGCTACTTGCCTAGGCCATAAAAATTTGTCTACCGGACTCGTTGCTAAGCTAGTAGATAGTTGCTACCAGACCAGTATACAAACACATTATTACAATTGCAGACTTATTTTGTAGAATGTGAATTTAAAAACAACATAGAGCAATTATTATGAATTATAGGAAACGTTGCATCTATCAACATATATACTTGAAAAATGGGAAATCTGGAATTTGTTTTTCTGCAGCGAGAAACTTATTCTTGAATGCAAAACATAGTCGTACATACCATAAGAGCAACTGAATAAATTTTAGCTAGAAACATCGCATTACAAAAAACATGATATGCTAGCTGGTCATACCATTTGGATAAAAAACCTCTGATTAAACATTTTCAAAGTGTCAAAATCAGCAATAAGCACATATTGTGATTTTATCGTTATTCTTGCTATTTCTATAGGTATTTGGCCACACCATTTTTCATTTTGCAGTGTGGCAAAATACCCAAAGAAATATATATAACTCAAAATGTCTATTTTCGATAACATGGAAATTTGTGGAATTTTGAAATAAGATTAAAAAAATGAGTCTCACTGAAATTATTTCTAGGTTTTTGAAAATTTGATTTTGTTAACTTTTGACGAAAGTGTGGCAGCTTCAACAACATGCAAGACTTTTAACTCATGTTTAGATGAGAAATCTTAAAATTTATATTATACTCGCATGATACGCTAAAATGGTGTTACCTGCATAGTTTTTAGTATTGAAATAAATTAAGTGAGGTGCATTACTAAGAATTTTAAATTTACTTCTGAATAGAGTCACTTTTAGCCTGTTAAAATTTTATTTAAGAACATTTCTATGGAGTTGTCAGCAACATAGAAAAACATTTAAAATAAATTTCTTTTTTACAAAATTATCAAAAACTCGATGACTGATTTTTATGACAACTATGCAAAGATAAAAGACCCAAATAAAATTTCTAGAAGCTTCAGGGCTTCAGATTTTACTCATTTTAACACGAAACATAGCACACTATACTGCTTTAAAGATTTAGAAATAACAGACAGCATGTATATAGCCGTATGATATTCTTAAGTGGTAATTTTATTTGAGCAATTTGAACAATCGGGGACTGCGGCATTTTACTGTATTTTCTTCTGGCGATAAATTTATGCTTAGAGAGGCTGCTTGTAGTACCTAATTAAAATAAAGTACTTGTAAGATATATTCGGACCTACAATAATAGGAGCAGCACCAACTTGGTAATTAATTAAATTTTACACAGGAAAACACAAAATTAAAGCAAATATTATTTAGTTACTGAATATAAACAGCAAACCGTGTAATACTAATTCATTCATTATCTTTAACCATTTTCATCTTTTGGTGTAGCGACATTTTTATTTAATATTAAAAAGTCAAAAATATGGTTTAAATAGAACTGTCTTGCAAAAGTTCCAGTTAATTTATGTTAAAACATGGGTTTGACAAATTTTAAACAGCATTTCTAGATTTATACTATCAAATTATTACAAATCCCATATATGTGATTACTGCTTATATATAAATCAGCTGTGTAACCAGGAATTGCTGAAGCAGCAAGTGCAGAAGCTTAGAGATTTCAGCAGTTATTTTATAGGGTTTAAATAGAACTGTCTTGCAAAATTTCCAGTTAATTTATGTTAAAATATCGGTTTGACAAATTTTAAACAGAATTTCTAGATTTATACTATCAAATTATCACAAATTTTAAATATGTGATTCCTGCTCATACATAAATCAGCTGTGTAACCAGGAATTGCTGAAGCAGCCAGTGCAGAAGATTTGAGATTTTAGCAGATATTTTATAGGGTTTAAATAAAACTGTCTTTTTAAAAATTTCCAGTTAATTTATGTTAAAAAATCGGTTTGACAAGTTTTAAACAGAATTTCTAGATTTATACTATCAAATTATCACAAATTCTAAATATGTGATTCCTGCTTATACATAAATCAGCTGTGTAACCAGAAATTGCTGAAGCAGCCAGTGCAGAAGATTTGAGATTTCAGCAGATATTTTATAGGGTTTAAATAGAACTGTCTTGCTAAATTTCCAGTTAATTTATGTTAAAAAATCAGTTCGACAAATTTTAAACAGAATTTCTAGATTTATAATATCAAATTATTACAAATTCCAAATATGTGATTACTGTTTATATATATAAATCAGCTGTGTAACCAGGAATTGCTGAAGCAGCCAGTGCAGAAGATTTGAGATTTTAGCAGATATTTTATAGGGTTTAAATAGAACTGTCTTTTGAAAAATTTCCAGTTAATTTATGTTAAAAAATCGGTTTGACAAGTTTTAAACAGAATTTCTAGATTTATACTATCAAATTATCACAAATTCTAAATATGTGATTCCTGCTTATACATAAATCAGCTGTGTAACCAGAAATTGCTGAAGCAGCCAGTGCAGAAGATTTGAGATTTCAGCAGATATTTTATAGGGTTTAAATAGAACTGTCTTGCTAAATTTCCAGTTAATTTATGTTAAAAAATCAGTTCGACAAATTTTAAACAGAATTTCTAGATTTATAATATCAAATTATTACAAATTCTAAATATGTGATTACTGTTTATATATATAAATCAGCTGTGTAACCAGGAATTGCTGAAGCAGCCAGTGCAGAAGATTTGAGATTTTAGCAGATATTTTATAGGGTTTAAATAGAACTGTCTTTTGAAAAATTTTCAGTTAATTTATGTTAAAAAATCGGTTTGACAAGTTTTAAACAGAATTTCTAGATTTATACTATCAAATTATCACAAATTCTAAATATGTGATTCCTGCTTATACATAAATCAGCTGTGTAACCAGAAATTGCTGAAGCAGCCAGTGCAAAAGATTTGAGATTTCAGCAGATATTTTATAGGGTTTAAATAGAACTGTCTTGCTAAATTTCCAGTTAATTTATGTTAAAAAATCAGTTCGACAAATTTTAAACAGAATTTCTAGATTTATAATATCAAATTATTACAAATTCTAAATATGTGATTACTGTTTATATATATAAATCAGCTGTGTAACCAGGAATTGCTGAAGCAGCAAGTGCAGAAGCTTTGAGATTTCAGCAGTTATTTTAAACACTATTAATGCATGAAAAGGTGAGAAACATTAAAATCTATATTATTTTAGTACAACAATCAGCAAACATACAGTCGTATAATGCTCTAAATCTATGTTACTTCAACTATTTCAAAAATTAATTTGAATTGAGCCTTCAGTATTTTAGTTTTTTCCCGCTAGTGATAAACTTAAACCTCTTAGTTGTAATAATGCAAACACGACACATGCAAGACACATTTGCACATACCATAATAGAAGCAGCCCCAGCCCGATAATTGTTAATTAATTTTCAGACACAAACACACAATTACAGTAAACATTGATTCAGTTAATGTTTATACAAGCACTGGGAATTGCGGAGCATCCCATCGGTGTCGGAGAAATCTCAACACACATCAGCGACAATTAGCAGTCGAATCGATATGAAATTTTATTTCCTCGAGCCCATATGCTGGATCCACGCGACGAAGCGCGATACTCACTGGAGTCTGTAAAGCTCCACAGATGTGCACCATTCTGAAGTATCCGGAATCGCAGCGCATGCACCATCTGGAAAGCTCGCTCCGGAAGCTGTTCGATAGTTTTCAATGTAACTTTTTGCATGGGCTCTCGTGTGCACTTAAACATTTAAAGAGGTTTGCATTCGGGCAACTGCGTGAAAAATTCCCGGCCTGCGCCTGAGTGGGGCATTTGTTTCCCAGTTTTTCCTTAATAATTGCGCTCTCGCCGTCCCAGGTGAAATGTTCGCAAGGGAATTCCTTTTGATCCTTCTTGTAGCAGGTTTCTCGAATTATGAGGTGGTAAAATTCGGTTCGTGCTGCATTTAGGAGCGTTGGTCTGTTATTAATGTGCTATCTCTAAAATGTCAAGCGGCAAAATCATAAAAAACTGAATGCCATTATTATTTTTTATTTAGCAAAAACGTAACAGAAAAGCAACATATAAAAGCTTAACTGATCGTAAGAGAGACTACTGTCATTGATTCCTCATTAGGACCATAGCTCTTTAGTGACAGTGGCAGGCATTAGTAGGTCATTAAATGCTACTTAAATGCACAGAGACAGAGTACCACAGTTCACTAAAGGTTTTATTTGCATACATCAGTGACATCCATGAATATTTTGTTTTGATGTAATATATTTAGTGGAAACAATTGAACCAGGGTACCAGTGAATATCCAGATTTCAAAATAAAGATTATTCAGTGTTATGCTCCAACATTGTGTTACAAAGATGATGACATCGATAAATTCTACAACGAAACAGCCGACAATACAAACAAGCATTACACACCTTACATTACTATTATGGAGGAATTTAATTCAAAACTCGGGAAAAGATAAGAATATGTAGAAAACTTTAGTTTTGATGAAAGGAAAGAAATAGGCTCCATGCTTCTGGAGTTTCTAACGGTACATCGCCCATGTGTATTGAATTCCTTCTTCCCCAAAAATAATCAACGAAAATAAATCTGGGTTAATCCAGACTCAAACATTAATAATGAAGTATACCTATGTTATCTTGTTAAGCAACAAAAACTTTCAATTGAAGAGAAAATGAAGAAGGAGCCATTCAAGCAACAAATACCTAACATTGATCCTCAAAAACTTGGGAATAGGAACTTAAAAGACTATAAAGAAATTAAAAAGGAATTAGAAGATGTGAAGGATGATGGGACTCAAATAAATTAAACGACTTAATGCATCATTCAAAGATGGACCCGAAAAGAGGAATGAGTATGGCTGGAAATATTAAGGAAAGAAAAAGATACAAGCTGGCATTGTAGGCTTTCTAGCTGGTATCGGAATTTTTTATTTTAATTGCTTATTTTAATCTTGACCAAAATTCGCTACATTTAGTTTAAAACTAATTTTGCCTCGGGTAAAGCTCAAATTCCCATGGTTTTGTTGTACTCAAATGTATAATTACAATGATAATACAATGTAGAAATAAACTGTATAATGTGTTTAGATATATATATACAAAATATTTCGAAATTGAAGAAAATGTTATGTACACTAATATAAAAATAAAGCTTCTTCTGGTCTCTCAATTCTTTGTCACTGACCCGTCTGCAACCAAAATAGCACCTCACAGGGCTGGTGGCTTTTACTGGCAGTGCATCAAGCCGTGCAGGTCGTTGTGGTTCTCTGGTACGCAAATTTGGACCACTCGGAGTAATATAAACATACAATTTCTACCTGGTGCAAATCCCGGCTTTTTGCCTCTGCGTTTACTGGCGAGCCCTGGAAGATTGCGAGTGGTTCAGTGTCCCAGTGCCCAAAGCATTTTGCTTTCGATGGAATACCAGGATGGCGTGTTTGGACCTGTTACTACAGGTATGCTAGTAATTAAATGAGTTTGTAGATTATAATCACCTCAGTGAACGTAACGTACTGGACGTTGGGTGCGGGATTTGGGTTAATTGTCCTACACGACAGGATCCTGTCACAAGGTAGAACTCTGTCAAGTCCGGGTTAGGGGAAAGAGTTTTACGAAACGGGTTCTCGTTACAAGGCAGGACTGCGTCAGGTTCAAGTTCAGTGGGATGTCCTATGAGACAGGCTCCTGTCACGAGACAGAGCTAGGCCAAGAAGGTATTAGGAAAGGGGACCAGGTGCCCGGAGGGGATCCTAGAGCTGAAGGTTAGGTGAGGATCTCAGGTTGCAAGACTCAAGGGTTTGAAATGGATGCGGAAGTTGCTTTTATACTTGTTTGTCCGCGTTATCGGTGCCGTCGCTCCAGGTACAATTAAGTAGAAGCGGCGCGGTGCGTACCTATGCACAACTCGGCGCTGGTGGACGTCTTCTTATCTTCTGTTCGAGTGTTAGGAGTGTAACCGCAGATTACGACAGAATAAGCGCCGTACAAATTTCT
Source organism: Agriotes lineatus (assembly GCA_940337035.1). Taxonomy (NCBI): domain Eukaryota; kingdom Metazoa; phylum Arthropoda; class Insecta; order Coleoptera; family Elateridae; genus Agriotes; species Agriotes lineatus. The sequence goes on along the minus strand of OW679200.1, from coordinate 97,521,355 downwards.
GGCATAATAGTGATGTTTCAGATAAATTGCCTACCGGCGCTAACGTTACAGCATAGTAAAAAATACAAAAGGTTAAGAACACCTAATTTAACACTATCAAATTAATCAATGTGGGTTAAGTAAAAGTGCCAGATTTAGCAATTGGCGAAATACACCACACCTTTAAACGTATAAAAAAAAACAAAGTATCAGGAGAAGACGGAATACTGATTAAAATTATGACAGAGGGGAGAGAAGCAATCTTAACAAAATTATTTAACCTGTTCAACAAATACATAGAAGAAAGAAAGAACTAGAACAATGCAATTGAAATCGAATAATCATTGAAAGTAATATACCGACAAACCTCCTACCACAACCGTAGCCAGGTTGCTTTACAACTTTATCTAGGAAAATCGGCAATGGACAATTGGGAAATGCCAGAGTGGATCATCCATATATAGTGCTGTCTGAAAACGTCTATGGAACCGCTCAAAGTTAAATGCGATGTAAAACATATATGAGCATGCTACACTGCAGGAGAAAGTAGATGAAAGCCTAATAAAGAACAACATTTCCATGACAAGAGGATTAAGACGGGATGATGTAATATCTCCGAATTTATTCAATCTTGCAGTGGAAGGTATATTTATTAAATTAGATTGGAATCGAAAAAGCATGCACAGAGACGAGAATTTTCTAAATTACCTCCACTTTGCGGACGATGAATAGTTCTTATACAAGATAACATAAAACAACTACAAGAAATGCTACTAAAATTAAAAGGAGAAAAAAAGGAGGTATAAAAGGTAGAATACATATACTCGTATCTTCACACACAATAACATACTCGTACAACCAAACGGCAGAGATTGCACGAAGAATAAAATGACATGGGCCGCAAACGAAATATTGAAAATGGCGTTAAATAATAATTGACAAATATCAATTAAGCTAAAAAAAGAGCCTCGAATACATATATCCTTTCGGTATTAATTTAGGGAATGGAAACTATGGGTCTTACTAGCAAATCAGTTACTAGATTGCAAACTAACGTGCAATAGAACATATAATGCTGAGAATCAGCCTAAGAGACTATATTCGAAATAAATATCACAAGGAGACGATGTAATATTACATATAACTACTATGACGTGGAGATGGGTAGGACATGTTGCGAGACAGGACATTACAATATGAACTAAACCTACTAGACAATCGCGACAAAGGCAATATGAAAGAAGTGTAGCTCGCCCGAAATGCAGATGGTATCAATGAAATTGTTGGTAAAGTGTAGCACCAGATCGCACAGAATAGAACATGGAAAAAACAAAGGCGGACTACGTTCATAGTGGACAGAAAAGGGATGAGAAAGAGAAAGAAAGAAAAAAGGAAACAGGAAAATATTCCAGCAATATCATTTACGGCTTCGTTGAAAATGATTTCAAGCAATTACATTGGCAAGAAAATAACGCTTCTTCTTCTTTTAGTTTCTCCCCTTCTGCTGGAGCTTGGTTATGATTATAGCATTCTGTACCTTAGGTACGGTTGTTCCATTCTATTTCCGTACTATTCGCCCAATTTTTATAAACAGGACGTTCTTGTTCGTCCAACACTTCTTCTTCTCTGAATTTTATCTTCCATATCTCATTATATGTCCTAAATACTCACATTTTCGTATTTTTGTTATTTTCAAAATTTCTTTATTTTTAGCGAGACGTTGGAGCATATACGAGTTGTGGCAATTTAAAAACCGGACTGGTAAGACAAAAATGGTTTATTGAAAAAATTTAACAATCTAAATTTTATCCCCTTTAATATACTCCCCTCCTCTATCTATACACCGCTGCATACGACTCTTCCATTGTTCGAAGCAGTGCTGCAGCTCATCAGCTGTCACTCTGCGTAACAGGTCTGCCATTTTTATTTTCACCTTCTCGACGGTTTTAAAATGAGTCCCTTGTCTGTTATCAGGACAGTGTCATCTGCGTAGCGGATGTTGTTTATAAGTTCAATTTCTACACTGATACCTTTTATTGTTTCAAATACAACTTTTTAAAATAAATACCTCTGAATATTCGTTGAAAAACAGTGGTGACAAAATACAACCCTGTCTGACTTCTCTCTTTATGTTACTTTTGTCGGCCATGCTGTCTCCACCAAGGACATCTTAATGATATCGTTTTGATCGCAGACACCTAGAAGAAGCTACGCTAAGTGAATTAGACAAATCATCTTTGCAAATCGGTATGAGTGCAAATTTAGCAAAAGCAAAGGTGGTGTATGGTAGAAATATAAAAATTAGTGACAATTGTTAAAAGAAGTAGAAAGTAAAACGGGAAGTTTGACTCGCCTGAGAGTGCACAAAATAGCCTATCAATACGCAGCCAATTTGTACATGTAGCTTATTGTCAGTGCATTTAGACTTTAAGAATGAAACCTGCCCAAGTGAATAAAAATTAAAGCCACGCTAATGTGTTTGTGCCGAGTATCAGTACTGAATGCGGTGAGGTTTTGCGCAGTAATTGTTGTTACAGTTAATGAGCTACTTGGGTCGATTTATTTTCTAATATCTGTCAAGTGAAATTTTGTTTGACATTTGAGAGGTTAATGTGTTTAGGGAATTTTAAAATTGGTTCGTTATGTTGAACGCGTGCATTGGTGGTGGCTGTGGACCCGTCAAATTGCCTTGAACTGACAGTTTACCACTAAGAACTAATTCCTGGTTTATCTTATGCAATAGATGCGTAATTTCCCGTATTGCCTTGGTTTTTCTTAGACGTTAGTTGTTTGGGATTTGTTTGCTTTATTTAAAATGTAGTATGATTAAAAATGGTTTTCATATAGTGTGATTATGGTATAGCTCCTAATTTATGAATATAACTATATCACTTAAAAATAAAATGTCAAGTTTGAAATTTAAGCATAAAGATAGTTGCATTCATAAATTAGGAACTATTTCATAGCCATACTAGATGAAAATAATTTTTATCACACTTCAGTTAGGCGTAATATGCCCATTGTACTTGAGACGGTTGTGTATATACTTCCGGGAATCTCGAGTATGCTAGGACCAATTCGGCTCTTTATGCTGGCAACTATTATGATGATTTGTAAACATAACCTGATCACGTGATAGGTAGATTCTATAACAAATTAAAGCTTTACAGTAACTAAAAATGGCAAAAGCAGCCAGTGTAAATATACCATTATTTAATTGTTTACTCGTTTGTATCGATGTAAATAAATATCGCTTAAATTACAGTGCACTGACTTTTGTTATATCGCAAATAACTATAGCTTATATGAATGCCTTCAACTATTAATGGTGATTTTGAATCTTTATTGTAATTCACAATAGCTACGATCAAAACCGAACCTTCCAATTTAGGTTTTCGAGTTGATATAATTATTAAATTAGTGGCGCCTTTTAAAATTAGTATATAGATTATTGGAAATCTATCTCTGCCTTGGCGGATTAGCTAGTGGGCGCTGTTGTAAGCATAAGGGTATTCTCAACTCGCTATTTGATTTGCAGTGAAATACCATATAAAGTTCTTTGGTTTTAGTTAGTTTATTTTAATTTATTATTGAGTATTGGAGCGTAAGCGGTTAAAGAAGTTAGAGACTCCTAGCTTAGCCTGGTCTTTTAACATGACTTTGAGGATTTACAATATATCAAAGAATAAAACTGCTGTTACAAAGCTTTAATAAAGAGATTTTAGTTACGTACGATTTCCAAAAAAGGCGACTAAAACACAAAAATACAAGACGCAACTTCAATTAGCAAAACTTCGGCAGACTTTTTAAATACTTTTAAATCGCTACTAGTAAAAGTTCGTAATGGAATAACTTTTTCTACCAATAATATAAAATACGCTCTACACAAAAGCCATATTGTAACGTAAGAAAATTAATGGTAAAATGCATTTTACATTTAATTAGTTCAATGACTCATTCAGGAAACTTCTATTATACTCGTACATAAGTACTAATAATTATATCCTTAGGTTTTTTAAATTACAATGTCATTCAATAAATTGATAAATTAAGTTTAAATATGTAAGTACTATAATAGTTATTTATGTATTAAGGGCGTAATCAATAGATTATAGCACGAGAGAATGTTTAAAGCTCGACGCGAAGTGGAGTGCTTTAAATTTTCCCAGAGCTATAATCGTGATTAGGCACGTGGTACATACAACGTTTTATTTCATTTTAGCCCTCAAAATGGACAAAATTCAATTATTCAGTATTTTGGCTACAAACTACTGCGTCGTCGTTGTAATGGCCCTGTGCATTTCTGATGTGCTATGGTTTCTATGCAGATTGTTGGTGTCTATACTACATTGTTGGTGCTTGTTATACTGCTTAGAAACTTTACAGGCCCTAGGGCTATAAAATCCATTTTACGCTCTCTATCGAGGGCCAATAAACAAGATTATGGTTCCAAAATGAAATAAAACTATATTTGCAGTAGCATATTACCATATTTGTCAATATTTAGACTACGTATCGCTACTTGTTAAACTTATTTCTTAATTTTAAATAGCGTTGGAAGTATGCCAATCGGACGCAAATCTTAAAATTCCAATGGATTCGATTTTTTTTGTACCAGAACGACAATTGCGCGTTTCCAACAGCTAGCAAAAGTATTTGTTAATAGACAACAGTTAATTGTATGTGTTATGTATGGCAGCAACTTAGGACAGCATAACTTTATGCTATTAATGCCTCAACCATCAGATCCTACAGAACCACTCTTTACTTCATTAATATATTTTAAAACTATTCAGATATCAAGAGTGGAAAATTCAAACATGCTGTTACAATTTTAACATGTACATGTTCGTATGGTAGTGAAAGTAATTAGGTTTTTTTAACGAGAAAATCAATATTTTCTGTATTATTATGTTTGTGCAAAACAAGAAAGTGCTCTAAAACACACTCCTGATCAACAATCAATTTGCAGACAGAAAACGCTGAAGAGGCGAATAACTCAACGTGTAGTTTTTTTTTTCATGGCAAAACATCTTGTTACGATCATTTGCGCCTGCCGTTAATGCGAGTTTAGCAATTTGGAACGTCGTCGTGTATTTCCTTTTAACCTTTTACCTTTGACTTCGCAACTTCAGGGCGGAGTTATTTTCCGGGTTCCATTTTCTTTTCGGAAATTTTTGGGATTTATACTTTTACTTCCAAAACTGTCTGACGCACTTGTTCGAAGATCCTGTTGGTGGAGGCCTTCCAAAAAATGGCCGATAATCTAGGGCAAATGAAGTCCCATTGGTTTGGTGAATTGCTGCACTTATCTGATCACTGCAGGATGTGATACTATTTTATGCTGTAATATCGTTCTGCCAGCTGCAATCTAAAGTACAATGATACCATTTTTGGTTTCACATGGTTTAACGTGCAGTGGAATTTATTTACAGGCCATTTTCCCTTCTTTTCTACCTTTTCTCTATCACACACCTTATTTTGCTTTCTACGCGCACTATTCGTCGATTAAGCGAATGAATAACTTTTGTCGTATGCGATAAATTAATAGTGATTTTATTTAGAAATTTGTTATGTTCGGTGAAACCCCTCTGACGATTGCATCCTCGAGTCACTTTCAAATTCTAATTGATGCTTTTTTATTTAAGGCCTTTTACTACTTCGCTTAATCGATTCCACGGGCTTCTGTACTCGTGTACCGCTCATGTAATTGTCCTGTTCTAAATATTTAAACTGTCTACGGTGTGCAAACGTGTAAATAGAAATTTATGGCACATGGTTTGTAGTAATTTTTAAATAAGGTTTAGTTATTTGACATTTACATTAGTAAACAAATCAGGCTCAAACAGTAAATCACCATTTTTCTTGGCAGTATATATCTATAGATAGAAAGTAATTCCATAATAAATACTGAACAATTTTTAAGCATATAGAACTGATTGCTGCTATTTTATTGTCATCATAAATCAATTTATTACTAAAGCGCCGGTACCTACATACAACATTTCTTGCTTCTGCATGAAACTGTTTACACATTTAAGATGGGTATACATTGTTATCTGAAGAATTTACTTAACCATCTAGACAACTCACTTCGACTCAATTAGTGTACCTAGCGCAAACAGCTCCACTAACATTTTCTATTTCTGCTGCAACAGCTCGAATGCCTGATATAGTGCGCTTTAAGAGGTATTAACTTACAGCTCATTGTGGTTTGGATTTATATATTGAGCTGTATTTAACTGTCTTTGTAATACAATGCCACTGTTGTAGCTATACAAAACCAATCCGTGTCTCCACTGAAGCTACTATAATTTCAGAAACATTGAAAAGATTCTGAGTAGCAAAGAAAAACATTTAGTCAAGGTAAATGTAAGTTGTCGTCATACAACCTAATACCTACATGTGCTCATTTTGTTAAGTACTTATAGTGAAAAAAATTGTCTTAATAATCTTATAAAAATTTAGTGGTAACTTAGAAATTTGGCTTTAAAGCTAAGCTACATTCTAAGTAAACGCAATAATCACTAACGGAATCAAGTGCTATTTGCAAAGGTGAAATTACCAAATATGAAGCAATGCGGATACAATCGACTGACTAAAGAAAATTTTCTTCATCAGATAGAATTATCAGAGTCTCCCAGGTCTGAAGTTACGAAAAGTGTCAATGTATTAAATAGAAGTAAATAAAGGTTGTTTCTGACATACAGATAAGAATATGCGTGGTACCACGATAAGATGAATGGATGATGTACATTTCATTCATCTGTTTTATGGTTGCATTCGTTATATGTGTCGAAAGACGGATGGTGTCACGTTCTGTATACGTGCTTCTTCTGGTTTAGGGTGACAAAATAAGAGATAGGAACTTGAAAAACTGAAGGCAAACAAGTTTAATGGTATAACGCCAGGTATATTTTGAGACATGCATTAATAGTATGCAGATTCCTTGGGAATGATTATTCAAATCAGTAAATCTCCCCTTTCTTGATTTTTATAAGTGAATATTTCGATATGGATGCATATAAAGTACATACTGGCTAAGAATATGACTCAACTAATAGAGTTAATCAGTTGTCTGTTACGAAATAATTTAAGTTTCAATTATGACAAAGATTTCTATCGAGATTCAAGGATTAAAACCTGTAAGCCTCCTCAAACATGTGAATGTAAATTTGCTGTGCGGTTAAATTTGATTAGGAAACTCTGTTGTTGGTTCCTCAATGGAACACCAGTCAGCCTGCAATATAGTTTACAATGATGTCTGGGTTATTGACTGTATCATAGATGATTTTTTTAAAATTTTAAACAGTAAGCAGTAGAGGACGTTTATAACAAGCACATTTAGTTATTACTTAAGGTAAAAAAATCGTTGTAGCATTACAAAATACCTCGTCATTAAGAGATGACTTTGATCTACTACATATATACTTTACATGGGATTTTTCATTCAGACAAGCCAAATGTGATGTAGTTCATGGTTCACGTTTCCACTGAATGTACAGCAAATTGAAGTCCAATATTTTATAAAATATTAAGCTTTCGTAGATTCTAATTTTTCAAAAGCCCTGCTTTACATCGAGTATTTTCATTGTTTACCAAAGCGATCTCTGCACTTAAAACTGAAAGCCATGGCGTGTTACAGCTAAGTAAAGCGCCGAATTTGTCGGCTTCGGTTTTTCGTAATTAATTTCGTGTTTCTTGCCTCAGGTGAAATACCCAATCGCACATTCCCTTTAGTCCTTGTTGTAATAAATCCCGCTAGAAAATTGGAAAAATCTAGATAGGGCCGTGTTGAAACACGCTTCTCACTGCGTCGTCCAATAAGTCGCTCTAGCTATTAATTAACCTGCAAATGAACGGTGCCTATCACAAAAGTATAAGCTATTTATTGCCAAGTAATAGCTCATTCTCCAGCAAACACGTCAGTTTAATTTTGTGGGGGAGATTGCTTTCTAAATACGGTTAATGCCTTCATAATTGGGCGACATGGGCGTGGGAAACGATTTAGAATTAAGCTTCGACTATTCGGCTTTTGTGCTTGAAAAGGACTTTCGATTTTCTCTTAGTCAAAATTCAATTAGGACCAAGGCTTTCGTTTTATCTGCTCTATTCAGTTAGACGTATGGAATGGTATAAAGTTACATTATTATTATTATTACTTTTATTACTGAAGAACAATGTGCTTTATGTCCCTCCACAGGCTTTCAGGAATCAAAGGTAGTAGAGTGATACGACGTATATTGCATCTTATTTTTATTAAATATAAGAAATAATACTAAGGATAATCAGACTGAAATGATAAGGTGAAAAGTAAAAATTTGAAGTTTCAATTATATAATAAGTTGATCACAAGATCAAATAATACATTAAAAAAGAGACCCAATTTAAATGAACATGGTAACAACTGGAACCACCGGGATGGTATGTAAAAGAGGTAGAAAAAGTTTTCAGAAACTATGACTGGACTATTTGAAAATAAATGCCATCAGAGCAGAAAATTGGAGAAGTAGGAAAGCGTACGCCCAGCACTGCAATATCGTACTTATGGGGTACCTAGTCCCACATCGAGCGTCTCCCCAGTTAGGGAATAAGCTGGTACCGGGAAAATAAAATATCTGACGTGGACCAGCACTGGCACAGCTTTATGCAAAATATAGCAATTGGGGTACGACGATGAACATCCGCAAAACGAAATATCTATATGTTACAAATAATCAAGACGATCTACACATTACTATTACGAAGTGCACACACTACAAATATATAGGTGTTACATTTGGCACAGACGGACAAGACACAGAAATACATACAAAGACGATACAAACCAGAAAAGTTATAGGAGTACTTAATGAAATATTTTAAACCAAGGAACATAACTAGACAGAGGAATATAAATATTGACACGGGCCTTTAGCATCCCTTTCTTGTAGTGTTTATTTTTATGAATAAAAATGTCGCTAACTTGGTTCTCTATGGGTTTTCTCGTTACTTAGATTTAATCAGTGTATTATTGCATAATCAAAAGTGCGCGAAGCTAATCCTGTCCGTACATCGGTTTAAATTTGTGTGTGTACATCTATAAATGCAATGTCTAGGCCTGCTCGCAGGACAAGGTTCAACTCAAGCAGATTTCACAAAGAACAAGCATTCGCAGGTCAGCCTTATCTGCGATTGTCGTACCTGCTAGCCCCGGGTGCATTGTGCGAAATCGCTTTAAGCTGAGTACAGCAAACGCCATATTCGCCGTCTACGAGGTGAGTGCGGCAATTTGTGCCGTATTCAAAGGTGTATTCGATGCGTCCATTGTCATTGAGTTGCTTAGCAGCCGTCAGTGTAATTTTTTGCAGCATTGGATATAGTAATTTTTTCACGATTACCCTTTGTAAGATTGGATTATGCAATTCGAGGGCAAGCCAGTATGTAACACAGTAATCTGCATATTTTCAGGGATTCACAGGTAACCTGATCTATAGGAAATGTTTGCAGCTACGCAGAAAGGTTGGTGTCAAGTGTGTAAAGTCCGGGTTTAATGCATGCGTATATAAACGCGGTCAGACTTAGATAAGTACCGACTTCAGGCATTTTTAATGTTGCTCTTTTGAAGAAATATTTAATTTTTGCGTTCTTGTAAGTGAGCGGATGGCCAAGCAAGCAACATGCTTGACCATCAGGTAGCCGATCCGAGTTCGATGTTCGGTGACTACACGGAATTTGAAAAATCGTACACTTTCCGCCTGTGATAATTATTAACCCCTAACAAAGGAACCCTTTTCCAATTTCGACAAGCAAGCCTAGCCACCTACCCAGCCTAGGAGTAAAGAGGGCTTATAGGACCACAACCTGGATTTAAATAGGCCACTGGCCTAACGTAAGAGGCAGACGAAAAGCACTTTTAAATACAGTTATTTTAACTTTATCTTTTCCGCTGTTTCATGTATTATTTAAACGTACATGCGAGTTGCCCAAGCTATCTCGCACGTAGGCTGTTTTAGAATTTAATAAAACTTTCGAAATGTTATTTCTGAATTTACATTTGCTTTAATGTCAATATATTAGTGTAAACAAATTGGCTTTTCTTGTGTATGCTGCTTGAACTTAGATTCATCCCGAGAACTACATGGGTGAGCCAGTTTCCTTGTTTTTGACCAATAGTTATCGTCTGTAGCCACGACTGGGGTGTTAAGGGGCTCTCATGTCCGCTGAGCTAGCAAGGTAATCCAACAGGGTATATAATTATGCTCTAAGAAAATAAAATATCGAAAGCAGTTACTTCGATACAGCTATCGAGGAATACTTTAAAAGGAATTCCACAAGAAAAAAATGAGTATGATATCACCCTATTTCAAAAATAGGAAGCGGTGAAAGCTGGGTGTCGGAAAGCAACATCAGACGCTGCAAACCGACTGTATGTACATTGGAATATCTAATAAATAGAAATATTCCAATATCCGAAATAGTCCAAGAAGAATGAAGACGAAGAAATATCAAACAAAGCTATTGAGAACTTAAGGCTCTACAAAATCTATAATTATAGTTTATGCGTATGCAGTATAGCGAGCGCTAGAGAGTATCGTGGACGTATTTATGATCTATATTAAGAGCGTTAGAATATATTTAGTTTGTGTTCTTGAAAATTTCGATATTTATTGATTTGTCGAACCATTGGTTCTTCAACGAGTAGTCCTTTTCGTACTCGTACATTTGGAAAACATATTAGGATAAAATCGATAAGCTATGTTTATTGATAGAAAATAACTGTCTCTTAGTCGCTCCATAGCAACCAATGAATGCGTTTCTTAGTTGCCATCGAATACATTATACTTAGACTGTCTTTTAATTTGATTTAAATCGATTTGGAAGTCACATTAGACCAGTATTCGTCTCTTGCACCATTTAATTATATTAAATAACCAACAAAATAAATAAACAAAAAGATATCTAATTATATTTTCACCCGGTATAATATGAAAACTTCTGATTGCTGGCCCCACATATTTGCTATTACAAGAATTGCAACTATCCCATTTGAAAATACCAAATGTAGATGCTTATTCTGATCGGTTGAAGATCATTGGATAAAAAAACCTGTAAAGCACCGCTTTAAGATATCCTAATGTATATTTTACAATTCCGATGCACTACCAAATTTCTATTTCACTTAATTAGATTACATATGAATGAAATTGCCATATAATAATAAAAAATAGTATTATTTAGATGCTGAGAATTGTCTTAAAAATTATTTAAATCAGATTTTGCATCGGTAGATAGATGGGCTTAGTCGGACCTTGCTTTCCAATCTTTACCATTGCCAAGATTTCATATCTTTCAATTATCACGTCTTCAATATTCAAAAACGCACATGTTACATGCGCTTTGCAAACGACCACCAGCTAAAATGAAAGTAAATCCATAATTGCGAGTTCTAAATGTTGCAAAAAGTAGAGAAAATTACTTTTGCACCGATCGCGATTTCAGTTAGTGTTCCGGTGAAATAAATCAACATGTGACTTTTCATAAATAGCTTACCTTACAAAAAGTTTAAGCAAACCACTTTTACAGGTAATATTTCTGCTGCATATTTCTATCATTTGTAAACCAAATGTCCCATCTTGATTAACAAATCTTTTGTTCTAATTTTCTCTGGAATTATGTATATTATATTGTAAAATATTATGTAGTCTAAGATTATCATCATACCGTCATCACTTTGAATACACTTACTTCGAATCAATATGGCAGAATACCATTCTAATTATGTGTGAGCATATTTTAAGGACTGATGGTTTAACGTGCCAAAATGGTTAATGCATCCCTACTTGGGTGCATAAATCGCTATTTGCAATCGATTGCTAACTGGTCATCAGCCATCAAAGCTGACTTGTCATTTGTATCCCGTGTCACGTCACGTGTGCAAGTACATGTTATTTGGGATCTCAGCTTTTGCAGGTGTTTCCGACTAGAACTGTATCTATTCTGGTGCTTTGTGTAATATAGCTGCATTAGATTTTCTACTGTTTGCTTTCTGGTCAAGTGAAATGCAGTATGCGTTTTTATGCTAGTGACAGAGCACTCTCAAAGAAAAACAAAAACGTAAGGCAGAAATTGAATGTGCGCATTGAGCTAGCACATCTCGCGACGTCCAGAGGAAGGCTTTTTTAGTGGAATTCCTTATTACGTCACCAGGTGGCGCCCTTCAACAATGATTTGTCCCCGCATCTGCTACTGTTTAATTATTGCGAGCGAGTCCCTGCTCACTCAGTGTAAGACCGCGACCTTCTTACTAACTGGTCGTAGACGGGGATTTTCCTGTAATAGCTGTAGCAACCCAATTTGGTTTTGGCAATCGTGGAGTCAATATCGAAACCTCCTCATAGACGAGAAGACGATGCTTCACAGTATTAATACAAAATTTGACAACGAACAGGGAGATAGAAAATAGTAACATGCAAAATATATGCAGAGCTTCTTTGGATAATTGTTTTGGCGTGCTAGATTACATAGAATGACGAATGAGAACTATTTAAGAAGGAAAATGGAGAAGACATTCTGTAACAACTTTTAATTTTGTCGGCATCTAAATAGAAAGAACAACTTTAAGTATAAACTTTAACACATGGAATACATGGAAGCTTACACTAAATATCGATAATCGCAAAGACCACAACAATGATTATTTCTTGGAAAATATGTAAACACTATTCGAAAAATTTTCGAGTCCTGCTGTACGAAGAGTTGATTTCCTTACAACAGCAAGAATAAAAGTCACCATAAACATCCTAAAACCAAGATTAACAAAGAACAAGAAGTGGATATGAGGCAGAAGATTAATTTTAATTAATTGCCTTTATAGTTACTCTCCTTGTCACAACTATTACCTTGGCGTTAGTATATATTGTATAGCTAACAACATTCTCTAAACCATTTGATTATTTATTTCCAACTTCATGAGTTCATAAGCTTGCAGTAACGGCCTTGGGCCATTTACTGTGTCTATAATGTAAGTAACTACTGAACTGTGCACCTCTACAATTGCAATGTTGAACTTACGAACTTTATTACACAATTAACAACCAGCAAGCTTGGTGTACTATCGACAAACATGTTGAAGCTACATAATATGTTGAAGGCGTAGCTAATAGTTTATTAGCATGTGGCGAATAACGTCCTAAAATTGTTATCCACATAAATATATAATTCGTAAAAGTACTAAAAGTGTAACTAATTTAACATAAAGGCTCGAAGCTTGGCAAGAAATTTCTAATTTACAGTTCCACTCCAAATTTCAATTGATTTATAATAGCTTTCGTGTATGTGTGGAGGTGACTCATTAAATTTCGATTTTTTTTCAAAATCGCTTGTTGATAATGGCTCGTGGGACTACCCAATCCGCAAGCTTGCTGTTTTTTATATTTTAATCAAAAATATACTGATTGAGTTGTTCAGACCCACCTAGGCGTTACGAAGAACTTCTGTTCGTCGTTGGAGCTGCTCGGAGCCTCCCGGAAGGCCATGCAATCACATACAAACTACCACAAGCAAGATCCTCCAGAATGAAACCGAATGCCTCTAGCGGACGCGTTCTTATAAATGTACCAAGTTTAAGTAATCACAATTTCCAGAGTGGAACATCTAGGCCACAACCGTCGGTTAGATAGTGTATTTGCTACGATAGTTTTTCTAGAATCTTCAGATAAAATCTAAAATGATTATCTACTCAATTGTAACTGGTGATGTGCACATTTAATTAAAGTCTTTGCAGACAGAAGTATTTTTAAGGATACATTTAAAGGAACCCCTTTTAACACATGGTATCCCTTTTGCAATTAATACAGATATTCATAATTTCAAAACTCCATTAAACCTTCAAATGTGTATTCAAAGCCACCGCGCAGTCGTTTTAACGGTCAAAATTTACCTTTGTTGGAGAGCGTTTTCGCTTCGACGATCTTTGGAGATTAGCCCGCCTGCTCGCCCTAAAGTTGGAAATTAATAACTGTGGACGGCACACCTTGCAGGGGAGGTTAGAGAGCAGAAACGTTTATTACGAAGGTGATAAAGTACAAGATTCGTAAAAGATAAATGGAACTTTTACTAAATAGCGCTATGATAGTTTATCACGCGTGAGAAGAGGGCGAATTTCGTGGGAAATACTGCAACATCACTTACACGAGAGCCCTATAAACCAAAGAGGTGGTGGAAATACCTGCTGATGTGTGCTTTTCCAGACAGTACAGGTTGAAGGATGATCATCTATTAACTCCATTAGATGCACGAATAAACGATATGGACATTAGAATTCTCTCACAGATTCAGTAAAAGCTACTTTTACTTTTAAGTGTAATGTTAAAGTTTAGCAAATGACGAAGTGTTGCGATGTATAGAGCTCCGCAGGCATCTCAGGATTTAGATATGAAAAATATTTGGAGGAAACCTCCACATTTATCATTTAAGTATATGCCGCCTTAAAGGTGAAACTTAATTTATATCTTAAAGTTGCAAAGCTTCTTAGCTAGGAATTTATAAGGTTAGTTGAAGGGCTTACATTTTAGCCTTATATTTATTTATCATAAAGTAGAACTTGATATAGTAAATAAATGTAAACGTTTATTTAATTGGTTATCTTGACTCAAAGAAACGCATCACCAGAATTGCGAATCGAATAATAACCGTTATTGTTTCCAGTTAGTGTTGTTATTTCTTTCCTAGTTCTTTCTTTCCTTTATTTGTCCATATACTCTACGTAGTATTTTACTCTCCAATGTCTTTTCAATTTATTTTGTGTTGCATTGAGTAATATACAGTTATGTCCACGTTTCACGATTAAGTGTAACAGTGACTTGACCTTATTCGCCTGAGTATTTAAAGTAACATGCTATTGTTTGTTAGTAGGGTGCAATAATTAGATCTAGTGGAGTGAGGGGCATTTGAGCGGGCGCCCCTGTGTGCTCATATCGCGTTACCCAGAATGAGCCCGAGGGGGGCTGAAGAGTACGTCAGAGTGTGCTTTGAACTGGCAGAGAGAGAGAGTGTGTGCGTGTGTCATAGTTGTCATTGTTGTTTGGCGATTTATAGGCTCAGGAGGCCGTCTGTATAGTCTAGTGGTGCAATAAAGCATCGCTGACAATACCTGCGAGAAACAGATCCAGGTTGGCACGTAACTGGAATTCAACAATCTTCATTTAGTGTGGGTAATTCACTTGCTATTCAATTCATGGCTTAATTAATTCATAAAAAACATAGTGGCGCCACATTACATAAGTCACTATCACTCTCACAATTATTTTATATATTTCAAGAAGCTTTAAAGAAGTATTACTATAATTTGAAGAAGAATTGCTGCCATAGCAATAAAAAGTAAAAAGCAGAACAAGTTTAAAGGTTATGAAAATGTGCTTCAAAATTGTCAAATACAAATTTAAACAAATTATAATGAACATACCAGCACTCCCTATTGCCGTTGAACTCATTAGGAACGTACCTGAAACAAGAAACAGGTTTTAAATAAAAATATTTAATGGTTATCAACAACAATTATAGAATATTTTAAATAGAGATACGATCACATCTACTATAAATCAATAAGACCAAAAACCTATTTATAAATATAATTACAAAAAAACTCTTTATCAGCCTAAGCGTCATTAATAGCGACCACTCAGCAACTAGGCCGCAGAAACCTTAACTACGACTCAAGAAGAGATGGGTCCTTCTTGCCATTAAATACAAGTAATAACGGAAGTGGCTTAACTACTCATTTTCGATAAAACAGTGTAGATGCAAAAGACTAAAAGACTTTAAACAATAGGCACAGAGCCCCCATAAGCACACATTCATCCTCTAGCCATCAATGTTACAAGACTTCTTCATCTTTCATCTGTGCTGTTAACTTAATTTCAGCCATAGCCTCTTGCTCATTCATCAGTGTATTTTGTTGAAGGACACCAATTAACTGAGAGAATTTTACAGCTGTGTTTACAATGTCATCATCAATACTATTCTCATGCTTCTCTGTATTTAAAACCATTTCAGCAATTTCCCCATAGCTCAAGGAATGCACAGCAGGTTCTTCATTGTCAATGATTACAATTTCTTCGATGTCCCTACTGGAACTTACGAGTTACACACTTACGAGTTCCATACACTTTTAGCGTGGTTAACGAGTTACGAAGTTTAAGATAATCTTCTTCTTATCGGCGACACGAAATCCTTCTCGTCTTCATCTTTAGGGAAATTTAAATCAATCATCGTGTAAGAGAAGTCTGTGCCAAGCATTTGTTAATGCTGATTTATCAACAGCGTCCTATACATTGGCAACTGCATAGAAGACATCCTTAATACTGAACGTTTCAGGAAGTCTTGGATTCCTTCTCCCCTATAGCAAGCATACAGTTTAAAAACAACCTTGTAGTTGTTAACTAAGCGTCAAATTCCTTGGCCACATGGCTGTATGTACATGCCGAAAACAGTACTTTTCGCAAGAAATGCGGTGGGGGTGTACTTAGCAGATATCCAGGAACAATAACATTTTACAGTCCCTTTCCAGTCCAGATTGCTTGCAATGAGCTCTTGGAGTTGGTACGAAGTGGTTATTGAATCAGTCGGAAAACCATTCTCGGGTTACCCATGTCTTCTTGTTGCCATAGTACTGTAGAGGTAAATTATATACACCCTTTAGACATCTCGGATTTTTCCTTTTTCCAATCACTGCCAACTTTATCTTCTGTCTGGCTTGACAGCGTTGACACAACCAAGAATAGTTAACCTGTACTTGGCATCCTTTAAAAGCAGTTGGTGCTCTCTCATCAGCCGTTGTTTATGTTTCTGCAGATACACATTGCCAGTAGAGAGTGTTTCGTCAGTACTATATAGTTGCAGGATTAAGGTTTTCGTGAGATATTACCTTGCCAAATTCGTCAATGGCATTAACAGCCAGATCTGAAACTTATTGGAGCGCAAGGCTAGCAAACAAAAGCAAGAGACCGAAGTCAATGGCGGTGCCAATGATGATGATGATTAACAGTCCTATTATGATTAGCAGATGATTAATCACCACAGATTTTCAGAAATTTTGCGCCATTAGGCTTGTTAAATTTCTATAGTCAACCTTTAATATTGATACTCACATTCAATGTTTAGTTTTTGGTAGTTTGCACGACTGAAACTATTATGTTCTTTATTACTGTGGAATTAAGTTCAGTAAAATACAACCGTTTGTGGAAAACAATAACATTCCTTTTATTACATTAAAACACATGAACAAAATACAACATATGCAAATTCGTTAAAATTAATTTAAAATACAAATACGAATTGTGAGTAGCCTGGTTTTCGATACTTATTTATTAATAATAGAATTTAGAAACTGACCTTGGTCGTGGACTCTGCAAAATGCGTAAGTCGGAATATGAAGTGAAGTGATCTCGAAAACTAAGCAACTTGTTCTTATATAGGGTGCGCCTAAATGGAAAGAATATTCCCTATTATCTTGAGTACAATAGAATTGTCTAGTTAGGCTTCCTTTGCTCAATTGTAGCACAAGAGGTTGAAATAACTTTCGTCGAAAAGGACTTTCCCTTTTCGAGCTTTACGACTGTATTGTCTACCCGCGTTGACTTTCCCTGTTCGCCTGGTCTATTGGGGAAAAGGGTATTTACGCAACTCTTGATTTTTTGTTGGGCGATATTCCTGCGTTTACGACAGCTCTGGCTGTGCTAGAAATCGTGACGTTTAGAAAAGTTAGTTTTGCTTGTCCAACTCGACGGCACAGATCACATTTGACATTACAGATCTTACTTTCTGCACGCGTACAATTAACTCTTTCACTAGACCTGTCACATCGCAAATTTCATTTTTACTAGCTCATTTTAGTTTATGGCCTTCTCTTGCACGAAAGACCGCTACGCTGCATGACCCCCTCGGCAGGTTTAAGCCACGAGATTATGCAGGACCTTGCACGAAAGACATTTTCAGGCCATTCATCACCGCTACACTTCAAGTTCTTCGTTGTATATTCTAGCTTGTTTCTTCTTGACCAACAAACCAGTCAGTGGTATACGTTCACTCCTACGTTGTCGAATCCATTCCATTACCACACCGTCGAGATTTTCAGTTTTTGTCTTATGCAGTGTTTTTTTTTAAATTTTTATTAGGTTTTGGCAATCACTGTCACTATAATATTTCAGTGACTAGTCTTTATGTTTCTTTAAAACATAAACAGCGGTAGCTCCGAAACAATATTCTTCAGTTAGATGCAGTACTGAAACACCAATTACTTTACTTTTTGCGCTTTTGGTAACCTCAGCTGCTTCCTTCGCACTGTTACCCATAGGGGACAATTCCTTGATCCGGTTTTGTTAACCGTAATGTGTTAATGTCTAAAACCCCTCCAGTGGGGATGCTAGCAAGGTTGACAACCAATGCTGTTTTTTGGGTATTTAGCCACACAAAATTAAAAATATTAAAATAACTTCGTGTCCGAAGGTAGATATGCTTCATTTTCAATGAATAAATAATTAAATTAAAAATTAACTGCAAAAACTTAAATTATTGTACTAAACAAATCAAAACAGTAGAACTTAATCTCGAATAATGTTGACTATTTCTTAGAAGAACCCCAGAGAAAGTTTTATATTGACATTTGATTCAATCTCAACTATGCTTTTTCCTTCTGCCCGAATGCAATTACCGTTAGCTGTGGTAACAAACCGCTCCGATTCGTAATGCAGTTCGTGGTTCCATTATCTATGTACCCACCCGCCAGCTTCGTCGGTAACCGGGACTCCGACCAATCAGGAGGGCGAACATTGGACCCTCACTACTCCCACCATTACGCGTCATCTGCAGGCCAATAGCAGAGCCGCCTTGCCGTATGCGTTTATAAACAGGAACGCGAATTGCACTAGGCACTTGTTCTTGGAGGATTAGAAGAATAGATCCCTCTGAAGCTAGTCAGACTCGTACGTTGGGTTGGATGGATCTTCTACAACGTGTCAAAGGGGTTTGAGACATCGCCCCCATCTCGCACAGCACCGGAGTTCCCTCTGGCTAGTATCTGCGACCACGACGCGTCCGCGTCCGTGCTCATCCGAGTCGAATTGTGATGATCTCAACCGTGACCACAGCGAAGACCTTCATAAATTAGGTAGTCTGCAAGTCACTTGTAAGTTAGTTTAATTTGTAAGTATTATTCTCTCTGCATATTTCTTGTGTATGTTTATTCTTATGTGTATGAATGTGTATTGTTTATTTAATTACTGTGTATGTTTATCTTTATGAATACGTATGTGTATTGTATATGTGTTAAACTTACTAGGTGGTTATGTAATAAACTCAGCAACCACACACCTTTGTGACTTCTTCCTGAATGTGTTCACCAGTGCGGAGTGAATTCAAGCCACCCCCACCTCCAGTGTAACACATCTCTCAATTATTTCCTTTTGTCCTCGCATCAGGTTTCCTGATTTATCTGTATTACGGATCGACTTGGTATTCTTTCGTTACTACCTTTTTAGCTTATTTGTGGAAATTTAGCATTTTTTATTCTTCGGGTATTCTTCAATTTTATTATTTTTTTCCTCTGCATTTTTCCTCTTGTTGTTTGCACTTATGGATTTGATTTCTATTTTCTTTTGCTTTTGCGATTTCAATGTCAACAGCTCGAATCTTTTTTTTTCGTTCTTCCACTGTTTTTCACGGCCGTTGTCAGAAGCTCTTGTCTTGTTCTGTTATGCTTTCTTTGTAGCCTGTTGTACTATATATCTGATCATTTCCCATTTAACATTTTTATGCTGCTAGACACTTTTACTTTTGCTATTTCCTCGTCGCTTTCTTTCTTTGTTTCATCAATTTCCAAAGTGGCATAATTTCTTCTTCTTTTTTAAAATATATGTAACTTTACGTTATTTTGGTATTTTTTACCTGACGTATATTCTGATTATAAAATAGTCCAACTAGATCAGCCTTCTGTAACTGCAAATATTTTTTATATTTTATCTGTACATGCTCAATCCGATTTACAGTTTTTTGTCTGCACTTGCGCATGGTTTTGTATGTCTATGTGCTGATAACATATGATTTTTATTTGCAAAGTTCAACTTAGTTGTTTTAAATAATAAGGTATATTTTTTATCACATCTACCAATGAGCATTGCTCTGTCCATATAATGCTAAATAATCTATATCATGCATATAAGAAAACACATTAAGAATGGTACAAACAGATAAATATATATACTAAAATACATATTTTGGATTGGGTAGCCTGCCTTTATAAATAACTGTTTGAAATGTAACTTATTTTTCAAAATTTTGTAGAATATACAAACAGGTGCATGAAAAACGGAGCTGTAGATCATTATTTACCATCCGATTTTTAAAATTGAAATACCTAATTAAATGGTTTGAAGCAGGCTGTAACCTGACAGTAAGCAATATTTTTTAATTCAAAATACCTCTGAGCAACGATAGTCAACTTTTTAAATGGAATCTATAACTATTTAATCATTTTTCGAACTCCACAAATTCTGGATACAATTATGTAAGAATATTATATTTTTATTCAAACATACCGAAGAAAACAAGTTACGAAATTATAACACATCGCTGTGGCATCAAATAGCCCATGATATGCAATCAAGTAGGCTGAGTATAGCATGATGTTCAAAAATGAACGTCAAACTCGTAAAACTTCAACTGCGAAACATTTGCTGTACCCAGACTATACCTGATTGCAGTTCAAGGATGATTTGATGCCACTGCGATGTGTACAAATTTCGTTATTTTTATTTTTTTTTCTTGGATACGAATCAAGAAAAATACTATGTTCTTATCTTGCTGTATTAAAAGAAAATCCGTGGAGTGCGAAAACGTATAAAAATATTATACCTCTGCTCAAAGGCATTTCGAGTTAAAAATATTGTTTACTGTCGGATTATAACGGTCTTTGAACGATTTAATTTGGTGATAACATTTTGAATATCAGATAAAAGATAATGATAATAATAATAATAATGTTTATTTCCATAATACAAAAAAAAGAATTCATAATTGAAACAAAATATACGAAATTATAATACAGTGTATTAATCAAAACATGATGGTAATTGAATGACTCTAACAAGCAGAGTCCCCGCGCGAGTTAGATAAATTTGCAAATAAAAAAAATGTAGTCTGAACTTCGCGCTGCTAGGCGAATATTTCGAGTCCAGTTTCTAGTTCACCGTTTGTGACCGCTAGAATAACTAAGCCACGGGCGTAATCGAATTGGACGAGTTTCTGCTTCGTTATATTTTGTCCCATTTATAATGTTTACCCCCGGTTTACCCTGTATCTGTTAGGTCTCAGTTTCTCCATTATAAAACCTGAGATGTGTACAAATTACTACTTCTATCTTTTTCCAGTTAAAGCAAAAATAAACAAAATTAAATTTTTTTGAAGGGCTCTCCCTATATATATTTGTCTGAACTTTTCTCGGTTTCATCCCAGGTAGAAATATAATGTGTATGTAAAATATTGTGTTCCACCGACAAATAGTTTTAGAGTTATACCGCCAACAGGCAGACAGACAGAAAAACAGATAGGCAGACAGACAGACAGACAGACAGACAAACAGATGGAGGGAATTGAGAAAACCTATTTTTCGTCATCTAGTGACCACGTGAAGATTTGGAGAAATCTCGGAAAGTGATTTTTTGCTATGACAATACTTTCTAAGTATTGTACTCTCTTCGTCTTTTAGACGAGGTAAGTAAAAACACTAAACAAAATAGCCTTAAACCAAATAAAAATAACCAAAACTACTGATACAAATATGCGCTCCCCCACCAGATGATATTTAAAAATAATGAGGTAAGAGAAATAACGCTATTAAGATCAATTATTAACCAACAAATTAATTACTCTCTCTTTGAAACAAAATACCGAAAGTTCTTCAATTTCGAAGGAATGGAATTATAGAGTTGGGAAATATTGTAAGAAAAAGAACGTTTGACTGATTGTAAGCGATCAATTGGTGGAGGTGAGACCCCTATGCCTAAGATATATTGACATATCTTGACATTTTCTCTACTGCTTGATATTTGGATAAACAATAAACTTAGATTAATATTGTGAATAGCTTGTGGGAGGACAGAATTCCCTTACTAAGTTAAAAACTATCGAGATGCCGATACAAGGATGCTATCCTTAGTAAGATGCTGTGCTAATAGAACCAAAATTGAATATTGCAGGGCATTTGCCATAATTATGAAATGAAACCATAATACTTATTGTATTATATATGTATTATAAAATTAATTTATATAGTTCTGTAAATAGACTAATTATTCAATAAATGTCTAAATTCATCAAAATTTATCGTTTATCCAAATTCCCAACTTTTTTGGGCAACTGTAATTCACCGCGGCGAGTTGGTACAGCGGCGAGTTGGTAGAGCGGCGATTTGGTACAGCGGTGAGTAGGTGAGCGGCGAGTCGGCCCCGGCGAATTGTCTTAGACCGTTAATAACTGAGCTATAATGCTACCTTTCTCATTCTGGGACACTCTATTAACAAGCCGAAAAGTTTCTGTTTTCTACCTAAGGTTTTTCGATGTTCGATTTTTAATGTAAATATTGTTTTCCATTGTTTTATGTTAGGCATTTACGATAAATTTCGAATTTTGTGAGAACCAGGATCTTATGACAGTACAGCAAGACTTTCAAAAATTCTCCTTTGCTAAATAAAAACTATTCATATCAATATGGGCTCTTTGAGGATGTCCGTTCAACACTAGCTTTTCCTAGATAAAAACGATGAAAACTTTCTCTGTTTCGTAAAATACTTATTTCAATCATCTTCAAATGTTAATTAGGATAGAAAAAGGTAAATAAAATAACTGTCTATTAAAATTGTATTTCAAGAAAATCGGTTGTATTCTCATCGTGATTAAAGCTGGGGTTAACTAAAGTTACTATTGACTTCCGTAGAAACGCTAAGTCTTTGTTTACACATTGGGGTTTACATAAAAGCACCATTCCCTTCACTTAGTTGACATTGCTTTGAGTAAATCTAAGGACTGTATAAAAATATTGTTCTCGAGTTGTTTTCGATTTGGAAAGAATTAATTTTCATCCGCCAGTGTTGCAGCTCGAGATGAAGCTTTAAGCTCATATAAATGTCTTTCATTCATGTATTTACAAAGAAACATCATAAATAATTCCACATCGCCAGCGACATTTGGAGATTTAATGAATTTAGTGTTCTAATATTGCATGCAAGAGCAGGATTGACATTTTTTGCCATTGACGTTTGTACTGTAGTTTCAAATTATCATGTTATTTAGATTTTCTAACTTATGGCACCTTACTTCGTGCATCAACACCAGTTATATTTAGAACTAATTTACTTCCATTTGAACTGTTTCAGGTATGTAGCTTCCTACGTACGAGTAGACATACATTTCACATCCTTGTACCTAAGATACAAAAAGGGGCCAGAAGGATGCGTACTCGCTCCTCTGCTCTTTAACATTTACCGTGAGTACAGCTTGAGAAAAGTAATTGAGGAGGCGTAAAAATAAACAAAATTTGTTTGGAGGACGATATAGTGTTGTCCGCAGAATCTTTCAAAGTACTAGCCGCACTTCATGCAAAGTTGGACATGGAGAGCCGTAGCGATGATGATAATAATGATAACAAATCAGTTTATTTCATACACATAAAAAGTATACAAATATGAATTAAAATTAAACAAATGTCAGGGTTGTAGATCGACTGAACAGCACTAGGCCAAACATCGTAAAAAGAGGAGCTTGGCAAGTGGTTTGTCAATGCGCCTATTTGGGAACATCGATTAACAATGAGGAAAGCAGCTTTTCAGAAATAAGAAGGTGCGAGATGGGTAGGACTTGACCTTGACACTAAAAGCATAGGACAGGAAGAAGATTGACTCCTTTGAACTGTCTCGAAAAGAGCATTAAGGGTCCCATAGTCCCCAATTAGAACTAATACGACCATAAATGAACCTCAACGTTTGTCGCAAATAGTATATTCACGCATACGGCGGTATTTTGGTCACATATCAGGGATACAACGACAAACCCTTGAAAGGCTTGTCACTCAAAGACTGATTGTTAGTACAAGATTACTCTGCGCTCTTATTTCAAAAATCAGCGACTCTTCAGCCGTAATTAAGCTCGACTTGACGACGTTAGTCCAAATCCGAATATTTGGCGACATCTATTGCAGCCCGCCAATAGAACTGCACTTCTTCATTATAGCGCACCTTGCTGCTTTTCAAATAGCTATTCCCGGATGTCCCATTCGTCACATATACCCTTTAATGACATATTTTTATTAGCTTAGCGGCTCCATGGCGTCGCTGGCTTAACGACAACTCCAGACCTGCAAATTCTAGCAGCTGCACTGGGCGCGAAAGTTCTAGCATGATCCTGTACAACAGCAACGTTTCCGTATAAGTTAGACGGACCGCACCAGTGATATACGTGGCTCCCCCCCCTTCAATTCAGGTAGCGTGGCTAAATTTTTCGAGTACTCATGCTTGCACGCAAAAGTAGCAAATGTTAGTGGTTGTGTTGATACCCTCCAAGTCAAGGGGTATATTTTCCGGAGTTTTCCCGAGGTAGCATGAATAGTGCCCATTAACCTACTCTGTCGTCTCGAAGCGATCAATAAAATCATCGTTTTAACGGATCGTTAAAGAGAGAGAAGTTCCTAGAGTGCCAAATTCTGAGGTGAGGTAACCGTAGTTGTAATACCCACCTCAATACTTGCCACGTACGAGGACTCACATGCTGCACCCGCCATCGCTGAAGACATCATCCTCTTGTCGTATTGTCCCCGCTTCAAGCTTCTAAGCTTTTATTACGAAACGTGCCAGCTGCTCAAACAAAGGCTTCGTCGATCACCGACCAGGTATTATGAATTACAATTAGTACAGTGCATCGCTAAACTATAAAGTGCTACGTTGTTTGACATTGTGCGACGTGACGTAACTGTAGCTGCAGCTAAATTCAATCCAGGTCTCTGTGATATACATTTTCTTTTATTGTAACTATAATTAAAACTGCTTGGCATCTTTCAAATCGGTCGCGCCATTTACATAGTTGGTGTCAATTTACCAACAAGGGCAAACTTTAGTTGTGCTATGTTTCACTACCTTTTAATGTAATATAGCCATACTAACCCATTTTGATTATTCACGTTACATATATTTACATGCCTACTTACTGTTAATAGACGCAATTCAACCTTAACGTCAGAGTTTTTCATTTATGGCACTTGCATGTGTTGATAGATATTTATGTGTTACTCTTTTCTTTGTAGTGATAAATGTAAAGTGGCTTGGCAAAAGTAAGAAAAATCAACTAAAGTTGATTCAGAAAACAGCTGGAGGGTCTCACAGAAACAACAAAGCCAAGAAACTACCTTTGAATTTTGAGTTTCCACAGGAATTGTTGAGAAATCTTAGTTCATGCCCTATTAATAAAACTTAACTACGTGTTAATTCGAAGCACCCCATCTCCTTGAGCAATAGTCGGTCAACTATATGTTGCGGGGCAGTTGAGGCGTGATTGGGGTGAGCTATGCTTTTTTGAATATTAACCTGTCCTAACGACCCATTTATGCTGTAACAGGATGGAAGTCACAAGACCGAGAGGACGGTTCCTGAAAGAGATGGACAGATCTAACCAAAAGGGCAACCAATACCTCAGTGTATCAATCATCGAGAAGTGCAAAAAACGATGAGAGGTAGAAATATAGTAAACAGAGTTACATTCTCATCTAAGTGGGCAATGATCACGACTCCTCTGTAAAGAAGCAACACGACACCGAAGAAGAATTCGCTTCCTGTAATATGTTAATTCTTAAATATGTGGAACGTTACTACTCCTGTCAGATCTAATTTTCTTGCAAGCAATGTTAAATGGGTTGCCTATATTATGTGGTTACGTACTGTTTTATCTTTTTCGATGTACTTTTGTAAATATTACAATAGAACAATGTCGTCTCATAATTTGCGATAATAAGTCTTCTTATTTTTCCTCTTATTATAGGCCAGTGGCCTGTTTTCACCACAAAGTGATTCTGTGAGCTGCGTAGATGGCTATCCTTTCTCGTTGAAAGTGAGGAAGAGTTCTCTTGTTTAGGGGTTAACGACTACCGCAGCTGTTAGCGTGGTAGCCGGAGAGCGTACGATATTTAAAATCATACTAGAGTCGGCCGGGATTCGAACCCGGGCTGGCCGCCTGAGAAGCGAGCATTTGCTCGCAGGGACATCCGCTCACCAATAATAAGTCGTTCGATGTAATTACAAATTAATGTCCTAAATGTAAACGTCGATTAGTTGTTCTTAGTTAAGACTGAGTAACCTTTCAGAAACTATATACAGTGTGTCCCCAGATTGAGTTCACTATAGGTATAATCGACAAAAAAATTTACAATTTTATTTTAATGTTTTGGGATTCCGCCCTGCTTGGTCTGAAGAGAATTTTAAGAATATTTACAGTTTTTGAAACACAAGTAGGCCTTGGCAGGGAAACGAAAACTATTTTATTTTCAGGTAAACTACCCTTTTTGTTCATGATACGGCAAAATTTTATTAAGAAAAGTTGTTTAGAATGATAAATTACGGTCCTATACAAAATTTCAGAAAGATCTGTTGATTTAGAAAACACCGTTATTTTTTAGATAATTGTAATTTATTTTCAGGTAAACTACTTTTTTTGTTCATGATATGGAAAAATTCTATTAATAAAAGTTGTTCAGAATGAGAAGTTGTGGCCCTATACAAAATTTCAGAAAGACTGTCGACTTAGATGAAACCGTCATTTTTAATAAATGCAATTTGTTTAATCTAAAAAATAACGGTTTAATCTAAGTCGACAGATCTTTTTGAAATTTGGTACAGGGCCATAATTTTTCATTATGAACAAATTTTCTTAATACAATTTTTCCATATCATGAACAAAAAAAGTAGTTTACCTGAAAATAAAATACAATTTTCTAAAAAATAACGGTGTTTTCTAAGTCAACAGATCTTTCTGAAATTTTGAATAGGGCCGTAATTTATCATTCTAAACAACTTTTCTTAATAAAATTTTGCCGTATCATGAACAAAAAGGGTAGTTTACCTAAATAGAAAATAGTTTTTTCACATTTTTCATGGCCGACTTAATTTCTAAAAATTAAAACTCTGCTTAAAATTGTTTTCAGACCAAGCAGGGCGGGATCCCAAAACATTAAAATACAATTGTAAAATTTTTTGTCGATTATACCTATAGTGAACTCAATCCGGGGACACACTGTATAATACAAGAAAATATTTAGTTAAACCTCGATTATCCTTATTTCTGAGGTGAGGAGAGTAACGCTATTGAGCTTCGGAACTGAACAGTACCATTATTGAGATTGAAGAACTCAACGCTTCAGGAGTACGAAGTTCTTTATGAAAGTGGGCAAAACAAATTTAAGGGTGATAAAAAATATACATTTACATTCGATAACTTCAAAAAGGCTGTCCGGCACTTATATTCGAACTTGCCGTCTCAAGTATGGTAATCCAGCAGTGTGCTGCTACTCCATCCCGACGTCGACGGGGCAGTTGGGCGACCCTATACGTCTATTACTGGCAGCACGTATACAAATCGACAAACACAAATCCTTACATTGTTATTTCACACAAAGTGACGAACAAAGCATCCTGATGGGTTATGCTTTTCTTGAGTTATCATGTCTACAACCATCCGGCGTGACATACTCCACTCTTTTTAATTTTTCAACTGCCCTTTAAGGCTAAAACAGTTGCTATTTTAGCTAAAGTTCTTAAAACTTTCATATAACTTCAGGTTGGTCGCAATTGATTCAGCGATTGTGACAAACATTGTAAATTTGTAAAAATGTAGAGGTCAAAAGCAATATTTCGCTAAGGTAAGTTTAAAAATTTTGCATTTTTTATTATTCGTAGTAGGCGAGTATGCAAAGGCTGAAATAATTCAAGCTTAAATACCTTTGAAGGTCTCTACTAGTGGCCAGAATATTTCCATTCATTATGCATAGAAATATACAAGATATGGAGCAGTTAAGTGATAAAGTGGGACACACTGCAAATCACTTTTTTAAAATTACGCGAACCATCTGCTTCATCTCGAGTAAAGAGAAGTTTATCTCATATTGTATATTACGCTCGTAGTTTTATCACCATCATAACATTTGGACAAATAGTGGAAGTTGTTTCAAATTTAATCTCAGCAACTTATATTGTAGCCCATTGCGTGTGATCGGTGCGTCGTTAATCTTACTTTCCACATTTATTCTCGAAAAAGTTGGAAATGATTTTACCACCCCGAATTTACGTCGATTACTTTAGTTCCTCACTGCGTTTTCGTTCGACCGCTTCCTGGCCAAAGCACTTTCGTATAATTCTCATTTATTCTCGTGTTGTTCCTTCTGTTTTCACGCCCGTCCTCGAAAGTCCAATTCTTTTGACACTTGGCTCGTCCATAATGCTGCCCGTGCTCTATTTAGATTTTTTCGAACGCCCCTGCTTTCGGGTAAGTTGTTTCCCTTGAATTACTTGTAATGGCGCTGGAAAATTGCTCTTGGCAAGTAATTTGGACTCGTATTTTCACTCTTAATGGAACTTATTTACGTGTTGTTTGCTCATCCTTTTACGAGTGATTTGGAAGAAAATCTCGCCGAATTTACTTATTTTCCGTTTGTGCTGTAAGACGTTGGAGTTGTATTAAGGGATAACCTGAAAGCCTTTTCGGATAATCAACTTACTTTTGATGGCGGTACATTTGCTTAAATTATTGTAATGTCACGTAACACATTGTATAGATTATCTCTTTTCGAGGTGGTTTGAACAACAGTTTGTATTAAATAGATTTAATGAAGCACAGTTTTTTAACGATTAAGCAATACGTCAATTTATTTTCACTTATATGTGTACATCAATATTTTTTAAACAAGGCATCGATGGTTAAAAACTCTAATTGCTCGTGTTTCATGCGCGATTAATATTACAGGTTCTGTCGTTCTAGTCATATAATGCTCTATACGAATAAATAATATTCCAATCAATGCAGACGTGTATTTCATTTTTGCTAGGTGGTTTATCTACATCTACATCTACAGTTTTCTCCGGATTCTCCAATCTTTCTTTGTTATTTTATGTGTTCCTGACTTCTTCAAAAAACCTCATCCAAAGCACAAGAGCATGAGAAGAAACAAAGCACAAGACCCAGACCAAATTCCAACTGAAATATTAGTACTGGAATGAGATGTAATGGACCTCAATAGTGTTTGCACGGATATGAAATAAGAAGGTACCACCTGATGCCCGGAAGAAAATTGGGTTATTACTATTTTCAAAGGAAATGACGACAAAGACTGTGCGTGCGCAAATAAAATTGAGTTACACCCTGCTGTGGATTGAAGAGTTTGTAGGAAAGGACACTCAGAACAATATCACAGAAAACCAGAAAAGTTTCATGCCAACAAGAGGAACTATGGATGGTGTCTTTTCTGTGAGAGTGCTTATGGAAGACTTCAGAAAAAAGAAACTACCTCTACACACGATCTTCATTAACCTAGAAAAGAATCTTTAAGCGAGTACCCCGAGAACTCCTTCGGAATGTTATGAAAAAATACAAAGTCAAACATACCATGACGTATAAAGCAGATAGCTTCGCACTGAAAAAAAAAGGGAGAGCAGTTACCGCCTGTTGCCGCTGTACAAATACTGAGATGGTTTATGGATGCCACCAGGTTAGATATAATTGGCAATGAGAAGAAAAGGAACAAAATGATAAACACTGATTTTAAACTGAAGGCAAGGGAGTGTAAACTGAGATAGTGGGTATATGTAAAGAGAAGGGAAAACCTATATCGCCAGGAAGACCATGGTGCCTGAAAGGCGAAAATAATGATATACAAAAGATAACTATATAGAACGATATAGAAATGACTGACCCGTACAACTGACACTATTTAATGGGATAGGAAGGTTATGACTAATAGAAAATTTGCTATAGCTATATTTACTAGCATTCTGCAAATTTAATTGAATTATAGGATAATCTATACATATAAAAATCAATCGCCGTGTGTTAGTAACGCAAAAACTCGAGAACGACTTGACCGATTTGGATGATTTTTTTTGTTTTGTTCGTCTTACTCTCGAGGTGGTTTATCAAAACAGAAAATTCTGAAAAATCCAAAGAGAAAGCCGGAAAATTAGAAAATATCGAAAGTGTGTTTTTCTATACACTGTACGACTTTCTATTTGCAGTCATATTTTTGTCATTCTGTGCTTAATGGTTTGAAAGGTTTTCCCGATCATGTCAAAATAACGTTTGCCGGGTCAGCTAGTATTTGATATAGGCAACTTCTGTTTTTGAACCTATTTAAAATATTTTGTATATAACGAAAAAAAAAACAAGTGAGAGATTTATACAACTGAATATATTTTTTTGCTTTTGTATGTTTTATCACAAATATTATCATAGCAGCCTTTTATAGATACTTCCCGTTAAGAATCATTAAGTAACCGATAGTTAAAAAATAAAAATTAATGCCTTCTTTAGGTACATATTTAAGTATGTTTTTTTTTCGAAAAGTGTTACTTCAAGCAGAAGAAGAAAGGAATCTCCATATATAAGCCTTTGATATTTTCGAAATCTATTATATTAATGGCCATTTATTAAGTGGTAGATCGCAAAGATAGGTTGGAGGTTGCTTCTCGTAAATGTCATCATAGTCATTCTCAAGGATTAACTAACTATTCCTTCCAAATCTACTTGTAGAGTGTAAACAGTACTTTGCAAATAATATATATTTAATGTTTCTTATTAATATTTAGAGTAATGCGAAATAAATGATGATTTAAATAAAATGCTTTTCAACGAGTGTATTCCTTGTTTTGAATGGGTAAAATAGTCATGTCTTTGGAATGTACTAACTGAGATGGGAGTACCCATCCACCTCTCCTTTGCCATTCAACAGTTGTACACCAACAGTGCCGCAAAAGTCCAGATATAAAATATGCTATCTAAATCCTTTAGCATATATGCAGCAGTTCGTCAAGGTTGCATATTGTCGCCCCTGCTCTTCAATGTCTACGGAGAAAATATCATGTGAAAGGTTCTCCATGAATATGGCGGAGGTATTTCCATAAATGGTAGGAAAATTGGAACATCTCATGCGAAGATTGGAAGAAGAGAGTCAACATATGGGACTGCATATTAACCGTTCCAAGACTAAAATAATTATCATTAACAGAACCCATAACAACAGACCTGAAATCCGGAAAGTCCTTGAATAGGAAGTAGTCCAAAAGTATATCTACTTAGGCGCTGTGATCACAAACGATGGAAATTCTGAAAGCGAGATTCGCAGAAGAATTGAAATAGCTAGGAGCGCGGTTATTAAACGAAAATATGGAAAGACCGAGACATTACAAAAACAACAAAAATGCGCCTCATGCACAGCTTGGTGTTTTCCATTCTATTATATGCCTCAGAAACGTGGGCTATCAAAGCAAAAGAACGAAAGAAACTGGATGCTTTTGAGATGTGGAGTTACCGAAGACTGCTTCGCATTTCTTGGACAGAGCATCGAACCAACGTATCCATCCTAAAAAAACTATGCGTCAAAAAACGAATTTACACAGTCATATGTGAACGCATCTTGAGATATTTCGGGCATATATCCAGGCGCAGTAACGATATGGAGTTGTTAATGGTCGAAAGGAAATTCGAAGGCAGAAGAACCAGAGGCCGCTCTCCGCGCCGATGGACAGACCAGATCCGAGAGATGACTGGGACCCCTGTCTATGAGGCGATTCGTATGGCAACTAATCGGGAAGAGTGGAAGGCATCCATTGCACTGGCAGTCACCACAACCCTGTCAAGGGATAAGGAATGAGGAGGAGCATTCCTTGTTTACCATAAAAAAAGTCTACACACTTGGCACACTTGGTAGATGTTTTGGTGGTTGAAAATAGATGACTTAAATGCTTCTATATCTTAACATCGCGGAATAACTAAAAAGAAGGAATAAATTGAAATATACAACTTAGAAAGTTACGTTGAGCTTCTCAGAGGTATGAAACTGAAAACCAAGTTCTGAATTTTATTAGATCCGTTTGATTTTAAAATTTTTGCCCCGATGGTTCTTGAATGCCCGCGGTAGAGCAAACGGCATAATTAGTTGCGTCAAACTTCTTGCACTAGAATTTTTCAGAGCGAGGAATAGATCAGTAGTTGCTAGCACACATATAATCGACGGCGGTTGAGTGTGTTGTGTTATCTGTTCAGAGAATATTGGCGTTTGTAAACTTTCTTACCGTGCCACTTTTATACAAAATAAGACATTTGTAGGAAATATTCAGCTTTCAAAAACCAAATATCCAAAACATTTCCACATATCATGAAACCATGTGTGTTTTCTGTGTATTTCGACATAAAAATGCCCAGAAAAATAGCATGATTATTGAACCGCCACAAAGAAGTTTCAGAAATTATCATGAAACCAGGTAGGGTCCGAATCTTGAAGTAGAGGAGGTCTATAGTGTTGCGACTTTCAAGTCTATCCCTGGCATTCAACCTACAGTGTTGGCTCCCTAAAGTAACAAGTATTTATCTCCCCATCGTTCAAGTTACAGTTGTATTGAATATCGCGAGCGAGCGCCATTTTATTTAAATAAAGGTCCCACTCACATCTTACTAAGCAGCTGGAAGCATTTAAGCTCGTTACATGTCGTAAACGGAGACTCCACTGTAATAATTTGAAGTTAAACGTGGCTTGTACACATCAGAAAATTCTTGTTGTTCCAGCCAACTCGCCTTAGGCGATCGGGATGTTGCAATATAATGCCTGGACTGTTTCAGTCCAGTAAGCATTAAGGAATTTTTACTTATTTTGTTCATAATTGTAAAGACTTGGTTCTCGATCCGTCTTACTTGCATTATCACCGTTTGAATCACTTGTTGGGCGTACGTTCACGCCCGCTGCGGCGTTTAACAGCACAGCACTAATATGGAACGACGATTGAAAATGCTATAGCTATAGCGGAACCCTGCGCGCAGTAATTACGTTGTTACAATTCTATTTGAAAAATACCAACATTATTTTAATCAGAATAAGGTCGCCTTTATGGTGTGTTTAAAAACAAGTAAAGAATAGACTGATGTAGTGATTTCTTCTCAATAAGAGGAAACAATATATGCATGCTATCAGCGAGGAACCCAAAAGTTCTGGATCAGATTACGTTTTATTTTTAATCTTCGGCAAAACGCATTTCCTCGATGCCCTCTTTTCAACAACGAAAAAAATGGAAATCGTTGGGAGTCGGGATTCTTAAAAAACATAAAATTTTAGATTTTCAGATACATCAATGGCTGAACTTCACAATTAGAAGTTGAATTACGCAACGTTTTAATATATCGCTGCTAACAGTGCTGTCGGCATCCAAAAATTCAATTAATTCATGTTGTTTTAATCGTGTTGACATATCACCAACATGCGAATTGTTTCAGAATTGGTGTGGAAAAAAAGTTTTGCACCCCTGTTGTAGTTATAATGACGCAGTGTGATCATTTCGCTAATTGGTTGCACGGTGACGCTATTTTATTATGTGCGTATAGTTTCCGCCATCGAAATATAATTCTGTGCATATGAAATGATCAAATATTGTAAAATGTCAGGGGTTTAACAACTATTGTACCTAACAGAATATACCTTAGCTGACAGAACCAACGTTTTCCTTTTTTTATCCTACAGTTGCTTCTTGGTAAACTAACGTAATATTTACTATTACTACGAATAACTTTATGGTAAAATTAGTAACCAGGGTTCGTGCACTTCAGATTAGAATAGAATCGTCAACGTGTGTCGTATAAAGCAAAAAAAAAGAGTTACGTTGGAAGAGAGCCATTTTACACATATTTATTGATATGTTGGTTGGCTGCATGGGTACATACTATAGGCGACATTCAAACGGTTTCGATAGTTAAGCAATGTCAGTCCTGGTTGTAGTTTAGTAACTGTAAACTCCTGCCGTTCTTTTCTTAAAAAACCGGAACAATGTTTAAACATTAAATCAGCGCGTTGCGTGCAGACTTGCTTTGTAGCGAGGTTACTTATTCATCGCTTTCTAAACTAGTTTCTCTAAATTCATATTACAAGGGCACATCCTTTGAACGAAGCTGCATTTTTTAAGGCGCCCCTTGTTGGGCCAAATGCGCGGAATCATTTACGTAGTTTTCTCTTCTGTCACCCAATTTAACTCTGCAGTCAGTCGACCCTATCTAAGGGCGCAATTTAGTCTTTGTCTCATTTCTCTCGAACACAAATACTTTTGTTTTATGCCGGCATTTGTTGCGAGACACATCTGTTTTGTTGTCTTGCCAGACTCCGACACTTCGAGCAAGAAAGTAAATAACGGAGCTGTACCCTTTCTAATTTGCCTCATATTTTTAAATGTTTGAAAAGCTTTACACGATTTATCTAGTTAACCTATGCTAAGTAAACATGGTAATCATGTCAGCAAGGTTGACAGGCCATTAAAAATAAATTATTGGTGTCTTCAAGCGTACATCCATCTACTGCCTCTCAAATTCATTCATTACAATTAAAAATACAAGAAGCCTCTCTATAAGTCCAAGAAAGTCAGTGACGACTTGCGTTTACTTATCTGAGAAGACATTGGGTGCCTCCATCTACCAAGAATGGGGAATAAATACAAGCAATATTTTGGTCGCAGAAAAGGAATTGTGGCTACGTTCAAATAGAATTACTAGGTTGGATCGTGTTTGACATGACAGAAACAAGGATATAATCAATGTTCCTGACGGTGAACTATATAGGAACAAAACAATGAATGTAATATGTCACGTACAGCGCACGGAACAGGAAGAATTACTAAAAATGACACTTGAATGTAGACCTTCTGACCGCTGAACCCTTTAATAGGCGGCAATACAAAAAGACGAAGGATAATCTTGCGACACTCTAATATGAGCAGAATAGCGAGCTGTGAAGACCCAAAATGGTCTGTAGCCAATAGTCAATGGGCCAGCTGAGCTACCCTCGAGAAGACGAGACTCCAATTCACTGGATATGCAAGTGCGAGGAACTCATAACTCTGCAACAGAAACACTTTGGGGAAACAACAATCGAACTCGAACTGCTAATAAACACCTCACTAAACGCACTAGCTAGCTTTTTTGAGGACATCGGAATACCTCTGTGAGGTAAGGTGAAGCACTGGGATGTGCACAATAGGTCTTTTAGGCTGCAGTGCAAAAAGGGGGACCAACCCAAGCAGAAGTATATATAATACTCTCGAGAAGGAGCGAGTTAACACTAAAATGATCAAAACCGCGTAAGGGCACCACCAACCTGTTGAACTTGCGAATCTAAGTTGGTAGATTCCGCAACTTACATTGAAGGAAGGTATCTCAAACATTTCTCAACGTTTATCAGACGAAGACTCTTAAATAAGCTGGAACCTGTTCTAGAAGGAAAAAGATATAAATGCGGCGCAACTGTGAAATTGTTCAATTGCGTGATCTGAGAGAGCAGTGTTTGGTTTATTGGGTGTAGCTAATTTCATCTTAATGGATTGTCCATGTTGCGTCATTCTTTTTTTAAGTATTGTTTAGTTTGGCCAATATATGTGGCATCACAATTGTTGCATGGAACTTGGTATACTATGTGTGATTTTTGATTTAAGTTGATTTTATCTTTTAACTTTTTATAGCAAATTTTTTGGATGGTGTTATGATTCTTAAAGGTAGTTTGCATATTATATTTTTAAATTCGTTTTCCATTTTTTCAGAGAAGTAAGGTATGTATCTAATAGTAGTGATGTTTGGTTCAAATTGATTGTTATTAAAATTGTTATTTAAATAGTTAGGTTGTAGGTTTATTGACCTATTAATGGTATTGCGTTTTTTAAATTAGTAATCTTTTTTTAATGTTTGTGTTTATAAAGTTTAAGGAATAATTATTTTGTCAAAGAATGTTTGTAATTATTTTAATATTGTTATTGTGATGTTTTTTACTAGCTAGAAGGATAGCACGGTCAAGAGGTCCCGAGATTACACTTTTTTTATATTTGATAGTTGTGTTTGAACAATAATTTCGATATCTATTTGATTTTGTGGGTTTTCTATACCAGCTTTTATCAATATTTCAATTTTTTCTCTTGTTTGAGGGAGGTTTAAAATGTTGGTAGAATTTGAATTATGTTCCTTTTCAATGGTAAATTTTAATCTGGGGTGTACTTTGTTGAATGTTTAAATGGTGCTTGAAATTGGAGAGCCCATAGGTACTCCAAATTTTTGGCAGTAAATGTTATTGTCGTATGAGCAATATTTATTATTTAGGATAAATTTTAAAGCATTGAGGAAATCATTTTTTGATATGTTTGTGAATTCTATTAATTTGTGCCAATATTTTTCAACAGTTTCTAGGGCAAGATTTATTGGTATGTTAGTATATAAGGACACAACGTATAGTGATATTAGTTCATAACTATTGGGGAATTTTTGGTTGTCAATAAAATTTTTCAGTGACACTAAAACACTAAAACTGTTTTTATTTGTTAAATTTGATAAGATATTACTTAGGTATTTGGATAATTTGTATGTTGGTCTCATATATGAGGTAATTACTGGTCTTAAAGATATGTTTGTTTTATGCAATTTTGGCAATCCATAAATTAAAGGTGCTGTACCATTGTGTGAAATGAGTTTTTTATATGTATTCTGGTCTATGTATAGGTTGGTTAAAAATTTTTTAATTATACTATTATTTTGAGTTTGAATTTGTTGAGTGGCGTTTTCTTTTCCATTGAATAATTGGTTTCATCATTAAGAAGATCACTGATTTTATTGTCGTACATTTTATTTGTTAGAATAACTGTTTTTTGTGTTTTATCGGCTTTAGTTATAATTAATTCTGGGTTGCTTATAAGATTTTTTTTGTTTTTTTAATATTCCGCCCACCGTCTAATACCAACATAACCAAAACCGATTTCAACTACATTACGTCCAATTACACCACACGTCTTCCAAATGACACTTAGAATATAATGTAACTTAAATATTATGGAACTATAAACGTCAGGTAAAAAAACCTTTTATCTTAATACGAGGGCCAAGCTATAATTATTGAGAATAAGACAACCTATTAGGCCGTGAAAAAAGTATTATTTAGAGTAACTCTTTATCTGCCATTTAAGGTTTAGTTGTTGAAGTTATGTTAGTTAGAACCCGAGTTGTTAATTTTTTAAAATGGCATTAAAAGTAAAAAAATCGAATTAACCAAAGATCATTTTCGACACATGATTTATTAAGACTTTAAAAAATGATTAAGCGCTTATGAGTGCCAAGAGAATTTAGACTCAGCTTTTAGTGAATACGCATTTTCTATTCTTACAATTTACCATGGTATCAAAAATTTGAACTCGAAAGGAATTTTGTTCAGCATCAAAAAGGAGCGGGGCATACTCCTACGACCGTTACCGAAAAAAACATTGCTGCTGTTAAGAAAATAATTGAAGAGGACGATAAAGATTCCTAAAAAACTAGGCGTTTCAGAATTGGTATGAAATTTTATATCTCTTAAGTAATGGCAAACAAACATTATTTTTCCAATATTCTGATGAGTGACGAAACTTATATTTTCGTTTTCGACGTACCTACCCGCCAAGAGAATCGTGTATGGAATCAAGAAGATGAAGAACCTTCAGCAATGACCAAGAAGCAGCGAGCTATGAAAAAAGTTATGTATGAGGTATTCTTTAAAAGTACTGGTCTAGTCAATGCAATTAAGATAAATGGACAAAAGTATAGCTACATGATACACTGAAAAATGTTTGCCTGAAATGTTCAATTGAGTTCCAGAGAAGGAAATTACTCGACATTATGAAAATGCATCGTCCCATACGGCTGCTTTAACACTGCAGGTTTTGACTGGAAAAATATAAAAGAAAGTGAACACCCGCCGTGCTCCCCTGGTTTAGCAATGTGTTCCTTTGGCTATTTTATGGACTTAAAAGACATTTGCAGGGTAGAAGGTTTTCGTCTGAGGAAGAAATTGATACTGCAGTTCACGATTATTTGAAAGGTGTTCATACAGAAGATGATTGGCAGCTTTTAAGCAGTAAAATGAAAGAATATTATTGTGTATTATTGCTGAAGGGAATTACTTTGAGGATATTTAAAATAAAATCCTAAAAAATGTTAACCGTTTTCTTAATTTTCAATAATTGTAGCTTGACCCTCGTAATAATATGTTAATTATATCAACCTTTATCATTTTAGTCGTATACTTCAGTAATTGGTTAGAATAAATTTATAAAAAAATGGTTCAAATACATTAATATAAAAACATGGGTTCACCGAATCCAAAAACACCATGAAGGAACGTTCATGTTTACTACTTACATTTAGTTCAATACCATCGTTCTAAGTGATCTTCTTTCAGCAACCATTTATAAAGTTATTAAATATTTAATTATCCCTTTTCAGATGATTCATAAATCAAATTTTAAATATATCAAACAACATATTGCAACCATCAAAAGTTTTCAAGGAAGTTTTACTTAAAATTTTATAATGCATTACAAGATTACTGACTTTAAACAGGTAAATATTGTGAGCTTATTTCTTCACCAATCTAATTTGCCATTTTGATTAATTACAGATCCAATGCACTTATGTAAAACTTAATTGTTTTTATTTATATGTCTGATGAAGTAGATCTAAATTCTGCGAAACGTAAAGTTACCTTTCAACAAATTTTAATGAAATTTTGTACTCTACTCTAATACTGTTTATTTTTTATGAAACACCAATTCTAAAAAATAAACTCAGCAACTTGACAAAAACTTTTATAGCTGATATCTCTCCTATTTTTAATAATATAAATATACATGAGAGAGCTAGTGGATTTGACCTTCTATCTATATTTTGTGTAGTTATTTATCTAAAAAAGTGGCAGAAACTTTCTTTGCATGCAACTATAAAGTATAAAATCAAATCGTTGATCACGTCATCCAAGGTTTGCAAAACTCAAGTCTACTATGCTAGACCTGTTGAAACTAGCACGAACTGCGATCGAATTGATTAAACGTTTAACTATTCCAACATAGTGTATGTGCATGTACCTGCGTTTCATACTTTAAATATGCCCTAATGTCTTTACTCATACCATATCTTAATGTATGTCGCTATACGAAAATATAACACGTGCTTTAACCGAATACTATATGAACAGGATGTTCGTGTATTTGACATTTATAGATGAGCTTCTATGGAAGTTATCGGCTCTTCAACTTCAAGCTTTTACCATAATATTCTCAATAAAAAATAATTCTACATAAGGTGAAACGCAAATGGGGTAAGTGCCTAATATAAATGTAAAAATCGCTAGATACCAAGGAAAGTTAATAAACGGAAACAACATTTGTTGCAATGGTAAGGTAAAATAAAGAAATAAAAGTTTTGAAAAAAAGTGGAATTGTAAAATCCACATTCATAATTTGTATATGCCTTCCATGGGTGATTGTTAGGTCAGGTTAAAAATTGACGCTGTTACTGCCTTTTTATGCACGCGGAGAGTTGTTCCTCTCGTTGAACTTGGATAGAGACCGTCAAGCCAACAGGACGTGCTGTTATGGGATCTTCAGGCTTCAGAGGCATATCTATAAATTTGAAATTCCGTTTCCGTCTCGTTATTGTGCAGTGGAATTTTATTTCGATTCATGATAAGACCTTTGGAAGGAGTTCGCTGGGTCCACCCTTAATCGTTCCCCATTAATCCTGCAAAGCAGTGATCAACGTCGACACTGCATCCAGCTAAATTAAACTGTTCCCTTAGTTAAGTGTTGCTAGTCTGAAATACCGCCAATTTCGAATATGTTATACGTATTAAATTAAGCAAAGTATTTGTGATTTAAGTTTTCAGTGCCATTTCGTTGAGGGGTGTAAAATGCAACTTGCAATGGGTTTTCTGCATTGTCACCAGGACATCAAAACGGATTTTCTTATCTTAGATTAAGCGCATGACGTCACGCACGCATGTAGGTCAGGTGTTTTTAGATGTGCTTTTTTAATATAGCCGTCTCAAATTGCATGCTTTGTGATTCCATTTATAAAGCAGTTACCCGTATTTTTGTATTAAGATATGCTTTCCAGAAAAGTTACTGAGCAAGGTGAGCCAGACTCTGGAGTTGAGCAACAACTCCTCGTCGCCGAGGGGTAAATTTACTATTGGCATTCCTCTAATATATATCTTCGGCTGACGTATCAGGTGGCGCCCACAAAAATTACCCGGATTTATCCCCGTATATTTCCAGGTACAATTTGTTTCAACTATTGCGAGCGAGTCTTGTATTTCAGCCTACGACCCATCCCTTCCCGTTGAACTAATTCGGGCACTTGTTCGGCAGGTTACGTGTCATAAACGTTCATCTAACATAATTTTTCTCAAGTAACGTTCTTTTTCAGCCGGTAATATTTCGTTTTCCAGTGTAAATCATCTATGTTCTTGATAAAATTGATATAAAATGTTGTTGAATAATCTCGATGGAAGTCATTAATATATTTGACATGGCAAAACTGAAAATTTCCTGATAAAAAAAAACTGATTTAACAGATTTACAGTGTGACTTCCATCCTAGTCTACCTTGCTAGGATACTTGATTTACGTTGTATGAAGAGAATGTGGAAACAACACACCTACACAATTTGGTCCAAGAAGGAAAACCATGATGCCTGTAAAGTTAATGAGCAATTATTTTATGTAATGAAGGAAATTAAACGATGAGCGTATGTATACTAAATATGTTATTTTACTGTTTGATTTGAAACATTGAAGCCAATATAAAATATGATAAAATAGCACATAACGTAATTACTAAAAAATCTAACATCCAACGAACAAAAAAATCTGAAGCATTAGTTCGTTGTACATTTCGTTAATGGCGTGTATTTATTTGAAATGCAAGTTACTTTATTACACTGCTTTGATGTAATTAATTATAAGAAGTCAACGAAACAGCAAGTTATACCAATCACTTAGCGTTACAGAGGGCAAAATTTACTTTTTTTGTTTAACAGAACGAACAACTTTTAATTAAATTTAAGGGTTTTTGCTCTTTATATAAGCCAACGCCTTCAGCACTTTTGCTATGGTTGCCCCTTTTTTCTGTGCATATTCATCAGTAGGGTAAATAAAGCACAAATACACATACATTTTTCTATGCTATACAAGTGCACAGCATTGTCTGAATATTGTGATCTCAGAGTAGAATGAAGGAAAACGTGTTTCATAATTATGTATGTACACAAACACGAAACAAAATAGACTAAAGAGCAAATTCCTA
Source organism: Agriotes lineatus (assembly GCA_940337035.1). Classification (NCBI taxonomy): domain Eukaryota; kingdom Metazoa; phylum Arthropoda; class Insecta; order Coleoptera; family Elateridae; genus Agriotes; species Agriotes lineatus. The sequence continues at coordinate 97,479,974 of OW679200.1, read as the reverse complement.
GTAATTTCACTTAGACTTGAACTATAGTAGGCAGTTGCTTGCATAATGTTAATAAGTTTAGTTGAATCGTATTAGAATGTATCGAACTTGAATTTGCAATGCTTGTAAGTATACACTTGCATCCCACGAAGTTTGAAAATTAACTATGAAATTGCTGGTTAAAGGTGTAATAATATGACTCCCCAGTATACGCTGTTGCATTCATCCAAACACTACTACCAGCAAATACAGCTGACTACTACAATGTATACATTTAAGAACACAGTGCCACAGAGAAGTTTCTGTACATACAAAATGAAATAATCGTTACTGCTTCACAACACGGTGGTCCAGGAATTGTCTCGTGGTGTAGAAAATGTTTGCCAGCTAGTTCCTGAGCAGGATTAGGAGGGGGGTGGCAATAAGTGCCACTGGTTCAATACGGTCCGAAACAGAAAACCTACAGGTGTCAGTGTAAATCCCTAAACCACATAAATGTTTCATAAAAACACTAAATAAAGAAAAATGCGAGAAATTGATGTTACCTAAGGGTTTATTTACAGTATCTACATCTCTACATGATTCTCAATAGGGGCGCAAAAACAAATCTGCGATATGTTATACTTATTTGTTTCCATGGTTGTTACAATAAATGGATTAATAATACCGAGTGTACGATTATTCCTGGATATCCTGCCTCGAACACACGTTACTCAACTATCAAATTGACAGAAAAAGTTATTATTATTCAGCGATAACGGAAAACGGAAGACTCATCAAATAGCCTGAAAGCTGTAAAGACCCGAAACCTCGCAAATGGTACCATGCGCCCAAGGTCTATTGCACACTTTAGTTGGTGTGTTTCAGCGTTAATAAATAGTTTCTAGTTTGCTCCAGTAGTCCCTCGCATAGGTATTAACTCTAAACGTTAAGGAACGTGACCATTCTCGAGTTGGGTATGATCAAAACGCTAACAGAGCTGCCACTCCAGTACATAATATAAGAACTAGCCTGATTAACTAAATCTCAAGCGTTCAAAATAAACACATTGCGGCTACCAATTCATTAATTATTTTTACCATTGGCTAGAAATTTGCCAGCGTAACCGTAAATAGAAACGCTTCTAGTATCACAGAAACTTCAAGGATTGATATTTTTAGCTTGAGAACCCATATGACTTAAAACACCGGAGCTTTACACACCGGAGGTACCTGTTAATGTATAGCAAAGTGGCGTCCCTAGAGAAGCTATGCAGGGTGGTGGGCTTGGCGATCCTACTGAGATGACGTCTAAGGAAATGTGCAAAGTAAGGTGTGACAGAATTTTCTCCAGTTATCTTTCGAGGGAAAGGCTATGTGATCTTAGTTCTTGCAGTAGAGTAACGGAAAAGCCCAGAGCTGTGTAGGAGTTGGTCCTCCAGCTCCTGTAGTAGGCGACATCACAGCCCACGAGAAACATATGCAGAGCATGGCACTAACGCGCCACTAGGGGGTACGAGAAGGGCCTAAAATAACACAACATCGACTGATAGAAATGTACCAAAGTTGGAAGGTGGCCACGAGTAGGTGATTTCTCAGAAATAAATTATTTCCCAGTTTAACCAGATTAAAAATTACAGGCACAGCACTCAGGAACAATCTCACGAAATCAGTGCTATAAAATTACAACCAGAAATAATACCAACAATTTATTTTAAAAATTCAGTAGAATCCCCTAAAGCTCAAGGATTTTCAAAATGCCCCAAAAATTAAAAAATTAGGGTATGCAACCGAACATACAGTCAGGAATTGCAGGCCTATCGAGACATTTCTTGAACTTGTAATTTAAGTGTAACAGGCAACAATAAGGTACGGCAAATCATCAACCTTGCCTACACTTCCATGAGAAGATGTGGTTAAGAAAATAGATTAAAGGAAAGCACATAAGTCATCTAGCTATAGATCTTAGATGATGCGGTTGCAATAGCTAACTTAGTTGCTGTTGCGTAGCAGTACTGTAACGCTTAAGGAGCTTTGGCCCAAGCGTATCAATATTTCTCGTCCGTGTGGTTCTTAATCGTGTGACGTCACAACGAGCAGGTAGAATTCTTAGGGTTTGTTTTGTAAAACCTTTGCTGCCGTGAGCTGCAAGGCTGACACGCTTAGGTGAACCATTATAAATTTTATTTTAATATAGTTCTTTAAAATTTACTTTATAATTATCGCTTTAAAGCACAACTTCATGTATTTTAAAGCTAATTGAGCATTTTAAAAGGTCCAGACATAGTATAAAGTCCATCGGAGCAGAGGACAGCACACAATTTCCATCGCTAGAGGTTTTCTACGGTGGGACCTTCAATCCGCCGCAGTCATTCCAAAACATCATCCTGGCATTCTAAACAACAATAAAAGCAGTCCAATGTTTTCCTAATAAGATACTAAGCACCCAATGGACTTGTTACATGTCATAAAACGTAAATTAGCGCTTCTGCTCGGTGACCCTCCAATTATCTGGTGTTACATAGCGTGTTACGATACTTTTGGAGTGTCCCCCGTAGTATTGAACTTTTGGCTAGCTGAATTTTGAACTTGAATATTTATGGTTGGCTTTTGTCAATGTTTGCATGCTTTAAACTAGGTATAATTAGCTGTATCTTATTTTTAATTATTTGCCTATAATTATCAAGCAGTTTGGTAAGCAACTCCTCGAATAATTACCCATATTTTACTAATTAAATTTATTTTGGTTGTATTCCTACAGATATTTGTGTATGGCGTTTAGGCAACCCCTGTTACAAATTCTTCTACACTATTCTATTTGTTGCTAGATAAAGGATATCACTTGTTGCAGTCACAATTTTTCAGGCTGTTTTTTTTTCGCATCCTCTGGCCCAAAAATTTTGGAAAGTTTTGATAACTGGTAGCTGGTGGATTTTTGAGGTCTTTCCCATTTTTAAACTTGGTGCAGGCTGCTGGTGCCTCGGCCGTGTGCTTGAATTTTTGAGCTAATTAGTATAGCTCAGCTCCGTTTTGATTTTTCGGAGGATCTGAAAAAGCACATGTGCCCTTAAAACGTTCGTATTTGATTTGGTTATACGTACGTCCTTCGCAACTGCGGATTCGTCTGAGGCCAGCATTGCTTCTGCCCCTTTCTTCTGGCTCGATTCCGGCGTGAGCCATTTACTGCCGGATGCCATTCATTTACTGTGGGATTCCATTCCCTGTGGGATTCGATTTGCTGTGGATTTCGATTTACTGTGGACTTGGATTTATTGTGGAATGCCATTTCCTGTCGGCTACGACCTTGGTAGAGTTCGGACGCTTCCTGCGAGAGGTTGAACTTCCCCCTGAAGAGGCTTAGCACTCCTTGTTCAGCTGCACTCTGCTGGCATCCAAACAGTCGATTTGGGCCCCTGAAACCATCGAATTGTCAAGGAGCTCGACAAATTCCCTGGTAGCTACGCTGGAGGGGTAGCACTGCACTCACCTTTGATACAATCACCGCCTCCTAGGTCCGCTGGGCCTCTCGCTGTGTCTGCCGAAACCTCCATCGCTTCTGTCGTCCCCGGCCTTCCGCAATCCACAGGCTAGGAGCTGACATGTCTTTACTACAGGCAAGAATCTGATATAGCTATTTGCGCCTGGTGTATTTTTTTTTGTTAGTTATTGGAATCTCGTCTCATTAACAGATAGGGCATGTAGGATATTTTTGGCACAGTAATGCTTCGTCGAGTTAGATGTTAGTGCATGTTTTTGTATAATTTTAATGCGTTAATTGTGATAGGGCTATTGCAAATTTTGAGCGCCCATTTTGTGCAGGCTACTGACCTTTATTGAATTTTTAATCGAGCTCACTCGAATTGGTAAAGACAGCCCTGTGGCTCAATCCTGTAGGAGCCTTCGGTTTCGGATCGGACCACGGCGTCTCTGTGGGAGGGCCTGCGAGGACCTTGGTTGGGAGGTTCCGCTGCCGCTGAAGGCTGCCGCGCCCCATTGAGCCCCCTGCAAATTGTATGTTAGATCATCCGCGCTAGTAATTCAGTTTTAAGGCAGTACTTACCGCTTTTTGCCTGCTGTTTGCTCGATATCTTCGGGTTTGTGGCGACGCCATTTGCATGTCGGTCGCTTAGGTCTGACGTCATTTTTGTTAGCGTGTCGTGGCTAGAGAACCGATTTCGGTAGCCGATTGCTTTACTTGGGAGTCGCGTGAGCCCGTTAATTATCTTGTCGGAACTCTGTTTGCGGCGTTCGCGATTTTTCCGCGTTATTGTAATTTATTCGCGAGTTTACGTAGGTACAAGTTTGCCGAAGGTTTATTCAAGCGATTGCTTTAGCGTTCATTTATGCACCTGATGTATTTCCATTAAGAAAACTGCTCTGTGAACTATATGGCCATATACCCTCGTAGTTTTGACATTAGAAATTTTGGATTAATTACTTTAGGATCTTACTGAGCTGATATTCGGGGTTTCACATCAGCTGAGCGCTTGCATAACCTGGCCCTGCTATTTCCTGCCTCACAGGGATTATTTAATTTTTTTTTTATTTAATACTCGCTACGCTCCGTTTTAACCGCACAATGTTTTAATGTGTTAGCCCATTCTCAGGTCATAGTCATTGCTGCTCGTGGGCTACTATTTGCTCGATATTTATATTTATATTTGTATTTGTATTTATTATTGCATGTCGCATACTGTGTGTTTTCTTTGGTGTTGCTAGAAATATTGCCTGCTGTGATATTTATATATATACTTGTGTTAGCCTTGCACTATAGTACGCACCAATATGTTTAAAATAAAGCTGTGATCTATTCATTGGTTGTTGGTTTGTTTATTTTTGACTTGCTGGTTTTTATCCTCGACCTTGTGTAAGGTCCGGCACAAGGAATTGGATCTGAGTCTAGGACCTGGCGCCCACTCCTTTTTTTTTGTATTGTCTTTCAGCATAGCTGGAACCCTGCGACCTTAGCGGCGAGCTAGCCCAATTAGGCCGATAGTTACCAGCCGGAAAAACATCAAATATAACTTTCGCCAAAAGGTAAGGCCGACCGTCTATCTTCCCTGACAAGAAGATTTTGACGCCCAACGCTTTGGGGCCTTGAAAGGATTTTTGACTACGTCGTTATTAGGGTACTTGGTGGTACTATAGTGCAAATCGAACTGTTAGGGTGTTAGAATTTATTATTGGCCACGTGATTTACATTTGGTATTATTTATTGTCGATATTTGTTGGGTATTTACAATTGATTATTGCTAGTTATAGGTTTGTTTATTGCATGCTATTTACAGGTTTTGCTTGGGTTAGTTATAAGCCTAGTTTAAATAAGTTTTTGTGATCATCTTGTCCTGTTGGAACAGCAAGATGGTATTTAGATTAGATGTTAATCGTTTGCTCGTCGATGAGCTCGACTATGAGCTTCGAGTTAGAGACATTGCCATTCAGGGCAACGTCCAAGACAAACGTAAATTACTCCGTGCTCGTATGAAGATAGATCTTCTTATGAATGTCACTTTCACTCCCGTGTCTTTCGACGCTACTGAAGAACTTGCGATCTGTGAAGACAAACTTTCTATTTTAGCTGCCGAAATTGATAGTTGCACCTCTAGGAACCTGGTCAATGATGCACAACGATTAGGTACTCGCCTTCTTCATGTTCAAGGTCGGTTAGGTCATATCATAGCAGAATCAGATTCCGCTTCTAGGTTGGAGTCCTTGAAGGATAGATGCGAACAATTAATTGCCGCCTTGGAAGCGAAACTTCAGCTTCACGTTGATACCCAAGCTCGCAACGACACAATAGCTGCACCGAGTGATTCAAGCTCGGAGGACGGTTCAGTAGCTTCGCCTCAGGGAACTCATATTCGCCCCCATAGCTCTGTTGTCACTACGTCTCAGGAAGACGCTGCCTTGCCTATTCGTCCTATTGCTAGCTCGGTTACGTGGAGTCATCCTTTGTCCACTTCACAGTTCTTTGCCCCTCAGCCTATTCCTAGTAGCTCAGCCATGCAGCCTGGCATGTACTTGGATTATCCGCCCTTTGCTGATGCTGTCAATCGTCGTTCTTCTGCTGCCGAAGATGCCAACCAGTCTGCGTCGCATGGACACACTTCGACTGCCAACTACTTAGCCATCAACAAATGGAGGATCACCTTCGATGGAGGAAATGGCTTAACAAGCTTTTTAGAGGAAATTGAAGAAACTCGCATAGCTCGAAACGTATCCAAGGATCAACTTTTTGTCGCTGTCATCGAATTGTTCACTGGCAACGCTCGAATTTGGTTTCGTTCCGTTCGCAACACTATTCGTTCTTGGGACGAATTGATCATCGCTTTGAAAGCCGCTTTCCTGCCTTGTGATTATGAAATCAGCCTATGGGATGAGATCCGTAGTAGAACCCAAGGACCCGATGAGCCCGTGACGGTCTATGTTGCTATTATGGAGAACCTTTTTAGTCGCCTTTCTCGTTTACCTGTAGAAATGGAGCGTATAGAGATTATGCGTAGGAACTTGCAACCATACTTACAGGCTCAACTGGCTCTCTACTCCCCAACGAGTATCGCTCAGCTTAGACAACTTGCAAACTGATTGAGGATGCTAGGGTGCGATCTTCAAGGTTCAAGAATCCACCTCCGCCTTATCAGGCTCTTGAACCCGATTTGGCTTATCACAAGCCCCGTTTTGGAGCTAGAGCTGCTGCCATTGAGGAAACTAGTTCCACTCCTAGTCCCTCTGCCGAAGAACAAGTCTGCGATGTTACAGCCGCTCGACCCTATGGTGTGTGCTGGAACTGTGGGAAGCCCGACCATCGCGTAGCTCAGTGTCCATCGCCGCGCAAATTGAAATGCTATCGCTGCGGTAAAGCTGACGTCACAATTCGTACCTGCCCTTCCTGTTCGGGAAACGGGAACGGAAGGCGTTAAGAGGCCGATTAGCGTCTTCTCCCGCACCATTTCTGAGGCCAATGTCGTCTCCCAATCTCGAGAAACGGATCACATACCTACTGGACATCGTATTCTGCTCGATTTCATCTTAAGTCACGCCAGTAAAGATGAAAGGCCCTATCTTCGTGTTTCGATTTATGGCAAGGATCTACTTGGCTTGTTGGACTCCGGCGCGAGCCGTACCATTTTAGGTCACCAAGGATGGGAAGCATTGAAGGACGTCTGCAAATTAAGCTCTGCTAAATCTACCACCTGCAGCGTCGCCAACGGTGAGAAATGCCATAGTATAGGTACACTTACCGTCCCCATCGTACTGAGAGATCGCGTGAGAACTTTCGAAGTCCTGGTTATTCCTTCACTCCCACATACATTAATTTTGGGCACCGACTTCTGGAAGAGGATGGCCCTTGTGCCAGATCTTCGCCATGGAGAATGGACCTTCTCCAAAGCCTCGGCTGATGAGCAAATCGCTGCGATCCGTTCGACTGAACACCTCACGAACGACGAACAAGCTGTGCTTGATCAGACTATCAGCGAAGCTTTTTCTTTGAAAGGAGATGGTGTAGGATGTACCCGTTTAGTGGAACACGTAATCAAGACGGATGCTGAACCAATTAAGCAGCGCTATTATCCAATCTCGCCTGCTTTACAAAAGCACGTGAATGAAGAGCTCGACGATATGTTAGAAAAGGGCATTGTGGAACCCTCAACATCCGCATGGTCATCGCCCATCGTTATGATAAAGAAGAAGGATGGTTCCTACCGCTTCTGCGTAGAATATCGGAAGCTCAATAAGGTGAGCCAACCGGATGCCTATCCGCTTCCGTACATCAGCAACATCTTGGACAAGTTACGTGATGCACAATACCTGACCACGTTAGATGTCAAGTCAGCTTACTTTCAGGTGCCGGTTTCTGTCGCTAGCCGTCCGCTAACTGCCTTCACTGTCCCTAATCGTGGGTTGTACCAATTTTGTCGCCTCCCGTTCGGCCTTCATACCGCCCCGGCGACTTGGCAACGCCTTATCGACCGAGTTATTGGTGCCGACCTAGAACCTTACGCCTTCACATACTTGGATGACGTTATTATCTGCACTCCTACCTTCGAAAAACACCTGGAGGTCTTGAAGGAAGTCATATCTAGGATCGCCAAGGCCGGCCTAACTTTGAACCGGGAAAAATGTCATTTTTGCAAGCCCGAACTGAAGTACCTGGGGTACGTCGTGAACTCCAAAGGTCTACTCGTCGACCAGGAAAAGGTCGAAGCAATTTTGAACATCCCTAACCCCAAGACGGTACCAGAGGTTAGAAGGATATTGGGAATGGCATCGTGGTATCGGCGCTTTGTGCCTAACTTTTCTTCAGTTGTGTCACCTATGACTCGCCTGCTTCGCAAGAACCAGAAGTTTGTTTGGTCTGAGGAATGTCAAACCGCATTTGACACCATTAAAGACTGCCTCGTCTCGGCCCCTGTGCTCTCTTGCCCAGATTTCAGTCGGCCCTTCACTATCCAGACGGACGCCTCTGACTATGGACTCGGAGCCGTCTTGTCCCAGACATATCCTGAGGGAGAGAAGGTCGTCTGCTATATAAGCCGTTCGCTCACGAGGAATGAGCGGAAGTTCAGCACAACGGAACGTGAATGTCTCGCGGTACTCTTCGCCATCGAAAAACTTCGCCCGTACATCGAGGGAACTAAGTTCGACGTCGTGACCGACCACTACGCCCTCAAGTGGTTGCATAATATTAAAGACCCCGTAGGACGCATTGCGCGTTGGGCCATACGCCTACAACAATACAATTTTAACGTCATACATCGCAAGGGCAAAGACAATGTCGTACCTGATGCTCTATCCAGGTCCGTACCTATTGTCGATGAAGTCACTGAGGACGATGATGTTCGAGATCGCTGGTATGCTCGGATGCGACTAAAAGTCCGAAACGATCCACAGCACTATCCTGCTTGGCGCGAGTCGAATTCGCAACTCTACAAACATGTTAGGAGCCCGTATCCAGAACTCATGCAGGCCAATGAAGATTGGAAGATAGTTCTACCTAAGGACAAACGTTCAGAAGTACTTAGACGTAATCATGATGATCCTACCTCAGGACATCTCGGCGTTTCGAAAACCTTAGGTCGTATAGCTCAGAGGTACTACTGGCCCAAGATGCGAACGGACGTTCTGCGCTACATTCGCAACTGCAAGGTGTGTTCCCGCACTAAGCCTGACCAATGACCACCCGCTGGACATATGGGAGGTCACACAAACATCTCGAAGCCCTGGGAGGTCATCTGTATGGACCTCATAGGACCTCTACCTCGTTCATCTCGGGGATATCAGTATATACTCGTAGTGGCTGATTGTTTCTCTAAACTCCCTCTTGTGTTTCCCCTTCGTAAGGCTACGGCCGCTGCAGTCGTACGTCACGTTGAAGAGAACGTATTTTTATTGTTTGGCGCTCCGAAGAGAATTATCTGCGACAATGGTGTTCAGTTCAAGAGTCGCGAATTTACTGCCTTGGCTAGGAACTATGGCTGCAGAATAGCGTTTACAGCGTTGTATCACCCTCAGGCAAACCCAACGGAACGCATCAATCGTGTTCTGAAAACAATGCTTACAGCGTACGTGTCCGACAAACAACGTGAGTGGGATAAATACTTACAAGTCGCTTGTGCCATAAGAACCTCCAAGCATGATGTCACTGGTCATAGCCCCTACTTTTTGAATTTTGGCCGAGAAATTACACTCGACGGGAATCCTGAAGAAAGACCTGAAGATGAAGGTCCCGAACTTCGTGTCATAAGGGATGAAAACCCCAATATAAGAGCCCAAGCGCTGCAACGGTTGTACAAAGAAGTAAAAGTTCGTCTTGCTAGGGCCTACGATCGTTCGAAGGTCTACTACAACCTGCGAAGACGACCTGATGAATATCAGGTAGGCAACTCCGTTTGGAGAAGAAACTTCACGCAATCGGATGCTGCTAACCACTATACTGCTAAATTGGCACCCAAGTTCATTGGACCCTTTATAATCCATAAGAAATTGTCTCGCTTCATTTATCAACTTAAGGATCCGGACGGTCGTCTGCGTGGGAATTGGCATGCCAAAGACTTGAAGCTCAACAACGATGTCGACGATAATGATGATTTGGTTTAGTCTACGTCTTTTTGGGAGGTTGGTTTGGGGACGTCGGACGGAACCTTTGGGACCCAACTCACCTTTCCTTTTTCTCGAATTGGAGTCCCGACCTAAACATCTGGTTCCTTCATTTCTCGCATCTTTCTCTGTCTCATTTTTTTTCTTGTTTGAAAGGGATGTTCCCTCTTTTTGCTGTGTTCGTTCTCTTTATACTTCGTGTTATTTTGGATATCCGTTCTATCTTCCGTCATTTGGAGATAGCTTCAGTGCTGTAGGTCGATCCTGGGCCTGAGTACTTAACCCTTGGTTGAGGTTGGTTTTCCTTTCCCTTCCTTCTTCTGTGTCGTTCGCTTTCCTGTCTCCCACTCCGCATTTTTCCGAGGTGTTTGCGTTTCGGGTGCATCTTCGTTGCAGCCTGACGTAGCCTTCCCTTCCACCGGCGCAGCTCACGTCATCTTGCAGCGACGGAAGAGGTTGGTGTCTAGTTGTCTTCGATGATGTGCTTGGACTCTTACATGCTCTCTTCTTGTCTACTTCTTTAGATCCTTTGTTCCTTCCCTTTGTTTCCTTCCGGCAGGCATCGTTTTTTTTGTCTCTTAGGGCGATTTCTTTTGTTGGCATTTGTATGGTCGGGTAAATCTGGGGTGATTTACCCTCCCTTTTGTGAGGGGAGGATTTGTTACGATACTTTTGGAGTGTCCCCCGTAGTATTGAACTTTTGGCTAGCTGAATTTTGAACTTGAATATTTATGGTTGGCTTTTGTCAATGTTTGCATGCTTTAAACTAGGTATAATTAGCTGTATCTTATTTTTAATTATTTGCCTATAATTATCAAGCAGTTTGGTAAGCAACTCCTCGAATAATTACCCATATTTTACTAATTAAATTTATTTTGGTCGTATTCCTACAGATATTTGTGTATGGCGTTTAGGCAACCCCTGTTACAAATTCTTCTACACTATTCTATTTGTTGCTAGATAAAGGATATCACTTGTTGCAGTCACAATTTTTCAGGCTGTTTTTTTTCGCATCCTCTGGCCCAAAAATTTTGGAGAGTTTGATAACTGGTAGCTGGTGGATTTTTGAGGTCTTTCCCATTTTTAAACTTGGTGCAGGCTGCTGGTGCCTCGGCCGTGTGCTTGAATTTTTGAGCTAATTAGTATAGCTCAGCTCCGTTTTGATTTTTCGGAGGATCTGAAAAAGCACATGTGCCCTTAAAACGTTCGTATTTGATTTGGTTATACGTACGTCCTTCGCAACTGCGGATTCGTCTGAGGCCAGCATTGCTTCTGCCCTTTCTTCTGGCTCGATTCCGGCGTGAGCCATTTACTGCCGGATGCCATTCATTTACTGTGGGATTCCATTCCCTGTGGGATTCGATTTGCTGTGGATTTCGATTTACTGTGGACTTGGATTTATTGTGGAATGCCATTTCCTGTCGGCTACGACCTTGGGAGAGTTCGGACGCTTCCTGCGAGAGGTTGAACTTCCTCCTGAAGAGGCTTAGCACTCCTTGTTCAGCTGCACTCTGCTGGCATCCAAACCGTCGATTTGGGCCCCTGAAACCATCGAATTGTCAAGGAGCTCGACAAATTCCCTGGTAGCTACGCTGGAGGGGTAGCACTGCACTCACCTGTGATACAATCACCGCCTCCTAGGTCCGCTGGGCCTCTCGCTGTGTCTGCCGAAACCTCCATCGCTTCTGTCGTCCCCGGCCTTCCGCAATCCACAGGCTAGGAGCTGACATGTCTTTACTACAGGCAAGAATCTGATATAGCTATTTGCGCCTGGTGTATTTTTTTTGTTAGTTATTGGAATCTCGTCTCATTAACAGATAGGGCATGTAGGATATTTTTGGCACAGTAATGCTTCGTCGAGTTAGATGTTAGTGCATGTTTTTGTATAATTTTAATGCGTTAATTGTGATCGGGCTATTGCAAATTTTGAGCGCCCATTTTGTGCAGGCTACTGACCTTTATTGAATTTTTAATCGAGCTCACTCGAATTGGTAAAGACAGCCCTGTGGCTCAATCCTGTAGGAGCCTTCGGTTTCGGATCGGACCACGGCGTCTCTGTGGGAGGGCCTGCGAGGACCTTGGTTGGGAGGTTCCGCTGCCGCTGAAGGCTGCCGCGCCCCATTGAGCCCCCTGCAAATTGTATGTTAGATCATCCGCGCTAGTAATTCAGTTTTAAGGCAGTACTTACCGCTTTTTTCCTGCTGTTTGCTCGATATCTTCGGGTTTGTGGCGACGCCATTTGCATGTCGGTCGCTTAGGTCTGACGTCATTTTTGTTAGCGTGTCGTGGCTAGAGAACCGATTTCGGTAGCCGATTGCTTGACTTGGGAGTCGCGTGAGCCCGTTAATTATCTTGTCGGAACTCTGTTTGCGGCGTTCGCGATTTTTCCGCGTTATTGTAATTTATTCGCGAGTTTACGTAGGTACAAGTTTGCCGAAGGTTTATTCAAGCGATTGCTTTAGCGTTCATTTATGCACCTGATGTATTTCCATTAAGAAAACTGCTCTGTGAACTATATGGCCATATACCCTCGTAGTTTTGACATTAGAAATTTTGGATTAATTACTTTAGGATCTTACTGAGCTGATATTCGGGGTTTCACATCAGCTGAGCGCTTGCATAACCTGGCCCTGCTATTTCCTGCCTCACAGGGATTATTTAATTTTTTTTTTAATTTAATACTCGCTACGCTCCGTTTTAACCGCACAATGTTTTAATGTGTTAGCCCATTCTCAGGTCATAGTCATTGCTGCTCGTGGGCTACTATTTGCTCGATATTTATATTTATATTTGTATTTGTATTTATTATTGCATGTCGCATACTGTGTGTTTTCTTTGGTGTTGCTAGAAATATTGCCTGCTGTGATATTTATATATATACTTGTGTTAGCCTTGCACTATAGTACGCACCAATATGTTTAAAATAAAGCTGTGATCTATTCATTGGTTGTTGGTTTGTTTATTTTTGACTTGCTGGTTTTTATCCTCGACCTTGTGTAAGGTCCGGCACAAGGAATTGGATCTGAGTCTAGGACCTGGCGCCCACTCCTTTTTTTTTGTATTCTCTTTCAGCATAGCTGGAACCCTACGACCCTCGCGGCGAGCTAGCCCAATTAGGCCGATAGTTACCAGCCGGCAAAACATCAAATATAACTTTCGCCAAAAGGTAAGGCCGACCGTCTATCTTCCCTGACAAGCGATTACATCATACTTAGTCTTATTATCTTGTTCCCTCGACGATAAGAAGTCGAACTTCTCAAACAATATAACTAAAGTATTAACTTAATTTTTTTTATTATAGGTATATTTTTGTTGTATAAACCTGGAAGGTATATAATTCTAGGAATAATTTAATTGACTAAAATAGTATACAAAAACCGTGCATGTGCTGAATATATTTCACAAAGCGATTTAATTCACAAAGGCAAAGCTACATCAAAATGGAAAACCTTCTCAGATCTTAGATTAACAATATATTCTACGAAAGAGCACCTATGCTACAGAGGGAATGATTTGAAGTTAGGAGTAAAGCAAGCAAAATGAAGAAACCTCAAAACGATGATTGCAAACTGAAGTAGAGTAATTTCATTAAAAATTAGATAGAATCTGAAAGAAAAACGTTTAAGCTATATAAGACCATACAGAATTTTGGATAATTTTAGAAACAATATGTAACATTCACTTTACAACTTGAAATTGTTGTACCCTATTTTAGTGTAGACGTTGCATTTTTTAAGCCGAGCTGCAACATCTTGACTCAATTTGCAATTATAGATATAGTTTTATGTGTACCTAGCGCCTACAATAAAAAACTGTCAAGTAGGTCACACAAAAACCACAAAATAGAGTAGACATTGAACTTAAAATAATTTATAGATACAGAATTTGTAAGTCATGAATTTTAATACAGTTTTAGCATTGGCTGTCTTCATTTTTAATGTAGGTTAGCATAGGTTACAATTGCTATCACAAGAGGAATTATATGACCTTCTTGCTAACATAACTTACTACAACTCTAACCACCTTAAACACCCCCTCAACAAGACTAGAACCCTTCAGTAAATACCAAACATACTAATCTGCTCCGTTCAATCAACAAACTACTTTCTCTAAATTATTTAAGTGCAATAATTGGAAGACTACAGATGAAGAGGAAAAGCTACATCTTTCAATTCACTAATCTGCTCAATTTGGACTTATACAATATATATGTAAATCCTAGTCTCGTATTGCATAGTTTAAATGCCTAGATATAATCTGTCGCGTGTCACTTTTATAGAAGTTGAAAGCGCTCTTTAATCTCTTTAAAGTATTATGACAGTAAGTTTATATCGGGTATGCTCTCAGCATATGCTTCAGTAAACGATACTTGCACAGGCATGGCATAGTAATAGTTGATAAGCGCCTTTACGTATATGCTCAAAATTACATACCTTGCACGGATCCTTATTGAGTGTCGTTGTTGACTTGGTAAATGTGAAAGAAAATATAGACTATAACCGTTATTGAGAAATCAAGACATACAAACTGTTTGCAATGCATGTACTGGAAACCATAAATTGCTATGTACTAAACTTTAACTCTGAAACAATGCAGTGTCACAGCGACACACAATTATTGCAGTAGTACTTCACGTGATAATTAAATGCCATAACAGTTCAAGCTTGTCTGTCCGCCACTTTTAATCAACCTGGTCTGAGCCACTACATCTGTTGGGGACAAAACACTTCCTTTGGCGAGTCCCACCATCATGGGCTTTTCACCTTACACATCCAGCTCTGGTTCACATACATAAATATCGTATTTCAATAAATCTGCTCCGCTCAGAGTGCTCCAACAAAAGCTTTCCATTTTCTTTTAAAATTCCACAGGTGATTTTCGAGATCGAAACGACTGAAAAATTCATAACGCACTTTGGGCGAAGCGTAGGTGACGGCGGCGAGCATTGTCAATTTTGTATCAGAATAGCGGAATTCAGATTGTTTAATAAATTAGAATGCGGGATAGCAAGTACTGATGACTGAGCGAGCATGCTGCGAACGGTCATTGCAACATTGCCACCCTTTGCAACTTCGCCCTAACGGGGTGTCAAGGAACCCGCGCCTTGATAGTCACGTCCTGCCTGCACGGCCAATATAATATAATACGACCAAAGTTTTCCCGGGGTGTTGATCTGCTTATATATCTGGGTCTCGCTCGGGTTTGCCGATTTGCGGTAGGGTGAGCCTGAGAGTTTTGTGAGCAGATTTATTCGCTCCTGACCGAGATTCGCTTTCAATTAGTGTGTATAGTTATTTGTGGCAAAGGGAGCGATTGAAGTAGCAGGGAATTTATCTGCAAAGGGGGGATATTATCTTTAGAAATTTGATAATGCAATTAGGAAATATGGTGACTGCACTGAGTCACAATGATGCGAAGAATGTCTATAACAGGCAATTTTGTAATTACTAAGACATAACCTAAGCACAAACTCATTATTAAATATACAATAGTCCAACAAACTACTGCTGAAAATTATTACTTTAGAAATCTCCCCAAAATGTATACAATACCAAACAAGCGCTGAGTCGAGAAAATTGGATATCCGTACAGAGAATGTGGAATATATTGAGTATTTGTGTGACAATATTTAGCTGAACAGTAAACAGTGTAGCTGTGCAAGTATAATGGAAATGGAAGTAAACGGAATGGTGGTGAGATCAACATAAAGTAAAAAAAGACTTGATGCCTATAGCTAGCTAGCTATTAAGAAATAGATAAACCAAAGCGTATAGAAATAAAGACTTAGGCTGAAAACACACGAAGCGGTTCACGCCGAGTCGGCGGCCGAGTCGGCAGCCGCCTGCGATAAAACACACAAGTCGGCGCCAAGTCGGCAGCCGACTCGGCGGCCGCCTGCGATATAAAACACACGAGTCGACGCCCAGTCGGCAGCCGAGTCGGCGGCCGCCTGCAATAAACACACCAGTCGGCTAAAAAGTCGCCGCGATAAACATAACGATGACATGTTGCCAGTATTCCTATTGAAGACAATGGATTCGTTTTCATTTTATTTTATTTGCATAATCAACATGCTGCATGTCCCATATGGCTGGTCTTGCCTGGATTTCCATTATTAATTTTTCGGTTTCGATATTGGAACACATATTTACCACTAAAATTAAATTAGTACATATATAACCTTCAAAACAAATGATCAGTCAGATACTACTCATCTAAGTAAAATATTTTCATATATGACAAATATATTTGACAACCGCGCCTGATACTCACCGCTTTGAAACCGCTTGTCGTGTGTACAGTCATAAGATAGCACAGACTTGAGGGTACGCTCGAAGCGCTAAGAAAATTGCGCTCGGCAATTATTCTGGATGAGCGTACGGTCGGCGTACGGTCGGCGTACGCTCGGCGTACCCTCGGCGTACGCTCGGCGTACACTCGGCGTACGCGCGGCGTACGCGCTACATGACGCAGCGTGTGTTTTATCCGCTTTAAATACATGGAGTCGGCGGCCGAGTCGGCTGCCGACTCGGCCGCCGACTCGGCGTGAACCGCTTCGTGTGTTTTCAGCCTTATTTTATTTTCTAGAGTCGCCAATAACGCTAGAATTCCGAAATGTATAAAACACAGTTAAGTATAAATAGGCCAGTCAATAGAGACATTCTACCTTGCAAAAGGTCAGGCAAAGTTTTAATTTGGCATACTTGTAGAGTCGCATGTCCTAATCGACATACTAAGTTTGCGACCTTGAAAGGGCGCCGCTCGCAACGCCATCTTGATAAAAAGGTACCAAAAATTAGTTTTTCGTATATATCTCCTCTACTCTGCCAGCTAGGCTGAAAATAGTGATTACAAGAATTGTAGGAAATAAAATTGCCTACAACTTTTGTCTGAAACTTTTTTTTGTCAGATGAATAATTCATGAGTTACAGCTACGAAGGCGAAGCAAATTTTAGAAATTTGCGAAAACGCTCCACTTTTCGTCGAAATTTCGGTTAATATCTATTCATTGTTATCTAATTCAAGTTTTTATTCATTTTCGCACAACAGTGTGGATGTAGTACGAAATATAGAGATAATATGGACACAGACTAATAGTATATTATGTTAATAGGAGCAAAAGTTATACTTTATGTGGCGTGGTTGGACGGTTTATCTGCCGAGCAAGCGAGGCAGATAAGTACAGCCGAGACCCACAAAGATACTTTTGCTCCGAATGCCATATAGCATTTTTTCTTCAAACGTTTATAACAAAATTCGAAGAAAATTACTCTATGTCGCCCCGTTTCCTTTGTCACTATTTTGCCCGGAGGAAATGCTTAAGGGCACGAAATCGTCACTTTACAAAGCATTCTCGCCTCTTGTAGATAGCATTCAATTCAGAAACAGCGTTCATGTCATAGATGGTGGATATTTGTTGCATAGAGTGGTATGGCGTCGCAACGAATCGTTCGGATCGATTACGTGCAGTACGTCCAAAGACATTACGATTCGAATACAGTTGTTGTTTTTGACGGGTATCCAACTGATGCGGCTACCAAGAGCACGAAAAGTGCAGAAAGACTTCGCCGATCAAAAAAAGCAAACTTCCGCAGACGTACATTTCGACGAGCCGATGGTTCGAACTGTTTCGCAAGAACGATTTCTAGCGAACGAAACAAATAAAATTCGCTTGATTTCAATGCTAAAGAAGAAATTCGAGGATTCCAATTTCACAGTGAAACAGGCTACAGAAGATGCAGATACATTGATTGTCAACACAGCGATCAGAATGTCCTCATCTTTTGATTCCGTTTTTATAGTTAGAGAAGACATAGATCTTCTAGTTCTGTTAACCACACTAGCAAGAACCCATCCCAATATTTACTTCCGAAAGCCAGGAAAAGGAAAGACAGTAGAAAAAATATACTTTCCCCAAAGTCTACAGCATGGAGAAGCAGTGGCAGACAACATACTGTTTTTACATGCATTCAGCGGCTGTGACACTACGTCTTCTCTGTTCAACCAAGGGAAAATGAAGTTCCTACATATACTCCAAAAGTACGAACACCTGAGCCAAACTGTACAAGTCTTCAAGAGCCAAATGCCGATCCGGAAGTCGTAACTATCGCAGGAGAAAATTTCCTAATCGCGCTTTACGGAGTTCCAAAAGAAAACGTCACTTTGGATTCTCTTCGTTTTCAAAATTTTGCAAGATCCGTTACAAAAAATAAGTTCCATCTTGCTGCTTTACCATCTACAAGAAGAGCTGCACGTCAACATTCTCTTCGGACCTACCACCAAGTTCAGAATTGGTACGATATAACAAACAATCCAGAGGAATGGGGATGGCAAAAAAGCAAATTCGGACTCACTCCGGTAACAACGACAATAGATCCTGCTCCTGAGGCACTACTGAAATTTATTTCATGCAAATGTAAAAAGGGATGTGGTCGAGCTTGTGGTTGCAGAAAAACAGGCTTGAAATGATCTGTTATCTGCACATTTTGTAATGGTGACTCTTGCGAGAATGTTCCACAGATTTTGATAGACGCTGAAGATAATGAGACAAATGACGAGACATTAGTTGACAGACTACTGACGTTTGACGATGACGATAACGATGAAACCGCTGAAAAAGAATCAGAAAAGGATGAGAGCGATTCTCAAGAAGATGTCGAGATCAGACAATCTGGACCATCTAAAGTATCTAAAAGAATTCGAAGACGTAAGTAAAGTCGTGGATTAGGCTTACTGGGGATACCACATTAAAAAAAAACGCGCCGCTTACTCTACCCCATGGTGGTGTGGAAATGAGTAAACACTTGAATTAGGTAACAATTAATAGATATTAACCGAAATTTCGACGAAAAGTGGAGCGTTTTCGCAAATGTCGAAAATTTGCTCCGCATTACGTAGCCGGAACTCATGAATTATTCATCTGACAAAAAAAAGTTTCAGACAAAAGTTGTAGGAAATTTTGTTTCCTACAATTCTTGTAATAACTATTTTCAGCCTGGATGGCAGAGGAGAGGAGATACATACGAAAAACTGATTTTTGGTACCTTTTTATCAAGATGGCGTTGCGAGCGGCGCCCTTTCAAGGTCGCAAACTTAGTATGTCGATTAGGACATGCGACTCTACAAGTATGCCAAATTAGAACTTTGCCTGACCTTTTGCAAGGTAAGCCCTAATTTGTGTCTCTATTGACTGGACTAAAAAGGCCAAATAGAAACATATTCTTATAGCTGGAAGTGACCTACTAGAGCACTGCAGAGAGCATACCCAAAAATGTTTAGAAGCAAAGGTATGCATGACAAATATTTTACTGTACAACCTACCACCAGAAGAGAGAAGCGCTAAATAAGATAAAGTAGAAGAAACCTTGTTATGCTATTTTAAATTTGTAAATCTTTTAGTAACTTTCGCGCCCAAGAAAGAGGGTAGGAGCAACAGTTTGGTTCATTCCCGAATACCACCTACCGCAGAAAGGCTACTCGGAAACCAAGCGTTTCCAGTCTCGCGGCGCCGAGATGTACCTGGTTAACTCTTTTAAGAAGGCTGTTTATTATTTCCATTTCGGCTGAAGGAAAGGAAGGCAAATAAACCGAACGTGTGACGTTTGTGGTCATAATTTTTTCCGTGGAGACATCGGTTTATCGCAGAATATTCACTACTTCTAATAATACCTGTTAGGTGGCAGCGTTGTCGTTATTTAAGTCCCGTCGAACCCCAAAGGCTGATTGTGTTCGGACTTGATTTTTGCATTGGCATAACCTTGGGATTTATTCGAATCGGCTGAATTACCGCCTTTCTGAGCCAACTCTGCCACCAGGGTTAGTAATAGCGCTTTTCTACCCCACTACGTAAACCTCTGGGAACTCCAAACATGGCCACTTCAAGCTGTATGCCTTACGTTCTCGTTATCTTTCTTTCACAGAATAAATTGGATCTTTCTTACCTCCTCCTCATAGCTATACCATTTATACCTCTTTTAATTTTAAGATTTAAGGTCGGGAGACACCGCCTATATTATTATGCGCGTAAAACATTATAAATAAATACTTTCTGCATCCCTAGATAGGTAAGGATTCATTTTCAAATGTATACTTCGTAATACTCTCTTCAGGCATAGAAAAACATAGGAAAGAATAAGTTAGAACTATAATAAGCTTCTCTTTAAAAAGAGAATTGTGGCGAGGGCAGACAATATCCAATTTAGAACATCTGTGACCGGGGAAGCAATGTGGCCCGGAGCAATTATCAGCCTCTACTATGTATGGTAACTTTGGGTGTTATCAAAAGTAGTGATCAAGAAATATAATTATAGAGTTGATTAGAGAAACCCTGAACTGATTATGCATAGAAACTCTTTTGCGAACTTGTTGTTATTAGGACAAACGCCAGCATAGTATCAACACGATCGTGATTTTTGGGAGGAGAATTACAATACTGATAATAAGTGCTACTAAGGCATTATTTTAATGTGTAATAGTGAGTCGTAGGTGTCGTCTAAAAGTAAAACATAGGTATCTACTGCAAGCATCCAATATGGAAATATAAAAAAGCATTTTAAAACAAATCTTTAGCTCCGGCTATTTGTTTCGTCATTTATTCATCTATTCCGGGCCAGCCTGTATATTTTCACTTGAGTTATAATTCGCTGTATTTCAAATTATATCAAATCTTGTTTCGCGCAAGGCTGCTGGTTTTGGTTTTTCCGAGATTCACTTGTTATCTCTCCGCGCCAGCGGGCAGCTATTCCATCGCTTAGCGGGCATTCGATTTCCGCTTTCGGTTGAAGTAACTTGCTTCTACGAAGGCATTTCCGCGTGCTATTGCACCGATTATTAATTAACTTCGTTTGTGAGCTGATGGCTAAAATCAGGTATGTCTGCGCTACTTTGTTTGATATTCAAGTTTAGTAATTTTCCTTTTTTTTATTAGCTCTTCAACGTCATTCTTAAACGCCATTCTTAGATGCCGTTTTTAGACGACTTATTATTTGGGTCTCCTTCTTTAACACCATAATTAATAACTTGGACCCGCAACTCCTTTCTGGAATGTCATTTTGAGCTTGCCAGTTTGTGACAAGGAGCGCCCGTTCCATTATCAATTTCGACCACGAAGTCGGTACTGCTGTTGGCTGGAACGCTAAGATAATCCTGGACCAATTCATCGCCTGCATGCGACGTTTTTTTTGTCACAATCCAGGTTAGTCTTATTTCAACGTTTGTTGATAACCCCGTCCGCCCATGAATTGTTGGCTGAATCGATTTCAACGACGCTTCACCACCGTTAACAGATTTACAATTTCCAAATTTAAACTACGTTAAAACGTAATGTATTAATTGTTCACAAATCTATGCTTTACAAATTTAAAACATAATGTATTAATTGTTCACAAATTTACAATTCACAAATTTAATTTATTTTAAATGCTCATTTGAATAATTATTAAGAATTTTGTAAAAAGTGCCCTCACGCCATGATAAACAATTTACGGACTTTATACCGATGTTGCAAGCAACTATTAATTGTTGATTGAATAAACCTAATTGTTGCTATAATTTTATTTATTTCTTGAAATCTGTGATTTCTGGCGCCCTGTGTTTTTTATTATTAAAAGAGCTTGCGGCAGTGCAGCTGATGATAGGAATCTGCGACCCAAGGCCACCGAGATTGAGTTAGCTAGGTCATTGCGGTGAGTAAAAACATTTCAGAGCTACCGTGGTGTATAAATGATGAGGGGGTTGATCTGCGATTATACTTCCATTGATTATTATTAGTAATCGATCGCAGGTTGGCTTCTTTATTGTTTCAATTTTCCGAGAAAAAAATAAATTGAGATAATGGGTCATATGATACAGATGAGCTACGGTAACATCGCTGAAAGTGTGAGTGTTAAAGTATTGGTAGAAGCAAGAGATGAAAAGTTTAAAAAATGTAGAATGAGATCATAAGGAAGACATTATGAGATAGAAAGCTTCTATGGTACCAAATTAGAGGGTTAGCAAGAAATAGACCTACTTTTGTTCCCTTTATAATATAGCATTTATGTCATTGTATCATTTAAGAGTATTCTTACATTGTAAGATTAGAGGAAAATATGGTAAATCATATTATAGCATATACAACGATATGCAAGTTAAATCTGCGGAAGAAAAAGAAGAATAATGTAAAGGAAACTTCATTTTGCTAGCTTGAGTGTATTTGTAGAACATTTTAATATACAGTAGATTTCTACTAATAATTCGATTCAGTGATGTGTGTAAAAGTAAAGCGAACGCCATTGGTAGCTTAAATATGTGTTGGAGTGTTTGCGTATACCTCGCTGTACCAGAAATGAACGCGAGGGGTTTTGCGAAGAGTCAGTTGGCTTTGAACCAATACACTAAGGGTACCTTTAGTTTTCAGGGTATGGTCCAGTGTCAAGTAGAGTTTCTATATATTAATACGGTACAGCGGATTTAGTTTCAGGTAATGGTGAGCGTTCTTCCATTTCTAGTAAGCTCCTAGAAAAAGAAGTATCATAACAGTGCCCTGGTAACTTCACTGAAGTTGTTTGGCGTCTTATAAGTACAGTAGATGAATACCGTTATAGTAAATTCCAAAATTATCAACGGGAATACCTGAGAGAGCACCAGATTATTACGCAACTGGAATTCAACGAGCACCACTTAAGGTGGGTAATTTATGCTAGACTCTGTTATTCACGCGCAGCCGTTGAAGCCCTTAGCTGTGCCACTCTCCAAAGCCAGCGTACAAGGCGCACCTGTTTACTACTCTTCTGTGCGTCTTTAAAAGAACGCAGAGAAGATCTTAGAGAATGTAGTTCAAAAATTATACAATAGAGAACAACATGAGAATGAGAGCTTTAAGACCTAAAAGAGTGAAAAGAAAACGGAGAATTGTCCGAATAAGGAACACTCAGGATGGAAAAGTAACCGGGAAATCAGATATTATTCTAGTAATTAAGTAATTTATAGAACCTTGTATGGCGCAGCGACAACAGAACCAGTTCACATAGACCAGTGTTAGAATACGAAGTTATCAACGAGGGTTCTGAAGGGATATCTGTGATAGAAGCATGTAACTTAAAGCAGCCCTGCAAAACATGAAATACCGAAGAGTGCCGGGTAATAATCGGGCAACATCAGAAATATTGGAAGTGGGAGCGAGCGTTTAGAAAAAGCCCTACTTGCACTCTTGAAGGAATACGTGCAATAATCTAAAATGTCAGACATAATGCAGAAGTGATGCTACTATACAAAAAGACCCAAAACAAACATAGCGGAGTGTCAACGTATAAGTTTTCTGTCTATAAAGCTTCTTACCAAGATAGCAACAGGAACGAATACAGCGTAATCGACCATTTACAAATCATGCCATAATCGATTGTAAAATGCAATGCGTACAACATTTCTTTAAATCTTGTGTTTATAGATTATCATAAAGCGTTCAATTCTATTTAGATGAGGGAAGTCATAAGAGCAATTAACAAAGGGAGGATAAATTCCAGGTAGGTACTTATGGTCACCCACTAGATATACCAACATGAAACACTTCACATAAAACTGGATGATGACAGCTTTGCGAGTAAGATTCATCTAAGAAGAGGAATCTGACAAGGAGATGCGATTTCGCTGAAGCTATTCACTCTTGTCTTAAAAGGTATTTTTAAAACTTTGGCATGAGATTCAATGGGTGTGGATATTGGTCTGAAACATCTCAACAATCTCCGATTCACTGATTTTATATTGTTCCCATAAGTATTAATGCCTAAGGTCTGACGAGAATGCTGAACGAAAGCATAACAAATAAATGGATTGAAGATGAATGAACGAAGAATTATGAAGCCAGAAAACATTCAAATTACCGAACTATCAGAAACTGGAAACCGTGTATGAATACCTCTATCTGTTACAAAACGTTAAAATAGAAGGGGAAACTCCAACAGAAAAAGTTAGGAGGCAAATTGTACTACGTTGGGTTGCCGTTATAAATGTGAACTACATTTTGAGGAACTCTCGAATGTCTGCTCACTACAGTGACCTATGTCATTAAAACCGTTACTTCAATGAAGAAACCCGCCTGAGCATGCTGCAATGGTATGGAAATAGGAGATTCGGACTAGACTCAAGCAGATAGACAAACAAAATCATATACTGGGGACCGGGAACAACCGGGAGAACTATGGGAAGAGCCCCTATGAGATGGTACGATGAAATTTGAAAGCTTGCTGAGAGGGACCGGCTGTGGAACACCAGACATAGAATGACGTGGAAAAATAAGGGAAAACATTCATTTCTTCAGGAGTGGATAGGGTTATGAAGAATATAAATGCTGGAAAATAATTTCTGCATACTTTGCACACACCTAAAGTTATGGCCTGAGCGGAATCGATATTCAATGTGTAATTATTACCAATTGGAAAGAAGCTATTTTGAATATTTTTGTTTCTACTATTGCTAGTGTTCTATTAGTAACATCCACACAAAGCGTTTCCAAGGCCTTTAGTAATTTCTGGAAAAGGTTCTTTTGATTGTTCTCTATACAGCAAAAACGAATTATAGTTTACTCCATAATTTTATGTAGTTTAGCTGTCTTCACGAAAATTTGATGCAGCGTCGTATATGGTTAATTCTCGCATATTTGACTCTTTCCCATTAACCGTACTGCGAATAAACAAAGCTACTTAGTCATATTTCTATATGCTTTACGAGCAAGTTTTTGATTAAAATGAACCAAACAAACGGCCAACAAACTTCGAGTGGCTGAAAGAGCTATGGAGGGATCCAAGTTGGTGGAAAGAACAACATATTTCAAATGGAACTGGGCTGGGCACGTGGCTAGACTACTAAGTGATTTATGTAGAATTTAAAACAAAAATATTTTGTAAATGCAACCCAAGCCATTAATAGTAAATACGTTTTACATTTATTGGATATATAATTGAGTGTACGATCCCTACGCCAAAAAAGTACCTTTAATCTCGTAAAATATGCTTATTTATTGTATGTTTCGATTTTATTTAAATTAATCAAAATAATACACTCTCTTAGTATTTATCTGAATGCATTTTTCAACATGAGATTATATTAGGGTGGTTGCGTAAAGGAAACCAAACACTTTAGTTTAAACCTGGGTGTTTGCAGGCACTAAATAAACAGCTTCGAACAAGCTGCAAAGCAAGCTCCGTGTATATTATTCACATATGTGATTGGCAGTCTGCATGCAGTGTTTCCTTTGAAATATGGTTGCAATCAAAGTTTTAATTACGACAGCAAGTATGCAAATGTCGTCATTAATGCAAGCTGTCAGATAACCAATGACATCGGCGGCGAAATATGAGCGTCGGTTTCCCTGTAATCTGAAATTAAAAATTGATAACGTTCGTAATGCAGCTAGGATTGCAACAGCGTTGAGAGCGTTGCTATATCTATTATAAGTACATAATTTAAATTCATTATTCTCTAATTGTATTGGTATAGCAGAGGTTGAAATGTTGAAAAAGCTATTAATGATCACACCTTAAGAGCATGGTTTCGGAGTATTAACAAATTTGTTTCCGTAAAACCTATTTTACAAAGACATGTTAATTATATTGCTTTAATAGACATGTTAAATTGAAAGCGCCCCAAAGAGCAGATTCAGATGATGCTTAGACAAGGTCTTCTATGCGAACTTGTCCTAATTCTAAAATTTCGAAGTAAAGCAGAGACAAAAACTGTGAAGGGTAGACAGCGCCTCGCAAATCAGAAGAAAAACCAAGAAATTAATCAGATCACTCTAAATCGCATCGATCACCCAGGATAAAGGATGTCAACAATTTATTAGCAGCCCTAACTTGAGTTAGTCTAGGCGGCCGCTTCATCTTGCGCAATTACTTAGTTTCAGTTTCTTGCGGTTTCCTGTTAATTCTGTTCCGTAATACTTCAGGCCGTGGCGTGTATGAACGGTTTTCTTAATTGAGGATGAGTACTATGAATTTCATGAAATTCAAGCTAGTGAGGATTCTAAAACAGATGTTAACTGATTTTGTAATGTAGTTATTTGTTGAATTTATTTAGTTCTATTATCTGTCATAGAAATTGCAGTACAAGTGTTTGAGAAAAGAACTTGTATACAAAATTAGATTTTCTTATTAATATTCTATCTGCAAACTATAAAAAATATGTAAAGAGGTTTACACGAAACTTCTCTCGGTGGAATTACATCAACTTGAGAAAAAATAAATGTAGTCCTATGGGATTCGAACTCCGCGCTTCCACGGGAATGTTTCGGGCCCAGATTCTAGTGCGTCTCTTGAATCCATCGCTTGCAGCCGCTGAACAACTGAACTTCAACCCTGCTAGAATTGTACGAATTTCTAATGGGTTATAGAGACACCATACTATTCTGTTCCATTTGTGATATTTACCTAGTATCTGTTAAGTCTCATTTATGCCAGTGATATAGCTTGAGCTATGTAAAAATTACTACTTTTAGCTATTTCTCAATTAAAGCAAAATAAGCAAAATTTTCCTTTTTTAAGGTGATCACCCTGTGTATATTTTTTCTAAATTTTCGAGATTTCATGCCAGGTAGACATATAGCCTGCATGGAAAATATCGTCTTCCTCCAACAAATAGCTTTTGAGTTATACCGCCAACAGGCAAACAGACAGACAGACAGATAGGTAGACAGACAGACAGACATACAGATAGATAGATAGATAGATAGACAGACAGACAGATGGAATGATTGCAAAAAACCTGTTTTTCGTCACTGTGGTTCCTGAAATGTGAAGATGGACTTACTGTTCGGAACCTGATTGACACAATGGTGTCCAGCGAAGAAAACTGGAAAACTGTACTCAACTGCATCAAAACAATAATGATGCAGAAGGAGAAAGATGAAAGAACGAGGGAAGACAGGCAAGAATAAGACACACGGAGTTGGCCATGCTGAAGTACTATCGCGAGATGTTTCCAGCATGACTCGACGACAAGAAGAAGGAGTTTTAGTCAATAGACGTTTTGGGGAAAGGCCCAAATGAATCCGACACTCCCGGAAAAATCCCCGGGGCTTTTGAAGATTTCTCTGTATATAATAATCAGTGCAGAAAGGTTATAACTTGTTATCATGCATTCCCTACTAAAAAGAGGCAACAAAATTTAAGGATATCATACTAGTAATTAGTACGATACATCTACACAACTAAATATAGAACCAATGGAAGGTGCCGTTTCATATTAGATACAGTTACTGTATATTTTATCGAGTTTGTGGTACGAACATCATTAAACACCATTTATAAGATTCCATTACTTATCTGAAAATGCTGCGCTAGTGCCCGAGTTGATGTTCCATGGTCACAAATGGGTTAGGTAGAGCGGATTCAAGAGGTGAAACGAATGATCTCAAACAGCTTACAACTGCGGCTGCAGGTAGCCAAGGCCAGCCAACGTTATTCACCCCTGGAAATGATGCTCCAAACGCAAACTAGGCTCTCCTGGTGCTGTTTTGATTGCCGAAACCCATCTCGGATGACGTTTGTAGTAGAATGCTCTAGCAAACAACCGGAGTCACTGGTAACTTTGAAGCATGAAATTTCACCTCATAGGTGACGAATGTACAATTACAGGTGAATCATCCAATACGACAAGAAATTCTATGTTCTTAAAACCCCGTCCTAAAACGTGAATGAAAGTCCCAAAAATGTGTCCAATTCTCTAACCTGCATACGAGCAAAGCTTCTTCACATAATAATTCACGAAATCTGAAGCTACGAGATAAACTTGGAACACAAATACACAGAATCCTGCCGCATAAAAAAGCTAGATTTTTCAGCAAAACAGCGGAAAAACAAAATCTCTGTTATGAAACTGCTGTTTCGACAGGCCGGTAAAACATATTTCATCCCAAACGCTAACACTGCGTTTACACAAGGACGCTTTTACACGGCCATATATTATACACCAAATAATTTTCAAGTTGATTAAGCTTTTGACACGTAAGAACTACATAGGTGCGGGCAAGATGGGTGCTCCGAATATTGACTCTCTTGGATAAGCAATGGGAGAGTCAAAGGTTAACAACAATTTTTGGATGCTTGTAGAGAAAAACGAGAGAATTTTGTCTAGAGAATTGTAACCGAAGATAAAATATAAATTCATCATTTTGACTCTGACTGTAAACAAGAATTAGTGCAGTAGAAAGACAAGCACTCTCCAACACCATAGAAATTCAACGTTTAACCATCGGCAGGCAAAATGATGGCCACGCTTTTTTTTGGACTGTTTTTGCTTATAGATTACCGTTCCCATAAAATTACAGTAAAAGGCGTTTCATATAGCAGACTTTTGAGAAAACTGCAGAACTCTTGCAAAGAAAACAGCCCTGAAAAGAGAGAATCATTTTGCACAAAGTTGCAGTTGTAAAAGATTTGACGAAAGATATACACTTCCAAGTAGTAAACCACCCGCTGTACATTCCAAACTTGGCCTCCTGAAACTATTTTCTGTTTAAGCATTTGAAAAAAGAACTAGGCGCTCAAAGATCTTATGATGACGAAGAGCTGAAGCTGGAAATAAAAATGTTCTCCAAAAAATTTTTTTAATTAGTTTTTATGGTGTATTTCTAAATATAAAATCTGGTGTGATACACTCACACAACTTCCTTTTAGAGTGATCTTATAATTAGTCAAAAATTCATTTTTAATTTATAAGCATTTGTCAAAAATGTTCAAAAATTACAAATTCTACAAAACGGTACAAAATAGAGCGTGAGTTGAAGAGACAAAGTTTCTCTAAAATTTTAAGCTGAATTCAAAAATGTAATTATATAGTGGGTGTTCTATTTAAAATAGGAATCAATAAAAAAAATAGAAAAGAAAACAAAAGAAACCCACTTTAGAATGAAAATGGAAAATCAATACACATTAAAAATGTTAAGTTTGAAAAAAATCGTTAGAGCCGTTTTTGAAAAAATCGAAAAAAACTGAAAAATCACATCTTCATAGTACACAAAACTTATACCGGGTAAATATTCCAAAACCGAACATAGGCAATTAACATGGGAAAAAGGTTTTTCGCAGATTTCTGCTCCCCATTTTAACTTAGATGGTTTATAATGACACCAATCGATAGAAGATTTTTTTCTCATCTAATGATATGCGAATTAGTTAATTTTCAGTTGTATTTCTTTATTATTTTATCGAAAGTAAACGGGGCTGCGCGCGCTATTGCGCGGTCTACCCTAATCAATTTACCACCATTTTTAGGCTTATTACGTTGGGCCATTCCGTTCTGTTACACACTCCGCTCCTGCCTCCCTCTGCCGTCCACCTGAACAAAGAAGGGGCCCTCGGGGTTCCGCCCCTCTTCAAGGAAGCCCTCGGGGTTCCACCCCTCTCCGAGGGGCCCCCGGGGCTTTGCCCCTCTCCAAGGGGGCCCTCGGAGCTCCGCTCCTCTCCAAGGGGGCCCTCGGGGCTCCGCCCTTCTCTAAGGGGGCCCTTGGGGCTCCGCCCCTCTCCAGGGGGGCCCTCAGCGCTCCGCTTCTCTCCAGAGGGCCCTCCAATTGATTTCAGTAAAGAAAATTGGAAATCTTAAAATTATATTCGCCAACGGCATAATAAATCTGTCACTTGAATGACGTTTGAATCTGTTTATTGTTTTACGAGTCATGGCTCAACATGATTTTTCGAATTGAATTTATTGCGAATTTTTGATAAAATAATGAGAAATACAACTGAAAATTAACTACAGTCGGACCTCGCCGTTC
This sequence comes from Agriotes lineatus, assembly GCA_940337035.1. Lineage (NCBI taxonomy): Eukaryota > Metazoa > Arthropoda > Insecta > Coleoptera > Elateridae > Agriotes > Agriotes lineatus. The sequence goes on along the minus strand of OW679200.1, from coordinate 97,450,172 downwards.
GCGGCTTTGCGGTTCGCTGATTTGATTTTACGCGGGGCACCTTTGTGCTCCCTTTTCTTTGCCGTTCGGGGATATTTGATCTGCCGTTCGCGGATGGAATTGCCAACGTTAACTGTTTCAACTTTCACACACTATTACGGCCGGTCTTATGAAGGCCACTAATCTGACGTTAACTTTAATTCGCTGTTAAAATAAACAAAAACGCATAGAAAATTTGTTTAGTAATGAATAATATGTCATAAGCGCCAACGTTTGTTTATTTTAACAGCGATTTATTAAAGTTTACGTCAGGTTAGTGACCTTCATAAGACCACCCGTAAGTAAATAAAGCAGAAGTATGCGGTTTATGTCATGAACACCTAAATAACATTATTTATCACGAACTTGTAAACACACTTATCGAGCCTATTTCTTTGAATCTCGTATTACCAAATTGAACCAGAAATAAATTGTAAAATTATAACTTGAATAAACAAATGGACATTCGAGCTCCAGATTCAAGTGGCAGACTTTTGTTACGTATGGAATTTTAGTTTGTATACGCATTACGCATACGCACGTTTATGTATTTTTGAATTTTTTGAGGTTGCATAGTATAAATAAATCTAGTTTATGGACCCGAACTCCGTTTTTATCATTTATGCTTTTACTTGCGCATCGCGGTTTTGCGCTTCGTGGCATTCTTCTGGAACGTAACCCCCGCGAACGGCGAGGTCTGACTGTAATTCGCATATCATTAGATGAGAGAAAAATCTTCATTTGATTGGTGTCATTATAAACCCTCTAAGTTAAAATGGGGAGCAGCAATCTTTGAAAACCTATTTCCCATGTTAATTGTCTATGTTCGGTTTCGGAATATTCACCCGGTATATGAAGCTTCAACGCCGTACCTCTTTTCGTTTTTGAGATATTCTGTTCACAGGAAGACAGACAGACACACAAACAGACACACAGACAGACAGACAGACCAATGAAAAAAATATGTTTTTTGGGATCAGTCGACTCTAAAACATGAAAATCTGTTGAAAACTCAATTTCGAATTTTTGGGGTGAATCCAATACTTCCTTTATCGTAAAAGGAATTAAAAAAGTGTATTAAGCATTACGGAGATTACATTTACAAATAAATTTAAATAAAGGTTATTTTATACTATATTTTACCATATTTATCAAACAGCCCTTGTATGTATTCATATTGTTTTTGATTTAATTGAAAATAGATTGCCTGGGGCAGTCACTGGTTGTAAGACCTTTCTGCACCTTGCACGTGTGTTGCTCTCGCAGTGTACACTGGGATGATACTCGCAATGAAACGGACGTGGATTTTTGAAATTCGTATATTGCATATTAGCATTAACACCACACTTGAAAATTATTTCAACGATTTACTGTATAGATAGGATATTTTGTTATTAGGTCCTGGCACGCAAGTTTACTTCCATCAAACGAACTGGTAACTGCAACTTTTTAACAGGAAGTGCTCTCTTTTTAAGGGTGGGGAAACCTGGTACCAACACCTTCAACAAAGGCGGGAAACCGGGCAACTTCAAATATGAACATCAATTATTAAGACATATGTAGGACAACATTTTTACCATGAGCGTGAAAATCATCTAAGTGAAGAAGTTGAAAAATATATAGAAATAGCGAACAGATTTGGCACACGATTGTCCTAAATACAAAAAATGTTCTGTCAATTGTCGTCATCGTAATCGTCGTCGTCGGTCAGCACAATACTTTTGCGGACGAAGAAAGTAACGGGGTTTGAACCCAGATTTCCTGACATGGAACCAAAGGCTTTATCATCGAGCCAACGCTCCACTGCAGTGGAGGTGGTTTGAAGCAGCATTCAGTTGTCAAAATGTACCATGAACATTGAACTGTACAGACTAAGGATAGATGAATGTCAAAAATAAACATATCGTTCTGTGATTCGGTTGATTTGATTACTGCTTAGTAATTTATTTAACATCACGTCAAAATTTTCCGAAATAAAATTAAATCAAATTTTCACCAAGAAAACAGTCAGCTTTCAATAGAACTAATGATTGGCACTTTTAAGGTATCGTATCTATGAAATTCTTTCATATTTGAAAAAATAATTTTCACGTTTCAAAACACGATAGTTGCACGAAATATGACAGGCTTTCTCTAATGATTACTTTTTCGGTCTTTTTATACACCATAACCTTAACTCACATGATGTGTACTTTATGGCACACTCGGCATATGAACTTTGGTGGCGCAGCGAATAGAGTACCAGACTTTCAATAAGCAAGTCTTCGGTTCGAATTCGTGAATAGGCCGCAGTCCATTGGATACGTAATGAGCTTGGTGACAATTCCCCGTTGGCACACAGTTAACGTCGCTCTCGTGTAGAGATTGCTAGAGTAACAAGACTATACACAAAAAACGTACACACATGTGACTCAGAGGTAGCACAACGACAACCCACTTTGAAGTTCACCCTCCAACTAAAAATCCAAGAAAATGTAAGTTATATATTCGATAACTTAAATGTTTTTTAAAACTGCTCATCAACTTCAATTTAAAGGAGTTCAATATTAATAATAATTATACTTCCTAAGGTTTTCTGTGGAATTTCTAGCACTATTAATCATATATCTTTGATTATATAGAATTATCCAAATATATATAATGACTAGTATCCATGAAATGCAAAGAGATCATTGTAATTTTCATTAGTTCATTACGTAAAATGTTGAGCCATCTGTCGATATTCGTTCGACACGCCACGAACTGGCTCATATATTAAAAGTTTTCATAGCATGTTTGAGGTGTCTTTATTACAAGAAATCCAGGTTTTCTAGTCATAAAATCGATAGTCCTCCTAAGCTGATAATAACTGACGAGATATGCAACGGGTATAGACATTTGCAGTGACAGCACGTTTTAGATATTCGGGATTTCCAGTAACAAATTCTGAAGGCAGAGAGTGTTAGAACAAAACCCTGGGGATGCTAAAAGCTGAAATACTACAACTCAGTAAAACTCCACCGGTAAAGGGGCAGCTTGATAGCTTGCTTTGTGGTTTCAAAATGGGCCTTTTTTAAATCAATATCAGATGAGTCGAGAGCAGCATTTCTCAACTGTTTTTATTTTTGCCAACTTCTGTTGTGCCCCTTCTTATAGTCCTTGTAGCGAGCACACTGACAGAGCATGTTAATTATTGTTGTGTGAATCAGTGTAATTACGTTATTATCTTTTATTGCCAAATATAACTGCCTTATTTAGTTCGATTTGTTCCAAGATGTAAATTTTGTTGTGTGCTGAGATCTCCTCCCGCCTCGCAAAATAGTGTACGCGATTTGGACACCGGCGCGGCGGTTGAGCCACGACAATTGGGCGACGGCGTTTGGGCGCCCGGCGTTTGGGCGCCAGGCGTTTGGGCGCTAGAATTATTACATGGCGTCCATAAAAAAGTTGACTGAACTTCTTTTTGAAAAGTGTCTGAATAATGTTTTTTTTTAAATCGGCAGTAAAGAACGTCGAAATCGTCATAAAATACGAGAAATCGGCAGTGAAGTAATCCATTGTTCTACGACTTTTTTGGCTGCGGGGCGATACGTAAACGTCAACCGAAGTCAACATAACCTACAGAAGTTGATTAAAACGGTGTAATTTCGTGATTTCTCGATTTAACACACACATAATGTACCCCTCGGCACTGAAGTTTATTTTTATACCTCATGTGGCTTATTGGGCTTGGCCCTACGTACCTCGGCAACTAAATCCACATTCGTGATAAAAATGTAAACTTCAGTGCCTTGGTATACAAACTGCTACTTAGTTAAAAATGGCTAAGTATATTGGTTTTAGAATAAAAAAATAAAAGCCAAAATTGGAATTTTCAGTTTTTTGTGATATTTGAAAAACTATTAAATGTATTTACAGATTATTAATCACCACAAGAATATGTAACTTTGCCCCAATTTAACCGAATTCGTATCTCCGAGATTCCCATGCTTCAGCTCGAAAAACAAGCACCCTGTATTGCTTAATCATTTATAGTCTTCTTTGAACTACTTGCTTCTCTAAAATAATGCGTGTTTGATCCCTTTATTAAGGTTAATGTGTGAGGTGTTAGCAAATCCAAAACAATATTGTTTTGGTCATGTTTTGAAAATATTGTTAGTCTTCCTGCATATTTCTGGATACAAATTCTGCGTTTATATTTGTCATGTAGGGTAGATAGCGGGGCGACACTCCTTTCTGTCGCTTGTCTTATTAACAAATTGTGCCCGAAAACATCCTGGAAAGCCTCTTCTAGCATATCCTCTATATACTTTGGGTAAAATCCTCGTTTCTGTTTCGTTAGAGCCATTTCTACTGCTATAGGTTATTCACAGCGTAATAATATACATTGACTATACAGGACTCAAGTGCACCTTTTTGCAAACAATCGCTTGTTTAAATTAATATGACTATGTACAGACCCAATAGTCTTTTAATCCAACACTCTGGTTTCAAAACAAAGCACAGCAAGTTCTTAATTTTAAGTAAACAAAAAATATGTAGAACGTAATTGATGTCTAAGGAACGTTCAGCCCCCCCCCCCCCTCTATAATTTAAAGTTCTAAATGTTTCCCATAACTTTGTGATATATCATGCATTTACTTTGTTCGGTTTTAAAACCGGTTACCCGGTTATATTAATTGTTTTAGATGTTGGTTATTCTAGCACCAATTTCAAAATAATTTTATAACATTTATAGTTCACATATTTTTTAAAAAGGTCTGATAGGTTATGTAGGAAGCGAAAATAAGCTAAATATTTAAAGATGTAACGTTCGTAAAAAATTACTATAAGGAACTAAATTATCGAGCTATTGTCATTTGAAGTTCTCTAAGAATTAATAACAGGTATGAAATGATAAAAAAATTAACTGTATATATATTTTTATCATATACAGTGTGTTTGACTTCTCAAGTTCACACCCACCACATCCGGTTTTTTGCTCATAAAATCTTGTACGAAGCAATTCCAAACTTCTGCTGCTGAAAGAAACGTTAAGCCAAATAAATATCTTATCCACGTTCCATTCCTATTATGTGCATTTACCAACAACGAAAAATTGTTACCTAAATGACGGTATTTAATCTGACTACCTGTAGGCAGTAGGCGCAGTTCAGTAGCAGATTAAACAACCCTTTTAGTGACTAAACTACCGGTCGCAAGTTGGTGCGCAGTTCGAGTGCCACCGTACAAAACAGGTGGCGTTTGTTAAATAATGTTAAGTCCGTATATTAGGCACTTTTACGGTGCTTTTCAACATCAGTCTTCAGTTGGCTGTTGATATTTGTTACGATAATTTTGTGAGAGTAATAGTGTCCAAGTCTACATTTTATTATGGAAGATACTCGAAGTAAACGGAACAAAACCCGAAACCCCGTGTAAGGTTGCTAGTCCCCCATCGAGCGCCTCCCCGTGTGGCGGATAGGGGAATGCTCGTCAGATATGGTAGGTACCGGGGAAATAAAATACCCGGGGCGGACCAAAACTAGCAAACCGAAAAACTGTCGGTATAAACGGACACCTGTTGGTGACCAACAGCTTCGGGTGGATGAGTCGAAAACAGGAAAGGCACTCCTTTGCATTGGGCCTAAGAAATCGAGCCCAAAGGTGGAACAACTGCAGACAGTCAACGGCATAAGAATGCGGAAGGCAAGGAGAAATCACAGCATTAAAGATCCTAAGGATCTTTAATATCACCAGAAAAGGCTATGTTCAAAACTAAATTTACCGGAGTTCCAAGACCCCCGATCGGATTTCCGGGCGGAACGAAGTCAAGAAATCGAAAAACAATCGGACAGCAGAAATAAACATGAAAATGGGTACGTGGAACGTAAAGACAATGGCGCAAGCTGGAAAAATTAACAATGCTATTCAAGAAATGGAACGATTGAATATCAAAATCATGGGAATAAGCGAAATGAGATAGATGGCCTGGAGCAGGTTACTAGGATATAAACAAACATCGAGTATATTACTCAGGCACATCAAATTAGCAATACTAACATGGCGTAGGAACTGTAGTGTGTAAATCAGTCGCAGAAAACGTAACAAACTTTATACCAATTTCAGAAAGGATGATGCTTCTACAAATACAAGCCAAACCTACACGACTAAACATTATTCAAATATACGCCCCAACAACAGACCACACAGACGAAGAAATGGAACAGTTCTACTCCCATATCGCAGACGTACTAAAAAGCCTGCCAAAAGAAGACCTAAATATACTAATAGGGATTTCAATTCAAAAATCGGAAAAGGAAAACAAGAATTTGCAATAATGAACACATTTTCCACACTCCCACCAAGAAGACTTTATACGTGGAAAGCGCCTAAAGACTCACCGGTAAACGTTATTAGAAATCAAATAGACTTTATCCTGATAAGCAAAAGATATAGAAACAGTTGCACCTGCACCATTAGTGGGCACCTTCAGAATAAAATTAAAAAGAATAACAAAGAAAGGTATCAAGAAGTATGATCTAAGAAAATTAAAAGAACCATTGATAGAAATTAAAGCAAAAATAAGATTAAATGACGAGATTAGACTAAACACAAATATACACATGACTAATATATCAAATATAGAAGATAAGGTCAAGAAATTAAAAGACACTGTGAAAAGTATCAAAAAGGTATTCTTAAAACCAGACACCGTAAAGAAAAAGTCATGGATGACAACTGAAATCCTACAACTGATGAACGAAAGAAGGCTTGCAAAAAGCCGTCCCGTAGAATATAAAACCATTAATAGAAGAATCAAAAAGAAGATAAGAGAAGCAAAAGAAAGAGAGGTAAGGGAAAATGTGAGGAAATAGGAACCTTACAAGCAAGAAATGACAGCTTCAACGTACATATGAAAATTAATGAGTTGACTGGGAAATATAAAAAGAGGACTGTGAACAAACTAGTAAATGAAGAAGGAAAAATCATTGTTAACAAAACGAAATCAGTGAAATATGGAGAAAATATATAGAACAGCTATTTCATGACAATAGATCAAAAAGTTTCCAGATAAAATGCGAAACAGGACCAAAAATACTAGTAGAGGAAGTAAAACGTGCAATAAAAATATGAAGGAAGGCAAGGTACCTGGCCCGGACAACAAGCAAGCCGAGTTTCTGAAGCTCCTAGATGAAAAGAATGTGAAATGGTTGACAGATTTATTCAACCATATATATGGCACTGGAAAAATACCTATAGAATGGTTTAAATCCGAATTCATTCTACTACTTGAAAGGCCAGGAGCTAAAAAGTGCAACGAGTACACAACGATAAGCCTCATGAAACCATCTATTAAAAGCATTCCTCAAGATAATCCATAGCAGAATATACAAACTATGCGAAGAACAAATAACAGCTACACAGTTTGGATTCAGGAACGCAGTCGGCCCTATTCAGTGTACAGGTGTTGGTTCAACGTTGCAGGGATGTAAACTGCGATGTATATGCCTGCTTTATACATTACCAAAAAGCATTTGACAGAGTCAAACATCAAATGATGATAGATATCTTAAGAAACATAGGACTAGACGATAAAGATCTAAGAATCATTATAAACTTATACTGGAACCAAGCGGCATCAATGAAATTAGAAGAAGACAACAACATCGAAAACATAAAAATACAGAGAGGCGTGAGGCAGGGTTGTGTACTGTCTCTACTGCTGTTCAACATTTATTCAGAATACATCTTCAGAGAAGTACTAGAAAACACAAATATAGGGATTCTCTTAAATGGAGAAAGATTAAATAACATCAGGTATGCAGACGACACAGTTATTTTTGCTGAAACGTTAGAGGACTTACAAGTACTACTAAACAGTAACAGAGTGTAGTCAGAGGCAGGGTATAGACATCAATATAAACAAAACGAAATTAATGACCATCAGTAAAAATAAACTTCCCAGATGTCAACTCATGATAAGCCATACACCTATCGAACGAGTGGAAAAATATACTTACCTCGGTACCATCATTAATGACTAGTGGGATAACTCACAGGAAATAAGGATCCGCATAGAAAACGCTAGAGCCCTGTTCAACAAAATAAGTACCATCTTCAAAGCCACGATTTGATAATCAATTCAAAGATGAGATTTCTGAGATGCTACGTCTTCCTTATCCTTCTTTACGGTGTAGAGTCATGGACCTTGAGAAAAACAACAGAGAAAAAACTGGAGGCATTTGAAATGTAGCTCTATCGCAGGATGTTGAGAGTGTCATGGATGGAGGGAGTAACGAATGACGAAATTCTACAAAGGATAAGAAAAGAAAGGGAAATACTGACGACAATAAAAACAAGAAAACTCCAGTACCTAGGGCACATTACGCGGAATGAAAACAGATTCCAACTACTTCATGTTATACTACAAGGAAAAAGTACAAGGCAGAAGAGGTCCGGGTAGAAGAAGGATTTCATGGCTTAAAAACCCAAGAACATGGTTTCTATTACTACAACTCAGTTATTTAAGACACCGGTCAACAAAATCATCATAGCTCAAATGGTTGCCAACATCCGGAACATATAGGAATCACAAGAAGGAGAAGATAATGGTTACATGTACGTTTTTGACAAGGCAAGCAAAGATGGAACAAAAAAGTTTTGGAGATGTGAGCGAAAAGCAGATAAGTGCCTAGGTCGTGTCCATACAACAGCAGGCCATGAATATTTGTGGTCCAGTGCTAACCATAATCATGGTACTGATGCGGCAGGCGTAAGTGTTGCTAAAATAAAAGTTGATTTTAAAAGACGTGCCGAACAAACTATGGAGACTCCTACCCAAATCCTTAACCATGTCCTCGAGAGCACTGGGCCTGCTGTCCAAGATCAGTAACCCAACAAGGATGCCATTAGAAGATTGTGCCAGTGGACGCGAAACCGTAACGCTGCTGAACCCCCCAAACCCCAATATATCTGGAAACGTTAATAATTCCGGAAGCGTACAGACAATACGAATTTACTCCTGGATAATCCGAGATGTTCTTATTGAAGGATACCGGATCAGAGCAGCTGGATCCATTTAGAATATTAATATTTGGAAGGGAAGATAAAGCACGATGGAGCCACCACATGAAACACATTTTTATGGATGGGACATTTCGGCAAGCGCCTCCACTATTCCACCAAATTTACGTTATTTTGGCAAACATAGTTGGATTCGTCTTTTCAGTTTTGTACGCGCTGTTGCCAAACAAGCAACGGCAAACGTACGATCGGCTGTTTTCAATTATAAAAGAAATGTGGCCGCAATTTCAACCCGAAACCGTTTTGTTGGATTATGAAATAGCCGTAACTGGGTCAGTAACTGAAGCATTTCCTACAGCTCGATTACTAGACTGTTTGTTTTATCTTTTTCAAAATTTTAAGAAACAAATAGCCAGTCATGGGATGAGAGTACAATATAATACCGATCCCGAATTTGTTCTTTCTGCACGGATAATAGTTGCATTAGCCTTTACTCTCTAGAGCACATTGATGACGCCAATTGAAGAGCTTTCTGTGCAACTGCCAAACGAATTGCAACCAATTTTAAACTGGTTAGAAGATAAGGAAGGCGAAATAGAAATCACACAAGCAGAAGGGCGTTATGTTCGCTAAATATTTGGAACATGTACCAAAGAGTGCTTAATAATGAAGATCGTACCAATAATTTGCGTAGGCTGCCCATCGTAGTTGGCAGTGCCAATTAGGTGTGGACCATTCGTCACTGTGGAAATTTATCGACGGGTTGCGTGTGCACAAAGGACGCGACTCGTTTTATGAAAACTTTGTAGGTGGCGAAGCACCTCCAAATAAAAGGTCAAAATATCAAGCTGCCGATAACTGAATTACCACAAACCGAACAATTATGAAGTATCTCAGAGGGATTTCTCATAACTTTTTAATGTACTGAAAGTGAAATACATTTCATTTTATTTGTTATTTTGTAGCTGTAACATGTCATAAACTTAGTTTTGTTAATTTTGTATACTGAATGTTAATAAATTCATTTTTTCAGGACTACTTAATTTTTTGTATTATTTATTTATTACTCAGTATAATGATTTAAGGTATCAGAGATGCCAATGGACTGAAAGTGAAATTGTATTTACATGCATTTTTTGTTAACCAACGTAATAGGTCAGTAGCAAAGTAGTTTTACCCTTTTGCAAAACTTCAGGTAGCTTCCATTTTTGAATATGTTTACTAGATCGGGTTATAATCAAAATTCCAAGTTTTCCAACTTTTTCAGCCGCCGTTCGCCCCGCCATCTTAACAAGATTGTGCTCAAACCAGTTTTTCCAGATTCTCTTCTTACCGGTGCATTTTAGGAGCAAAATAACTATTATAAATTATATATAAAAAGACATAATTTTCTAAAACTTTTGTTTGAACATAAACAATAACCATGAAGAAATCAGCTCAAAAGAAAGCACTGCAGTTACAAAAAAAAGAATTAAACAAAAGTTGTAGAAAATTTTGGCTTCTATAATATTAATAATAACTATTGTCCACCTAGAATGCACTACTAATGAGATAATGTGGAAAAAATAGTTTAAAGCGCCATTTTTTCAAGATTCCGACACGACCGGCAACTCGAAATATTGGAAAACTTGGTATTTTGGTATTTTTCTTAAGACCTCGAACTGGTAAACATATACAAAAATTGAAACTACCCCTTTTGCAGGGCAAGGCTCCTCTTTTTTACTCTGCTACTGGACTGTAATACATACATCAAACTCCTGGCGCCAAACGCCGTCACCCAATCGCCCAACCGCCGGCGCCCATACGTCTTTTTCGCGGAAAATATGCATTGGTGAAAATTTTATCAGTCACCTGTATGTGTATGTATACAATTACTGGACCGTGAGCGTATCCATACTTCTCGCTGCTACTTCGTTACGGAAAGTCTCGAATTTTCTCAAAGCGTTTCTGCGAGTAAATGTAAGGCTAAAACTGATAACGCGTTTGGTGACCACAGCAGTGGATAGTCAATGTTGATTGTATAGTGTTAACATAAACATGTCCACAGAGCATCGCTCGTAAAACAAAATCAAGAAAATGTGTTGAATAATATTAAAATTTTGGTTTTGCAGAGGCAGAAGTAAATGAAGAAGAAATGGATCAGAGTATTATTTGTTTCAAAATCTAATAAATTTAAACGACGTTTGGAAACCTTTAATACGCAGGTTCTTGTAGTTACTATAGTTACGACCTGGAAATTAGTCCACATCTTTCATTTTGGAATATGACGTCTCCAATCAGGTTTTACCGTGTCAAATTACAGTTAGTTAATTAATTTAGGACAAAAGGTTATGTAGCTAAATTGAGTCGCTGATTGAATAAACTAATTTTACACTGAACCCAAACAATTTAGAGATTTAATAATTTAATATTCAAATGCTGTTTCAGATGTTGTTATACTTTTTTGATTTAGTGTCCGGAAATAAATACAGGCGATTGGATAATTTAAACTCTTTATAAATGAACTTACATTTAATTAAGTTGGGGAAGTGTGAAAACTAATCAGTCAGTGAGTTTATTTATTCTAAATTCTTGCTCGTCTAAAAAAATTGCGAGAAGCCGAGTAGCACAGTTGTTAGAGCCTTAGGCTTGCATTAAGCAAGTCCTCGGTTCGAATCCCAGGGTGGGCGAAATATTTTCGCAACCTTTGTGGTCGGTATCGAATTCAGTGAGACCATTCACCAAATTAACTGTGCTCTACTGCAAACCACAACCCTAAGAGGTAGAGTAGCAAGGTCAACACATCACCAACATACACACATAACACGATGGTTACTACGCAAGCTCAAAAGGCACGCTTTGTAAAACGAAATCGGGGCAAGTTGAGCACTAAATGCTAGTGTACAAAGCACCAGCTTCTACACCCGTAGGTAAAAGACGTTACAGGTAATGCATACATACATACATAAATAAATTGCTTATATCGTTAATTTTCGAATTTCTTGCAGTATATTAATTACTTTTCAATAAAATAGTCAATATTTCGATACGTAAGGTATTTCCATTTGAGGCTTACAAAAAAGTGTATAGGTTTGGATAATGACCTATTAAATACGGTCAATGATTTACATAGATTTAAATATGTTATTGCTGTTTGTGAAACACCAGTAACTCCGTATTTGTTTATACATATGTTCCTACCAAGTGTATTGATTGTCATTATATGAGATTTGTTACTCTTTGGGTTTTATTTAATTTTTGGCTTCGTTTGAGACACTTAGTAGTCTGTCGTATCAAGAATACAGGGATGAACGTGCCAGATAGAACCACTGCAGTCAGTTAATTTAGTTTTCCACCTTTCAATGTAAATAGAAGCTGACCCATTCTCCCGAGTTTAGTCGGTGGCATATTTCCTTTTCAAAACGTTCAAAAATATCATAACATGGTGATGTCTAAGATAGAGACTTTTTTTCACTGCCTTTCTTGCAAGTAATCTTTACACTGTCTGATTTGAGGGATGTAGGAAACACTTACAAAAATTGTTACAGTTTCCATGACAATGTACTTACTTCCCTAGAGAAGTGAATTACTTACATCCCGCATTTACTATAACTGACGAGATGCCGTGTTTGAAATTTGATTAACATGAAGAAAACCATTATCGCTCGTACTATTATCCATTTTTAATCAGAATACAAGCACAAGGCTCACAAAACAGCACTTGCAATCGTATTCACACATTTTTCACTGTGCGTTTATAACTGTCAAACAACACGTCACAGCACTGTAACAACGCCCCAAGCTCCGAAATACACTACTAGATATAACTTAGAAGATGTAATAATTTTACGGTATTCCCATGTATTTTACATAAGAAAATATTGGTAGTGAAAAAAATTATGTACTTTACCCAGGATGTAGGAAGAGTTACACTACCTTACACCTTGCTGGCCTCGTTCGCTGCGCTCACTCAGGCATCAAGCGGTCCTCGGTAGTGTAAGTCTTATCTACATCCCTTGTAAAGTAATACTATACTATTAACGAGCTGTTTAAAGACAGTAGTTAATACGGTCAGAGCATTTTTCGACACAGAACTTTATACGTCGTTCCCCTCTTTCATTATATTGGGCCATTCCATACTTTACAAACGTCCTTCTTATAATATTGTCAGTTTCCGTTTTCCCTAGTGCAGAATTGAAATTCCCTATTACCAATAACAGATCCCTGTTAAGCATTCTATATATTAATTGCTGTAGCTCTGTGTAAAGTTCGCCGATCTTTTTTATGTAAGTCTGAAGCTAGGGTATTTAATTGATTGGTATTTGCACTTTTATTATTCAACGGACAATATCTTCGTTTCCACGTGATGCACGGTGGTCTGCCCTACATCCACGTGGACGTATTAAGATCATATTCATATGGTGGGCTCTTGGGCCGAAATAGTATAGTAGTCATCCCTTGATTTTCTACAGAGCAGTAAGTCACCTATTAGTAGTGTAAAATTTTAATAGAAAACTAACAGGGGTTCTGTAAGAACTGACTAATAAACTGATGAAGTCATAATGCACGATGAATCAACTAAAGCTTTATCCGAAAACTTAACTCAAGAAATAGATTTTAGTTATGGTATTTGCCTTGTTGCTCTAAAATATGATTTAGAAATGTATCCATGCGGAGTACAAGTTTGTGCCAAGAACTTTTATATCAGATTGTAACCGAAGACGTTTTTTTTCTGTAACTGCATTCTTGATTACTTAAACATGAATTATGTTTGGCCTTGGCTGTTTTTAGTGATGACTCCTGATTTTGCTTAAACGGGGACATGAATTTTCAAGTAACGTGAAGCACTGACAACCCAGATTATTACATCGATTAAACACAACAATTTCTAATATATGTTGAAGGCGTGCAAGTCACTTGAATTAAACGCACCAACAAGCAGAACAAAGACATCCCTACTTCACGCAAATTAGATAGTTGAATTTCCATATTCAAATGCAATTTAAGGGTAAACGTTCCCCATTACATAATGAAGTACCAGGAGGGTTATGTTGGAAACTAATTGCCGTAGCCGAAACCGCATTGAATATCGTAGCTAAGGTTAAGAAATTAATTCCTTGGCCTGATCTGCAGGTTATGGATGAAATTTCGAACCGACTTGGCACCAGTCTGCAATTGTATAAAAAATTTGAAATTTAAATTGGAGGCGGAATAATGGCACCTTTAATGCTGAATCAAGAAACGGTTTTAAACTGTGAATTGCTTTACATATTTAGCATGGCGCTGAGGTTTTAAATCCGGTCAGATATAAAAATGAAAAACGTTTTCGAAATTTTAAGAGCAATGTTAAAATAGTACTAATCGTAGCATACTGATGATTTATACTGAATATCATTTGATCACCTTGGCATCCAATACAATGGATTCATATTTTTCAACGTAGGCTAAACAACCCAATCTTACTTTTCGGTTTTCCAGGAGCTAAAATCTTTCGTCTTCTACCTTGATGTAAGTTTAACATATGTTTATGTATTTTAATGCAAATATTACCAAACTTTTCCAAAACGAGTTTGTTTGAGTATTCGGTATAATAACTTGCTATAACTCGAATTTAAAATGTCATTTTAACTTCAATAATAATAAATTAGGTATTCCTAAAATATTTTCTATATTTTGGCACTGCGAAATTGTGTAGCAAATGTGCCAGCTAACTTATACAAAGAACGTGTTTGGAAGCGCCACTGGTTCGGGGCAGCCTACATCAGAAAACTTCAAGCCCAGACTAAATAAAAGTATCAAACAATAAAAACAAGCACAAGTGGTAAACCTCAAATCTTCATTATGTAATAAAACTGACCGTATATCACGCATAACCCCAACTAGTATGCAAAACATGCAATAAAAATAAATATAAAAGCAGTACTCTAATAGCATCCAAATTTGTATGAAAACATAAAAAGATTTAAATATTTAAAGCGCTCGGCATTGATTAAGTGCAGCATGCATAATTTTATCTTCCAACCTATTAATGATCAACATTTTTTTTCAATAATGGTTATCCGTACAGATACTGTTATCTATTATTTTACAGCGTAAAAGTAAATCACTTGAAATCTACCAAAGACAGTCATTGTTACCAAAATTATGCCAAGTGAAAGAAGATGAAGCCAAAGAAATATTGTAAACAATTTATAATTACAGATGATAGTGAATTTAGGTCGAATGGCAAGTAATCATCATTAAAAGCAAAGTGGTGGCCTCCCAATGTTTATTTCAGCGAGGAGCATGAAATCGGCGATTAAACATATACACCAAGTGCAGTAATTTGGTTTATCATTACCAAGAGGGTGAAGAACCCGCTCATGCACAATCCAGTAAGGAGGCTGCACGCCAAGAGAATAGATCCTGTACAATATATGGCAGAGTGTTTCCACAGTAGGTGAGATGCAACCGAGTAAGAGAAAGGTATTACGAACAGCTTCACCAGCACTTTGGCAGCTTTACAATTATTTGTTCATTCGCGGATTGGTTGAGGATACATGCAGGTTTAAGTAGTACCACTTGAATATGACTAAGAATTACTGGAGAAATTATTGAAGGAATAATTACTTAAGCAATCGCTTGAAGGTAATCATCCACTCTTATCTCCAATCACGACTACAGCGCGAAATCACCCAATTCCAATACTTAATAAATAGCACTTAAATCCACAAAACATATCACATCAAGTGAACTAAAATCTAAAACTCACAAAATAAGGCATACATACATACATATATGCATACAAGGAGATTTAGCTTGGCCTAGTACTATAAAATATCTGTTGCTGATATAACCAATTCTACTATTAGCTACTACTAACTCAAAACTAAAAGTTACCAAAAATGAACCGTTGTTTTTTAACTTTTTAACTGTGTATTTACGAAATTTTAAAATATAATGTTAGGCCAAATTAAGATATTATGTCGCCACGCTCTTAATGCAGAGGGGACCACTAGACCCGTCGCGGAAACCTCAAACCAGCGACAGTTTGTGATGTAAGCGTTATTTGCTGTTTCGTAAGTTCCTATAGTGCCTATCTGGTAAATTAGGATGATTGATGGCTTCCCACGCCCTAGTCTGCTAACCTGAAATTTTGATCTCGTCTAGTTTGAATATCGAGGAGTTTCATGCTATAGATTTCCGATAGGATATATATTGAAAGAAACTTCTGTGTCGTCTCGACGCAGCCTTCGAAATATTCTGCTATCAGCGTGTAGATGGACGCCGACTCTTGCATCACTCTTTGAACTGCCGTTATATATTCATTATTGTCCCGTCGACGTAACCCAGAAGGGTCTCCAGTCATATCATCTCTATAACAAGACCAAACTTCGCTCGTCGCTACCGCAACTCGTAACCAATATTTCGCCGTAAGTGGAGCACTATTGCCGTTATTGTGGTATAAGCGTCGTGCCCCAGGCCTGAGCGGAACCGTACCATCGCACTAAACAAAATTTCAAGGTGCCCTATGAATTTGAAAGCTGCTAGCAGGTTGGATTGTGGCCAGCTTAATAGGTTTGGTCACCTTGTGGCCACTTTCTTAGATTTTGTATGTGATTTTATGAGCAAATTCAACGTTTGTAGATGGCGGCAAGGTGAGACGCAGCTGCTCCGATTTCAACGACACCCCTAAGCAGAGATTCTCTTCTTGCTTAGAGAAAGCCATTCATAATCCAGCGGCGGCCGGAGAACCATTGGTACCTACTTTCCACGTTCTCTTGAAGAAAACCCTACTTGTGTTTCACTGTAGCTAGCTGAGTGCATTTTAGCTTGACAACTTGTCGTAAATTAATTTGATAGTGTAACAAAGTCAATTTTTCATAAAGTTATGTTAAAGGTCTGACTTGATGATTTGTTGCTTTCATATCTCATGGGCCTAAGAGTCTGAATATAACTTTTCTAATCTGTTCCCAGTCACTAAATTCTTTAAAAAAATTAGAATTTAACCAAGAAATAGAAAAATATAAAAAGTTAAAGATCTTTTCATTAAAAAAAGTGATTTATTTTGTTGGTTACTCAATAATATCAATGACATCTTTATTTAAAAGAGGTAACAAAAACAAACTGTGTATATAATTATATTAGGGCTATTAAAAATTAAATTAATCGTTGGAGCCCTTGAGAAATACTGTCTACAGTGTACTTTATGGAGTAAACTGAGTAAACTGAATTATTAGTTCATGTGACTTTAGCACAATCTATGTAGCTACACAAATATATAAACATATGCAATTTAAACCAAATTTATGCATTAAATTGATTGGTAACATTTAAATAACAATCGGATTATAAGTTAAACAAGATGTTGAAAGTGAATTTAAAACTTCAAAGCAATTTTGACAATTCTATGTCCAGTTTTATTGTTTTGGGTCCTGCGATCAACTTCATTTTTGATTTACCTGTATCAATTACAACTACAATCTTTCATAAAACTGAGCATTGGATCGTTACAACAGTTACTAAAATATAGCACGTAAAAACCATTTTAATGAAGAGCATATAAGTTAATTTCGCACCTGTATTTCGGTAATTTCGTGGCTTCTGGTTTCCTTCTAGAAAGGAAATACGAGGAATAAATATCCATGCAGAAAATTGATATTCCAGGCACGCCAGCAGCAGGCCACCGTAGGTTACGAGTTGTTAAAGGAAGGAAGCGCAGAACTGCAACACGTTTCTTTGAAATAAAACGGTGCAGCGAAATAAATTGTTGCCAGTAGAATAAGACCCTAAATTATACGTGCTAACAGCGTACGAACTGAATGCGAACATTAAATAAATAACAAAACTGAAAAGCACGGACATGGCGGCGAAAAATGTGAAAATTGTTTTGAATAAATAATTTTAATTCACAAACGGAACTTCGTTTAATTTTATACTAGCTCGCCTGTTTTTAGTTAATTTAAATTCCTTAAACGTTGGGCATTGATATGCAATTCGAAAAAAATATTTTTCCGGTAACGAGCTTGCTCACTGGTAAAATGCGCCTAACATTTGCCAGATTCGGAACGTTCTATTACTCAGCACAAATATTATTTGCCCGGTTGGGGCCTTACTAACATGTCAGCTTTTAAAATAATAACTGTTTCAATTTTAAGGTTAAATAAAACGTTTTTGCTTCTGAACGAAACAAATTTCAAGAAGAAAATTATCCTAAAACAAAATGAAAAATAAAACAAGCACAGAATTAACAATGACTTTAAAATTCGCTTGTGTGTATTTTACAGTTTTTAGTAGAGTAAATGTTGTAATGGATTGGTGTGCATACATGTTTCCAATTATAATCCCGAAATTGTTACTAGAAAACCCGAGCTTAAAAGCAAACTTATAAATGCAGAAAAGCAATCTCTCAGCGGTTTGTTTTCTATCTGAAACAGTTCTGCCCGTTACCAGTACGGGGACGGGAGCTCCAGTTATGTTCGTGAAACGCATCCATCATCGGTTTGACAGGTCAATCATCGATTTGACATATGCATGCGGTGTTTCTGTTAACAAGTGCTACTGAGTGCCAAAGGGCACATGCATTTAGAGAGATGAATTGCGTTACAGATGGCTTCCTAATATGCAAACGGTTCTATGCATATCAGATTGCAGTGATAAAGTTTACAGCGTGATACTAATTTGAATATCTGAATTGAACAGCTTGGGGTTTAAAATTTTCTTTGTTGTAAAAAGCTTAACAATTAGAAACTTGTTATTTGTTTAAAATTATATAAAATTTTAACTTAATGGGTGATTCCAAAATGTACGTACAAACTTTGACTACAGACTACAGACTTTGAGAGTTTCAGAAGATTTTAGTCATTACACAGTACAATTGTTCTTTTTGTTTTCCATGGCGAACTTGGGAACATGCCATTAATCTTGGGGCCTATCAAGAAAGATTACCACTGGGACAGTGCCGAATAAGAAAATTTTCTAATTATTTAGTAGCGCGTTCGAGATGCAAGATATTTTAAACTTGCTACTGTTCCTCCAGAAAATAAATGTCAAACGCACAACCGATAACAAAGCAAGATAATTCAATATTGAAATGTAACTATGCTTTCTTAACTAATGCAATTGCTCTGATACGGTTAGCCGGCAAAAACCATGAAACATATTTGCGGAAACGGGTGTTCCGGCGTATTTAATAACGCTCATCAGAAAAAGTATACCTTCATGGACGTGAATAACACCATGGTAAGGAGAATTAGAATACACAATAGTATTTACCGTGATCTACTGGGACACCTTGCTGCTAGCCGTTGATCAAGAAAACCCAAAAAGGCTTCCTGCAGAGGCAGTTTCTGACTGTGCATATAGCTAGGTTTTATTTACCTATTTAATGTGCTACCCTTTCTCCATGGGAGTTCCTAAAATCCGTTTTGAGCATTAATTTCTCTTGTATTGGGATTGTGTCGTTGCGCCAAGTTCCAACGCCTTCGAACGGGGCCCATCTGGTCTCATTCGAAGTTTTGCTTGCGTTTATTTTTAATATTTTAGATTGTCCGATTAGTTAATTGCTGTTAAATCCGTTATAGTTATTGATATATCATTGACCATTATACATTTTATTATTAATATGTATGGTTTAGTTAGTGTAAACTTATTTATAACCTAACCATTATTTAGCTGTACCTCAGATTATTGAAATTTTGGATAATCATGATTTTATAAATTCTCGTTTCTATCTGGCAGTATTTGTTGCATTAAAAAGTCATTGGAGTCCTTTCGTAATATTTCGCTGATCGGTCCTTAGGTGTAGTAACACAATTTGAATAATATGTTTGCAAAATATAGCATCACAGTAAAGCAAGCTGTTCTCAAGGGATGCAATACACACGACAATGTACAGGTCATGCGATTATTGATCGAAAAATGCTACTCACTGCACATTTACCGTTTATAGATTATGGTAAATCCTGAGTCTGTTGAGATGTAGCTAGCCATAAGAACAATGAACAGGGCGAGAGTAGATTTGAAGTGTTCAAATATTATCCTGTACATGTACAGACACAAGTAGCACTTGATATAAAAGTGAATGAGGATATGTTTACGAATTAAATTCACCTAATAGAAAAAGGTGTGCTGGAACATACGATTTTATGGAAGTTCTTCAATCTTGCCTTCAAGAATAGTTTTAATACCTTAAAGTAATTTATTTAGTGTGACTAAATATTGATGCGAAATACCTGAACAGTCTTAATTCACTGATAATACTGTTCTCATAAGCAGTAGAACAAAATATCTGAAAATAATGCTGAAAGTACCATACAAATAATCAGTTGGGTTGGGTTGAAGATGAATTTCCACGATGCAAAGATCATGATCCCAGAAAACATTCAAGTCACTATAGATAACAAGATACTAGGAACAACGCTCAAACACGTATTGTTGGGATAAAACATTAACTTAAAAAATAGAATCAACGGATCTACCTCTTGAAAACTGAGATACATTTTAAGGATACCCCTAAATAAATCTAAAGAATGTATACAAGGTGGACGCCCCGTTGTATTTTTTTTTTTGAGTTCCTGTAATGGATTGTGTCTTTTGTGTTTTTCGCGTTCGCATCTCTAATTAGTACGCGGCTTCCATCTTCATCTTTCTGAGTTCACTGCATCAAAAAAGTTTCGAATTTCAAAAGGACGACCTTGGGATAAGAAGGCAGGTTGCAAAATTTTTGAAAACGGCTTTCTTCTCCGCCTAGCACTCGAGTCGAGAGGTCGTTCTTGGGATTTTTCACTTGGGCCAACTGAGATTTGTTCAACGTGAATCCCGACCCGAGTAGTGCCGCTTATTTGGCGATGGTCGGATGTTTTTACCATCAAATTCAAGTGCGAGCATAAATTGCAGCCGTACACAAACTTTGGCTCGTTAACGACCTTTGGGTAAGCACATGTTGTTTCTTAATGTTCTATACTGATTAAATTGAAAATTAGGCCATTATTGCTGCACGTTTCACGCTCCTGGACGACGCTGCCAGTTGAGATAACCCCAAGAAAAAATTTTCGTTGGAGGTACTTTGCCGGCGTCCAACGAGCTGCACATACCACTCGTCGGCCGCTTTGCCACCTGGAGGAGACCTGTGTCAAAGCTACGCAGTAAGTGCACGCTGTTTTTTTTGCAAATTTTCAGTGGAGTTGTTGACTGAACAGGCGGTTCAACCTGCTTTAATTTAAGCGATGATTCCATACACAAATGCTTTTGGTTACCAATCACGCTCGAATAGAGTAACCTTTTAGCTTATCTTATCAGTCGCACTTTGCGATTTCAAAAAGGAATCTACTGAAATTACGTACAGAGCGTGTGCAGGTTACTGTGCAGTTTTTATTAGTTTACGTCGTCTGTAGTAACGTGTTTATAAGATTTCATTAGTCAAGTTGCCAGTAGCAAAGTGTTTTAAAAAAACTAAAACACGCAAAATTACGACCCGTTGCTGGTAATCCTAATTTACATTGTTTTTTTTTTATATTTATCGTGTATTCTACATTCTATCGTAGATCGCTCACTTGCGTTTTAACTCTAGCCCACTCGTGACTAAAGAGTAGCTTTACGCCCTTGTATCGTAAATTACTATTAAAAGCTTTATTATAGCCTGCTAGCGGTCCGTTTTTGTCAGAGCAGCCGCTAAAAGTTTTGTGTGACATCCTAGACTTAAACACTTTGTTTTTCTAAATGCGTTATGGTTGACACAATACTTACAATACTTAAAAAAAATGGCCGCGGCTATTTCTCTTGCCCAGTGGTTTAGGGTCATTAGACAAGTGTAAAACCAAAAAGCCGTTACCCCCCTCCCCCCCCCCCCCGCCAAACAGCCGCCATCTTAAAAACCATAAAATTTGTTTTTGCTCGCGATCCATTGGTCGCACAGAAAAAGTTATTGAAAAAAAATGTTGTAAATAAAATTCTACACATTTTTTATCCGAGCCGCGATACCGAGAAGTGGGTATTTCAAACGGTAGAGGGCGACAAAGTTACCAAAAACCGGTTTCCGCCATTCTAGCTCTGTGGGGGTGGTTTGTTACCCCCTTAAACTACTATACGACACAACAAATAACGGCCAACAATGCGTTACAACAAAATGCCCCTCTGCGCTACTACTGCTCCAGAACCTCTGCCACCAAATAGGGGTAGCTAGGGAGTTTACGCTCGCGACCGCTCAGCCGCAGATAGGGAGGGTTCGAAAGTACGAATTACCTGTGATTCCAGGATCCTAGGGCGCCACGCCGTTGCAGCTCGTATTAATACTCCCCGTTGGAACGTGTAACGGCGAACCTAAAGTGCTTATTAAAGAAACCAGAGATTCGACGCAGTAGCAATCAAAAGACAGGGTACATATTTACACATATAATACCAACAATGGGTTCAATACATTCCACACAATATACATGAGGTTTAAGATCAGATTTGTAAACCAAAGACAAATGAAATTTAAAGCCCTATTTAGAATTTACTTATTAACTTCAATTATAGTCAAACGCAAC
The DNA here is from genome assembly GCA_940337035.1 of Agriotes lineatus. Taxonomy (NCBI): domain Eukaryota; kingdom Metazoa; phylum Arthropoda; class Insecta; order Coleoptera; family Elateridae; genus Agriotes; species Agriotes lineatus. The sequence goes on along the minus strand of OW679200.1, from coordinate 97,427,682 downwards.
TATTGAAAATAAATTGCTGCCAAAGTGGCAACAAAGGCACAACAATTCGGCCGCATCCTGTGAGGCAGGGTACGCCGAAACTAGAGCTATGCAAGCAAAAAGGCTAACTAAAACCCCGAATGTTAGCTTATGGTTTTAGGGTTACGTCAAGATTTCTAAGGGTTGAAGCCCGCTGTTACGGTTGTATGATCATACAGGCGCTGCGGTTTCTATGTCAAACACATCATGTTATCATAATGACCACTTAAAGCAACGGCTTGAATTATGCTCCTAACAAAGCTCAAATACAAATTATAAGGCTACCGTGAACGGCTCTTTAGCCACAATCTACCCTCAATAATGACAAGTTAACAAATTAACCTCTGCAATAAAGTTAATAAATTACATACAAATACAGCTAGCCCGTAATCTATGAAAGCTAATCTGTCTTAAGCTAAATTTACAACATAACTGAATGGTTTATGACGTTACACAAACCTGATCGTAGCAAATAACTCGTTAAACCAAAAATATCTATCTGTTCTGTCTTAAGATAGTTCAACAACATAACTGAATGTTTTATTAGGTTACAACTAAAACAAAGCAAATGAAATGCAACCGCAACGAGTTGCAAAGAAAACGAAGTGGCATTGATCGCAGTTTAATTAATTTAAATTAATGAAAATGACGGGACATTGTCCTCGTGAGCATTTCCCCAAATAAAACCCATAACTATTTTCTACGTTGACAAAGCATAATAGCTGCATTTCAATTCATGGCAGCAACGACGCAATTAATGAACAGAAATACAATTGACAAGAAATCGTACAACACCTGGTTCGATGGTTCTTCAAACCTCCAGCGGAGAATTAAATGGAGTCCCTTTGGGTGGAAGGCTCCAATCGGTGGAGTCCTGCAGGTGAATTGCTCAGCCTGGCCCCCAGAGATCCGCACGGTGGGACAAACACGTGGTTTTAACCTCACCAAGAAAACATTGCACAAATTCGAGACAACATCAAGCAGGTTTCAGCGAGGGAGATCGATCGCTAAGCGTGGTCGCTGCTAAAATCTGGTCCAGCAGAAAAGAAGTAGAAGTCGAAGTAGAAGAAGTCCCCTGTGTAGGAACGTCCAAATTAGAAATTTGCACTTAAAATGAACAAGATTACATACCAAGGATTAAACAGAATTTCGCACACAAGCATCTAGCGCTATGATCCCTGAGGACTTCTGCACAAACTACATTTCCCAGAAATGGGCGAACATCGGCCAAAAACTCAACAATTAGCACAAGACGAAGCGGGTACAATTACATCCCATAATGGACGCCAAACCAAATCGATTCAATTGTTTGCCAAAAATCGATAAACGTTAACATGGCCTCTAGCAACTAGCCAATCCGAGAATTTCTTACGTCAAAATTGACGAATCGGATCGATCTCAAGGATCGTACACTAGCGACTAAAATGAACAAGGTTCGATTCAAAAATCGTTACATTGCGCGCCACCTCTCTCAAGATGCGAGAGCTTGAGGACCGAAATCTACAATGACATTACAGGCAACTCGGCTAACCGAGCACTAAGTATTGCCTAAAATCAGGCGCTCGAAGCTACTTAAAAATTGGGATGTAACAACTCCCCTTCTACTTCGATAAGGTGGAAAATTCCCACAATTTTACACCTTACAACTTAAATGTAATAAAAAAAAGAAAAGGAATACTCCCACTAATATATACAGAACCATACTCGGGATCAGAGTACACCAGAAGGATGCCTATCACCAAACTAACGAGGCGAAATGAGTCAGTGAATTATGGAACACTGTGCTATCTAATCCGCACAACGGCGCAATGGAATTCTCTACAACAAGGAGAAATCCCATAATCCAATTAGTTGAGAGTCTACATCCCGTATGAATTACGGTATCCACAAAGCAGATCCATCGACAACCCAACTACAACACGCGGTCCCAAAACCTTACATCGTCATGACTCGATCCAACAAGAACAAAGGTGTAACTGTAACACCCCAAATATGAACAACTTAGAAAACTAAACAGACAAGACTGGCAATGACTCCACAACTCGAAATACTGGTGTTTTTCGTAGACAGCCATAAATCCACACAAGTGTATAGACCAATGCGCTGCTGACTGCGAACGATATACAGCCCAACACGACTACACTGATCCCGTCGGCCCGCGAAGGCGGTAGGATCCTGAAACAGAAGCGACTCTCACAGTCACATAGAACCCCCTAAGCGTTGTCAAACCAAAACACACTCAGACGCGCTGAGAAGCCAAGCAGCCGAATAATAGAGTGTATTTACACACGGTACCTACACAATAATACAAAGAAAAGAAAAAGCCTCCTTGATCGCTCCAACGACAGCGCTGCTGAAATCCAGCTGGTCCACCAATAGGATAGGGATCAACTACCTCGTCGCTACGATGACAAAAGCGCCGATGAGGAAAGTTGTCAACGCTCACTACTACTCTAACACAAAAGTACCCATCCTAACAGCAAAGCCAACTCAACACCAACAACACCAGTCGCGAAAACGGCCAAGACGACGCCTAACCTAGATTACAAGTTACCCGCCCCAGTAAAATCCACCCGCCCCACCTTAGAATTACTATCTACAAGAACGTTCACAAAAGAACAAATGAAAAAGCCTTCTCAATCATTCCAACGACAGCACCGCTGGAATCCAGTCAGTTCGCCGATAAGACAGGGATCAACCACCTCGTCGCTACGATGACAAAAAGCGCCGATGAGGACAGTTGTCGAATCTACCAACCGAAACCGCAATTACCCATCCAACCAAGAAAACTACCTCGACGCCAGCGACACTGGTCGCAAAAAAAGCCAAGAAGACAACTAACCTAACTTATAAGTTACCCGCCCCAGTAAAATCCACCCGCCCCACCTTAGAATTACTATATACAAGTAACCTACTTGACAAAATGAAATAATGAAGAGAAAGATAAGAATCAAAGCCGAGAGGAAGTTAAAGAGACGACACAAGACCACTGCGAACCAAGATAAAGCAAGAGGAAAGAAGGGAGAACTGCCGAAAGAAAAATTGCTTTAGGGCTTACTACGGCACTAAATTAGGTCTGCCCAGGGATGGAGGTGGCACCCCGAATCAACGATTGTCAACATTACAAGTCCACGTCCAAATGTGAAGGCTTCAAATCCTGCACATGCCAAACACCTTTTCGATTGCCAAAATCGTCTTCCAGTTCATAGGAACAATAACCAACCTTACGACGAATCTTAAAAGGACCTACAAATCTGGGAGCGAGCTTAGCATTAATATAGTCCACGGCACTCGACAAAACCTTATTCCTGCGCCAAACCAATTGGCCTATATGATAGTCGACGGGACGACGCCGCAGATCGTAAGTGCGCTTACCACGCTCATGGGCTTGCTGCAGTCGAGTTCGAACTCGTTCGAACATCCGACGAAAGCCTTGCCGACGTTGATCAGCATCAACAGGCTGTTCTGCTGGGTCAGTGATATCTCTAGGCTGACGATGTTCGTCGCCGGTACTTATATAATTTCTACCAAAATTAACAAAATACGGGCTATATCCCGTGGTCTCATGCTTAGCTGTTCGAATAGCACAGCCAACTGCAGAAAGATGCAAGTCCCATTTACGTTGGTTTTCCTTTACGTACGATGCCAACATGGTTTTGACAACACGATTGACCCTCTCAACAGGATCGGCACGAGGATAATACAGTGGAGTATAACAAACATTCACATGGTATTTGGCACACATAGCCCGAAATTCTCTACTTTTCATTTGCACACCATTGTCACAAATTATGGATTGAGGAACACCAAAAACGAGAAAGATATCCTCCTCAACATGTCGAGTAAGCGATTTAGCCGTAGCGGATCTAACTGGAAATAAAGAGACATATTTGCTGAAGTAGTCTGAAACGACAAGAATGTGCGCATAACCGCGAGTCGAACGAGGCAAGGGTCCAACGAAGTCCAGACTAATCATCTGCCAGGGTCGAGTGACGTCGGGTCGAGATCCCATTAAGCCAGCTGGAGCTTTCTGCTCGGGTTTCTGCTCGGCACAAATACGACAACTCTTGACATAACGAAATACATCACTCTTCATTCCAGGCCAAATATAGCGATTGTGCAACTTCCAATACACTTTATACCCACCTAAATGTCCAGCTCGAACGTCATCATGATGTTGACGAAGAAGTTCGGTTCGTTTATCCTTCGGCACGACAACCTTCCAATAATCTTGTTCCGTCGCAAGTTCTGGCACTGGGCAACGGCCATACTTAAACAAAAGGTTGTTTTCAATTCGCCAACGAGGATACTTTTGAGGGTTCTCAGCAACATTGCGAAGCATACCTAAATACCAAGGATCGGTGGTGTCATGAAACTCATGAGGGGTATCAACAAGATCAACTACTGGAACAGAACGAGACAAAAAATCGGGAACGACATGCTCTTTCCCTTTCCTATGAACAATATCAAAATCAAAGGGCTGCAATCTTAAAGCCCATCTACCAAGTCTACCACAAGGGTCTTTCAATCGATTCAACCACAGGAGCGAAAAATGATCCGTATCAATGGTGAAGTGTACACCTTCCAAATACTGACGCAACCTTTCCACGGCCCAAATAACTGCTAAGCATTCCCGCTCGGTGGTGGTATATTTACGCTCAGGACGAGTGAGTGACCTAGATAAGAAGCAAATAACTTTTTCTTCTCCATCAAGATTCTGAGTCAAGACAGCTCCGAGTCCATACGCCGAAGCATCAGTTTGAACTACAAAGGGTCGGGAAAAATCTGGACAACTTAGAATAGGTGCTGAAATCAAATGTTCTTTGATCGAACGAAAAGCAACATCGCATTCCGCAGTCCACACGAATGGAACACGTTTCTTCGTCAGGCGAGTGAGTGGTTCTACAACCGTCGAAAAGTTTGGTACAAAGCGTCTGTACCACGACGCCATACCTAAAAAGGACCTCACTTCAGTTACTGACGTAGGCACAGGAATATTCACGATCGCATCAACTTTACTCGGATCCACGCGCAATCCATCTCGATCCACGACATAACCTAAATAGCGTAACTCCGAACGACAAAATTGACATTTAGCCTTACTAACGGTTAACCCCGTAGCACGAAGGCGATCAAAGACTTCACCTAAAATACGAAGATGAGTTTCGAAGTCGGAACTGACAATAACGATATCGTCCAAATAGACCAAAACATGCGGTTCTAAATCTGCACCAAGGGCTCGATCAATCAGCCTCTGCCAAGTCGCAGACGCATTAGTTAATCCATAGGGCATCCGTTTGAACTGGAACAAACCTCTCCCCGGGACTGTAAAAGCTGTAAATTCCCTAGAACGCTCACTCATAGGAACTTGCCAATATGCCGACTTAATATCTAGCGAACTAAGAAACTTCGCGTCTCGAAGGCGATTCAAAATCGTTTCTATGAAGGGAAGGGGATAAGAGTCCTTACGAGTCACAGCATTCAACTTACGATAGTCCACGCAAAAACGATGAGTTCCATCCTTTTTGGGCACCAACAAGATGGGTGAACTCCAAGCGCTCTTAGAAGGCTCTACGATATCATCCTCTAACATCTTACGCAGTTCTTCATCTATAATACGTTGTTTATAAGGCGAGACCGGGTAATAACGTTGCTTGATGGGAGGCGAATCAGCTACAATATCATGTTCAGTCACGGTGGTACTTCCCAAACCTTCACTTAACGGAACGAATTTCTCATCCAATAACGCTTTTAACTCACTATGTTGTGCCGAGGTCAAACAAAATTCATCTTGAATAGCAGACACAACAGGCAATTCAGAATTCGAAGAAAAATGCCAAACGTTACGCTTGAGATCAGGAACAATTCCCATGGCAATCCAAAAATCGGTACCTAATATAAGTTCTGCTGAAATATCAGGAACAATCAACACTGTGATAACACTCAACTTTCCCATTAAACAAAAAGGAGTTGCAATACTTCCTATACATTCACACGATTTCCCGTTAGCGACATGACACTTTTGGACGAAATTCCTGTCCAATTTAAGGCCTAAATTAATCAAAGTTTGATAGCCACGCTGTCCAGCGATAGTGGACGACGCGCCCGAATCCAACAATCCTAGAATAGGGACACCAAACACAGACACTTCCAAATAAGGTCTCTGGTCAGTTTCACTATGTGCTATAATATAATCCAAAATAACTTTATAAGGGTTTCCACGAGTCGAATTGGTCGAAGACGAAGAGACTTGAGAGATTGTTCGACCAGGTAACCTCTCTGCAACTAGTTTTTTGGAGGCGATTTACTTGACGATGACGTCGGTTTGTTCGACGTTGAAGAACGAGAACAACTAGGGCAAGTACGAGAGGTCACATCTGGCCTATGACACCTAAAACACTTCTTCCGAAGAGGCAAAGAACAATTTCTATAAGAATGGCCCGATTTCGAACAATTCCAACAATTAAACTGAGGTGCATTAGACGATACAGGATGAACCTCATAAACTTGTTCCTTTCTAATAGGAGTAGATGCCCTCCAAGCTAAGTCCGGTTCTAACATAGGTTCCGCACGAGGTCGAGGGTCGAAACGTCTATCGCGAGTTTCAGCCTGTTCGAGACGTTCCAAAGTTGAATTCAATTCTTCAAATGAATTTGGGGGTGCGAAAAGTAAATGTCGAGAATACGAAGGTCGTAGATTATTTACGATTGTTGTCAGCTGTTCAGCCATTGGGGGTACTACACTCAAACGGTGAAACAAGTTCCGCATAGCAGCTACATACAACATCGGCCTTTCCCCACTACCCTGCAAACGTTCCTCAATTTCCCGAAGTAACTTCTTATCATAATCGGCAGGCAGGAACATACGTCTCAAACGAGCCACTAAGCTATCCCAATCGTGAACATCTTCACGGACCGACCGATACCAACATAACGCATCACCCCTAAACAAATCGATTGCAGATGCAAACAGTTGCGAGGTCGAAACGTTGCGAGCCACGCGCATCTCCTCAACACGCTCCAAGAAGGAATTTACCGAAGAAGTCGAACGTCCATCAAAAGTCAGATTCCAGCGAGAGACAGGTACATACTTAATCGAAGGACGAGAAAATGATTGATCATCGGTGTCATCATCGGACGACTCAGAAGTACTAACCGCGTTAGCGTCGACCGATTGTCGAATAGGCGTACTAGTCGAAGGTACCAACAACGCAGCCATCGAGGGTCGACGAGCACCCTTCTTAATAGCTCTCTCAATTTCTGCCTTAACCGTGCACGCTCTCAACTTAAGTGCATTCAACTCAACCGTTTCCGCGTCAGCATCAGGCGTAACGCGATCCAAGCGCCGTAACAAATGCATCATCAGAGCCGACATACGTCGAAACGTCGTAGAAGAAGTGTCCCCCGAAAAATTTGCAATAGCGGATTCCAATTCCACCAGACCACGTTCAATCGCTACTCTATCCGTCGCGAAATCGACTGTATACTCAGGAACCGAAAGAGTTCTATCGGCCTTATTCTTCAATAAGTTGCGCAACGATTGTCGCATAACATCTACCGTACCGCTAGGCAACCCAAAACTAGTCAATTCATATTTGAGTTCATCTTCATGAAGACGACCTACCTCATTCTTCCATACCCCTCGTAAACGCGCCATGTTAATCGTACTAGTACAACCCACAATGTAAGAAATATCACACAAGGCTAAATATTCAAAGCACTACTAGTTAGTGTTCAATTATCAATATTAAAATGTCAAAACTCAAACTTCCATACCTCAAATATCAAAAATCCTCAATCCTCCATACTTCTATCATCAAATTCAAATATCAAATATCAAAGGACGAGTTCGCAAACTTAGGGTGCAGTCCGATTCACGAGCAACCAATTGGTTCTAATACAAAAATTCAAATTACAAAATAACCAATGGTTCAAAACGAAAATCCAATACCACGAAACCCCACGAACAAACGTCCAGTTATCCGAACCAACTATCCTGCTTCGGATAATTCAAAATCGAATAACAAAACTTCGAACTAAATTCTGTGCCAACAACAAGGTACCAAGGCACCTTTGCAAAAACAAGCCCCACGTTGGGCGCCAATTGTTACCCCCTTAAACTACTATACGACACAACAAATAACGGCCAACAATGCGTTACAACAAAATGCCCCTCTGCGCTACTACTGCTCCAGAACCTCTGCCACCAAATAGGGGTAGCTAGGGAGTTTACGCTCGCGACCGCTCAGCCGCAGATAGGGAGGGTTCGAAAGTACGAATTACCTGTGATTCCAGGATCCTAGGGCGCCACGCCGTTGCAGCTCGTATTAATACTCCCCGTTGGAACGTGTAACGGCGAACCTAAAGTGCTTATTAAAGAAACCAGAGATTCGACGCAGTAGCAATCAAAAGACAGGGTACATATTTACACATATAATACCAACAATGGGTTCAATACATTCCACACAATATACATGAGGATTTGAGGATCAGATTTGTAAACCAAAGACAAATGAAATTTAAAGCCCTATTTAGAATTTACTTATTAACTTCAATTATAGTCAAACGCAACTATTGAAAATAAATTGCTGCCAAAGTGGCAACAAAGGCACAACAATTCGGCCGCATCCTGTGAGGCAGGGTACGCCGAAACTAGAGCTATGCAAGCAAAAAGGCTAACTAAAACCCCGAATGTTAGCTTATGGTTTTAGGGTTACGTCAAGATTTCTAAGGGTTGAAGCCCGCTGTTACGGTTGTATGATCATACAGGCGCTGCGGTTTCTATGTCAAACACATCATGTTATCATAATGACCACTTAAAGCAACGGCTTGAATTATGCTCCTAACAAAGCTCAAATACAAATTATAAGGCTACCGTGAACGGCTCTTTAGCCACAATCTACCCTCAATAATGACAAGTTAACAAATTAACCTCTGCAATAAAGTTAATAAATTACATACAAATACAGCTAGCCCGTAATCTATGAAAGCTAATCTGTCTTAAGCTAAATTTACAACATAACTGAATGGTTTATGACGTTACACAAACCTGATCGTAGCAAATAACTCGTTAAACCAAAAATATCTATCTGTTCTGTCTTAAGATAGTTCAACAACATAACTGAATGTTTTATTAGGTTACAACTAAAACAAAGCAAATGAAATGCAACCGCAACGAGTTGCAAAGAAAACGAAGTGGCACTGATCGCAGTTTAATTAATTTAAATTAATGAAAATGACGGGACATTGTCCTCGTGAGCATTTCCCCAAATAAAACCCATAAATATTTTCTACGTTGACAAAGCATAATAGCTGCATTTCAATTCATGGCAGCAACGACGCAATTAATGAACAGAAATACAATTGACAAGAAATCGTACAACACCTGGTTCGATGGTTCTTCAAACCTCCAGCGGAGAATTAAATGGAGTCCCTTTGGGTGGAAGGCTCCAATCGGTGGAGTCCTGCAGGTGAATTGCTCAGCCTGGCCCCCAGAGATCCGCACGGTGGGACAAACACGTGGTTTTAACCTCACCAAGAAAACATTGCACAAATTCGAGACAACATCAAGCAGGTTTCAGCGAGGGAGATCGATCGCTAAGCGTGGTCGCTGCTAAAATCTGGTCCAGCAGAAAAGAAGTAGAAGTCGAAGTAGAAGAAGTCCCCTGTGTAGGAACGTCCAAATTAGAAATTTGCACTTAAAATGAACAAGATTACATACCAAGGATTAAACAGAATTTCGCACACAAGCATCTAGCGCTATGATCCCTGAGGACTTCTGCACAAACTACATTTCCCAGAAATGGGCGAACATCGGCCAAAAACTCAACAATTAGCACAAGACGAAGCGGGTACAATTACATCCCATAATGGACGCCAAACCAAATCGATTCAATTGTTTGCCAAAAATCGATAAACGTTAACATGGCCTCTAGCAACTAGCCAATCCGAGAATTTCTTACGTCAAAATTGACGAATCGGATCGATCTCAAGGATCGTACACTAGCGACTAAAATGAACAAGGTTCGATTCAAAAATCGTTACATTGCGCGCCACCTCTCTCAAGATGCGAGAGCTTGAGGACCGAAATCTACAATGACATTACAGGCAACTCGGCTAACCGAGCACTAAGTATTGCCTAAAATCAGGCGCTCGAAGCTACTTAAAAATTGGGATGTAACAGGTTTTTTCCGAAAATTGCGAATGTGAAAGTTGCAGTGCTTGAAAAAATATGCACAAATCTCTTTTAATAATGTGATTGATTTAAATAGTCTCCGAGTGACTGCCCTTCAAAGTCCACGCAGCGTGGAGAAATAGAGAGCAGTAAATTATTTATATCCCGCACTTATTATAACTAACGAGATGCAATGTCTGCCATTTGGTTAACATGAAGAAAACCGTTATCGTTCGTACTATTATCCATTTTTAATCAGAATACAATCACAAAACAGCACTCGCAATCGTATTCACGGATTTTTTCCAAAAAATTATTCACATTGCGTTTATAACAAGTTTTGCGCTCTTTTTTCAATAAAAGTTCAAGCAACACTTCTATCATCTGTAACATGAGGAGCTGTTTTGAGGCGTCTCTATACTGGAAGGTGACAGACACGAGAAGAGTACGTGACACAGTAGATGCTTATAGCTACTGGGTGAACAAGTGTCATCGGTTGCTGCCAACGGGAGCCAGCTGTCATTGAGTGAGTGTTAGCAGCAGGATACAAACGGGGCCAAGCTGTGCATTGTAGGTGGATTGCTCTCTTGGAGGTAAAATAAGGACCCAGAACCCTGAAAGAGTCTCAATGCGCTTTCATTTTAATAATTTGATACTATTCCTAATTAAAAGGCATAATTCAAGTTAAAACAAATAAGAGCAGTCACTACAATATGTACTTTGTAACCTTAAGAACCGGCGCCTTGTCCTTATTCACGTCATATTCTGCCGAGGGTTTGAACAAGCCAGGGCAGCGTTCGCCCACCGTTTAATGGTGCTACAAAGGCAAGTGTGCTCCGTACAAGGACCTACGCCATGGAAGCCAAACAACAATTAGGGTAACAAATGTGGAGGAACACAGTGCTGCAATGGAATGGAAATGGGTAGGTAACACACTTAGCTGTACAAAATAATCAACAACATTATATACTGGAAATCTACAACAGGCTACCTATTAGGTAGCATGCAAACACTAGGAGAGATTGGCTACTGAAGACCAGCTAGAGTGGAAAAATATGTACACGTACATCGGCCTCGATTCGTGTCGGATATTGTAAGCAACGCACTGGATTCGGGCGCCACCGCTCAATATCGACTGTATTTTGGTATCGGTGTCGTCTTATAATCCTACTTTCTGTTTGTGTTTGGAATATTTCAAGAACTGATCGTTTAACAGGTCTAAATTCTGATCGCATCTCCGTCTGGGGTGTGCAAATTGCTTTTTGGAACCGGTGGCTGACATCGTCAAGCAACCTATAAAATTTTCTGTATTTGTGTCACGTCGTCAGGTATCAGGTAGTTAAGAGCAATACAGTACTGAACCAGACTTGTCTTGTGTGTTTAATATAGCAATCTACATGCTCGCCATGTTTGATATTTTGTGAAGTACGCGTTTTCGAGGAAATGAAATAGCTTCTGCTCAGAAATTAATAGAGACAGGTAAGATCGACTGCATGTGTTGAACACGCACATTTTCCGATCCCAGGAGCAAGGCTTTCTATGTATTTCTGTCCGTCCTTATAGACTGCATCTTCGCACACTAGCACCCACCCTTTCAGTTTAAGAACCGCACCCATTCAACCAGTTACCCGTGCTAATTTTTCAAGTTTACAGATACTAAAGAGGATTTAAACTGTTTAGACTATAACAATGGGTTGACCCTCGATTTAACTTTTTAGTTTTTTTACAAATCAATGACATTTTACCAACGATGTTAGTGTGCATTTTAATAATAACCTCGTTTGAGTGGAAAAAATTAGCCTACGTTTATGTAGTCTCGTATGCAACAAAATTTCCATTGAATAGTTCATTCGGTATCGTCGGCGACAGTCATCCACCCACACTGCTCGAGGATATGCCACTTCGAATTGATAGTGGCAGGTGGTTTATGGATGATGGAGATCTGCTCATTTTAGTGTCGTTGTCACAATTTTAATATATTGCTTATTTCAGTTTTATTTTTACACCTCAAAACTTATTTTATTATAAATAATAAATTCAACTACGTGTTTCCCTTGGATAATAATTATTCAGAAATATCTTCTAGCTTGTTGAAGCGCCCAATAAAATAACTTCTCTAAATCACAGACACATTGTGTTTACATACAGACGTTTTATCAATTCTTTTGAATTTTCAATATTTAGTCAAAAACTGGTAATCTACATGTGTAATTTGTTGATAATTATTGTAGCATTAATCTTAATAAGCCTTTACTTTTACATATAAGCATGTCAAAAGAAATTTCTGTTGTGGTAATACTTTCAAGGTGTTGTATTTATCTTTTCAATTAATAAAAGTTATTTCCGAATTTGTTTAAATAGTTCATCTAAAGAGATCCCAACCACGTGAATATCACATTCGGCAGGAAATTCTTGTTCCATTATGGGTAATTTGAGAAATTTCAATAGACTATTTGTATTAATTTCATATATTTATTATTCTACGTCGCAAGCCCCAAGATCACCAAGTAACGATTTTTGTAAAATAACATTTATTAAAGCTGGTGCCGCCATCTATTGTCAAGACGGTATCTTCCGACAGAAAGGGTTCTTACGAATAACTAGTGATCTTGAAAACAATAGACATTTGGAGGGAGTTTCAGGCTGTTAGAAGTTAACGTATTTTATTTACTTTCCTCAGCATATTTTTGAAAGGCCAAGGGAGATTTTATAACTTCACATTTTATTACCTCTTCCATTTCAGTGTATGCAAAACTTTTATAACAGCAAACAGTGTTACTTTATAAATATTCTTTAAGAGCTGCTTTTAATAGAATGTAACCAGTTTTATGACATAAAATGTTTTCCAACTTCTTGTACTTAGTAACTTCTCGACTACTGAAAAGACTGTTACTTACACTCCTAATATCTTTAACCTTGGGTATAATATTGCAGTACATGTAAAATATTCCCTCTCTAAACTGTTATCAGACCTTTTCATGTAGTAATTAGAGCATTTGATGCTTCCCAGAATAATTTTATGCACTATTTGCAGCTTTGGTTTTATCTTCCTAAAAAAGAGAACTAGTCAACTCGACTGATTGTTAATAAGAAGACAAAACTCGACCATCATAAATATTGCAATTTTATCCTCTGAGCGAAATTTGATTAAAATATCATGAACATATTTCATAGACAGCCAAACAACATTCCAGGTAGTTTCAGGAAATTCGATAAAATTCTTGTGTTTAATATTTTAAATATTAGCAACCTTCACGCATACGGGACCCTATTAAGGTGTGACACTCCCCTGAAATGTCTCAACGATAAATTAACAAGCCCTAAAGTGACGCGGTGAAGTGTGAAGTTATGAGAGGGTGTCGTCGTGGTATGTACGTTTCGCACATTGTTATGGTTTGACACAGAAATGCCGCAGGCAAGGGAGAGGAAGCTTTAGGCCATTACTTTGCAGCAGGGTAAAACAATATATATTGATATGGTCTTAAAATGGCAAAGCATTTTAAATAGAATATAAATAATTAATAGGCAGCTTAATTATTAAGCAAATAAAAAGGATATTCAGTTAATTAACTCCGTTTTATCATCAGAAAATTCTATTTTCTACAATGGCATTTGCAGTTTATCAGAAATAGGACTTTCCATTAGCTAAAACAAATATAAGTCAGATGGAATAAAAGTTATCAATTTAATTTACATGTAAAATTATAACCGATACCAATTATTTGAATATTTGTGGTTGCAATTGTAGTTAAATTGGTTGAAGATACTAATTTTTGAATTGAGTTGTTCTATTACACAGACATTACTGTAAAAGTAAATATTGAAATAGGTAAAACATAAGTTTATTTCTTACATATTTATAAAAGGGTCGATGATGTATAACTGGAGGGAGGCACATTTAAGAACTGTTAACCTTAAAATATGACTTGACAAATTAAAAACGTCATATAGGAATTTGTAATTTTGATTATCAAAATTAAGTGTTATCAAAGTTTTGGCGGGTATTACAAAATAAGAAGAAAAAATGGAGTGTGTAAAATATCAAAATTAATGACACCAGTCTAACATTTGGGTTAAAGATTTAAAAACTCAATTTGACTTGGATAAATATTGGAATATAGAATTAAGAAGGAATTGTAATACAAATAAGTAGTGTCTTAAAGAGGAAATTTAGTGTAAAACTAATATAGATGTTAAGTGTGTTCTCATAAAGCCTAGCCTAAATGGGCTGCTGACTACAGTAGAAGAATGACAGAATGTAGCTGGTGGAAAATTCAGTTTGCAAACTAAGAATAGATGATATTTGAGCTCGAAGAAATAAGAAATTATCATGTAAGTGTATACCAGTGAAAGCAGTAAGTGAAAGAATTACCTGCTATTTATAACTATAGCATGGATTATAATCAAGAAACAGAAGAATGACAACAAATAGATTTGATTAAAAATAATAGTGTTCGACAAATGAAAGTATAATAAACAAAATAAGACTAAACAATATCTATCAATATGCGTTAATAACTAAAGAAATTGATTTAATATTGAAAGTACAGATTTATTATTAATAAAGAACAATTGCCTCATATTAAGTGTTCTGATTTTTATATTGTGTATGTTTTAATTAAATTCTGCAGTAATCCAGAGAGATAAAGTGTCAAACAATTAATTTTGTAGTAATTGCATGCTTGAGCTGTGAACAGAAAAGGTAAGAAGTAGAATAAAACATGATAAAACCCGGAGAATAATAATTAATTTCAATTAAAATAGAATAAGGACTATAGTATTATACCGGGTGACATTTTTAAAGTGTTACAATGCAATATCTCGAGAACGGTTTTAAATATTTTTATGAAATCTTGGTGAGATAATGGGGATATGGGGGTACATATTTGAACATATCTTTTGCATTTTACCCCTCTCTCTGTTTTGAGGGGTAGGGGTAACTTTGGAATTTTAAATGAGATGATGTATTTTTGTTTCTAAAATGCGAATCTACGTAAGAAACTACGTATGTCTACAAAACATTTTTGTATTTGCTGTTTCGGTTATGGAATTATGATTAACTAAATTTTGATTGAATTTAAAAAATAAATAAATTTTACGAATGAATCAAGTTCACTTATTTTAGAATTATTATTCGTTTCCATAGAAATGAGTTATTTTACATAAGTGAGTTAAGAATGTTGACGTTTTAACTATTATTATTCTTTTTTATTTTATAACCTAATAAATCGTAATTCCATAATCGAAAAAGCAAATAAAAAATTTTTATGCACACAGACGTAGTTTTGCACGTAGATTTTCTAAAAAAAAATACATTATCTCATTTAAAATTCCAAAGTTACCCCCAATCCCCTCAAAACAGAGAGAGGGGTAAAATGTAAAAAATATGGTTGAATATGTCCCCCCATATCCCTATTATCTCACCAAAATTTCATGAAAATATTTAAAACCGTTCTCGAGATATTGCATTCTAACATTTTAAAAAACTCCCCCGGTATAAATAGTATAGTCATATCCTGTTGGAGAGGCACTGTTTAATATATACGGAAAATTTAAAAAAAAACAGAAGGAACTATATAGTTAAGTAGAAGAACAACATTAGTTGAACTTCGCCTTGTTTTGTATCCGAGAAAATAAAGCGATTTATTATTATTATTATCATTATGTTCTTTTGGAATTTGAAGCGAATTCTTTCAATTATTCATTTCCTGCAGTTGGTCGCAGTATCACATACAGTATTTAGTTAAATTATCGCAGCCTCCTCTACGCTTTCACAAATCTGGAAGTAACAAATTTTGTATTTTGGAGGTCTGAACTTGCTGCGTTGCGCCTTCAACAGAATATGTTATTGTTGTAGCAAATTAAACGAAAAATTTTCTAGAGATTTTCATCAGTATTACATTAATAAATTTTCTAAATGGAAAGTCTATCGTTTCTCAAAAATAGCATCTCATTACTTCTCTCCAATACTGTGACGTTTCGCGTGCCTCCAAATTGTTTTAGTACGTTTGAATTCGTAGGCGTTATCACAGTCACAAAAATGCTTGATGCGCAAACATTTGGAGCCACGCAGAGGGTAACAAAAACCGAAAGAATTCCGTCAATAGATCCTGTTGATAGTCCGAAAAGAGTCCAGGTGTAAAACCGAGGAGTTGCGCAAGATTCGCCGCGCTGCTCGATCAGCGCATCCCTTCTTGCTGTCCGCACCGAAGTATCGCGTTTAACCACTCTCATATTTTCCTACGTAGTCGAAGTGGAAGGAGATCGAAGTATTATAAAAGAGCGATGCCTGCCCAATGCGGAGACAGATCTAACCCGTTTCTTCCAGAATCTAGACCAAAACCTGAGCCTCAGCAGGAAACTCTTGAATCCTCGGGTCCAAGGGACCAGTCTAGATAGCTGTACGTTAAAACCAGAATCCTGCCTAGAACTACCTGGCCAGAAACCTTCCTTTCCCCGGTTAGTAAAACTGCCGAAACAATCCTGTTCATAACCTACTCTGTCCCGGTAGTCCTCCAGCGCAATGGAAGATTTTGCTGTTTGGACTTTATCTAGATACCTGTCCAGTAGCCTGTAAAACCACCCTGCTGATACATAATTTCTTCCAACAGCCCGCTGTCCACTAGTCCAAGGTTCACAAGCAGCCTAAATTTAGTTTAATTCGCAAGGCACGAGCTTGTTTCATATTTGAATTGTAAATAGAGCCCACACCGCGGCTGCTCAAATTTTTTCGGGGTTCGTTTAATGAGCGCTAGTCCAGCAAAGCCATCCTCGGGCTCTAACATCTCTAAATTTATTTATCTAGCGCGGCGAGCGTTCACGTTTGCCAGGCTTAGTGTGGTTGTTAAATGCCCCAGAATAATTTTGGCTTTAGCCTAATCCAGCCCAAAGTCCTGAGAAACCTGGAACCGAAGAGCCGAAACTAAATTATTTAATCTTGGTCTGGTTATAGATATTCGAATCACAAGATAGGGAGGACCGTCCCTATCTGTCACCACCTAATGTCGCCCCGTCCGCAACGCAGAGGACACCAGGACGAACTTTATTTTGTTTATTTTTGTAAATAAGTCTAAACCCAATATTTTACTTTGTACATATAGTTAAGCAAAATGAAAATCTGTACACACTTCACTCGAATCTCTCTTACTTCAGCTCTTGATAACCGTGAACCAGAGTTACCCCCGAAAATTAAGAACTTAAAGCAATAAAAATTTAATCATGAGCATAAAAGTAAAATGGCTAAAGTTGCGTAACGTTACAGTACATTTGCTGGCTGTTATAAAGTGTCGATCCTTCGAAAGACCTAACGCTTGTACAAAATTAGATAATATTGAATACTCAGAAAAAACTGCTTCAAGTGGTATTATTGCGTTGTTGCTGAAGATGGCAGAAATTCAAAAACTTGTTTGAACCTAATCTGCTCCTAACCGATAAAACAATAGGATACAACTATGTTACCTACTGCTAATAGTTCAGGGTGCTTCATTTCACGCGAATTATGGGAAGACGTAAAATAAGCAACTTGAGGTACGCCAATGATACCACTCTTGTAGCGTCATCGGAAGTAGAACTAGCTGAACTGATAGCCAAAGTAGAAAGAGCTAGTGAGGATATAGGACTTCAATTGAATCGCAAGAAAACAAAAATAATGGTTGTTGATCGGGAAAACAACAATATCACAAACACACAACAGATAGCAGGTTGTGAAATCGTTGACGAATTCCTATACCTGGGCTCTCTGCTATCCAATCAGGGAGGATCGAGCGCTGAAATAAGAAGGCGCATTATTTTAGCCAAATCAGCAATGACCCGCCTACAGAAGATCTGGAAAGACAGAAATATTACCATTAGCACAAAGAAAAAGCTAGTACATACGCTAGTATTCTCAATCTTCTCCTACGCTGTTGAAACATGGACGACACTCACAAGCGATAGAAAACGAATAGACGCGTTCGAAATGTGGTGCTGGCGACGCATGCTCCGTATACCTTGGACTGCTCATCGCACAAACGTATCTATCCTAAGGGAGGTAAACATAACACAGCGGCTTTCGTCAAGGATCTATCAACGAGTGTTGTGCTACTTCGGTCACACGATGCGACGAACAAACGGTATTGAGAGACTGATCGTTGAAGGAAATGTCCCTGGTAAGCGAAAGCGGGGACGGTCACCATTCACCAACCAGATGGTTGGATAGTATAACCCATCTAGCCGGCACACCCTTTCATGAAGCATCCCACCTAGCTCAAGATAGAAATAAGTGGCGCCGAAAAGTTAAAGATATTTCAGATCAGCATTCTTGATAATCACGACGTTTCTGTTATGAAACCATACGACTAAAGAGAGAAAGAGAGATGTTACGTTCCCAGATAGATAGAAAGAACATTAGTTATGATAAGATAACGCAGTCGCGTATTACATATCATTGCATTCCCGAGGGGACAAGTGTTATCTTATCTTTGCTGATGCAGCTTAGGTAACCTGCTCGAGTACATCGCAGGATGAAATCAGTTGTAGTTTAGAATCTGTAGCTTTCACATGTATTTTATAATTGTAACTCCGTCTGTGTATTGATATGAAATAATTTTTTTATATCAATCACAGTTCGTAAATTTAATTCGCGTAGGAATATGGTTTGACACGCGGCAGGTAATTGCCGCCGAAAACCAGTCATCTGGCACACTGTTAATGGCACCGTAGTCGAGTTTCCTAACCGTTCGGCCACGCTGACGCAATGTTATTTCTAATAATAAAACAAATGTACTTATTTTGTGCAAGTTTTTTTATGCTTGATGCATTTACTGTTTGTATTATTGCGTATGCCTCTGACAATACAGCTTCTAACTTAGCAACTGAATTTGTTTATCTGATTTTCACACTTTAGCATTATTTACAACCTTTTATCGCATTATGTATATCTATTTTCCTTTTTAGTATATATGCTAAACTAGAATATTCAGTTGTTTAACGATAGGCACTTGATGCTGGAATTAACTATGCTAAACATGATTTTTTCATTTATTAATCTGCGTTCAGTTGCGCAAATGCTTTTTTTGCGTCCTTAATTCACGTGATAAAGTCTATCTTGATCCCTTGGTCCTACTTATTTTTGCTCCGTCTGTTAGAGTGTCTAACTTTGTTTATAGCTTTCTATATATCTGTCCCTGATGCTAAACAATGCCTTCCGAATTTTTCGAATTATAGTCTTAATTATACTGTTTAGACTGGTTGCAAATTTTGAAGCAAGGGAGTGTTCTCCCCCAATTACTATAGTTCAAAAATATGTTTAATTGCAAATATTATTAAGAATAGAATATATATAACACTTGTAGTAAGGATGCGTCTCAACGTACTATCCAAGATCCAAAATAAAGAAAAAGCTAATACAATTAATATATTCCTCTGAGAGTGTGTTTCTGATTCAATTATCAACTATTAATAATTGTTCCAGCTTTTTAGTACACAAATAGCGAATATTTCAGTGCGCCTAATATAAAGTAAAGTAAAATTAAGTTCAGGGCACTTCATTCCACACCTGAGACACAGCGAGTCAGGGTCGTCGAAATATCTCTTTCCGAAACCCAGTCAATCTGGCACACGTTAACGGCGTACTGGGTGATGTGGTTAGCCTTCAACAACTGCCTTACTTTCCCTACTTCCACAACTGTGGTTACTGTACCCAGTTTTTAAAGCGACTGGTTGGGCCGCCCGCCAGTTGTCAGATGTGGGGATTGAACTCCGTACCGTGGCACCGCAGCCTGACGACCTAACCGTTCGGCCACGCTGGAGATTATTAATGCAAATGCACCAATAAAGAAAGACCAAGTAGATGTAAAAGGTGAGTTCTATGATCAAGCACTAACTGTAATACAAAAAATTAGCAAAAAAGATAGACACGATATAAAGAGAGTAACAGGGGATTGAAACGCTAACGTATGGAACGAAAATTAGAGAAAAGATAACATAATAGTGCAACATGGATAATGTAACAAAAATGACTATGGAGAAAGACTACTATGATTCTATACCATAAACAACTTTGTAATTGGAGGGCGCTTATTGCAACATCAAATCATAAACAACGCAGCGTGGACGTCTACTCTGTATTTTATAATATTAGTAATAATAATAATAATAAAAAGATAAAACGGGTAAATTCACGACGTGATGTTAGATGGGGTGCAGATATAGACTCAGATCATGAGTTTGACAGAGCAAAACTAAGAATTAGTCTTAAAGTAAACAAGACGTACAAATAAAGGAGATTAAAACATTTATTATAGCACAATTTTTACTTATTCGATGTAGTTCAACTTTATTTATTTTTAAGTTGTCGACGGAATCCAAAATTTGCCATCTATATCAATTTATGTTTTAGCAACCTTCATATATCCAGAGGCAGAGAAGCATCTCATTGTCAGCGTATGGCTTCGAGCTATTTGCTCGTAGTTAATGTTAAAACTACCGCTGTCAATTTTTTTTGACGAAGCTCTGGAAAAGCTTTCCTTGAATTGATGCCTGTTTCATTAGTTTGGTTTTATTTGCAATTCTGCAAATCTCGCTTAATTTTGGCGGCGACCGACCCATTAGTGCCAGTCAAGATTCCACTCTCTTGCTAAGAATTGTCCCAACAATCATAAATTAAAGTGCACAAATAGATTTTTCCACGTGTGTTGAATAAATAAAGCTGTTGTAGCATGAAGTTTTTGCCTTAGTGTATTCTTCAAAAACCTGCTTCATTTTTAATTCTCATTGGTGGCATATTCACGGAATGTGTTTCAAATTTTAATTTAAAAATACTGTTGCAATTATTGCTTTGGAGTGGTGTAAATGAAATTTTGATTTTTTTACATGTAGATATTATATTCATTGCACAATAAGCAGATAACACTTAAAGTGCTCATGATTAGTAAATGCGACTAGGGAAGCTGTTTAAGGTAAATTAATAATCAAAATACATGTTTAGTGTACAGCTGTGTTTGTCATATTTAGAATTTGAATAAAATGTCTAACATGTATGCCTTAATCTATCAAACTAAGTTCTGCTGAAAAACTTAATTTCGGCTAGCATAATGCTTGCAGGCTATCATTAGATTGAAAGCGAGGGCAGCCAATCAAATTAAAAATACTTCTCCCCGGAAAGGCTTAATTGTTCAAGTCGTGCACCTGCTGAAAACTCCCTGGAACTTTTAATTAGATCCAAATCCGTTATTACAGCCCCTGCATTGACAGGTTTCGCGTATTCTGTTTATCCGCAGCCATCATTTCGCTCATTAAAAGTTTGGCCCTGCATGCGGCGATGTCCATTAAAAGCAAGGATAAGGGTAAACCGTAATTTCAAGCGTTGGTGGTTTAGAAGGCTTGGAGTTCTCTTATTAAACTTTGCAAAATAGAAACGCACAATTTCAAAAAGTAGTATTAAACTGTCAACAACAACAATGCTGAGGTTCACCACAAAAACTACTCGAAATAATACGTACGGTTGAATTTTCCCTTAGGGTGTCATACTCGAATTCTAACAGAGAATACTGCTTTGTATGACTCACTATTGGTTCTCACTAAGCACGGGCTATAGAAATAATTAAAGTTTACAGAATGGGTCTTAAGCTTGCACATTTTTAGAGGCCGATCAATAAAGACCAATATCGCAGACTAAACCCGATTAATTTGGCTACTTGCAGTCAGTGGCATCACATATTTGGGGTAGTCCAATTGTGTTGTAATTCAATCAGTGGAAATGTTTGGAAAACATCTTGATTTAGCTATTCACAAATTGTAACCGATTGATTGAGCAAATGTGGTCAACATTACTGCTGCTAGTGCACTACGTCGTTCCATAAATTTGAATCTGAATGAAGTACATTAAGTTCAGTATTTTGCTTACACATGATATTGCAAAGTTTTGTTTATTATTATGTGAGGCTATATATTAGACATCAAAGGACTCTTATAGATGAAGTTTATGTCTAAATGAATCTCTAAGCTGATTTTAATCAATATGCGTAACATGGCTTTGTTATACAGGATGTTACTTAAGTCTACTGTGTGTCTTATGGATGTACACTGTAACTTAAAAACAACTGTAAAACCCTGAAAGGTTTTTGTCTCAGAACCATAGTTTTCGTATAAAACAGCGTTATATAATTATTAATTTGATAAACCGAAAATAAACACGAGTTTGTAATTCAAAGATGACAATTGTTAAGGTGTGCTGCAACGGTGACGCAGTTACCCCAAGCTTGTACAATATGTGAGAGCTCTCAAATAACACTTTCAAACTCAGTCAACAGTTGACGTCCGCTTTAGGGTGAATTAGTATGTTATTAAAAATTTACTTACAGATATGGTAATCGAGTATTTAAGTTATTCAAGCAGTGGGTTCCGAAATTAACAGAATTGAAGCATATCAAAGTTTAAGCAATGTTACAAGAGAAATCGTATTTATGATTGGCCGCAGGCTAGCGGCGCCAGATTAGTTACATAATTTATCGATATTAATAACACAAAACAAGTCACAACTTTACTGTGATAATTGAAAATTGAAAGACAAAAATCCGGAAAAATACAAAAGCTATTCGGCCCAATGACGTTAACAAGGTTTTGCCTGCTCAACTTGTCGGGAAGTTGTGGTTCACTGCGATACATGTTAAACAGGGCAAGGACTTGTTGAATTCAGTAAAATTTTACAAACTGGGCGCCACCGACTTTGCGTACTCTTGGAAAAGAATTGTCCTTTAAAATCGGAAATGACAAAAATCGTCTTAATTTGCTGAAAGTGCCCGTGTGCGACGGCCCAGTGTTCTGTTTCCTCGGAATTGACTTTATTAATTCCTTGCAGCCGCTAAACTTCTTTACAGACACAAACAAATATCCCCACATAAAGAAGCCCCATGCGAATACCATAAAAAAAAAGCAAGGGCTAATTTAATCTAATTATATTGAATTTGGATATAAGAATGTATAATTAAAAACTAAATGGTAAGAAAAAGGTTATTTCTACATCTATATGACGTCATAGGGTTGTTACATGCTGCTAAACGAAATTACTGACTCTCATTAGATGTTTATGTTTCGGTTATTGGTTGTTTCACATTCATATACATTATAACTAAATTACGGCGTTATATGGGGTTCTTAAAGCGCACCACTCGTCAATTAACTGATCACAACACTGTACACTGTTATCGCTTAAAATTATGGAAGCATAATACTTTGTAAGACCTTGGCATCCGCTCCTGCCGTGTCCGACGGGTGTTGCTTAAGCCGGCACACACACCACTGCCGTTGGAAGCCTTTTATCTCAGCGAGATGGCTTAGGAATATTCGTTAGTTGCGAGGTTAAGAATCCCATCAATCATGGCTATCCTCAACCTGAGTAATGCTGCTAGGATCCTCGAGGGGAGAACGGAAGGATTCCTATGCAAATCAAAAGTTTTCGGCACTTTCTTAAGAAACCCTTGGCATAATGGGAGTTCCCTGCTAAATGCACGTGAATCGATTTAAAGATCTAACGATATGGAACTTACGGCCGCGATAATATTCAACTTCGCCTACGGCTATCAGCCAGACACCATCTGCCCGCGGAAAGGAATTCGGCCAGCAACAGGTTCTGTCCAGGTACTTCTGGTAACTACCACTGGTTACTTTCCGTCTGATTGTTTGACTCCGAAAAGAAGGATAGGGACGCTCAGATGATTACCTGCGACTGGTCAATTGTGACGCGCTACCACTTTGGCTGCGTTTAATTGGCGAGTTCTCGTAATGGGTTAAAGATTGAGCTCTGGACACTTTTACCCCAAAATGCTGACCTGGCTGTCTTGCAAGTGATAGTTATGCATCAAATTTACGAGGACATACATAGTATTTTTTGAACTGCAGATTCATCTCTTAACGATTTTAGCTTAGTTATGGCCTCCTAAGGCAATTCATATTTTGTTGTATTTATACCCAGACTAAAAGACAGGGTTTATTATATTATATATGAGTATTATATTAGTCAACCATGTTAGGCTTTGTAGGCGCATCTATTAATTTGAGTCTGTGAAATGTCAGTCGGCAATCGTTGCATTCCTGGCCTATTAATTGGGAAATTCTGTCTCACGCCGAATCGGCGAATCCAACGCTGGCTGACCTATTTTTGCACGTACCCAAAATCACATTGGGATAATTTGACTGAAGCTTTCATCGGACTGTATCTAAATTTTCCGTTTTCTATTATAGTCTTTTCGTCTTACAGCTGCAAGTATGGAGCTCCATTCCGGCTTCTTGCATTTAGCCGTGGAAGCACCCAGGGCATGAGCTTGACCCTAGCTACTAGCACTGAGAACACCAGTCAACCGCGGTCCGCTTCAACACCAGCTACGTGAATTGTATAGCACACAGAAAGGGTCCCGATAAGAAACACGCATACAGGTTAAAATTTCCCTTTATGTGACATTTACTGGCGACCCGTGATCGAATGCTTCATGCTTTACTCATGCATTTGGTGTTTAGAATTCTGACGTAAGCTTGACATATACACTTCGTCTCGTGAACTTTGTACCCGAAGGCTTCATATGTTTCCCCCCTATCCGTAGTGTCCCGTAACTTTGTGTATCGTTCTAATGTGTGCGATAAATTGAGTCACTGTACTGTAAGTCTTAAATTTGTGCATTTTATGTGGTGTTTTTTAACTTTTCGGCCTATTGTTACCTGCGAATAATCACCCGTATTTTGTACCAGTACTGAATTTGTGATTATACCATGATACCAGCTTTGTGGCTTTTGTTTTGGTTACTGCTACCAGTATTGGATTTAAGTCTTTTTTGGAAAATGATGTGCTACTTGAGTGTACGAGTTCTCAGTTGCATGCCTGGATACAGTTGCCGTTAATTGGTAAAGATTTGTTGGCGCTTTTTTGGCTTTCATCATTTGTGAGTTCTTAAAGAGCTGCACGCCGTCTTCCTGAGTAGCCGGCCGGAAAATGTATCCAAGTAGTTATAGAGTCATTGATGCTAACAGATTCCAGTTGTCGTCATTTATTTCCCCTTATTGATTTATTTAAAGTTGTGTTTTTGTTTTGTTTTGTTTTGTTTTGTTTGTCTTGAACCAGATGTATGAAAAAGGAGGAGTAAAAGGACAGGAAACCGCGACAAACAATGTTATGGCAATACTGGGCAATAATAAGAACTACACAACTTTCACCATTCACGACGTTGGACTATAATGATGAAAGTATATTCACCATATTTCGTCTATTGGTCACCTTTACCTCCATTTTTATTTCTGTCTATCCTTGAAGTTTGCCCTTTACTATTTTAATCTCTTCCAATTTTGTATAAAACATTTTCTTAGCTGTCACAATTCGATGAACACTTCCTGTGTCAAAAGAGTTTAGTACAGAACATTCCAAATTATGTCGTTGCCGGATAATATAGTGAATTTCATTCGCAATGACTCTATTTGAGCTGACCTATTTCCGTTTTCTGTTTATTTTCTTGTCAAAGAATATATTCATTACATTCAAGTTCTATCTATTTAGGAAATTACTGGCTCTCCGTCTTTTATCTTTCTCAATCTGACTCTTGTCTTCATGAGGATTCTTCTTTTTTCATTGCTTGCAACTAAAGTTTCCTGTGGTCAAGGTGCATTTACTGGGATTAACCTCCAATGCCACTCAATGCGTTCTCATTATTGCATGCGTAAGTACACTTGGATGATATTTTCATGCCTTTATAATATAATAATTAAGATTTTTATATTTTCTTCTGGTTCTGTCCGTTTGTCGTCGTGTTTTATTGAACTTCCATTATAGGTGACTATGGTTAGTATCGTTTGTGAAACAACTGTTAACGCTTGAAATAATGGTTTGCGTGTTTTAAACTTTGATGTCATATACCAATTTCGTTTTTCTGGCTTGCCTGTAGTCCAAATTTTTATAGTGTATTACGTTACAAGATTGGTAAGTTGCCTTATAACAAGCCGAGAAAAAGTTAGAAATACGAGGCCCGAGTTGTATTTTTACCACTGGTCGAATATTTGTAGGAGCGCCGATCGGAAACACGTTACCAATGTTACTTACCCGTGGAATTGTACCACAAGTAAACACAAGTTAGGCCTTCAGCTGTGGTCTGCTTAAATAAATAATCCATGTGTGTTATCTTAATACAATCATCTGAAATTTCATGCTGTCTGATTTTATTTGTGAAGCGACATGCTGTTGCGCAAATTCTTGAAGGAAAATAAGCAGGGTAAGTCATATATTGGAGCTGAGCATATTTATTATAGCTGAGGAAAAATGTTCTAGTAAGAACTCCATTCCACCCCCGACAGATACATCAAGTGGCGCCTAACATGAATTATATATATAAAATTGCCCCTCTCAAGCTACAATTTCCATTGACTTAGGTAAGCGAGCCTTTTATTTTAGCCTGCAACCCTCTCCTTCCCACTGTGCTACTAAACTACCATCTTGCTTTGTAACGGGCCGTAAAGAGGTTTCACCCGTATCAACTTTCACAAAGCAGTAAATTAAAATACGCAAGTGCACATTTTTAAACACAGTATTATCCACACAAATGCCCTAATATTAATTTTTATTGTAATTTTGTGTAGGATACTAATGGGCAATATTACGTTTCTTATTGAAATAAAGTAGCTACTAATCGGACACAACTATATTCACAAGAAATATATTTTTATCCTAAACAAACACGTTGTAAAGTGATTGAATCAACAAATGGGTTTTTAGATTAACATAATATTTTTGTATATGGAAAGGTTGCTATGTTGTATATAACTCTGTATTTAAATAACTCCATCTTTTCAATTAACTAAAATCGTAAATACAAAGAATTTGCACATTTATTATTTAAAAATGGCAAGGTATTTCCACATTAATATGTAACAAAAAAATAAACCCAAATAGATATCTTGTTCTTAGAGAAATATTATACTTACTGAAGGTAGTGCAAACACCCCAAGTTCGTAGCGTAACATGTTCAAAGCTCCCATTTCCGTTGTTGTAAAATGATAACACTGAATATCGGATTAGATCCTTCAGAATTACATAGACCACGTCGGCGTTGGTGTTTAATCATGAACGTGATACCCACATAGATTAATCTATCAAGCTGGGCAGGTTTCATGCCAAAGGTGTCGGTTAAACAATGGATGGGCAACTGTTTAAAGGTGTTCGAATTATATTATGTATGTTGAAGGTTTACTCTCTAAATTTATACTACAAAGAAGCACGTTCAACAACATCAGAATCTGTGCATAACTTGAATACTATTATATTCTTGTATGAGGTGTGTATTAGTAATAATATAGAACATATATGTATTTTGAATGAACACGATTTTTAATAAAAGATACGCAACTGCAAACTATTCCAACTGCTCCGATTATGTGATCCCACAAATCTGGAAGAGTAATGCAATCATCCTGAAATGCATCCGTCACAGCAGATAAAGGCTGACGTTTTATATTCAGTTTCCTTAGCACTGCTCTCGAGAGTCTTTCCTTCATTGTAATTATGTCATTGGCGGTTTGTAGAGTGGACGTTTCGCAGATGATATTAAATTTTCTTAGGAACAGGCGAGGTTTAAATAAATCTACTAAGATTGTAGGTTTTTAAAGCTTTCTGTAGCTGACTCAGTGATATGTTACTTAAATTTGAAAAATATATGACGTAGCGGGCAAAGCTATCTCTACATTAATTAAAGCTGCAACTCTATATTTGAATTAAACTGGAAAGTTATTACTTATTACATTTAAACCAGATTTGGAAAAACTACTAAAAGCTACATAGGGTCTACGTATGATGAGGCAGCTAAATCATAAGCTTATCTGCTAGCGGAAATTAAGAGGGAGTTAACTTAATTAAATCCTTAGACATTTATTGTTTTTATAAGTTATGTTGGGGAAGCTTCGTCGCAGGAATTTAATATTCACTTCGAGAGTCCTTGGCTTTTCAGCCTTGATGCAAGTAGCGATGTCAAGCTTTCCCAAGCGAATATTTGTTTAAATTTTTTGCAACTCTTCCAGAAATTTTCCACCTTAGGCTCAATTTCTAAAAAATAGTTCTTTTTAATGTGTATAAACTGTTTTCAAATAGAAATAATGATATCTTATAGACAAATTTAAAAACTACTTTGGAAATAGATAGGGAGGCTGTTATTGATGACACGAAAATGTTGCAGAAAATAGACAACTTTATTGTACTTAAAAAATCTTTATAATATCTTATTAAAA
This sequence comes from Agriotes lineatus, assembly GCA_940337035.1. Classification (NCBI taxonomy): domain Eukaryota; kingdom Metazoa; phylum Arthropoda; class Insecta; order Coleoptera; family Elateridae; genus Agriotes; species Agriotes lineatus. Next base: position 97,399,257 of record OW679200.1, on the reverse strand, counting down.
GCCCACGCACCAAATTCCTATTATAATGTCTAATAAGAACAATAGTTTTAATAAGTGACTTCCCTTCTCTCAAATTATTAAAAATTTCTCATTTGGACAACGCTTTCCATCTCGGAATTTTTCAGTTCAACTATTGCTACAAGGCTTTCTAAGCTTCTCTTTTTATTACGAAACCGACGCTTTCTTTTTTGCTGTATAGAAACACTAACAGTACACTATATAAATTGACATCTATTCCAATTTCATCACCAAAGTGGCGAATTTGGAAAATTACATCGCCGTAACCATGGTGAGTTCATTTCCACTGTCACTCTCGCATCTGTGATTGTTAACAAGGAAGTCCACCTACGCTTTGCACTTGTTGAATGTTCTAAATCAAAAGTGTTTTTCACTTATGTTTTAATAATTGTAAAATATTTATGTGTTTATAAAACATTGTTTTAACAGTTTGTTCCAATTAAGAAGGCATTCAACTTACTATAGAATAGGGGCATGTAGTGCAATAGTCTTCTTCCAGCTATCTCACAAATATTATTTGAAATAAAAGGCAAAAGGTTTATTTACACTATTTTAAAACTCATACGTTGTAATAGTAAAATGTTCCTGATAGAGCAAAATCAATGAAAACGTTAAAGGAGGTTTAAATAAATGTTTAATGAGTGGCAATAGTAATTTTATAATTTTTAGAAAATTTTAAATCTCTATGCAAATACATCTAGTAAATTTATATAAGTCTTACAACAGATTTCAAAGCACTTAATTTCCAAGTGGTAACAGCTTTTCCCTAGACACAGAAATAACATTTCGCGGTGAACGCATCAAAGGTAGTTAGCAGTATGGGAAAGTAGGTTCTATTACGAATCATGTTGAGATTACCTAAGCCTAAAGAAGCTGTAGGGTTTATCAGACAATTCGCTTTATGTAAACTGCACTATTACAGCAGGCTTGACTGTTGTAAAACGAGAAGAGAAGCTACCGCTGTCGTTTTAAAATGGCCGCTTAGCGTAATGCGTTCCTACAAGTTCCTATTTCCAGTCCTGATGATAATAAAAAGATGGGAACACGGAGATAATAACTGAAATATAGAAAGAATGAAGCAAGGTGCGGCATTTCATATGAACATTTAAACATTATCCGAAATTATTTATAATTTGTCATTGTATCATGTTGTTCGAATGTGATTCACTAATGTTAACGTGTTTACTAATAACCTAGAACTGAAAGGCTTTCAGGTCCAGATATTCTTCAATAATCCGTTTTTGTCCATTTGCACTATTATGTAGTTAAATAATTTAATTTTAATTATAATGTCAATAGTACTTGCAACACTTTACCTCAAAACTTTGATAAAAGGCTAAATTCTTTTATTGCAGGTATAGGAAAGACAGACTACACCAGAATATTGTATTAATACTTACGAGGATATGTCAGGTAAACAACTGTATCAAGTACACAGGGTATTCTAGAAACAAGTGTGCAAACAAATCTAAAAGTATTGTTGACAATCATAGCAACATTACAAAAACCTCGTTACTTTTAAACGTGTAGTTACAATATCCTTCTGAAAGCTGTTGATTTGAGTCAGATAAAGAGAATCTTCAATCAAATTTTAAATTGCTCACAATATTTTTTTGTGCAATTACTACTTTTACGATGCAGCTTTTTTGTGCACTTATATCTGGGAAACCCTATATATTCGCATTCCAATAATAAATAGTATTTATATAAAATATTGAATTAGTTGTTTCATTACTCTGTGTTCACTATTACCAGGGGTAATATAATAAGTAGTACGCCTATTATTGATGATTTTTTGATGAATATTATAATTTAGAATCCCAAAGCTGAAAATACGAGGTCGTAGGACGAGTTGCATTTTAATGCATGTGTATCGTACAATATTTTATCTACGATAGAATCTAGAAAACACGGTAAATGTAAATACAATATTTAAATGTAAATTAGGATTATCAGCGAATTTAGTGTGGTTAAAAATTTTTAAAACACGTTGTTACTGACGACGTGCCTAATGAAATTTTTTAAACACGTTGCTACTGCCTACGTAAACTAATGAAAGCATGTTATTAAACAGTCGTTTTACAAACTTACCAACTAAAATTAAATTTTACACACTGTCGTAGATAATAGATATTCTCAAACAAAAACCTCGATCAATTACTTGTAGGGCAATCTTAATAGCATGAACAAATATTAACAATATTAACCTGACTCTTTCTCTTGGGTAACTATGAGAAAAATAACGTTTTTATACAACTCATGCTAAAAGTTGGTATTTTATTGGTAGTCGAAGCAACTAAAAATGACTAACTAATTTTTAATTCTAGAGTTAGAAAGTTACTAAACTTAGTTACTTTTTTAATACGTAATAAAGACTGGAACATTAGCGAAACTTTATTTAGAAACATTGAAATTAATGGTACAATTAGTTCAATGACTAATTGTTATACCCTCTGATTGAGCTTTCACATAATTGTTAGAGGTAAAAACTTCTGAATAATTATTATCAGTAGTAATAGGACGAGAGGTCAAAATATTGCCGACAATTATTTTTGCAATTCAGATACAAGTTTCTGTGGCGACGAAAATAATTACGAGTGCTTGCACGAGTCGCTATTTTCTAAAGCAACAGAAACGAGACAATATGAAGATCAAAATTTGTCGGCAATATTTTATTCGTCTTGACAATTTAACTTTTAAATTATTGAAAATGGCAAATAAAAATACTCCTAACACTAAAATTATGAATTTCCAAAACTAGTGGTCTTTGAATTGTATGCATAGTAACCGATCCTAAAAACATTTTTACACACAAAACTTTTCTAAAACTAAAACCCAAGCTATTTTTCAATAAAAAATTGTCACAGAAAAAAAATTCGCTGAAATAAAGCTCATCGAAATATTGTCACATATAATCTCATAAGAGGATTCATTCTTTTCGTCCTAATTTTCCGTCGCGTCCTGCTCGGGCAAATTAATGCGACGTTGTTGGAACGCACTCAAAACAATTTCCGGATATGAATTAATGCTCGAATGCAGATTCGTTAAGAAAATCGTAACGACAATTAGGATGGTCTACCAACAAAACATTTCCAAGAAATTTTGTTGTCTTGGTTACGGCTCGTGAACTATTGATCATTACTGACTGTCGTGCGATTTTCACTAAAATAATCGTTTGATTGGCAGTTTATTTTTAAACTGAAGATTGCCATTGGTTGAGAATGACACCAGTTAAATTGTCACCTAATGAAACACAACTACCTAATGAATTGTCAGAATTCACCGTGGAGTGGCTTTTCGCGATTTTTCTTTTATTTTCAACAGAATTTTCAATGCACCCCTCGGCCACAGCTGAGGACTTCCATCCCCAAGGTGCTTAACTGCTATTAAATTTGCCCCGAAACCTGCTAATAAAGAAGGGGGACGTTCTTCGAAAGTAACGTTCAGTGTACAAGGCAGGGTCTGGCGTTTTCAGTAAAGTAGCAATATCTACAGCCATCTTTCCAAAGGTGTTGATGCCGACTGGGAGATGCTGTATTTGCATTTGTTTGTCATGTATGTGATAAAATAAGATGACCATTAATGTGAGATGGCCACAAAGCTTTATATTTCCTATAATATTGGCGATACGTTCAAACAATAGAAGTTCTCGGCATTTGGTTTATGTGTCCGGTATACTGACTCTCAATTGTAAAAAGTATTTGTTTTGATTTGTTCTTAATAATTTCATTCAACACTCTTGTACTTACACCAGTCCACGAAACGACCATAGGTAAAATTGTATTCCTCTTTACATTTACTAGGCACTAAATCAGAAGTGACCCATAATACCGCTTCTTCAATCTTTGCGGGCACTTTCTCACTTGAACTACACATTTTTAACAAAGCAAAACTATTTGTTTTTTTCCACGACCAGAAGTATAAGTCAGTTTCTATAGCATCAAAATTGTGACAGAAGTAAAGCATTTACTCCCTAGAGACAAAATAAGACAAAAATTGCCATAGGGAGTTTTCATTATGACTGAACCAACAATTATGTCAAATTCCAGGTTAGCAGGTTAGATTTTGAGTAAGTCTGTGTCAAAGCTGACGGAAAACTTAACCTGATAACCTCGAATTTGACATGGACTTACAATACCACCAACTTTAAAATTTAGAATTGTCAGTAAATTACGTTTAAAAAAACAGGTTTGTAGTTTTAAATCTTCCTGCAACGTGAAAAAAATAGTATATGCAATTCGGAGGGACTGCTATCTTGCTTCAGTGCTATGTGACTCTCGGGTTTCGCCCTCGAGTCACAAATTGCACCCGAACAAAATAACGCATTTCTCTCCCTCATTGCATAATCTACTATTTACAAATTCTAGGTCTAGGTATCATAATGTACTATTTTCCAATACCTACTTGTAAGGCTATATTTTATCTAAGAAAGTCGCCATGGTAAAGTAACATTTTAATGATGAGGATGAATAAAATTCTACTTTATCCATAAATAAAATTGTCAATAATCCACAGCAACTTACAAAATACATACATGATATCATGGTAGCTAGTACACAACCAAGTGTGATTACTTATTGAAAATTATTTATTAAATTTTAAAACTTATTTATACAGGGTGTTGAAAAAAAGGTAGATCTCATCAATACAAACAAAGTCCTAATAAATATGGGTCCGGAAATGCTTTGTTTCTGAGATACCGAGTGTTAAAGTATAAAAAAAACCGAGGCGCACTTAGAAAAAAAGTAATTTAAATTTACGTGTGCCAAAACATGAGCATTAGTAGCACCAGTAAACCTTAAAAGTTTCACTAAAATCGGCTAAGGGGTTTTTAGTTTTTGTTTTAACAGGCGAAGCGATATCTGAAAAAATAACAGGAGACAAAGAAGTTGCATTTTTAGTTGCTTTATTAAAAAATATATAAAAATTACAAAAAATTTCTTGGGCGTTATTTTTTGTGAAAAAACCTAATTGCTATGCCCTGGGCACTCCCTTGGAATTACTACATTAATTGTAATAGATCCAACAGACACCTCATACAGTTATAAACAAACTGTAGAAATTTCATTAAAATCGTACAAAGCGTTTTTAGATAACATAAAAAAACGAATTTAAAAAGTGAGCGGATGGCTCCGCGAGCAAATGCTCGCCTTTCAGGCGGCCGGTCCGGGTTCGAATCTCGGCGACTCTAGAGTTTAAAAATCGTACGCTCCCCGGCTACCACGCTAACACCTGCGGTAGTCGTTAACCCCTAAACAAGGGAACTCTTTCTCACTTTCGACGGGCAAGGCTAGCCACCTACCCGGCCTAAGGGCAAAGAGGGCTCATAGAACCACTTTCTGGTTAAAACAGGCCACTGGCCTATAATAAGAGGAAAAAGAAGAAAAAAAACTGTAACACCCGGTATCTCGGAAACGAAGCATTTCCGGACCTATGTTTATTAGGGCTTTTTTGTTGGTATTGATGAGAGTTATAAGTGGAAATATCTGAATGTATTTTTTAAACACCCTGCATAATTAAATGTTGAGGAAAGGTCGAGGAAATTATTTCACTCGGCTTTGCCGCGTGAGCGAAAGCTTTCCCCTTATGGATAAAATGCCTCTTTATGCACTTGTGTCGTACATTACGATTAAACCAACATTTAAATATTGCAATACAATTCAAATAAATTAAACGCAAAAATTGGGGCCTAAAATAAATATAATTTTGATTTCATTTCAGGTAAAACAACACAGTATGGAAGTAATTGCGCCTAAATAGACAAATAAAAACGAATGGATTTTCACTTCAATCTATTAAGGCTTAATAAAATCAAATCGACTTTTCCACACTGCTACTTTCCTCGATGCGGGTACAATTTTTTGCTCCTGTTATGCTTACAAAATCGCTGAATGCGGTACTGCACATGTACGGCAGCTAAATTTAGTTGTATTACGTTGCTCGACCTTGATTTTGTTTTTTGCGGGTTCGTAAAAGTAGCGATGTACTGCACAGCTTGAGGAACGTTTAGATAATTTTTTAATTTTAAAATTGTTAAATCACGTTTGTACTCACTCTACAGCTTCCAGCACGAAAAATTTTCGTAGTAACCAACAAATTGTAAGTAATGGGTGATCTGTTTTATCAAAATTTCAATTGTCAGATTAAAGGTCAACTCTTCTACATTTTAGGTTAGAACTGTTATTGCAAGCCAAACAACTCCAGGAGTCTCACTAACAGTTACAATGCTTTAAATAGACGGTTCAGAGTGCAGATAGTTCTGTCAAACTCCAATTTGAAAATCACAGAGCTGTTCGACTTGCATTTTCAACAAATTTAATGCTGACTGCCTTGGTATTGACTTATTCTAAAAACACCACATTTAAATAAACAGTTTCTTTGTGCTGAACTACAACTTTCATGCTGCTAATCGATTAACTTACTAATCCTCAAGACTGTTAAGGATTAAGCTTTATTATTGATTACTCTTTTGATGATAAGTTTAATTAGTACATAAGCTACTTTTAGGTCGTTCAATCCTTGTAAAAACTCGTAACATAGTAATATATATAATAAACAAATGAACTGAGCCACCCATAAAAATTGTATTTGTTATATTACGCCATAAAAAAATATATAAAGCTTTTTGCTTTATAGTATACTCATATTAAGCATATTTAATTGTACTGTCCTCAAATATCAACTGAAGTATTAACAAAATCATATTAATAAAAAATAGTTCGAACCGAGCATCGATCGAGTGAACAACGTTTGAGTGATTGCGATTGATCGTCGAATTAAGTACTTCTTTTATACGAAATAAAATTCTGTTAAAACGTGTATTCGTAAATATAATTAACGTGAATAATAATCAGTGACACTACATTAACTGAACCCCTGCGGAGGGGTTCTAATTATTAGATAATGACTAATAAGCGGAATTCTGCAGAACTTTCACCACCAGTAACAATGAACAAAAAATACTTATTTGAGCCTAATCATCTTATAACAACAAACAAGTTTTATATCTCACCGGACCATATAAGCAAAGCACAAAATAATGCAGCGCAAGATAAGGTATCAGAAGCAATATCCCAAATGGATACAACCGGACAACCTTCAAACACACCTGTACCCACAACAATAAAGGTAAAAATTCCTCCTATCTTTTTGCACAATGCATCAGTAATAAAATATCAGGAAATTATTAATGACCTGAAAGAGCAAACTACAGAGGAATTTACTGTAACACAAAAAGGAAATCAACTGAGAATTAATCTTACCGCGATAGTAGACTACCGAAAAGTGACTAAGTCTTTAGACGATAATAAAATAGGTTACCACACATTTAGGGATACAGAGGTAAATACTCTGTCGGCCATAATTCGTAATATAACAGTTTCGTTAACTGATGAAGAAATAAAAAACGAATTAGAAAGATTAAAATACCCAATTAAAAAAGTAGTACGGCTTTACAACAGAGATAAACGTCCGATACCACTGTGTGCGATCGAGTTAGAAAACACAGACGTAAGCAAAGATATCTTTAAGCTAACAAAAATACTGTACTGTATAGTAGAAGTAGAACCACGAAGGAAGGCCAAGGATATCCCTCAATGCAAAAACTGTCAACAATACGGACATACCCGGAACTACTGCCGAACGCAACCGCGGTGCGTCAAGTGCACTGGCAATCATTTGTATACGAACTGCTCAAAAACTTCGCAACAACCTCCTCAATGCGTAAACTGCGGAGGGACACACCCAGCAAACTACAAGGGGTGTAGTTATTTTCTAAAAATTAGCCGTAGCTTACAACAGGACAATCAACCCACAGCTTGGAACCGGATAAGGAATACCAGAACACCCTCTTCGGGAAATAACGAAGAAGATAAACAACAACAGGCACATGATTACAATAAAGCTTTTCCACGATTACCAAGAACTGACAACACTAACTCATCAACCGACACACAAGAAAATACAAATCTACTTACTACAGTAATAAATAAACTTTTTGAGCTGCTCTTACCACATATTGACAAAATTATACCAATTATTACACCATTAATTCCAATATTACTCCAACATGTATCCAAATAATCAACGAATCATCAATAATATAACATTACTAAACTGGAACGCCAATGGCTTAAAGGCAAACAGACCAGCTTTTCTAGCTTTCTTGGCTACACACAACATAGACATCGCATTTATCTCGGAGACTCATCTAATCAACTCTGAACCATTTAAAGTAGCAGGTTATCAAGTCTACAGGCAAGATAGAGAAACGAATTTTGCCTCTGGAGGAGTCGCTATAATAGTAAAACGACAACTTACCCATTATCCATTAAATAACCAAAATCTAGTAAATCTGGAAGGGATATCGATCAGATTAATACTGGAAAATAATACGCACCTAAAACTGTGCTCAGCCTACAAACAACCTAATAAAAAAATCATGGAGGAAGACATCTTAAAGATTTTTCAGGACAACGAACCCACATTACTAATTGGCGATTTAAATTGTAAGCATTCAGATTGGGGGTGCAGAGTAAACAACCCGAATGGTGTAAAACTAAACAAAATTATCGTAGATCATGGCATACAAATATCAGCTCCCAATGAACCTACGCATTATCCATATAGACACGAACATCAGCCTGATATATTAGATATAGTGCTACACAAGAATTTCAGAAAACCTATATTTCAAACAGTTCTCACAGAATTGGACTACGATCATCAACCAATCATTATATCATTCTTTAGTACGGCAAAACTCGCGCCAGTCCTACCTAAACTAATAAATGGAAAAATTGACTGGAAAGTTTTTGAACATGAATTAGATAAAAACATTAATATTCCAACTAAGATTCAAACAACGGAAGACGTGGATAGAGCAGTAATCCAATATACGGAAGCTATAAAAACAAGCGTTATACCAGCAGTAACACCCTGGAAAAGAAAAAAGAACACCAGCAACACACAACCGCCGCTAGAGATATTAAAATTAATAAAACTGAAAAACAGAGCCAGGAGAGAATGGCAAAGACTACGTCAACCTCATCTCAGAACACAAATGAATCAGCTCACACACAAAGTCAAAACAGAACTTGACAAGCACCGATATTTCATGTATAATAAATACATAGAAGAACTACAACCACGAGACGCAACTATGTGGCAGGCAACAAAAAGAATATTAAGACAACCTAACCAAATACATCCTTTAACTAGAAATAACATTAACTATACATCAGATGAGGAAAAAGCCAATGTTATTGCATCCCATCTCGAAGACGTGTTTACTACGGATATAAACAACAACCACGATTTTACGCAAGAGGTGAATGATACTATTGAAAACTATAACTATCGATACCCACTCCACATCTACCCGACCTCGCTAAGAGAAGTACAATCCTATATAGCAAAGCTGTCAATAAAAAAGTCACCTGGGCCGGACTTGATTACAAACAACATTCTGAAACACCTTACAAAAAAGGGTGTAGTCTATCTTGTAAATGTATTTAATGCATGTCTTAGATTGGGGTACTTTCCGAATATATGGAAGCATGCCTACGTACTACCATTTCTAAAGCCAGGAAGAAACAAACACAAACCTGAAAGTTATCGACAAATCAGCCTTCTATCGGTAGTCTCAAAACTGCTGGAAAAAGTAATTTACTCGAGATTAGAAACAACGCTAACGGAACAAAATATTATACCTAACCATCAGTTTGGATTTAGGAAAAATCATTCCACGACACAACAGCTACTGCGATTGACAGAACTTATAGAGAAAGGATTTGAAGACAAACAATACACGATAGTGTCATTCATAGACCTCCAGAACGCCTTTGACAAAGTTTGGTTAGCCGGCCTACAATATAAATTGATCAAGCTTGAAATACCAGACTATCTTACCAAGATCATTGTATCATTTATTAGTAAAAGAACGTTCGCAGTTAGAGTTAACTCAGCTGTCTCCCAAATAAAACCAATTAATTGTGGCGTTCCACAGGGAAGCATTATAGGTCCCATATTATTCAACATATACGTCTATGATATACCTGTTATGATGAACTCTACACTAGCGATGTTTGCAGATGACACTGCAATTGCAACACAGAATGAAAATCTCGCAATTGCCGTAAATGAACAACAAAACGCGATAAATAACATCAATAGTTGGCTTAGCAAATGGAAAATATTTATTAATGTAACAAAATGCCAAGTAAAAGTGTTCACACTCAGAAAAATAGGAAATTTACCCAAGATATATGTAAATCAGAAAGAATTCCAATGGGATCCTAGAGACTCCGCTGTCAAATATCTTGGTGTATACTTAGATACCAGATTGGGATGGGGATACCACATTAATAAAAAACTTAACGAGTGTCACGCAAGATTAATGCTTCTATATCCTCTGCTAAATCGAAAATCTCACCTGCACCTAGACTGTGCCCTTTTAATGTATAAATCAATCTTGAGGCCAATTCTAACTTACGCGTGCTCAGTGTGGTGTAACACAACAAAAACAAACTTAAACAAGCTACAGGTTATGCAGAATAAAATTTTACGCATAGCAGCAAATTCCCCATGGTTTGTGCGTAATAGTCAACTCCACCACGAACTGGGCATACCAACCATCCTTGAACACATAAACAAAGTGAGAACTAAATTTTTTGTGAACATTAACCTGTGTCCAAGTGCAGTGCATTATAACCTTGGGAAAAAAAACATACATGTAAGACTGAAAAGAAAATTGCCCCAAGACTTAACAGACTAATAGTACTACCGTTGATTGACGTATTATATAAAACAACTTAGATATTTTAGCGCTGTAATTCATATTAGTTACAGAGGTTTAGTCCTCCAAAGCTATTTATATACAGTCATATTGTAAATTATTGTAAAACAACTGTGTATAGCATAAGAAAGTGCTGATCCGGTTCAAATAAATTAAAAAAAAAAAATATTAATAAAATAAAAAAATTATCAAATTATAAAAACCCATACTTAACACAAATAAGAGAAAGAACAAAAAAAGAAAGTTAATAGTTTGTTGGGTTTCCTCGGAACGTTTAAAATTTTTTGGCAACGATTTGGTATACTCTGTATGCTGTGTGCTATCAACATTTGGGCAAAATTCATAATTTTTTAATGGTAATATTTCATTAATGGCCTTAGTTTTATTTAAACCGAATTATGAAAAGAAATGGTTTTTATAGTGCAACAATCGTGAAAGGTTACCAAAATGCCATGCCTGTCCTTTTAAAAAAAAATTTAAAAATTGCACCAATATATGCACATGGTCCAGTTCATTTGTTGAGCAGTATATATTAGAATCAGCTCCTCTTCTACCCGAAAGTGTAGAGGATTAGATTTACCCGCCCAACTTGACTGGTATTCCCATGATTTTCCGGTTACACAGACTAAATCTAAATGATGATGTTTTCCTATGTTTACCGACATGCTAGACCTATGTGTCGTCAATTGCTGATTATTGCGTAAACAACAGTGCACACCTAGTGAATAGTATTTGATCCTTGGCACATACAAGTAAATCAAAGAGATGAACGACCTTGCTAAATCATGAGCCTCAAAAATATTGTTTATCGTTAAGTGAAAGTCCAGATATTGTTGAATCATGAATTTGGGATTCCTATCTATTTCTTTCTTATATTGGATAATACAGATACCGGCGAATGTAAACATATGATAACATTTTCACTCTATAATCAATTTAAAATTATTTTGATGTATATAACATATTTAAAAATGCAGATCAGGCTATAATATACAAAAATTATAATATTTAAGTTCTTGCTAAATTGTTGGCCGATATAGGGTTCAGTTTTACTATATTTATAAATTCAGGAATAACGCTAAGACAACCGTCTTGTATTTCAATTTAAACTTAAGAAAGAAGTTGCAGGAATTAACTTAAGCAATTATCCTACCAAATTTCTCAGGTTAACAATTCAGAATATGCGGCGTTGTCGCTGAAAAAATAGTGACAAAGCAATACCAAATAAGGAAACTCTAAAAAACTTTCCTCTTTGCTAGATAATTTATTTTGAAATAATTACAGCAATTAATATTAATAAAAATTGAGTATCTAAAGTAATGCAAAACTCGTCTTGTGTAGAAATTCAGTCGGAAATCCTACTTTCAGTCGCTTGTCGACACTCAAGCAGCCTTCGGATTTCAGTGGCTTCCTTTTTATTCTACGCGGTTGGAATTTGAAGACCACTCAGCTTTGGAAGGCGGCGGTTACTTGTGTAAATGCGAGATCCCTAAGGACCTCAGCGATAGAGTAACAGACCTTAAAGTGTTGTCCAGGTGTGTAAAGCCTCGTAAGAACTAGCAGATGTATACCGCCGAATGCAAGAATACGATATCGAAATACTACTGAAGTCCGTCGTACGGTGAGAATTCACTACAGGCTTTTTCCAGAAATCTCCTTGAAATTATTTAGAAGTATACCTCCCTTTTGTATTAAGGGCCGTTTACCATTGTTTATAATCTTATTAGATATGTTTTTCCAGCGGTGCTCAAACATTCAAATACAGTTTTTAAATTTGAATGCCATGTATTTACTTACATGAGAAATGTGGTTTACATAAGCAACTGTTGGGAATTTCGGGCCATGATTTAAGCCAAGTGATGCTATCACTTCGATTTGCTAGAGTAGAAAAGAAAATCTCTATACATTTTGCATTACCCTCTCTGAATTCTCACTGTATAAGAATATTAAATTAGAGTATCTGGTAATCTTTGTAAATTAAGATTTATATAAGTAATGAGGTAGTAAAATTGTGGTGGTTGAAAGTCAAGAGCATATGTATAGTATACTTGTATATTAAGTTAGCTTTATGGAATTCTTAAATGAAATAGTGAGTATTCTAAGGAAGTGATCTCTGAATGTCATTATTTGGCAGTGGTCTGTTATTTCCACTGTCTAGGGTGTATATACACCCTAAACAGTGGAAATAGTCCGATAAAACACATCCAAGCAAGTGCTTTTCGTTTTAGAACTTTTATCATTGCACCATGAATATAAATCTCAAAAAGAGACTTTTATATGGTTTTAAAAGGTAACATATCTATCAAAATATGATGTAGTAAAATCGATTCTGGCTGGTTTAATTACAAAGACTAAAACAGCTTCCTGGGAGAATCTATTCATTTATGAGTCTAATGTAGGAAACAGAAGAGAATCTACAAATAAAGATGAAATAAGTTTGTGCAACTACTTGAAATTATCATCCATGAACACACTTACATTCAGGCTCGCAAAGTAGCTCACCGATATGCTGAAATGTTATCGAAAGAAATACCAACAATATATAGGTACAACCTCACCGAGAACTTTCCCTACGTCGGCGTCGGGCTGAAAAACTTGTCTCGTGCAGCTGCGTCTAATGCAACGATAGCAAACGACTCTCTTTGATAAATTAGAGAGAGCTATTTCAGTAAACTAGTATGCGTTCTTTCTAACACGACCAGTGCAAAAATTACGGTCATAACTGTCTAGGTTAGGTATACGATGACTGACGGCCAAGCTTGTCAAGCTATAAATGAATCTAAATACAATAAAATTTTTTGCTTTGAGATAGCTGTATGAAGTCTGAAGTTAAGTTGGTGCAAGTTATTGTTATTAAGTCCTGGAGACGGTTATCGGTGAATTGGGTTCATCTGAGAAGACGCTGCTTCACATACACATGTTGAGCCAAACATTGTACACAGTTTTAAAGCTACATTTCTTAGTTCTGAGTATTTATTAGGACAGCCAAATTCTAACCAGAATTCTTGGCACCGAAATTCCATATGTTTGTTTTTTATTACAGCATTTTCGTGGAAAGGACCATCTCCATCTGTATAGCAGCTGTATTATTCCAGAAACCATTCGCAGCTTCACTGTCTCGTTCGCCATTAGGCTGCAGAGAGTAAATGTTGTTTAAGTTTTGTAGAACATTCTCTATTTCTTTGAAATCGGTAAATCGATTTAAGATCTTTTATGAAAGGCTTGTATTGGTTGACGTCAATCTTGTTGCCACTGCTCACTATTTTCAAATTAGGAAAGCGCAAGCGTTCATTATCAATATCTTTACACAACAAGTCAATTTTTCGTGTAAAACTTGTCACTTTTGACAGAAGTTTCCACACAAGCTTTCCTTTCCGTTAAATCTTAAAGTTAAGGTCATTGGTATGTTTTTTTTACACTTAGGAAACTTAAATAGGCGGTTGCTGAAGTCTGATGACTACTAGAAAGAAATGCCTTAAAATCTTCTAAAACTGCGAAGAACCTTTGTAAAACGCAGCCTTCGGTTAACCACCTTACATTGTTGTGCAGTAAATCGTCGTAATGAGCATTAATTTCGTCAAGAAATGATTTTAATTCACGATATTTCATTGATGATTTGGCACGTAGAAAATTCACTATTTTGATCACTACTTGCATAGTACTCTAGAGAACGGGGTGGAGTTTGCAACAAAGCTCAGTTTGATGCATGATGCTGTGGTAGGAAATCAAATTTTCATTACATTTTGAATCGGTACTCAACCGTTGGACTAGTCCTTTCCTGCTTCCAATCATCGTTGTGGTTACTGCTATAAGTTTTTTCAAGACTAACCCATCTTTTTCGAAATACGCCATTACCACCTTGAACATATCTTCCCCTCTGGTGCTTCTTAACAACTGAAAATTAGTCCAAAATTCCTCAACAAATTTTTCTTTGACTTTGTAACATACAAGAATAATCAACTGTGCTGTGTCTGTGACGTCGTATAACTCCATAGCCAAGACACAACAGTCTCCAGTCATTAACTGGCGTATTAAGTCACAATGATTTTCTTCCGCCAAAACGTGTGTATTTCCTGTGTTAGTGGAGCTAGATATCGGAATACCTCGAATAGTCTCAATAAGATCTTTTCTATTCTCAAACAAAACATTTCCTGGCTCGAGCATGCAGCGAATGGTATATGCTTAGCAAGAGTCCAAGAAATGCGTATAGAAGCCTCACCACATTTGTTCTGTTAGATAGTTAGATCATTGAACAGCTCATGATCTGGGTGGAAGATGTGTAACTTGAGGACAACATTTCGATTTTAGATTTACGAAGGTTACCATCAAGTGGGTATTTTTCGACAAATGATATGTGTTTGGTCTCATAATGCCATTTTATATTCGAGCTTTTAATTATAGCCACCGTATTTTGACAAATCAGACACACAGGTACCGCCCCAACACGGTTTAGCAGCGTTAAGCAACATAAGTTTGTACATTCTTGAAAAACTGTCTGTTTTCGGCTTCCACCTTTCTATTTTTTTGGGTCCATCGTAACAACACACGGAAGTTGGAAGATAGTCCGTAGGCGCGCACGAGTCGCGTCACTCATAAGTAGTCAACAGCAATACTCGATTTCTATTACAGAAGAATACCACTTTTACTAAAGTTCTTCGAATCAAGCTGCGGCGGGTTGGAGGTGGGGGAGGGCGCAAACCACCCGACCGTCGTTTGTTCCGATGACACAGAACTGCAGAGAAGAGCGCGGAAAAAATACGACGACGTGTACATTTTCACTGCATTTGCTTAGATTTTCGGACGTAAATAAAAATAGTTTATGATTTTTACTGTTTCGTTAAGGTCCGCACAAAATATGTCGGACGTCCGCATCCGGACCGCGGTCCGCCATTTGGTGACACCCGACTTCACAACACAAGCACTACAGCAACATGAGCATGATCCTAACATCTTAAGATTGGTAGTAAGAAGAGCTCTAGGTGCAAATTAAATAACAGCAATTGTGGGAGATGGAGAGATCGGTGTCAACACAATACACAAATTATAGGAAAATGTTTGATAAATAGGAAATTGACCAATGGCGCAAATCACTATTTGTACCCATATACAGTGTGTTCCAGAACTGCCTCTCCATAGAAAACCAGCTTGTGCCGACAGCAAAAGAGGCTGGAAGAAAGCAAAAATAAATTTTTGACTACCATAACTGAGTTATAGAGTTTATAATTACACCAATCCCAGAAGGTCGGTCCTCAAGTATTACTGAAAAACCGACACGTAGCTAGACAGCAAAGATAAATACTGACTTCGCAAAAATCAAAGCACCAACTGTGGTAGACTAGATTTATGGATAGGAAATTTTAATAAAACAAATAATCGCAGAACCCTGGCAACCCAAAATTGCGGCCATCCTACCTTGGTGCTAAGCCCTGATCGGTTATCGCTTGAGATAGGACTTTTTTTTAAATGTGAAAATTATGGAACGGTAGCAGTCATTCCTTCCATCAACACGGTAATGCTCGTCATAACGAACGATTAAAGTCACATCTCCTCTCTTAATTTTCCGATGGAGCAAGTTAAGAGAAATATTAATCAAAATGGGATAACGCCCACACTTAGTCACATTCATTCGAAATTTGTATGAGAGCAACAAGGCAAAAGTTAGAGTTAATAATTTTTACTCACAATTCTTTAAAACCAAGGCAGGAACTATTTAACATATATAACGAATACTTAATGCGTAGAAGGATGAGAGGGAAGTGGTTTTCGGACGACTGCTAGTTAACAACACATAAAACATATAGCGAATTACGTAGTGATGCAGCTATTTTAATATCTTGGCTCTACAATAACGAACACTGGTGAATGAGAACCAGAAACCAAAAGGCGACAAGAGATTACACCTACTACAGACACAGAGTTGAAGACAGTATAGAAAGACAGCAATAATTAAACAACAAAAATAAATGCTATTACACGTATTAGTATTAGGCGGCTGAAAAGTGGATAATCAAGAATGCAAACAGAAGAAGAATAGCTTTCTTTGAAATGTGAGCTAGATTTTAAGCGTACTCTGAACGCCTAACCGAACCAACAAATCCATTTTAAAAACACTTCAGATCGAACAACAATTATTGGCAAGTCATACTTAAGATACTTCGGACACATTACTAGACGCACTAATAACATGAAAACATTAGCAATCCAAGGTAAAGTGGAGGGATACCGACCGAGCAGTAGGACCGATGGATGAACCAGCTGAAAGGACTGTCGAGGGAAACATTACATGAAGCAACTCGCTTGGCCCAGAGTAGAACGTTCTAGAAGGAAACCATCAAGTTCATAAAGTAGATCATAATGTCACTACTTCCCATCGAGGGGTTTAATAAATGATAAGCAAGAGTTCAGGAGGCTTCTTGGAGAAGTTATGCTGTGAAATATTGGGTTAGACCTCGCTGTATTTGGAGATTTATGCATCTCTGGACGAATTTTGGAGAGTAATTACTCTTACGTCAATTTTGGCGAATCATTCTAGTTAGCGAGCGGTTGGAACTCATTTTGCACGTGGCCTATGTTATGGGTAAATTCATTTAAGCTTCCGTCGTACCGCGTGTTTAGACGTTTTGTATATCTGGGGCTTTTATTTTACCTGTTAGTGGTGCCCAGATCGACGTGCACTCGGCGTCTGCATTTCGCGTCCTTAACCTACAGTTAGAGCAGCCGTTTCCCAAGTCCCTCCTGTTTGGAAGCGTGATTCCTTGCAGTAGTGGTCTGTCTTCAGCAATATAATGTCGAGCCCTCTTATTTGAATGCACGATTTCCTGCTGTCTTGGACCTTGACCTGGTCACCGTCCTACTTTGCTGTAACGTTTGACGTCCTAGTGCTAATTCGTGCCTTGGAGCTCACCGAAGGAGTCGATGTAATGTTGCGTGTTGTTTTATCCTTTTAATACTATTTGAATTCTGAATTGGTGTATAGTGCTGTTGCGCGTGTGTTCGTAGTAAAGTCCGTCAAACTTTAACGAGGTTTTCTTGTGTCTATTTAGTAACGTCGTCATTGGCTCGTACTGAATGGTGTTGCGAGCAAGTCCTGCCTGAGCTCCTTCAGAATCTCATAGGTTTTACGTTTGCTATTAAATTCTTGTCGCCAATTGTATTTTGCTTAACGATCTCCACGGGTACCCTTTAGGGCCCATTTGAATGTTTGAACTAATACAGTTAAATATTTTCATCCTCGGAGCTTATTGTTAGTTTCCACAAATCTGTGATTATCATACATTGCTATTATTACATCGTCTTGTTTATGTTGCTGCTACCTAGTTTTGTGTGCTTTCTTTCAGGCTATTGCGCTTTTGGGACTACTTTTTAGTTTACGAATTCTCTATGATAGTTGGATACACCTGTCGGAATTAATAGATTCGTTAGCTCCCGTCATTTCTATTTTATTAATCTCAGTATTTTTTAAGGAACTTTTAGGTTATCTGTATTGACATCAAACTTTACTGTTTTACATTAAAATGTATATGAACTTAAATCGTTTAACAATTTTAGTTATCCTAATGTTTCAAGTACTTTTTTCTAGAACAACCGATGGAAAAGTCACTGTAAATTTAAAAAATTAAATAACTCTAAGCAGCTGTGATTACTTACACAGCCATGCTGTATATACTGACAAGTATAATGATCCCACTAAAAGCTGTTAGAATTCCAAACTTCAGTGCTTTGTATTTGACGATTGCAAAACACAAAGTTATCTGAACGTTATAAAATTGCGTGGAAGTTTCACAATTCCAAGACCTATTTCGGAACAAAGGCAACAACAAAGTTGCGGGAAGTCCACAGTGAGTGTACATTTCACTAACTTCTGTATTATTTGAGATTCTAAAAACTCGGGAAAATACTGCTGTCACATAATGCGTTTCCTTCAAAACATGTAAAATTTTTTTCTTCTACGTAACATTTCTAACATTTTACTGAAAACACAGCTTGCGTCTGGTATATATTAAGTAAGTGCATTAATATCAATGCGAAATAAGAAGTCACTTTCGTGTGAAATTACAGCAAATAAAATTATTCTAAACACGATAGAAATGTTGAAATATACGCTTCAACAAGATAAAACTTATAGAGTAAACTTCCGTCTAACCTAATTCACATTACAAAAATTCATCCTCAGGCAAATGTGGCATAAAATAAATTACGCGGACTGACACAGGACGTATGATCAATATAAAGTAATGCTCCCTCCGGCAAAGCAACATAAAAGATAATCCTGAAACGTTGAATAAACGGCAATTTAATATATATGACGTTAAACGAGATAATTGGGGTTTTAAAAATGGTCGTGAACAAAGGATATTCAGACAGGAGACCACGATAATTTTAAAATATTGAAATTTAGAAATTATATTTCCCTTCAACTAACTACATACTTAAAGCTTTACACAAGGACATAAATAACGAAGATTAGTGAATCGATTTCATTTGGAAGATTTTTTGATATATTTTATGGAATGGTAATTTCTTTTGCATATTTCCTCTAATATTTACATCCCTTTCTTCCTCCCTTCTTATATACAAAAAGTTACGTAATTTCTAAAAAAACGTTTAACAAAGCCTAGTTCTGTCCTATAAAGTAGACAATTCAAGAAAATAATCTTTTGTACATAAAACATCACATATCTATCCTTCCTACCTTTCTTTTTGTCTTTTTTGAACTAGTGACACCTGACTGATTACTTTATTTTTTATTTTATTTTAGTACTCAGCCAACAGCTGTTAGGCCAATTATAGGCGTCGCTGTACATTTTATGGGGACTTCCAACCCCACTAACGACTGTCATGATGTTATTATGACATCCGAGACCAACTATTTCCGTGACAGCCGTATCACGAGGCGCCAAGAGAAGCAGCCATGGAACTCCGATCCAAGTTCTGACCAGAAAGAGCGTTGCTCAACTCTGCTGATCGAACGTGGACGCTTGTTCAAGCTACACCACCCGGGACTTTAGTATTGGCTTTTAAACCTTTTGGATAACCTAAGCGGTTTAGATATTTATTTACCAAACCAATACGTCAAATACAAGCAGCTCCGTATCATACCATTATTGCATTTCTAGCCCACCTCCTTCAAGGCTGGGTGTACACTTTGTTTTGTGAATTCACTCACCACAACTTCATTAAACAATGTTTCGATCAAAAGCTTATGGAGGGCGCTACATATCCATTTCTCTGTAACATGAAGAAGACTTGAAAATCTATCTAAATTATAAGTGCTATGTGCAGTGCCAAACCTCTCTGTAATAAAGGAATTCCAAGGAGGCCAAGGGCAAACCAAAATCCAGCCGAACACATTTAAATTTCACAAATAAATCCGGGCGTTCCGCTAAAATAAGTAAGATACCATTCCCCGGAAGTACGACGGCACTGGAAAAGGTCAAGAAATTTTATGGTATATACATATTTAACCAAATAACTGCAAGGTTGCTTCGAGTATTCTATCATCCCACGGTGAAATCCATGTCATAAATTTAAGCCTAATTAACCAAATCTGTTACGAAGCTTACCGATAAACCTACATTTAACAGATAATGTGAAATTTAATTGTAATTGATCCAAATTTTTAGTTTCTTTTAAATATAAGGTTATTTATCTTTTGTGGGTGTTTTATTTAATCGAAAACTCGGCCTTACAACCCCTAAGTTACAATGCAGTGGTCAGCAGACGAGTTAAAATTCATAGGTGCAATTAGTGGTCTAAGAGGGAAAGCTACCCCTATATCACACAAAGGGGTGCAGCTCCTTACACTAGGGGTGCAAACCCTTACATATGTTTGGTAAGTTTTAAAGTTGTATAGTGCTTTAGACTATTAGATTTTGAACATGGGACTGGAACAAGATACTGGAAAAGTGGCTTTAACTATAGAGCGCTTTGCATATACGTATAGCTTTTGATTTTCAGTTTCAAGGTAAAATATTTTTGTTATTGGCATTACTACATATTTTAGACATTAGATCTCTACCAGTCGTTGTATGTACCCCATACAACTAGAAACGTTTTGCAATTTTTGTAGAATACATATTGTTACGATTTGCGTTCATTAGTGAAATGAACTATACGCGCTTGTAGGAATAGACTGTACTTTAGTTAGCTGTAAGCCATTTGTATCATAAATATTTTAAAGTAAAATTTTGTAGGCAAAATAGTATATTAAAATTACAACAAGCGAATATTTAGCCGATGTTTAGAAACGTGCCTTTCTCTGGGAAGCTGGACATATTTCAATCTCACGAATAGATGAGAGTAAATTTATGCAGGGTTTACTTCGTAAGCCGACATATTGGCCGAAGGTATTGCAATGGTTTGTATGGCTTAGAGATTTGTATAAAATATAAATAAATAAAGAAATAGTTACCACGCAAATTATTATTATTTTTGATTGGTGCTAATTGTCAAATAGTGGGTTGATTAAAATTTGTCTGTGCTTTACTTGGTAAAATAAACAGTTGTATGCCCTTATTTAATTTTATTCATCTGCAAATAGTATTATTACACTAGCTCAGGTTCGGTAAAGTGAAACTCGTTTCAGGTGAGTTCAGAGTTAATTATTTGGTTTTGAAATTTATCAAGTGCGGACCTGTATAACAAAGCTTCGGTGCGCACAACCTACAATTTGAAATCAGGGTCAAGTGCAAGTAAAGATGGCCGCCACTTTTCGGTAGCGTTAAATGAATAAATCAAAACAAACAGAAATCGGTCACAGCTCGAATGTAAGCATTTGAATTCATTTGATTTCCCTGCATTAAACTCTCCTTTGTTTCAGCGATTGTTATTTTGGGGCCGCGTGTAGGATTCTTTTGTTTATCTCGGCGTCCTTTCCAAATTGCCTTCCGCCTAACCTCAAATCTGGATGCTGAACCTTTTTACTGCTGCAAATACTGATACGGAAAGGAATTCGGCCTAAATCGTTTGAGGTAAAGCTCGTTCGCGTGTTGACTTGACTTTCCAGGCGCTCATTTATTTAGATATTAAAATTTACGATACCTCGCCTCTCCGATCTTGGATCGCAGGAATCGAAGGCTCGGCTGTCCTCGCTGGCGTAGTCCTATGGGTCGGATATTACTGCAGGCATGCAGGCATGTTTCGCTCGGGCTTCTGAACACGCTGGTAATTTCGCCACACGGCAGTAGGGTCTGGTACACCTTCTTCGTGGCTGTCGGACCTCAACAGCTGCGGAACTAGGTTATGTTGCATCTGCTTCTGGAGTTGAACAATTTATGGTGGCGGATTTTGCCACAATGTCACTTGCACAGAAAAATTTGCTCGACACACTGGTGAAGTTTGAGATTTGTATTTTTATTTCTACTAACATAAATCTTTAATTAAATACAGAGCACAAATTTGCATGTCAGTACATTAAATTTATTCAATTGTCTTCTGTTGCCGGTAATTAACAAAAGCTAGTGATATTAATTTAAAAACCGGATATAAACTATGTTCAATTGGCTGTCTTTTAACACTAAAACTAGTTGATATTAAGAATATGTACAATATAACTGTGTCTTAAATAATTATTTACATTAATACTAATTATGGCGTGTCCAATTGTCACTGCACGACTTTTTAATTAAGTTTATTTGTCTACATGACACTGTATTGATTAAAGCGGTTATTTCGCGTATTTCCTGTTTGTTTAAAACACTGTCTGAATTTCCTCACAATTATGATTTCAATGTGTCTACTTTTCTGCAATTTCTTCTAACCTTTGCCTTTGGATTCTTCTGACCCCTTTTAAATGCAGTAATGCTTTCGTCTTATTTGCTCTTTGCATGATTGTAAGCTTCTCTGGCTTTTAATTTATCTTTCTTACTAGAACCCTGACTAGATTTTCTCAAGTAAATTGTATTTTAATTCTACGCTGCATTTTCCTTGCATTTAGCGATCCATCTTGTCATTATTAAAATATCATTTGGTTTGACAATTACTTATAGCACAAACCTATTTATTAACTGAATTAATATTTAACTAAGATCTCCATGAGACTTGAGCTATTCTTATTTCATTCTTTCATTAATTATTTGGTGAATTAATAGCAACTCATTGCAAATATGATCATTTTTAGCAAATTTAATACTTAGCTTTGCAGTCAAAGTCCATTTAATATGGTAATGCTTGCAGAGTTTGGGGTGTAGGGCTCAAAACCATGGCAGTATATGGCTAGTACATGGTCAGAAGTACAACTGTTGAAACTCGATCATAAAAATTACGTGCCGGCGGGAGAAAATTCTTTTAGCAGAATTGTAAAACTTTGTTAGCGATAATTTGCGAGGGGTCGAGTTTGACAAATTTTAGTGTGTGAAATCTTCAAATTTGTAAAATTCATAGCACTATTATAAACTGTCACGTCCGTATCTACGTGCCAAAAGTCCAAAATTTAGACCTGCTCTGATAGGCTTATTTGGAAATTTCTAAACGCCTACCAAGTTTTCTTGGCCAAACTGGACTTAGAATTTAGTTAGTTAATAAGAAGATGTTAATAAGTAAAGTTAAGAAGCAACGGTATTAAACTTAAGTGTTGTTTAAACGGCAGAAACATAAATGCAAGTATTTGTACGTAAGTGTTCTTATTAATCTCGCAAAAGTAGCTTAAAAGTGTATTTTAACTAAAAGGGCTTCCAGTTACCCCGACTTCAGGAGTATCGCAACAATATGTAAGACCAAGAGAGTAGATATTGATGAAAGTATGATGACATTCCACGCTATGGGGTTCAATCCACACACCGGGCAACTGGCGGGCGGCCACTTAGTTGCGTTAAAAATTAAGTACCGAAATCAGGGTTGTGAAAGTAGAGAAAGTAAGACAGTCGTCGAAGGCGTTATGTTAACTACCCAGTATGCCGTTAACGTTGTGCCAAATGACTGAATTTGGAAAATAAAAATATTTCGGCGGCCCTGACCCTCCGCATCACAGGCCATATGCCTCCGTGTGGAATGAAGCTCCCTGAACTTTACATCTTATTTTGTTAATGATAAGAAGATATGTGAAGGTTTACTTTAATAATATTCATGGTACCCACTAGAGAAGCACCCAATATTTATGGTGACCAACAGAGTAATTACACTGACTGTGACTTTGAAACGGAGTTAGGGCCACCGTAAAAGAATGAATTTTAAAATAAATACACTGTAAGGCAGGTTATCATAAGGGCAGATTCTTACGCTTGAATACGAGTATGCAAAAGAACTCTCCTGTTGTAGATACCCTACATCTTGAGAGCATAATAAACAGGTAAAATTTTATTCCAAAGCACTAATTAGATTGGAGATATAGCTTTTGATTATTCTGACACTGCAATTAAAGCTTGAAGTGATAAAAAGATGACGGAATTGTGCTACTAGGTTGTAAAAGTAACCAGAAAGTTAACTGATTATGAGATACAATTTTAAGACGTTGAAATAACTCCAGTTCATTTTTTGTCCCAATGTCGACCGAGAAGACATTGTTACTGTTTTACCAATGAAAATTTCTTCAAATAAATAATAGCAAATAAAACAAATGTTTTTAAATAAATAAAGATCCGTAGGTATTCTAGATCTTTATGTTTTGGGATAATCTACCCCAGTACAAGGTTGGATCTATCGCATATACGCGGTGGTACTGTTACCATTTGTACGGTATTGTTCAATCACATAGATACCAGGTTACCAGGGTTACCTGACAAAGCAACGATGAAATAATGTGAGAGACAAATTTAGTATTTTTTCTTTACCAAGAACTCTGTGAGCAAAAATCTAAAAGGGGGTAAATCAATCCCAGTTTTTTATTTATTAAGAAATTATATTTGAAATTACCTTAATGCAATTTAACAATTAAATGTTCAAGAGTTCAACTAATAAATTGTAAAAAGACGTCTAAAGTATATTTTAGCTTTAAGTTAGTGGATCTTTCATTCTATTTAATTAGATGCAAATTAGAAAAATGAAAGAAAATGCATTAAACGAATAAACATGTTTATAATAATGCGTTTAGAAGGTATATCCAATTACCAAATCAAAATTCAAAGTAAAGATAACTATTTTAAAAATTACACAAGTTGAACAGGAAACTGAAGAACGATGAATAATCTGATTCAGCGTTGTGACTTGTTAGATATATACTAGATGGCCTACAGAATGGAAACTACTTTTATATAACGAAATATTTCAGCAAAGGTGAGGGTTTCTATAACTTTTCAGCATTCCAATACAGGTAGCACGGTTTATTCAGCAGAGTTCGTGACTCCTACTTCAGATTTCCAGTTGCCACTTTTTCAGCGCTGCTTTCAGTTGAGCTTTCAGTTAGTAGAGGGCGCGCTTTAAACCCTCTAGGCTTGTAAAAGCGCAGAAATCTGTACCGCTTTCAAAACCGTTACAGATATACAGATCTTTATTCTTAGCGTGCCAAAAGTAGGATTAAATTCGTTCGTTAAAAAGGCCAAATTAGATTTATAAATTGCTGCTTTCATCTAATGTAATTGGATTTATTATCGACACACCATCGACGGCTTTTGGTCCACCAATTCTTTTATTTCCCGATTAATTAGCCGAATTTCAAGGAAACCTTTCTTTACTCCCAGCCCCGACTAATACATCGCTTAATTGAATAAGAAGGGAATTAATACTGTTTGCGAGCGCGGCGCCTGCTTCAATTAATTAGGATTCGAAGGTGTCTGCAGTTTCATTAAAGCAGCACGGAAACGCTGCCTGCGAGGACTCGGTTTTCTTTTAGTTTTAATTCCAGCGCCTGGGTGCTTTAAAATTTATTTTAGTTAAAGCAGACCTGAAGAGTAAAACCGGGGTTAATTCTTCCGTTTAAATGTAACAGGATTTATTCTATATTACAAGAGAAGTAGAAAAGAGTCATTTAGATAAGGTTTGTTTTACATAGAGAATGTTTCAGTGCTGCAATTTGGACGAAGTAGTTCTATGGTTAACAGCATTATTTTTGTTGTAGTTATTGCCAAAAGCAAATTGGGAATACACTGGATGCAGTAAATTAAAGCACGAAAAAGCTTTGATAGCTGAAAGCAACAATTTGTTTTCAATTATGGCATAATTTCGTTGTACGCTTGAGTTGTTGAGTTACTTTTATATAGAGTTATCTGTATATTGAAGTTAACTGTTAATAAGTTATGCTGTTAGTATAGATCAGTGATTCCCAAAGTGGGCGATATCGCCTCTTGGGGGGCGCTGGAACGATCCAGGGGGGTGATAGTAGCCTTGGGTGCATTTGGGGGGCGGTGAATAATAATAAGGGGGCGGTGAAAGCTTTAAGAGGGAAGAGAAGATAAGAAGATTTAGAAAAACCATTCGTACATATTTCATCTGTCGTGTAACATAATGTAACATTATTTTGCAAATCAACACACAAAATGCAAGTTACAGATTTATTTATTCCATGAAGACTATTTACCATTATTAAATGTTCCTATTCTTCTTCATACCATTTGTTACTTTAATTATTCAGTCTGTTTATGCTCCTCGTCTTTAATGATACTTTACCACACCCTTTAATACACCATCCAGAAAGTAAATATGTACCATTATAATAAAGGGTTTTTATTATTCAAATTTGTTTTTACTCAAAATACAGGTTATAAATTCAGAAAAGGTTCGTTTATTTTAAAAATATCATTTTCTCTAGCAATAAAAATGAATACAAAATTTCTATATGGTATATTTTATTATAACATTTCGTAACTCACTTTTTCAGATAATTATTTGAGTTTGGCTTGCACTTTAGTTATTCCGATTGTCAGTTAATACCTACAAATTAAAATCTAAGCTCTGATGTTACCAAACAACTATCCCAACTAAATCATCTTATATGCTCGAACCTTTTTAATAAACTATTCACAATTTAACAGTAACTGTATCTAATGTATCATTCATTAAACAATTCTCAAATATTTATGTTGTACTTTTAATGTATAAATTCCACCTTGTACTTTTCCTTCAAAATAATTTCCTACCTAGAAATACTCTTATAGATAATTAGCAGTCTCAAGAAGCTACCACTACAATATCTTTCTGTTTGATCGCTTAAAGAATGTAGATTTCTAGGGGGCGCTGAGTAATTTTTTTTCTAAAAAGGGGGCGGTAGGCTAAATAAGTTTGGGAACCACTGGTATAGATAGACGAAGTAGGTGAATGATTAATTATTTACATTAAAATTTCAGCTTCATTTCGGCGAAATGAGAGCAGCATTTAAATTTTATTGACAATCAAAGGTATAACCACTCTTATAGTAAGTAATACATGCTGGCATACTGCTTCATACAAACCGACGAAAAGCAAATTGTACGTAGTCTTTCTAACTCTAAGGTCACAAATATCGTGTTGAAAATTACGACAAGCATTTATCTACTTTCTTTCTCTACAAAAAAAATCTTTAAGACGATGGATTTGGATTTATCCAATAAACCAAACAAGTTTTACAAGTTGTTTTAATTATCTTCTCATGTCTGAGAAATCGTGACTCCATTACTAACTGTTAACTTTATATCTTCATTTGCGCCTGTCTTCAGCACATTCTGCAACGGAGTTGTGATTTTTCTTTGGCCGAAGAAATCTAGTTGGCGATCTTCCCCTTCGTCTAATACCTTCTATCATGAATAGTCTATTCATTATCCTTATTTTATAATAATACACGTTGGTTCGTCATTCTACCCAAGAATAAGCATTGAGTAAACATCGGCAATACCACATCTTGAATGCGTCAATCCTTTGTCTGTCAAATGCTTTAATTGTTCATGTCTCCACTCCCTTGTCGTCCATTTGCTTAATAATATAAGGGGTTATTCCATGCTGACCTGGTGCTTTTCCATTTCTAACTTCTTTAACAGCCTTTTCAATTGCAGTTAAAGTGAGTATTTCATTTTTATATCAATTTTGCCATTCACTATCTGTTCGTTGTCTTCTTCCATTTCTGTCGTTGGGGTTTAAGTAATTGACAAAAATGCCCTTTCCATTTTTTCTTGGCTACTTCCTTGTCGTTTAATAATGCTCCTTTTTTACTCTTTACATTTATCAATTTATTGCATGTTTTTTTCCGGATTGTTTTGACTACCTTGTAATTGGGTTTCCAATTGACTTTGTTCATCTCCTTTAATCTTTCCCTTCAAGCATCATATTATGAACTTTTAATTTTTGTTCTTATAAATATTACGAGTATACTTTTGTTCAGTCCTATTATTTGAGTACTTTTTTCATCTGTGATTCTTTAATTTAACTGCATTTCTAATTTCCTCGTTCCACCATGGAGTTGTCTTTTTTTGTTATTTTTCTGTGTTTGTACAGCATACTTGTTTATCTGCTTCCGTAATTATTCATTTAACCCATTAGGTACTAGCGTGCTATATAGTACACCATCCAACCCCTTTATTAAACTAGTGTATAATTATCGCGAGTAAAAGTTTGAAGTGCGATTTCAGGTTGAATAGTACGCGGGAATATGCAGGAAGTGTTTGATGTGCAGTTGCAGTTCTGTGTTAGCATGGGAAGCTCGGCTGTGCACTTCAAGTAGAAAAAAATTAGTCACAATAAACAGTAAGTTAAATTTTGAATTACTAGGAAATGAATTAATCTTGCACTTTCACCTTACATTAGTGTCAAAGAACACTCCTATATCATAAATTCAGCCATAACCTATCAATTTGTTTGTAAGCACAAGCTTTTTGTTGATGTAACTTACATGGCACGCTAGTCTTTCAGGCTACGAGAAATTGTAGAGGTTAAAAATGTAATATCTTGTTTATTTCAGTTTGACGGTGCATTGCCGATATGTTCGAAACAGCTGAATTCTGGGCAAGTTTTGATAATGACAGCATAGATCGTGTTTACATAGAACCTCCTGAAAACAGAAACGAATCAGACGAAGATGAATTAGGTGGGTTATTAGATCAGTTCTAAGCAGCTGCTGAAGTAGTTCTATATACTGGGCAACGAACTGGCAATGAAGACTCTCATGAAGAAGATGATAAGCCCATTTTAAATTTACAAAGTCAACGAAACAATTCGTTCGTCGATTTTGATGAGGAAAATGATGTACCTCTAATCACCTTTGTGAAAGCAAAGCCACACCCCATCAATTGGTTGAAAGATAATGACCTGCCTGACGTGACGGAGCAGAAAATATATCCACAAACACATTTTTCAAAATATCAAGACGTGTCATCAGTGGATACGTTCAACTTTTTGTGAACAATGATTTGATACAACTACCTCCTTATTGAAAAGAGTAGTCGTTATGACCTATTCGTTAACTGTCCAGAACCCAAAATCACACAGATCATGCGATTTCTCCATTGTGTAGATAACAGCATTCTGAAATCAACAGATAAAATTACCAAGCTTTGACTGACCCCTTATGGATAAAGTAAAGAAACATTTTCTTGAATATGACATTCCAGATCAGGAGATTACATACGATGAAAGTATGATTAAGTACTTTGTACATCATGAATTTCAAACAATACATCTGTGAAAAACCGATTAGTTTTAGCTATAAGGTCTCGTGTATAAATTCGAAAAGTGGCTATCTCATCAATTGTGAGGTGTATCAGAGATGCATACCTAACTCTAACCCAGAACACCAAAAACAGTTCTTAAGCGACAACACCACTTCTACAGCTAATCCAAATCTTGCCAGAGGAATATAAATATAAACTTTTCCGGTTTTACTTTGATAATCTATTTACGTCAATCAAGATTCTTTATCACTTGAAAGAAAAAGGATACGAAGCAACTGGATCGGTCAGGGAAAATCGGCTACCTAAAAATTCGACAATGACGAAAACAAAACGAGAAACATACGACTATGCATTGGCTACAGATAAAAGTGTAGTAGTTACACGCTGGATGGATAATTCTCTGGTGACTGTGGCATCTACAGTGCATGCAATTCATCTAATATCGAATGCAAATCGCTATTCGGCTACTGAAAAAAAAAGAAAATTGCAATTCCAATACCTGTTGGCATATATGCAAATATAATAAATTCATGGGTTGGACAGATGAGATGGACTCGAACATAAACGTTTATAGAATTGGAATCAGGGGTAAGGAGTGGTGGTGGCCTATTTTTACATGGCTAATGCTTTATGCCACTAATTGCCTTTTGTATTGCCGCTGCTAATTAATTGTACAGCACTCTTCAGTGCTTTATGCCACTGTTTGCCTTTTTGTATTGCCGCTGTTTATTAATTGTAAAAATAGCAAATGGGACTTCTTCGCAGAACTCATTTTAAGAGCGCGCTGTTAGCGAATACATTGTTTGTATTTTCTTCCCATTTACAAGAGAGCTTCATTTAAGTGCACCAATTAGCGTATCAAAGCTGCTGAGGCCTCTGGGGTCCGGGTACGACGCGATTGAAGAGATAGCATATCATAGTAGCTTTTTCTTGTGCTCTTTATATAGCGCACTCATTTTAGAGCCCCTTCGCTGTCGACGGTTTGCGCCTAATATTCTAGTCTCGCCTGTTAGCTGGCACGAGACCCGTGTGCTATTTCAATTCAAGTAGAATAGGTCAAACGTAACTTTTCACACCTGGACTCATCTTGAGCTTAATTAGCCAGGTTTAGTGATTAATTGAGGAGACACTTTAGCCCGTATGTTAACTTTTCACTATACATCTATTCGGAGGAAGTTGTAACGTGTTGTGGTAACATTAAAGCTTCGGTACTCGATTTTATTTTGTGCTTTTATTTTGTTGTTTATTATGGTAGTAACATTGCAGTAAGGTTCGATAAGGTAAGTAGGTGTATTTTATGGTTTCTTTTGATTTGTTTTGTTGGTGAGGTTGTAGCCGCTATTTAAGACCGATAGTGTTTGCTTCCCATCGTGCTTTGGGCATTTTAGGTTCTTGGCGCCCTGTATTATGTTTGTTTTACTGTTTCTCTCCATCGCGATTACGCTGAAGCGTAGCGTCAGCCACGTTATAGGTAGGTTATGTTTTTTTTAGAAAGTGGCCTATTTATATTGTAAAGTATCGTCATACCGTTTGTGCCCGCCTCGCCCCTGTGTCCGATATTTTCTTGTTGTGTGTTTCTCTTTTTCTAGTTTTCCTCTTCCGCTTATCTACAAATTTGTATTGTTTCCCCAGATACTTTTTTTCTATGAAGAGCTAATTTAAAGGTTCTTTTCTACATTAAATTCAAAATTTCTCCTGTCATTCAATATCCGACTTCCGTTTTTCTAAAATCAATTGTAAACTTTAAAGGTTATACTTATCTAAGACTGTAATTTAAACGTTATACAACGAAAAGTGCTAAACACATTAGTTCTCTAAATTTGGCAAGGAAGACGTATGCAAATGTAGGTAATAGCAATCTATATTTCCAAAAAATAGAAAAATTAACTATAACCAATTAGTGCTTAATAAACAAATTAATGTATATTTTGGAGTTTAAATATGAACTATTGTATTATTGCTTTACTCAATAAAACGTAAAGCTGTCTACCGATTTTTGACGTAAGTATTACTTGAACATGACGCATTTAGCGAATGCACTAGGTACCATTTGGTTGAGTATGCCCCCTGTTCGTTTCAGGATTCCTTGGAGTGCGACGTGTATCTCACGCTTGTGAGTGAGTTCTATTAGTGCACTTTGTGTGTATCTCCTAGCGGCAGCATGGTGATTGTTTTGCGATTGCAATATTTCCTTCGTCTTTTAGACGAAGAAAGTAAAAAGCAGATTTGTTTCAGAAAAGATCTAAAGTCAAACATCAGCTAAAAGTATAATGCTAAAACTATTAGAATTTTCAATTAAAAAGTAAAAATAAACTTTACAAAAATTATAGTATATGTAATAAGGATATTACAGAGGAAATAACCGCCAGCAACCGCCTTCGACAATTTCCTAGATTCTGACCACTTTCTCATAGAACAGTTGATGAATATAAAAATGGTGACACATTGGTATTCATAACTACGCCTTCTTATAATACTTCTATTTTCCCACACTATCCCATTATGCACAACTCTGTCCCCTTCTAGCAAGTATTCGCGTTTCGCATATAAATTTCCGCCCAGTTTTATATCTAAATACTGTTCTGAAATTCTAGCGCAATATCTAGCTACATCCACTTGTATTTGCATTCAATCTCCAAGGCGCATTTTCAAGCTATTGTTTTCAGCTCAGGGATCAAAGCGGCAATCTAACTTGATTTATATAATTTATTTTGTTACTTGGCGTGTTAAACTGTAGGAATAAGTCTGCGTGGAATTGGATTAATTATATTTTGTTTCTAGAAAACTAAACGAACAATCTTCTAAATGAATTTTAAACCTTTAAGCTGATTTAAAAACAGACAAATCAAAATAAGCCTTAAATAAAAAAGTTGTAAACAAATAGTTCATATATCACGCAACAAGATGGGAAGTGATATATTTTGTAACATATGACCTACGAAACGTCAGTTAAAAGTGCTGAAATTATACGAGTACATGAAAAACTATTTGTTGAAGAAACACGATATTTTGTATCCGAATTATATATTTTCCTGGCATGCAACCGAGAATATTTCCATAAAATATATTTACGGTGAATACCATAAAAAAATTAGTTCTACCTATTTTGGTTTTAACTCAAGAACTATTGTTAAACGAATGTAATACTTTGTACATAGTGCAGCATTTCACCCTTGACGAAAAAAGGATCAAATTATACAGGACGAGCGCCTTAAAAACAAAACTTTGTTTATTTTTGCTTTAACTGAGTAATAGATACAAGTAATAATTTTCACATAGCTCAGGCTTTACTGTTGACGAAAATGGACCTAACAGATACAGGGTAAGTGTAAAAAGGGTAAAAAAGAGACAACGAATAAATGCGGTGCGTATACTGGAGCTGCATCACTGAGTTTCAAATGGTCACGTGTGGCGACGTGGGTCGACTGCTGAGTTAGAATTCGCAGGAGCTGAAGAATTCTATTGCCGGTGATGTTTTTTTTTTAATTTGAAATTGATTCAATTCGAAATACTGTTTCAGTATTATTAGGAACGTTTAGATATTTTTACCCCTTGTTGCTTTTGATTTTTAAAACTGTTGAGTGTCACAATGACCACTTGCGAGGGAAATTCTGAGTACAGCCCTTTACAAATTGTTTATTTGAAAATTGATATAATTCGCAAGTCTTTCCTTTTCTTGCTTCAGTATTATCAGGATTGTTAAGATATTTGTACCTCTAGTTCCTTTAATTCTTAAAATTGTCTAGTGTACCAATGTCCA
Organism: Agriotes lineatus; assembly: GCA_940337035.1. Lineage (NCBI taxonomy): Eukaryota > Metazoa > Arthropoda > Insecta > Coleoptera > Elateridae > Agriotes > Agriotes lineatus. The sequence continues at coordinate 97,366,178 of OW679200.1, read as the reverse complement.
CTTGCGAGGAAACTTTTGAATAAATCTCTTTACAGATATTTTTATCAGTGAATAAAATTGTCAACCTTCCAACTCACTTAAATGTGCGTATTCGACTGCTTTCTTGCAGTGTCGATGGAAAAAACTTTAAGTGCTTTTTCTATGATTTATTTTTATGAGATAACATTCAACTAGATGGAGTCTAAATTTAGTCCAAACCAGTCGTCTATTTACGGCTGGCTATTTTAATTGGAACAGTTGGGTTAAAGTCAACTTTAATTGGGTTACAAAAAAGGTTGTAGGTTGAAGATCAAAGCAGGTGGATGTTGAACCTATACATTCTCAAAATCAATTTTGTTTGTTTGCCTCTAATTTGCTTGTGCAAAGGCGATTTTGTAAGTTTTTAGTAGCAACATTGTTATTCTTAAAAGAGAAATAAAAGAATAAATGACATGCGGTTGAAATTCGTCATAATGTTATAATCTAATCTAAGTATTTGTTTGGTTAATGATATTATTATAATAGTTAATATTACGACAGTGATCATAGGATCTAGACATTTTTGGATGTTAGCAGCAAGATAGGTAACAAAGTTTAAGAATACTACTATCTGAGTCTTGATGAGGAAGATTATACACACACAATTACGAATTAAGGTATTCGTTTACTGACATCGTACACAATACACAATATTATTTTGTCATTTGATCTTGAGATTCTTGCCTGTGTGCCTTCATACCTGATTATAAAATTTTAAACATTCAATCCGTCATCTGGACTGTGTACATTGGACTTTTCTAAATTCTTGAGTAGACAGTTTGGCACACAATCGTTGCCCCCGCATTTGAAAGCTGTTGTCATAATAGCTACAATCAAAATACACACAAAGTAGTTGATTGATAGGATGCAGACGAAATTATGGGGAAAAACTTATGAAGGATTGCTCAAGAGCAGATACCCTTCCTAAACGACTGCTCACGTCCGATGTTTTTGAGTTCTTTGTATGAATATGTCACACTGGTGGAACATCAACCACTTATGCGGCGTGTCCCCGGGGTGGTGGATAGAAGAGCTCCTGGAGACAGGATTGCTTCGAATGTTGATCATAAGGAGCCGTGGAGACGTAATTGCCGATGGTGATTACCGACAAGGAAGACGGAGAGGCAAACAGCACTACTCGCTCGCACGCAAATGTAGAAGTAAAAGACAGTAAAAATAAATAAAGTAACGTGGCAAAGAAATGCTCCCTAATAAATGGTTATATGGGGCAGAGGGGGGAGGGGGGTCAAGAACAACTCAGGCTTGAAGAACGTTAAAAAGTTTGAAACAAGATAATTGTGAAAAAGTAAACATTTCCCACATCTGGTGGGCAACGACATAATAAAGAAATGAAGATAACAGTTTTATAAGGTAGTGCTGCATAGGAATCAGTAACCTGGAAAGTAAATAAAAGCAATGAATCGAGAGTATAAGCAATGGAAATGAATTGTACAAGCCGAAGGTTAAGGTTTCTATATTAGACCACAATTGTTATATGTACCGTAGAACTAAAGCGATGACTGTAGTATGGTCATATGCCAAGAATGGAAAATACAGGTGGTTAAAGAGAATTTGAAAATGGATCATAGCGAAACGAAGGAAGATCTCGTAATACATGGGGAAAGGAGTATAAGAAGCTATGAGACATAGACAACTCAATGAAGAGGATGAGGAAGACCGATTAGAATGGCGTAAAGAAGGTGAGAAACAACGACAGTTGTACTTAAATTTGCTTATGTACTTCATAGAAACTGGCGAAAGAATCAGCCTAATAGATCTTATGGATATCGTGAATGAATGAAGCAGCCACGTAAATAAAGGCTGTATAAAGGTGGAGTGGAAGAACAAACAAAGAAATAGCATCAGATATTAAATTTTTTAAATGTAATTGCTGTATGTCAGCTACCGAGGATTAGCAAATAATAAATGATCCGAATATAAAAATAATCCAAATCGTTCTATGCTATTCGAAAGCTACCATAATAATCCTACAGTAATCTTATAGACGAGGATATCACAAAGTGTCATCAAGTCTTTTAGTTAAATATATGTATTAAGCTGAACTAATTTTCTAGATTTGCCGTTTTCCGTTTCTCCCATAAATTTAACAGATTAATACTCAAAATTAAATTATTATTCCATCTTTCAGATACTTAAAACTGAGCTGTATATCTATCTATGATACTGACTTAGATTTTTCTGTCCATTTAAAGCGCATTTATTGCTGATCGTTTTGGGCTAAATACGGCTGTGTACGCTTTCAAATAAATTAGCGGATGCTGCCCACGAGTTGCTTACCGATTGAAAATCTAATTTTAAAAGTACACTACCCCATTGTTTCAGCGAATTGCCATCGAAGTGTGTCACGCTTTATCTGTTTGTTAACCCTGGATGCCTCGTCATAATAACATGTAAACTAACGAAATTTCCCCGCCATGCTATTTTCGCTGAGTCGTGATCAGTCGTGTTTCTTGAAACCTTCCGAGTTGCACAAGGTTGCAGCAGCCGTTACATTTTAAAATTTCTGAGGCTGAGTGCAATAGAGCATCCGCAAAGTTAGAATGAGATGACGGCAAGCTCCCGCTGAGTTTAAACGCGAGTTGAAGTCATCAGCTTCTAAAAGAATTTAAACTTGTGGCTTGTGTGTTCCGGCGGCTCCGGTCGTCGAGGCTTCGAATTCAGAATTACCTGTCGAGATACTTTACGAACAAAGGCTTTACTTGTCGCTAGCTATCGGTACAGTTAAAAACCTGTGCCCTATTTGCCCGGGTGTTGTGTAGAAAGTTTGTAAGGTTGTTACAGGAACTAGACGCCATGAATTCTCGTGTCGTGGAGTAATCAAGCGTTTAAGAATAATATTCCGGATTTATAGTAGGACACAAGTTCAATGTGTTAAAGTACTGCGCATTTGAAGCGTAGTTCGTGTAAACGGTTTTAAACAGCAGCCTAGTTCGATTTAGTAATTACTAAAACCCGGTTTGACTGTCCAAAATACTTTTCTGGCAAGTCCAATAAGCGACATTCGTGGGGTCTCGACCTGCAGCTAAAAAAATCTTGCTTGAAGCACCGTGTATCTGTACTTTTTGGGTTTGGCATAGACTCGATCAAGCAGAATTGAGATAAGTTCAACCCCCTCTTGAGTATTAGCATTCCTTAGGGGTACGCTAGAACGGTGCAAAACCGAGTTTGTGAGAGGTTTTTGTTTTGTGTGAGATGTTATTTGACGGAAGTGTCTTGTTTGGGTTACCAAACCATATTGAACTAACGTAATTTCATTCTGCACTTGCTGATTTTTGTGGTGCTTCAAGCAAATATATCGGTGAAAATTTGCAACCCTCGCTGCATTTGGCCTTGCGCCTATTTTGTTAATTAATAACAATATTAGTCCTACGTATTAGCGTGACAGAGTTTGGCATTGCGCCATGTTTATGGTGTTACATGTTGCGATTTTGATTGTGCATTTACATTGTACGTGTTGACTGTGTCTGCTTTGCAAACCCAAGTTATGTTAGTATTAGAATATATCGTATTTATCAAGTTTGTAATTCGTTTAGTAGAAGTTAATTTTCAAAATTTTAAGGAAGCAGTTTTTCTTGTGAAGAAAATCATAATGGAGATCTAAACCGGTCTAGCTAAATTATTTAGGTTTTGGTTAATAAACATATAGCAAACAAATAGAATCCCACGTAAGCAGTGTACGAGTGCTAGACCTTCTGCCTGACAGTGGACAACGCAAATTCAAACAACTAAGGTTGAATCTTTTACCATGGCACCTTGGAATTTCACTATATTGACTATTCTGGAACAAGCCAGGACTTCACAAGTATTACCGTTGCCTTTCAATGCAAACTAACCTGTGGTAAGCACGGTCTGGTGTAATAAAATCTCAATCCTACCGTAACAACTGATATCCTTTAATATCTAAAACCTATGTTACGCTTTAATATTCATGTTGTTTTTTGGATAAAAAGAGCATCTAAAGCAATCTTTATTTTTTCAGATAACCAGTGTCTAGGACTCACAGCCATATAGCAATATTGGGAACACTAGGCTGTGCATAAGTCTATCTCTATGAGATATCAAGTGCTGTTCCTATAGCTTAGACAACATTCGAACTGAAACATTGGTCATTTCTCACCTTCGTTGTATCTTCAACTGTGCCTAAAGTCGATTTGATATCTCAAAACGACCTAGCTGTTTTGGCCATTTTGGACGTTTTTTACTTGCCGTGTCTAAAAGACGAAGGAAGTATTGTAATCGCGAAAAAATCACATTCCGAATTTTTTTCAGATCTCCACGTTCCAGGAATCCTAGATGACAACAAATAGGTTTTCTTAAGTCCGTCTGTTTGTTTGCCTGTTTGTTGCTGGTAATAATTTGCACAGAGCTCAGATTTTTAACTTCGACAAAAAAGTAAAATTTTGGACACAACATATCGAATATCTTAAAAAAGTCCTTTAATATTTGAACAATTTTTAGTTTCAACAGTTGCACTTGCGGAGGAAGTTCCGTGTATAGCTCTTTACAGATTTTTGTATTTCATATTATTTTACATTTTCCTAGTTATGAAAAAGTATGTATTTTTTATATTACAACTCTATAATGAATAATGTAGAACCTATGGACAATGATACTTAATAATATGGGATGATATTGGAAAAGACAGACTAATATTCAGATGAATATTTTTGTAAAAATGTTATCACGGTACCATAGAACAAGAACATTTGTTAAGTAGGCCTAAAATAAAATGTTTACGCATTTATTATTTACCGTTACAGTCAGAGCAGAGATTTAACTGAAAGTACCTGTCTTTATCACATCCGAGTATCAATAATTTACACCATATCCCACCTGAGTTTTATAATGCATGAAGTCGGGGATTTCTTGAGATTCGTGCAAAATTCTCCTGGTTTGACTAATATCGCACGAAATTTCCGCGGTGACCGTAAATTTAAATAAGAAGTTGCAGCGCACAATTAGCATAAATTATCTGCTTACCTGTGGACTCCATGCTAAATCCTTTCCGAAGCGGTTGGTTCATGATGGAAACGACACCTGTAACAGTACGAGCAATTAGGAACTTGGGGCATACTCTCTAATTAAACTGTTTTCAGAACTTAAACGTCAGTTAATTAGCTTCACTGATGAAGTTAATGAGTTCTTAGCCCGCAAGCTTCCGTTTCGCTACTACCAGAGGCGGCAATATTGCGCCGCCAAATTTATGCCGGCTTTGCAATACAAACGTCACCTGTAAGGCGCAAATTAAACCCTTTGTATATTGAAGATTTATGGAAATAGGGGTCGCATGCATTTTTGTTTTCCCAAGTGCTCTAATTTGAACTCATTGAACCCCGTCTTTATTTTAGTTCGTAAGACGTAAAGCCCGACGTAAGTACTTCATCAGTTCTAAATTAATTAAAGATTTTGAAATGTAGAAACTACTACGCGCAGGTGAAATGAACTAGTTACAATAACATGCTTTACAGATCTTTAAACGCTAAATTGTTAATTCATGGTACACTCATTTCAGTTCAACTTAAGACACCCGAGAGGAATGTAACTTACTGTAAGACATATCACGAAGGCAACACAGTCATCTATATCAGGGCTCTCCAACATGTGGCCCGCGGGCCGCATGCGGCCCTCCAGGACATTTTTGCGGCCCGCGGATCGATAGATACTATACTTTCAGGAAACATGAATCTCGAATATACATTATAAATAATTGAAAACAATTTAAAATAAGTACATAGGACAAATGTACAAAAATATAACATGAATAAAAAAAATCACTTTATCTTTCAACATTGTGTTAGGAAACAGTCCCGCCCACTTCCTATGTAAGGCTCGTCTTGTCCGTTGTCTCAGTCTGGTAGTTTCCACCAACTGGTATGGTGCTGTAGCGATCAGACACCTGGTTTTGATTGTTGTGTAGTAGTGTTTAGTTCTTCTAGTTGTTAATTGTTGTTAACTAATGATTACTTTGACAGTTTTTACTTATCAACGAATGTCATTTTATCTAGCATAATTATCTCTGTAACGCTTGCTTCTGTATTAAATTTTATTATACATAAAAGGTATATTTATATTTGATACATCGCCTAATCAAGCGCTGCATCAATTCGATGCGTGAACTGGCGATAAAAAAATCCTAGCCGTGAAGTATGAACGACCGCGTCGTTCTCTAGGTCCAGTGGAAGCTAGGGCAAGTACTCCGATAACGCGGCAAAAAAAGTGTAAAAGAATATTGCACTGCCAGTTCCAGTAACTTAAGAAAATTTCCCCTTGCGTCCACCAGTCCTGATCGTGCCCTCTCCTTTTCTACATGTGCCCTCCGGTCTGACACGCTAAACTGTCTAACGGAGTAGGCTTCAAGGGAGATGACGTGTTGTACTGTCAGCCCGAGAAGTTTAAATTTCCCGCAAGAGCAAGGCCGCTAGAATTCGATTTTACCTTGATTGTTAAATTTTCTTGGAAAATCAAATCCCTGAGGCTTTAACCCTGTCTTAATACGCTGTACTGTCTTGCAGGGCTAACTGCTTAAAAGACATTTTCGACCGCCTAATTTTAAACGCAAATCCCGGGGCCCCGAGAGGTGGAATATTCCTCATAACCTCATTTTACTAATAATTAAACCTGTAACCTGTAGGAATCGCAGCCTCTACCCCGCTTGTGAGCGGCTACAGTCCTGTAGCCGCCCTTCATAAACTCAACTGTGGGCCCCTTTTTGGTCATTAAAAGGCGAATTACTGGACTTCGACGTTCGATTCCGCAGCCCGAAATTCCTTACTGGGGAAGGTTAACATCATTTTCCGGCTCAAGGCGAATAAATTCCATGTGCAGGATTTGACACCGCGTTCGCTCCAAAACGACGCCTAGCCGTCGTAAGGTATCAGCAACCTCTGCCCATTTCCCGAAGAATCGACGTGCGTACCGGCGGACTACCAATAGGAACCCGCAACACTCGCCGGTGCATTGGGTTGCAGCTCGAACCCACGCAACCAGACACAGTTCCAGAAGAACATGTTAATTTTAAATAACGTACAACTCAGGGTTATTTTCAATTAATCATTGTAACTAGCTAAAAATATTATATTTGTTTTGGTAATTATCTGGTGTTTTACCTAATCGAATATATATTTGAGTAAACGTATTTCTCCGATTTGAGCTTAAGCTGAGAAGTAAATGTTTGACGCCCTAGTAAGGGGTGAAACGTCACATCTCTATACGTAAATTTACATTAATTCATGTATTTTTTCTTTTGTCGGTATCTCAAGAACGGAAAGGAATTAACCTAAAGTGAATATATATTTTTGTTTGAATCACTTCTAGAACATATGGTGTAAGTTTGTCGGTTACCTCAGGAAAGACCCTGTATATCTCTTTTATGTTTCAATGCTTTTTGTAATGTAACCTAAGCTTCTTGAATAAATAAATTAGTACTAAAATATACACGTTTTATATTTATTACAACTCACTCACAAAGTCGCATACGACACAGTTTATGATGCGCCCTTATAACCTTCAAATTTTTGACAGTGGCCCTTGGGCCCCTTGAAGTTGGACAGCCCTGATCTATATGACTACAGACATGTTGAACATGCAAATAAAGGATTGAGCATAAACCTAGGGCTTGAATTAAATACTTGGCGTTTGTGTTATTTTTTTTAAAGTTTTATAATGAAGTGTAGTGTATCTTCAAGGCATAAAAAATGTAGCAATTAAAAACCAACATATTACTCTATATCAGAAATTCTCGCTCATGGTCTACCATGTACCTATGTTGGAAAAACCACCAGATTTCGACTATATGAAGAATATGGTCCAGCATCCCCAAAATTGTTTACAGAGTAATAAAGACATCTAATATTAGAAAAACTATAATAAAAACAATATTGCAATTAATAGCACATTCTGACGATATACCAATGCCAATAAAAAATTAAAGAAATCCTGTCGAAGATATCGTTGAAGCGAAGAAGGGAGACCTGGTAATTAATGAAGAGAGAACAAAATTTGTGAAGTTGGACAGGAGAAGAAGAGCAGATGGTGCAAGAAGTGTACGAGTACATTTGGAGGTAGCGATTATTTCAGGTACTTAGGAATAATAATGAACAGAGAAAACGTTGTAGACTGCACAGCGTAGGCAGTGATGAAAGAGGGTCAATTGTAAATGTTTACCATAAAGAACAGGATAGGAAAAAAACACGAAATTGAAATCTACAAAGCTGTCATAAAACCTGTGGTAGGCCATGCAGCAAAAACACTGTGTTATTAGTTGATATGTCGAAGGGTAAATAAGAATATTTTAGAAAAAATTATAAAAAAATATTCGAACCCAAAAAAGTAAGTGAAAGAGAATATCGAAGTCTTATGAATCACCAACTACAAGGAATCCTGAAAAATAGGGCACAGTAGAAATAATAAAATCACTAGGATTAGGATGGTTGGGGCATATGCATCGAAAGGAAGCAACGTCCACTCTAGAAAAAATACCGAATGGAAGTCGAACACATGTGGATCCGGAGGAAGATCATAAATGAGTTGGGAAGATCAATTAGAAGACATAAGACGTCTGGGAATAACAGAACGAAGAAGCAAATACAAGAGAGGATATGCTGAAGGAGAAAGGTAGAGAAAGCAAAAACAGGACAATTATACAAGATAAGATCAATTGGATAAAGTGGAGTGACCCACCACAGCAAACAGGTCAAAATGGCTAAAAAAGTGAGGGCTAAAAATTCCAGTAAATTTATGACATCGTATATACAGGATGATCATGGAAGCTGGGGACATACTTTTCCAGCATCAACTACATAAAAAATAATGCAGAGTTTTCAAATAATTGTTTTAATCCAACACCTTCTAGTTATAAGGCTATTAATAGATCGATTTTAAACCTCTAAAGTGGCCCATAACCTACTAGTGAGGTACAAATCATAATCCACTAGTGAGATAAAAACCATGTCATTCGCTACTGTATTGTTGGTAGCTATATCAAACTCGAGATTTGCAAGTTATGTTTTGCGCTAATCTGTGTCAAATAATAAACAAAACCTATCCTACTAACCTCGAATTTGACATAGATTTACAACAACTCAGTAGGTACTGCCAAACGTATAACACGAATCACATGCGCCTGTAATTATAAATTTATTTTATCTCGCGCTACTTTAAAATTTGCAAATACAACATTTACGGTTTTACATATTTATGAGCTGTTGGATAACATTTTGTATGGCACACGTGTGTTATTACAAATAATTCACTCAAGAAAAGACCCCTCTTGACCGGGCGGCATCGGGGCTCAATTTTTCTCTCGCGGATTGTTTGTAGTATAACACACTTGTACCATACATAACTACTTCCTACAGGGAAAAAATTAGAAAGTTACAGTTTTGTACAGTTGAATCAAAAACTTTGATTTTATTTGAATATGTTAAAACCTATCGGATATTTATTACTTATTTTTACAGGGTAAATTAGGGTCTACTAAATTTGTAATTTGATAGTAATGTAATAACACAGCTTTAATTTTATTAGTGGCGTAGTTAGAAGAGTTTAAGAAGTATTTTTGATAAAAAAAAAATTGAAAGCCACGTTCTGTTGGCATTTTTAGCCCAACATAGTGCTACTACAGATCTTTTAAATATTGTGACATGGTACAATTAGTAATGCCACGCAAATTCCAAAACAATTATTTTACGTCAAATAATGTACTTTTATAATAGGACACAGGGTGTTTAAAAATATATTACAATACAAAGCATATTCATTAATTCATAACTTTACAGCTTTACAACTTTACAACTTGGCCCTTCAGGAAAAACTCCTATTTGATAAATCCTCACTATCTTTTATGTAGTTAAGGCTGGTAAAATATGTCAACAGCTTTCACGACCATCCTGTATCTAAATAACAAATGGAATTAAGGGATACCTTATTCACTGAAGAGACTGTCGATTAGTATCTATACAAACATGAAACGTTTTACAATTTTTGTGAATTTGTAGCGGAAAGCAGTTTTCCAGATAACCATCAATTTTATTATTGCAGCGAATGTTTTTAACAATGAAAAACGAAATTAAAGATAGTATCAAAGCAAGAGTAAAAAAAAACTAAGCAATAATTTTGAATATCAGGATGCAAAAAATTATGAAATCATTTGAACCCAATTGAAACAGATTTATTGTCTACAAATACTATTTATAATTTAAAATTGAATGTGTTGTTAGTTTTGGCAAGTTTTCCTGTGCTTTTCTATTTCCCTCGTCTAAAAGACGAAGAAAATATTGTAATCACCAAAAATTCTACTTCGGAGGTTTGTTCAGATCTTCGCGTTTCAGGGTCCCCAGATGACAAAAAACAGGTTTTCTCAATTCAGTCTGTCTATTGGCGGTATAGCTCAAAAACTATTTGTTGGGAGAATTCGATATTTTGGGGATTTTATGTGTACTTGATATGTGTGAGCACCTTTAAAAGATAAAACAGTACTTATTTTTGCTTTAACTAAGGAACAGATAAAAGTATTAATTTGCACATAGCTCAGGTTTTACACTTAACAAAAATGGAACCCAACAGATACAGGGTAAATGTTGTAAAAAACAAAAATGTGCAACAATAAGCTGGTGAATGTAATGCAGTCGCAGCGCGGCGATATGCGGCACAGCCCCGTGACAGAATTCGATAGAAGGGGTGCATTATACGCGGCTTGCTTATTATTTTTTGAAAACCCTCCGTAAGTGCTGAAATTGCGCTGAGTTCGAATCCCGTCTGCAATGCTTCTTTTTTATAATCACATAAATCGTTTTTGTAAATAGTGTTTTGTAAGAAATCTTAAAGAACATTTATAAAACTACAAACCATTTTACAAGAATGTAATATTTCCCATATAAAATATTTAACTTGAGGGATGTGCAAATGGTTCTATTGAATGCCGTACTTGTTATAATTTCCTTTCCGAATATAATAATAATAATAAATTCTCTTTATATTAAAAGTTGGCGAAGTTCAGCCAAGGCATTTATTCGACTTAACCAACTAAAAATATAATGTAATTTCACAAAATAAATTTAACATCTGTCACACAAGGATATAAGCTGTTAGGAACAGTCGAGATATCACGCATCATCATCTAATTCTAACACACGCTGTACAAGCATACATTTCAGAACATGTCTTAGTCTTGAAGATTCTCAGTGACAGCTCGGAACACGTGTTTTGTCTGCAACCCCCGAGACCCCGTAAAATCCATGAATAGAAAGAATAAGCTGTGCGAGTGGGAATGGGCTAGAACGATTGAATTTACCTCGGCCCTTCCGTCAAAATGCAGACTTGCAGGCATCTGACAATGGGGTGATGCAGATTTGGGGCGCTTAGTAGGCCTCACTTCCAATTCTTCTGAAGCAGCGTGGCTTCATTCCGGGTTTCAACGAGAACTTTTTACGAGAGAACAAGTGGATTTTGGTGTGTTGTGTTTAAGCCGCCCCTACGGCTAAGGCCGTGTGGCGGCTTACGGTTGTTTCTTTTGTATGCTTATAGTAGTTTCCGAGCTAATTGAATTCCCCTAGTTTAAGAGATTCCGTTTCGAACCAACGGAGAGTACGCAGAGTGAGTGGTTTGTGTGTGTGTGGGCGCCGAGATTACGACCCCCTCTCCCCATGTTGTCCCTCTGATCCCTAGAGTGGTATCGTAGTGGCCAAGCGGAACCCAAAGGCGTCCTAGGACGAATTAACCTGACGAGGGTCAGATATATGGGACAGGTTGCAATTCGTGCATCCCATTGGTAAACATTACGAATTTTCGCTGTCGTACGCAAGGATTCAGTGGGTGTTTATAATCACATCATCGACGAAGTTCCGATTCCCCTTGGAAACGTGCAGGCCTGCAGATCATCTGCAACACCCCTCTCCCCTGTTTCGCCGCTCAGGTGCTCTCGTGACAACTTCCAGCCACGTGGGAACGCGGCCCCAGGAAAAGCTCTTCAGATACTGCGATCTTTGAATTCCTAAGGTGTGATAATTTTTATGGCATAAATTTTCCGCCACGTAAGATAAAAGTACGCGCATGAAACTTAGGTAGCGCCCACGCTCCCTTCAGGCACGTTTAGGTGCATTATTGGTACTGGTTTAACCCGGTTTAGATCAGTGACGGCGTTAGAATTATTAACCTGTTGTCAGTACGCTTTTCAGGCACATTTTTGTACATCGTTTGTATCGTCTTAACCCGGTGTAGGTTAACAGAGCTAGTGCTATTAACCTTTAAGAACGTGTATTTGCTTGTATTCTTAGAATTATTACGCTGTTGTTAACACGGTGGGTGCGAACCTCTTAGGTATGCCCGCTTGCGAACTGGAATTGCCCAAGCTCGCTAAGTGTTCTCATATCAACGCTAGCCCGTCATGTTGTTATGGTGAGGTTGCTGGAAGTTGATCTAATTAGTCATAATTGACTAACCCATTAACCTGTAAATTCTTAGACAACAGCGTAAATTCAACTGCGTTGCATTTTTCTGAGATGAATAACAATTTGTTTATTGTTATCTGTGTGTTTTTTAACTGCTGTTTTTATGTATATGATTTGTTTTGGTGTGCCTTTGCCATTAGTGGCAGATTATGTATAAATTTTTTACAGCGACACCTGCAAGCGACAGGTAAGTTTCCGCGCTGTGGCAGTCGATATACGAGAGCGTGGAAGCAATTATTCATCAACACCTTTGTACTTCGAACCTTTACAAGGGGGTTGTACAACCAATGAATTTTTCAATGTGAAAGCAACTGAAATATCAATTAACGAAGTTCGTGGCACCTTCTTTAAGAACCCCGTACCACTTTTGTGGCAACACCCTCTATATGTGGCCAGGTTTTTCTTTAAAGTTTCTTCATGTTAGAAAGAACCCGCCCATCTCACTGAGCGTTTCAGCCGAAGTTTTAGCCTGTCTATGCGTGATTCAGGCAGTTCAACTTTCCGAAAGTGACGTGTACTATCGACACGCTCTCGCCGTGGGAAGTCATAAAATCAATTTAATACCAAAATAAAGCAAATAAACTGAAATTCAAGATGAGAGTAAACAAGAACCAATAACCAATATATTTTGTAAATACTCAACAAACGTATAATAAATTAAAATAATCAGTTCAGGAAAAACTAAGGATAATAAAATTTTTAGCAGGCTATAGTTGATGATTGAATAGATATTTATGTAAATGTTTTTTAAATGATATAATTGAATATTTTATTTCATGTGGAAAGCCATTGAAGAGGCTACAGGATTGTACACAAAGAATCTCCGAAACATAGCTCTAGAATGTTATGGAATGCTTAAAGCTGAACAACGTAAGTTTAACTCATGTATACATGTGATATTGTTATTAGTTTATCAAACAGGTAACTAGGATTTTGTTTAAGTAATATGGAATGTGTTAGCTATGCAAGCTGATACAATAGTCTCTGTTCCATTTTGAACTATTTGATATTATTGTAGTAAAAAGTAATGTGCTGACGTCTGTTTATTTTTAAAGCCAATCGAACACAACTGTTTTGTAAAATGTGTATTCTGTTTTTAGTTCCAACATCAATACAGGGACCATAAACTACGTCACAGTAATCAAACAATGATCCAATGAGAGCCTCTGATAATGTGAATATTAAATCCTGAAAGTAAGGATTTTTGAGAATATAACATTTTCAATGTAGTATACCCTAGTTGTAATACCTTATTAATATGCGTTTTAAATGTCAGATCTTTGTCTATTCCACACAACAAAGCTATGTCCGGGCAGTAAAGCTTTATTTTAATATCTACTTAGACATCCAAGATTTTTGAAGTACAACTTTAGAATTAAGTAATTTTCTTAATATATCTGTTGGTGATTTCTTGTAACATAATCAAATTATATTAAATACAACACCATTCATGTTATAATTGTAATTTATTGTACTATATACAAAAGCTGATTTCTGGTTTAGGACGTTCCTACTAAATATTTTATGTCCTTCTGTAGGATTAGATTTATATTCATTTTGGGAGAAGATACAAGATGCTAATTATTTTAGCTTTTCTCTTATTTGAAATTTTTAGTTTAATTTACATTACTTTCCTGTTTAATATCTTTTTTATCTTCTTCAGTACCTTAACAATAGCATAATTATAAACGAGGACAGTTGTAAAATACGTCATATTCATCAGTGTTGTTATAGACTCTTAACCAAATTAATTTTAGTATCGTTAAGAGCTTCATTACCGCACTCGTTTAACATTGAAAATGTTTAACGAATTGGAGATGTGATGCTAGTACGGTGCTCTTTTAGCAATTTGTGTGACGCTTGGAAAATGAGCAGTTTTCGCTAATTTTTGCAAGTTTTACGTATTACAGGTAAATGTTGTTGGTGTCATTTTGAAGATTTTGTCTAGGGCGAACTTTCTAGAGGGATCGTGAAAATGTAATATTCGAGTGGGCGAAAATAATTTTTTGGACACGAAAGCGTTCGGTGCTGTTACATCGCATACTTTTTGAAAGATCCAAATGTGATTTGGAGCTAGTTGGAAAGAGGATGAAGCAACGCTTATCGTACTGGCTGGCTTTTGGGGTTTGCGATGCACGGGGGCGAAGTTACAGGGGTAGAAATCTGAGGTGCATTTGTAGCAAATTGGATGTTCGTATAAACATAGGGAAAGAAAAAATGTGGAATTTTGTTTTTGGCAGTACGTGGATGATTCTGTGGGATTTCAAGAATTTTGTGGCTCAGGTTGATTTAGGGGTTGCAAAATGGGGCAACCGTTATAACTATTAAAAAAAAATGTACAATTTATATTTCTGCGAAATGAACTGTTTGGAGACTTTCTACTGGTCGATTGTATTTTTAAGAGAATTTCAGAGGGGGAAAATTGGCGGCCCAGGTGGATTTGGGGGTTACAAAATGGAGAAAACGTTATAATTATCAGAAAAACTTTAAAATTAATATTTGTGTGAAATGCGCTGTTTGGAGACTTTCTACTTGGCGATTTTATTTTTAAAAGAATTTGGGAGGTGGGAATTTGGCGGCCCATGTGGATTTGGGGGTTGCAAATTGGAGAAAATGTTATACTTATCAAAAAACCTTAAAATTAATATTTGCGTAAGATTAGCTGTTTAGAGGTTTTCTACTGGTCGATTGTATTTTTACGAGAATTCGGGATGTGGGAATTATGCAGCTCAGGTGGATTTAATTGTTGCAAAATGGGTAAAACGTTATAATTATCAGAAAAGTTTTAAAATTAATATTTGTGAGAAATGCACTGTTTGGAGACTTTCTACTGCTCAATTTTATTTTTTAAAAAAATTCGGGATGTGCGAATCTTGCGGCGCAGGTGGTTTTGGGGATTGCAAAATGGGGAGACCGTTATAATTACCAGAGAAACTTTAAAATTAACATTTGTGTGAAATTGGCGGTTTGGAGGCTTTATATTGGTCAATTTTATATTTTAAAAGAATTCGGGATGTCGGAATTATGCGACCCATGTGGATTTTGGTGTTGCAAAATGGGTAAAACGTTATAACTATCAGAAAAGCTTTAACATTAATATTTGTGTGAAGTGATCTGTTTGAAGACCTTCTACGAGTCCATTGTACTTTTTAAGAGAATTCGGGATGTGGGAACTTTGCGGCCCCGGTGGATTTGGAGGTTGCAAAATGAAGAAAACGTTATAATTATCAGAAAAACCTCAAAATCAATATTTGTGTGAAATTTACTGTTTGGAGACTTTCTACTAATCCATTGTGTTTTTAAAGGGAATTCGGGATGTGGGAATTTTGTGGCCCAGGTGGATTTGGGGGTTGCAAAACGGGAAAAACGTTATAATTACCGGAAAAACCTTAAAATCAATATTTGTGTGAAATTCGCTGTTTGGAGATTTTATACTGGTCTATTGTATTTTTTTAAAAGAATTCGGGATGTGGAAGTTTTGCAGCCCAGGTGGATTTGGGGTTTGCAAAAGGGGGAAAACGTTATAATTAGCAGAAAAACCACAATATCAATATTTGTGAAAAATTTGCTGTTTGAAGGCTTTCTATTGCTCAATTTTATTTTTTGCGGGAATTCGGGACGTGGGCATTTTGTTGCCCAGGTGGATTTGGGGGTTGCAAAATGGGGAAAACAATATAATTATAAGAAAAACCTTAAAATCAATATTTGTATGAAATTCGCTGCTTGAAGATTTTCTACTGGTCGATTGTATTTTTTAAGAGAGTTCGAGATGCGGTTGTGAGGGGGGAATTACCTTATTTTCTGAATTTTTAAGAAAATTTTGCTTTTTTTATTCTGACCTTTTGTGAAATTGTAACTTAGCCAGTAAATAGTAAATAGCGTGTCGGATTGTATTTTACTCACACATGAATAATATTACGTTGGTTAAGGTCATTGCCGCGTTGCACTTGTTCGCAGAATAGTAGTGGCCACTGGCAGGGTTGGGATGTTACTGTCAGCTGTTTGTACTAAAACTTAATGCGCGATTGTAGTAGAAAAAATTGATGCGGATTCTAAAAATATCAATACATATACATATGTATATGTACGGAATATGCAAAGTTACTTAGTTTAGACAATGTGCAAATCCTTTTAATAGTAGATTATGTTATTAGGAGTAAAAGTGATACTTTATGTGGCGAAGCTGAAGTTTATTTAGCCGAACGTTAGTGAGGCAAATAATTCAGCTAAGCCACATAAAGTCACTTTTACTCCGAATAACATATACTATTTTATCCGCAAACGTATTCAGGTAAATTTCAGGCTAGCACTGTACCCCTGCGCCAACCTCTGTTGTTCAGATAACGCGCAACTGTAATGATATATGAACATACTGAATCACCCGTGCTAATAGCACACGGCCACAGCAGCTGTCACACCATAACCCACGGCGACAGATGCTCCGATCCGCTGCTTAAAGGTTTATTTAAATTAAAACTTTTTCGTACTTTTTTGAAAATAAAAACCGGCCTACGAACTAATTCTAAAAATTAGCAAAATTTTAAGCCATCATACAATTTAATCGGTCCAGTATCTTCGGAGGAGATGGCGAACAAACATAGAAAGAAAGAAAGAGAGCAATCATTTTGTGTACTTAGGCAGATAAAGTACGCAAAAGTCGCTATTTTGTCTGCTTAGGCAGATAAAGTGACACTTTTACCTTGTCAATAAAGACAAATAAGTTGTCACTTTTGTGACGTTTGCGGATAAAATATATTTATTGAACGATTAACACAAAAGTAAAGATACATATCGACTAAACAACTCAAAGGTCTATTCGCAACTAATCCCTTTTCCACATTGCCCCGTTCCTCCTAATAAAAGCATCTTCGCGCCAGTTCTTATATTTACTATTAAAGCACGTTTCATGAGTAAACAAAATAAACTATGAACAATATTATATGAAGCCGCCGATCGAATCGCTTGTACTCCTTTAAAACAGCTAATAAATGTATATAATAATAAGAATGACTCATATAAGCAATACATCTTCTAAGGTTACATAAAAAATTTAAATGTAATATCGAATTCAACATCTTTCTCTAATTGCAAATTAACATTGAAGTATTAAAGATGCTGAAAGGGTTCAAAACTGTAGTACGTATTATGTATAAATGATCTACTATGCAGCAGAAGTTTGCAGTAACGTTGCGCGTGGTAGTTGGTAAAATGCAACTTCTGTAAAATTTTGTATAAAGAAGTACATTGAACCAGCATTTATTGAGGTAAAATATTGAACAATACACGTTTGCTTATGGCACTTAAAAACACTCATTTGATTGCCGCAAAACTTGGCTCATACAAGATGCTCATAATCAAACTTGTATCGTTAATATCTATAACGGTTTCCTTATCATATAACGCAATTTCAATATTATCATTAAGTGCGGTATTACGGACTCATGTTGTATGCTTTCAGTTTGAACATAATATAAATTTTAAAAATATTTACTGCTAGCCCTACATTGTGATCTACCACTAACTAAAAATAGGAAAATAAGACTTGTTAACGTTTCAGTTAGCATTAGTTAATCGATGCATTATTAGATACACTCTCTATATTATAATGCTACCAAAAACTCCTTTAGTACAGTATTTTAACGTCAACCGTTTCAATTTCAATCTATTCAAGAACAGAACATTTTGAACCTCTATAACTCTAGTAGCAGACGAATGCCTCGCGACCTTTGGCTCCCCTTGTTTGTCTAAGTAGGCTTTAAAGCAAATCGCTCCAAGATTGGGTTGATTTCACTAGCATGTTTATGACTGAGATTTAAAAATTTCGAAAGGGCTGTTTAGAAACTTCGGTGGCTAAAACGGAGATTTTGTGGGCGCTTCCAAGCGCCGGTTCACAAGGAATTATGGGACATTTCCTTAACTTTCGTCGTCGCTGGATTTACATGGGGTCGAAAATTGCCTATTTCTAAAATTAAATAAGAGTTGGTGCTGATATAAATTTCTGCTTCAGCATGTAGGGATTTAGGAAGAGGGGTAGAAAAGGCTATCGAGATTTGAATTTATCTTTAAAATATTGCTATTTTGCTTTGGTGATTGTTACTAAAAATAAGAAATGAACTAAGAATTTGAAATGCTACATATAGTAAGATGGAAATTTCAATAATATAACGAGTAGTTCACCTTGTCAGTAATTAGAAGTTATTGATGAAAGATGGGTTCATATTGGCTTTATGAGAAAGTATTGATAAGTTCGTAGCATAACACAGTTAATGTATTCAACATAGTTCATCTCAATGCATTTAGTCCCCCGGTAATTAACTAATTCTAAACCTTTTAAAAACAATTATTGTCCGCCTTGATCTGCAAACTACTGCATCATAGCAGTTATTAGAATTTAATTTGAAGAAAACTTTTGTCTCTCAATTACTTCTTGATATTAAAGGGACGTTCATTCAAAATGCTCAAAGTGCCTATTCTAAACGCTTTAACCAAATTCGTCTAGCCTGCAATATCATACAGCATCAATATTTTCTAGAATTCTAGAACCTTTGGCTTTCCTTCCGACGGTGCGCTCTTCCCTTACATTTGCGACTCAGTTTTTTATAGTGGCATAAAACACAGTCATTTTTCAATGTACAGTACGTCTAGCAAATTTAAAGCTACTGCAGAACACAGCAAATAGCTGAGTGAAGACATGTTAAAGTATTGGCATCATCTTTATGCTGTTTCTGCTTAGCACGTTCGTTCTAGTTATGCAAACACTGAATCTACGGTTTGTCATATTTAGAACTTGTATTGCTAGTCACATTAACTCCCCCACAAGTTTCCCGATCAATTTTAAAAATGTTGAAACAGCCATCCCCGGTCTGATTTTTCAATTAGGAACAGCAAGTGAAAACTGCACAATTATGTTCCAAGTGTTGCATTTTTAAAGTCAGTACAAATTTTGTATGCAATTTTATTTTTACGCCTGTAGCGAGAAGAAAGCAGTGGTGCAGTGGTGGAAACATATTTTAGTTTCACTCACTCTGTTCGTAATTTAATCCACTACTTCATAGGAATTTTAGAATTTGTTTAAAAAACAAAACTTATTATCAACCGAAATTTTATAGAAGCCAATATTATTGTTTGCTGTCTTAATCTATCCTGCACATTTTACATACTCTATAAAATTATTGCAAATTTTTGGACGGCTAATCGGCACATTTTAACGTGAAATTCTGACTCACGGTAATTTTCACGTCTGCTGGTTGTGTGGCTCGTTCTACAATTTTGTACAACGAATGATTACTTTGACATTCGCTTTGGTCAAATAGGGCTCATGACTGCAAGTTCCATAAAAAGGTGATACCGACTTCGTGGGTTCAAGCTACTGTTCTAACCCACAATAATGTTTTTAAGTGTTCCTGAAACTCATAAAAAAATAAAATACCTTAATTATAACTTTATGATACGTGGTTGTACCTCCGATGGTATTATCTTTACTTGTGAGTCATAATTATTTGTGTTGCAAGATGTACTCAAATTAGGTTTCTTTCGGGTGTTGTTTGGACGGGCAGAGTCCCTGTTGGTTCGTGATGCGTTTTCTCGCGTGTCTTATGCGTCATTACCACCGTCCTCCTCCACTCTGGAGTTCTTTGTTGACTGTCACCGTTACAGGAATTTGAGTCTTTTTATTAATCCGATGTGACTCGTTTCGTCTATTTCCCTTATAGTACGAAGTTAATGTAGATAGGCTCCAGCGTTTCTCTGATTAATTCCTTTCTGCGACAATGATACTGATTTTGTCTAGTATAAGCTATGGGACTAAGCTTTCGACGAGAAGCATTTCTTTCTAAATGATTTAGGTCCTGGAATAAGGCTTTTGAAATAGTTGTCTATGTTTTGATGAAACAAGTGACTGGGCCCACGTCAAACGATGGTAGACACGTAATAAGTACAAATAGGTAGTTGATGATATTGGTAATGAACTACTTACAATCATCAGGCATAAAGAACTCAGACAATCAATTGTAAAAGTAACTTAATCAAAATCTATTCCATCATGAATGATGAATCTAGTGACAGTGCCATCAAGAAACAAGCATCATTTTTTTAAAATTTGTATCCAATAGTTTCGACGTGGAGAAATTTTCCTTAATTTTTACGTAGTTTATTTAGTACCTAGCCAGATACGCCGATGAAAATAATTATTAACGTACTTGAGCGATTCAGCATTCCAGTTAACTTTTGTCGTGGTCAGTGGTTTTGACGGGGTTGCAAATATATCTGGTGCAGTAGCTGGTGTTCGATTGAAAATTGCAGCATTAGAACCCCAAGCTATTTATGTACACTGCCTACCCCGTACTTTAAATTTCCTCGTCCAGAAGAGTATTTAGCTTCAAGTTAAATATTGAAACGCTCTAAATATTGCTAAGGAAATAATTACCTTTATGGGAAGTTCTCCTAAGCAACTCTCAGTATTTTCCTAATTTAAAAAACAGAAAAGGAAAAATCCACTTAGAAATCGAAGCAAAAGCCATTGGCTTCCTCAATTAGATGAATAGTTGATTTTTTCTATCATCGCAAAGTACTACCAATACTTCTAGCCACGTCACTGCACTACTACTATATACAACTATTCAAAAACGATTCCTAGCGTTTCAAAAAGAGTTTTCTGTGCCTGCTTTTCTCCGACCGCAAACGTAGTTTTTACAATGTTGAGAATCCACTATCAAAACAAATAACTCTTTCCAACTAAATGATCCGAAATTTTCCCAGCAACTGCGTATTCCACAGAAACTTAATGATGCTGCAGCGGACACAGGACCACGTGCAAAGAGCATAAATTACTACGCAAGAGAGCCCACACAGCAATGCAGAAAATTATAAAAGTGAAATCGGTAAGCTATCCAGCCTAAATCAGCGGGTGATCAAGTTTGGTTGTAAACATACACGCGAGTTAGTGACTCGTGCCATAAACTGGATAATTAGCGTCGGCAGGGATTAATTGCTTCCGCAATTACAAAGTAAGAACACGCACCTTAAAACTCAAACTTCGGCGACCTTTATCTGCCAACTGCAGGGGATTTGGGAGTAAACTTAAGGTGGCTGCTAAAAGCTTTTGTGACAATGCAAATGGCTGCTCAAGAGTCAAGGAGAACCCATTGACCGCCCAGAGGAGAAAAGCTGAGTAATAAAATCCTCTGGCTGACGCCAGGAGCTCGTATAAAAGCGACTTAACACTTTCACCGGGTAGACATCTTGGTTTAGTAAGAAGTTAATAAAGCAATTCCAATTCACCAGCATAGAAATAGGCCACAACGACTAATTACACTGTCGAGAAAGCGAGTGTGACCGTATTAAATCTTATTAAAATAAATTGCTAATAGTTGTGTTACAATGTATCCTCACCCGTGGACCAGCGGCAACTAAAAACTTAAAGTTCCACAGATTCGACAATTTTGTAGATTATTGCAGAAAACAAATAATTGATAATGTCGCGGTAATAATCATGATTGGCCTCTAGAACAGACACCACCTCGGCAGCTTTTTCTTTGCAGGTTGTACAAAAAACTTTAGTTAGGAAATCCAATGAAGAAGAAGACTTAAAATACTTCTTCTATATAGGTCCGGGTTTTTTGAGATTCTGTAAACATGAAACAAACTGTGTTTGGTTTTGATGAAGTGGTTAACTGTAATAAGAAAAAATAAGTTTGAAGAGGAATGATCGATTCGAATGATTTTAACAGTATCGGTTTCAAGTTGTACAGAAGAAAGCGTCTTATTGAGGCTATGACGACGTATACAGTGTCGCCTACTGCACAAATTTTATTTTCCCCCACAATGCTTCCTTCATACAAGTCGGCGTCTATGGATGCGACTTCTCTGGCTGTGATGCTGCATGGACCACATAAATAGTCATTTCGGAAGTTTTTAGACGCTCAAGTTAAAATTGCACTCCGAGTGAACCCATTTGACGTGGTGACACGGCTAAGTCTCGAAACCGAGGTTTTATTGTGCAGATGTCCCGATTTTTTGAAAATTTAGCAGTTCCCCGACAACTTCTTGGTTCGAAGTTACCACTCGAAAACCTCGTTCAATCCTCCAAGGCCGCTATTTATTTCGCCAGGTAGTTTGCCTTGATACTTAGCCCAACAATGCAACGAGGATTTGATCACCATTTCCATGGTTCTACAGAAACGAATGTTTGGTCTTCTACAGATTACGTTCTTTCTTAGGAGATTCTACTGCTTATTATTAGTTTATCTACCTTTGTAATTTATGACGCGAATTGTACGTATTGTAACCATATATCTAATACTTACTATATTGCTAGCGGCTATGAGTGGGAAACTGGCCGATGAAGTGAGACACACAACCAACTCCTTCATGTATACGGTGAGCTGTGCGCAAGCGCGGCGGCGTCGTCCGCCCAATGGGGAAGTGGTCCCGCCCAATGGGGAAGTGGTCCCGCCCAATGGGGAAGTGGTCAAGTTTAAAATTCGCTTCTAAAGGCGGAGTTCGAATTCTCACGCATGCGCACGAGACGCGTTATACTATAAGTGAGACTATGTCGGCGCCGTAATGTTTTCTGAAGTTTCCAGGCCCTACCAGCAATATATGTGTATTATATATATGATTGTAACGATTATTGCTTAAATGCCCTTTCTGTTTAACTACTTTAGCCGAATTGCGATATTTTTATTTTCGGTTCACTTCTCTGTAATACCCAATAACCAATGCCTTTCGTTACGTTAAGTAATTAAGACATTGATACAGGCCATTTTTCTGCATTCACTTTATTTTAACTCAAAATTACTGTAGCAACGCTACTGCCGATGTTGAACTTGGTGAGGTGCCCCTGTCAGGCAAAATAAAAAATTCTACTAGCGATAGGCTGGTGCCCTACCTAGCCGGCAAATAAAATACTCGAAAGCTTAAATACTGCCTCAGAACTTTGGACGGGTGTATCATCATCATCATTAAACAGCTATATAGTTGTCCACTGTTGGACATAAGCCTCCCGTAAAGACCTCTATTTCTCCCTGTCTTGCGGTGCATTTATCCAGTTGGTGCGTTTGAGATCATGTGAACATCGCGTGGGCGGTCTGCATCTGCTGCGGAAAACATGGTCGCGCGGTCTCCATTCGGATATTTTCTTTGTCCATCTATCATCATTTGTTCTGGCTAGATGGCCCGCCCAGTTCCACTTGAGACTTGCTATTCTTGTGTTGGGATCTGTGACTCCGCTCCTCTTTCGCACCTCAGTATTTAGTACTCTGTCTCTTAGAGATAGACCTAGCTTTGTTCTCTCCATGTGTCTCTGAGTTACTGTTACTTTTTTGGCCGTTTGTTTTGTTAAAGTCAGTGTCTCAGCTCCGTATGTTAGTACAGGTAGCATGCACTGGTTGTAAACTTTACCCTTGAAACACAGGTATATCAGATACTAAAATGTGTTTTAATTTTCCAAAGACTGCCCAGGTTAGTCCTATTCTTCTCCCAATTTCACATGTATGATTATCCCTTTCCACACGAATTTCATGTACGAGTACACTTCACGGGCAACTAAGTTTGTCATAAGCTTCGTCTTGCTGATATTGATGTTCAGATCGACCCTTTTGGATGCTAGTTCTAGCTCGTGTAGCATCTTTTTTGCCTCATCAAAGTTGTCCGCAATTAGTACTAGGTCGTCGGCCAAACGTAGATGATTGAGCTTTTCGCCATTAATGTTGATGCCTAGATTCTCAATTTCGGTGGATTTGAACATATATTCCAAGAGGGTGGTGAATAATTTGGGGGAGATAACATCACCTTGACGCACACCCTGTTCTAGTTTGAATTCAGAAGTGTCTTCGTGGAGCCTGATAAAGGCGTTTGCGTTTTCATACAAATGTTTGATAATGTTGACGTAGCGGTAGTCAATTCTGCAGTCAGCAAGAGCTTTGAGCAGACTATGCTGGTCGACTATGTTAAACGCTTTTTCGTAGTGTATAA
The DNA here is from genome assembly GCA_940337035.1 of Agriotes lineatus. Classification (NCBI taxonomy): domain Eukaryota; kingdom Metazoa; phylum Arthropoda; class Insecta; order Coleoptera; family Elateridae; genus Agriotes; species Agriotes lineatus. The sequence continues at coordinate 97,341,720 of OW679200.1, read as the reverse complement.
AGACGAGGACCAAAGGCTTATTATTTTATTGTGTCGAGGTGATCGTTGGTGCCATACCCCACACGAAAACCCGCCTGTTCACGTGACTGATAAAATTTCGCTGTTATACTTTTAGTAATGATTCCCATAAATATTTTATATACTTGAGAGAGCAGGCGGTTGGCCTGTAGTTTTGGATTTGGGCTATGCCCTCTTTCTTGTGTAACAGTATAATGATGGCCTTATTCCACTGTTCAGGTGTTATAGTGTTTCTTAGGCAAGCGTTATAAAGTTTACACAGTATGTTTAGGAGTCCTGTTGCTCCCATTTTGATATTTTCGGTGCTGACGTCATCGTCCCCTGGTGACTTGTTGTTTTTCATGTCTTTCAAGCTGTTATTAATTTCGTCTAGGGTGATGTCTGGAATATCATCGGATTCTTGGTTTCGGACTTTGGAAAAGTCTGTGTTAGTCTCCAGTGTTGTGGGTTTCTTGTAAAGTTCCGCGTAAAATTCTCTGATGATTTTTAAAATGTCTTGTTTATTTGTCGTAGTATCTCCGGCCTTGTTGTCTATCATTCTACTTATTTGTATCTTTCCCTCTGACAGTTTTTCCCTCAGTACCTTCATTCCCTTATTTTCTTCTATTGCCCCAGCTATTTCTCTTACATTGTGTCACCGTACGTCTCTTCGGATGGCTTTGGATATTTCTTTGTTGAGTTCTCGTAACTGTGTGATGTTTTTTAGTGTTTACCCTTTAATTTTCTGTTTTCTGGTATATATAGATGACCACAAACATAAGAACAACGAAGCGATTGCAAATATAGGATAAATGAAGAATAGCGACATGGAATACATCAGAGGAATACAAGCGAGATTGAAAGGAAACCAGAAAAGAGGAACATCGATGTTGCCATCCTAATAGAAACGAAAAAGAACGTAGAAAGAGCTATAAAAATAAATATTAATATCTATATCGAGTGATCAAATAAATTTCGGATCTAGTTTACAGTAATCAGCCAGCTCGAGATGAAATTTATTTGATCACTTAATATAGTGGTGTGAATGGGTACACTAAAGCACAGGCTGGTGTGAGTATAAAGATTAATTATAAATGGACGACGAAATTAAGAAGCTACACATACATTAATGAAAAAATAATAGCAATATTTAAAATCAAACTGGAATGCATGGCTGTGGTAGAAGAGGAGAAGGTAGAAATGTCTGAGCAATCTTATGACGTACTGCGGGGTGAGATAAACCGTGTAAAAATAAAGTTCGAGGCTCTGTAGTCCATTAAGGAGTTTCGTCTGATACTCAGTGTGCCAAGGCCCGATCATCTCTTCTCAAATCCAGTCATCTTGCTGTATAGCATAACGTTAGGGGCGTACTGAGTGATGTGGACAGCATCGCGTCTTTGATAAATGGCTTATTTTGCTACTACTGTGAGTGATTAGGACGCTCGTTAGTTAGCAGATGTAAGGATTGAACTTCTGACCTTCAGCACCATCGCAGCCGGGTTCTCTAACCACTCAACCACTCTAGCTTCAAACTGTATAGCCAATAATAATTATCTTCTGCTATGCGGAGGCTTAAATTCTAGAGTTGGTAGACAGCCAACAGTAAATATAGCCGCAACGGAAGGAGAACCCCACATAAATGAAAATGTACACCGTTCAGGCGGACTCTGAAGCATTAACAACTTGAAACTAATTAATACTTTCTTTAGAAAAAGAAAATGGTCAGAAGTATAAAACTCAGAATCAGCAGTCCGTTTTTACTTAACAACATTGAACTCAAAAAGTAGCAATTGGATTGTTATGTAATTGTATTTGAATTGATAATAAAGTTTCCTGGAAGTGATGTTAACATGGTCCCATTTACAATGTGAAATGGTAGCCGTACGTTTTTTTCTTAATACGGGTGTACCGTATCCAAATTAACACCTGGCATGTCGTAGGGTAGATAGACACGGTTTTTTATAATGAGCTTTAAGTTTAAGAAAGATGTTAAATCACACAAAAAAACTAAAACTACCCAAAAGGCATCAAAGATCATTATTAGATAGTAAATAATAATTGGTATAAAAGATAATACAGCCTGGAAACAATACGTTATGCCTTGTTGTTTTTATTAGAATTTAAATAGGTGTCTCGGAAAATACATATAAGAAGCCAGCGTAACTATTATTATAGATAATAAGTCTAGTCAAATAATTATTTTGAATTAATTAGAACCATAGAAATAGATACATACTGTTTAGTTAACCCAATTACAGTTCCTGACTCGCATTTATTGTGAACCGTCAAAACATTTCAATTTCTAAAGCAGATGACAGACTCAGTTCTGTTTGTCACCTCGTTGATGTAACGACGCTGTTTATTTTATGCGTTTGCTAGTGCCGAGTGTGCCACCACAAGAAAGGCGTAATACATAAAAGCATTGTAGACTTAAAACAAAGCCACCTCCGTGCGTCAGATTAAATCAAATATTAAATAGCTACCAAACGCTAAAATCACCGAGTTTCCCTTAGATGGGGTGGCTTTGGTGTACTTAAATGGGGTGGCTTTGGTGTAATTGTGCAACTTATATTAATTTGAATCGTCTCCTTTATTAAGCAACCCTAATACGTCGACTGTTCTTAAACGCAACATAAGATTTGGGTTCCTCCAACTCCTTTCTCATAACGCTCAAACTGTGACTCGCTGCATACAACTACGTCAAGTAAGCCCCATGAATAAAAAATTCCGCGAGACACATTTACGAACTCTTTCATCTTGCATAAGCAAGACTTACAGCAGCATCATCGTCCATTTAACACTCGAATGGATACATAAATATTTAAGGCGGTGCTGCTCCTCCGGCACTTTTACAAGCCGCATCGCCCTGAAAGAAGATGAATTGTCCAGCGATCCTGCGCACACACGCCAGTTTGCACGAAAGGAAGTGAGATTAATCGGTACATATGTTAACAACTGTACTAATTTATTGAACTGCTTGCCTTCAAAGATCGTTGCGTTTCCGTTAAGGTGGCCGGAACGTCTCTCTTAGAAACCGATAAGTGGCTGGATTTGTTGCCTCTCTCAAATAAAGTACAAAACTGTGTTGTTTATAGTAGGGCGCAGGGCCGTAACTAAGCAAAATTTTACTGTAGGCAAGCCAACATTTTTGCACCCCTCAGTACACTAACGATAGAGGTGACATAAAATACTAATTTTAGTGACTTCTGCATTTATTTCAGTATGTATGATGTATATTGAAAACGAATAGGTAGATATTCAAAACTAAATCCAACAATTTTAATTTAAAAGTTTTAAAAATAAACAACTAACTGTTAAAATAATATATACTAAGGTTAAAATATTTGGTAGTTTTGTAAAGGTGCATTATTTTTAAGTTTTGGTTATATGCTAACCATTTCTGGAAATTTGTTAACCCTAAAATATAATGCAATCTTAGCAAATAGAACAAAAGTGTAGGTGCAACTAATGTACCACGTCGAAGCATGTGTGCTGGTTAGGGATAGAATTCAAATCGGGGCAGATATTTTGGAGTTCTTGCACTGTTTGTCAAAGCGTCCTATTTTTGGAGTTATTAGCGTATGCAATTATTCGAAGCAATAATTAATTATAATATGATGAGTTGCAACAATGCGCTGCTATGCGTATTCTTAGTTAGTCAGATGATAGCTACTGTAGGACGCACGTGTTAGTTGCTTTCATCATGTTGGTAGCTTTTTTGGAAACTACAGCAAACGATAGATTCCAGAGGTTCTTGCTCGTGATGGATGATTACATGATAATTAAGGAGAGTGAAGACATGTTGTTCCGGTTAGGGATCCCGCGAAGACATGTTGCTCCGCTTAATGGTTCTGCAGCGGGTAGCAGTCGAGCGGATTTACCGATTTAAAGTAAGTGCTGTAATGTGAAAGATAAGTAGACATCGGATACTTACTAATTCTATACGGGTTGCACCAATAGTTGAAGTTGAAGGTGCCAGGGGGACGGCCACCCCCGGTCAGTACAATTATTGTTTCATATTATTATAACACAAAAAAGCATCTAACACAAAATAAAATTAAATAAGAAGACAAAAATATAAAACAATAATTCTACTAACGGGAGTACATATTATATTATGAATACAACAAAACATATATTATTTACTTATATATAAACTACCTGTAGTCTGCGGCGTATGCCGAATTCAAAGTTTCGCGCGTTAGTGTGAGATGAGCGCAGATCTTCCTGCCACGAACGCCACCCGAACTAGCATCGGGCGGCGAAAACGGAAAATCAATTTGTAAGAGTGTAGTTAAACGTAGCGTTTGGGCGCATTCAGCAAGCTAGTAATAAACCTTCTTTATTATTAGATGAAATATACGTATGCTCGTAGTTTTAAAAAACACAACCAATCGGCATAATAAATAACTGTTTTTTCTGATAATATTCCTATTAAAAGTAATGAAAAGTTGGTTTACAAAACCAGAAAATAGTAAACCGTTGAATAAAGCCTTGGTACTTTTACCGGTTTAACATGGCATATAGTGTTGTGCTTTATTATAAAGGTATGATGCGTGTTCGGCTTGCGTGTCTGCCTGTCTGCGTCTGTCACGTTTTTATTGTTGCCAGTCGAGCACAGTTTGTTCGCATTACAAATCAGATTTCTCTAAGAACACGAGTTCGTATTCCACCGAATGCGATTTTTCCCTTTCTTTGTGAATTAATGTAATTCGCATTACTAAGCGTTTTCTTTTACTATTGCGGTTTTATTAGAAACACAAACAAAATAATGGGAATTCGAATAAAAAACAAAACGCAATTCTAACTAATAAGTTCACACGCTTATGCTTAGTATCATATGAACACAAAACATAAATAATAATAATACTTTTCGTACCTGTCACCTAACCTTAAAAGTTTAATTTATTGGTATTTATTTTAGCTACGTTTTTCTTCCTTTTTTTTGTTGCAAATTTTTAAATATATTGTATCAAATGAGATCATTTGTAAGAGGTTAGAAAATGATCGTTAGCATTGAATGTAATGTGTCGACCAGATTGGGAGCAATTCCAATGATTACAATTAGCAGTACTTAAGGTAAAATCCTTAATATTACAAATTAATTTGTCCTTAAAATTGATCACTCCTTGATTTGTTTTTGTTTCATTAGTATGAAAGAAATTTTTTTTTGCCACTGCCATTTTGGCGCCCCTGGTCGCTTGCGCCTGTAGGCGGGGGCCTACTCTGCCTATACCTAGTTACGGCCCTGGTAGGCGCAAGGGCTGCTCCGGAGCGTTTTGCAGAAAATAAATATTTTTCTTATACTGGCTTTGTGGTAATGAGGATATTTCGGTTTTATTATCGTGAGACTAACTGGAAGTGACATCTATTATTACAATTAATAAATGCACGGTCTAGTTAGCGTTAGCTGTGATCGTTATTTGTGCCGTAGTGTATTCTACATGAACATGTTAAACTGTCATAATACCATCATAACACGTAACTGATGCTTGTAACCTGTTTTATCAGCAATAGCAATCAGCAAATTTTTGACGTTAAGTTACTTGTTACAAGCAAATTGCGCGCTACGCGCACGTGAAATAGGATACGCAAAAGGTCACGCTCCGATCCGAGCGCTAAGATAAGAAAAACAAAACCTAAACAAATATAAACATCTGCGAAGCCGGAAAGTGAGATTTTATGTTGTGCCACAGACAGACACACATTAAGGAAAATTATATTATAGATAATAAGAGTAATAACTTTCCATTGCCAATAATTTGTGTATGCACGACATGGCTTCCACAATTCCAAAGTTAACTAGACCACAAATTTAAATGAACAACAAAACTACGCTATCGCTATTTACCCCCACTCAGCCATGTAGAGAACTCACATCGCAGTTTTCAGAAAAACACACATGCCATGAGATCTAATAAACACAAGCAGTAAGATATCAATGGGTTGTGAAGCTTTAAATTTAGCTTGTCGCCATCGATCAGGAGATAATAGTAATTTACGATACAAGTAACGTTATCAAGGTTTTTACATTACAAGAGAATAGTTTGAATGAACGAGCGACGTTAGGAGCGAGTTCTTTAAAATTCTCGAGTAATGTAGAAAGCGAATAACGTTACGTATATCGTAACACGGTTTATTTTATCCTAAAATACTAATCTTGAAAAAATAGGAAAAATGGTTATTAATGACACAACAGCGAGTGGTGGTATCATTAGTAAAATAAAAACTCAATACTGTATTGGTGGTAGCACTGTCAGGTTATGTTAAATTTGAGATTTTCAGGTTAACTTTTGCGTCAGTTTGTGTCAAATAACAAACAAAACCTAACCTACTAACATCGAATTTGACATAGACTGACAATACATTTCAGTGCTGTCAACATGTGATTAATGCTAATAAAGTACCGTTATGTTATTTTTCTTAACAACACTAGTGTTGTTAAATGCATCTTAACGCAACTCGTTGCGAAGGAGATATTGTCATAATAACATAATAGGATAAAATAAATAGATTTACCCTTTCAAAAAGACAATTACTTTGGTAGTAATATAACCGAACAACGACAAATCTATAGGCAACCTGTCTGAACACCATCTATAAATACACTAAATATAATAAAATTACAAAATTACAGAATACTTTAGTAATTAGTGGGCATCTCCTATACAGCAGACTTACTTCCATCCAGCCATATCGATAACTCACAAAAGCTGTTACATATATTCAGAGCTGGGCAGTAATTAATTACTTTATAATTAAATTACTAATTAAAATCCTTTTAGTTTATTTGCCTTGGAATTGAATTACTTTTCAAAATGCGGTAATTGTAATTGGGAATTTCCATTTTTGTTAAAAAGTACTTGAAAATTACTTTTTGAAAGTAATTAATTACTCAATTACTTTTGTGTAATTAAATTAGTTTAAAGTATTTAAATTACTTTACAAGTATTTGAATTAGCTGTGATAATTGAAATTACTCAAGGTAATTGATTACGTTGTGGTATTTCAATTACCGAATTACTGACCTCGATAGGGTGCTAAATCTCCAGAATGCAAAAAATAAGACAAGGTTTTCTTAAGTTACATATTATGCAAATCGCAATGGGGTATTCCCGGTTCAATATAAGCCTAATATATTATTTCCTCTGGCGGGTCGAATAACAACAACTTTTGCATTTTGTACGAAGCGTGGACGAGCTCTGGTGCGTGTATGTATATGTGATTTGTAGCTTGTAATAGTGACACTAATATTTATTGTGCAAGACGCTAAATCTATATTTGCGGTAAGTACATTACAGATTACAACACCTACGGCAAAAATATAATATAAAGTAGATGCATTAGACTATATTTGTTCATAGTGATTATTATTTATTCATTTCAATTTGCTTGTTTTAAATGATGTACTAGCATAGTGTTATACTGCGGTGTAAGTGTAAAAGGCGTTAAGTCTAGAAAATTACGTTTTTGATTGAGGAATTGAACTAAACTGCCAAAATCCGATAACAACATTTAAACAGCGTAAAACGCGTAAATAAAATGTAGGTACCTAATTTCAAAATTCATTTTAAAAGAGCAGTGCATAGTGACCCAATTTACGTAGTTTCAGATATGTTATTGCCCTAAACTTAAAATTATTAAAGATGTTCATAATATTTTGAAATTTGAAGTAAATATATGAAAGCAACTTGAGCAATTTATTTGTCGAGCGTTAACAGTAATTTTATGAAATACTTATTTTTGCCCGTTTCGTATACCGTGTGTTCAAAAACAAATTACCTAAGGGTTGGCCATGGAATATAAAAGTAATGTCAACAGCAAGCTTTAGAATTTATTGACTGTCATCACTGTTGTTGTTGACATAAGTTTATATTATACGCTGATATCGTGATTGAAATTTCTAGAAATTGCTGTCTCTAAAGCTTGCTGTCGACATTAGTTTTATTTACCATGGCCAACACTTATGTAATTTCTCTTTGAACACATGGTATAAAGGTCTCTTGAATATAAAAATGACTTCATTGTTACGTACTTGAGCAAATGTATTTTGTTTCTGTATCTGATGTACAAATTGTTATTTCAATCAGCCGTTTTCAACTAGGTTTATCAGTCACCTGTCAACTTTCAACAGTCCCTGATCAACACCAAATCGATATTTTGTTAAAAATTTCAAAAGTTAGCTAACACATTTTTAATAGCTATTTGTATTACTAGGGAGGAAAATGTATCATTCCCTCCCGCGGATGTAGTTTAATTCTTCAGCGTTAGCGATAACAGTCCCTAATCAATTGTAATCATGCAAGGGAGAAAATGACGTTGTAGTCCAGAGTTATACATACAACACATTTATATTTTATGATACGACTATCTTTTGTATTCAGCTGCATTCAAAAATATTTAAATATGAAAATCAGGAGGCTAGTTGATTTGTTATTAATCACATTGCTTCCCTTTTCTAATGGCAACGGCAGTCAATGTATTATATTCCTTCCCACTGCATTGAAAACCGAAGCCGGACAACTCGGCGCCGCCATCTCGGCGCCGCCACTTCGGCGCCGCCATCTCGGCGCGGGGCCAGCTCGGCGCCGGGACAACTCGGCGCGGAGCCATCTCGGCGCCAGCCAACTCGGCGCGAGGCCATCTCGGCGCCGAATTCAAATTTGCAAACTACATTGTACACTACGTAAGAAAATTATTATAAAAAAATAATAAATAAAGTGATCGCCAAAAAGCTGTCATCAAATGAAAACAAAATTATTGAGAATTTCTTGGAAAATCAAACACTGACGACCAGAGGTGGTTGCAAAATAGGCCAAACAAAAGTTGTCACGTGACTTCCGTTATCAGTAAAATTTTACATTTTTTTAAAATAATTACGAAACATGCATTTACTAGTTAAGATAGAGACACATTTTACGAAACAAAGTTTTCTGGCCTTGAGATTGTCCAGTCAGCTAAAACTAATATATATACAGGGTGTTAATTAAGTACGTAGACAAACTTTAAGGGGTGATTCCGTGATCAATTCTACGATAAAAGGTTCATACAAACATGGAACCAAAACGGCTTCGTTCACAAGATACAGGGTGTTGAAGTTTAAAAAAAATTATTTCTTTTTCAAAAATTTGGACAACGCCTAGAGGTATTCTAATGAAACTTGGTGTATGATAGTATTTCATAAAGTGGCATTGTTTCGTCAAAATAAATTTAATTTATTTCCACCAGTGGCGTGCATCGGGGCCACCTAAGTTACTTTATTTTAGAAAAATCTGGTACGCCACTGTTTTTTAGTCAATACGATAAGTTTTTTACCAGGATATAAAGTTTAAAAAAGTAAGCTTTCTTTCATTTACCACTTTTGCGAAATATCAAAACTAACGGAGGTACAAACAAGGTGTTAAAGTTTCAAATTAAGAACTAAAATTACTTAACGAAAATTAAACTAAACTTAATCTAACTTAAATGATATGTTCAACATTATCAGCATTCGCTTCTACACACACGTTCCGCGTATCAGAGCGATGTGGCAGCGGCATTTTGACGACACTCCCAGTAAATAATAAGCATATTCACTCATTCACTATTTTCATAAACATGAGCCATTATTGTATCAATAACATTAAGAAAATTCCAATGGAAAACTAGTTGACAGGTCATTGCTTGACAACAGAGATAAACAAAAATAAAATTGTCCAGCCGCCATTGCGCCAAAGTTTAGTTTTTAATTTAAAAGTCTAACACCTTCGTTAGTTTTCATATTTCAGAAAAGTGGTAAATAAAAAAAAATCTTATTTTTTTAGGTTTATTTCCTGGTAAACGGAAAGAATCAACTTAAAAATCACCCTGTATATAGTGTGTCTGGAAAATACGTGTACAACGAAACATCACAAGTTTCTTTGCCCAAAATATGATTATTTAACTCAACTTACCTATATACAAAGTTGCTTAGTTGAGCCGCTAGAGGGCTTTAAAAATGATGAACTTTTTTAAATGTTTCAACCTCCTGTATAATCACTACAATTTTTTTAAATAGTTACTTTAATTTAGAAGCTACTTCCTCTCTTACAATATTTTAGTTGGGTGAACGGTTGAGCCACAAACAATATTTTCTAAATCGCTACAAACCTAGTGTTAAGTTACAATTACTGATTCAGGCTTGTAGAAATTTAGAAAATATTTTTTGTGGCTAAACCGTTTACCGAACTAAAATTTTGTAAGAGAAGAAATAGATTCTAAACTGAAGTAGCTATTCACAAAAAAACTTTGGTTGTGATTATACAGGGGATTAAAAAATATGGATGGATAATTTATTATGACAACGTTTTTAAACACCCTGTAATTTTCGAAATTGAGGTTTATTCCACAAAAAGCTGTAGTTTATTGGTACAAACGCATGGCCAAAAAATTAATAAAATTTATCAGATTTTTCGACTTACTTGAAAAAATTTTAAAAAGCCAATCATTTTTGAAGACTAAGCAACTTTGTATATAAGGGTGTTTGGTTCACCGACGTATATCTGAAAGGAGGTGGTAGGTGAGTCGGTTTGGAACTTATTTAACCAAAAATACCTTTATACAAAGTGTCACGGTTTCTGAGATAAAGCCAACTTTGTGATTTTATTAAATTACTGCAGTTTTAGTATGATTAATTTTAATTAGACACAACTGCAAACTTTTAATTTCTTGTAACTTTTATTTTAGTAGTCCTTGATATCTGTTCTATCAAATAAAATTACTTGATACACTCTACATGTGATAAAACAAAATATGGAGTCGACTAAAGTTCAAAAATGTATTCTCTAGATATCAAACTTTGATCTCGTAAGCCACGTATAACCGTGACACTTTGTATAAAGGTATTTTTGGTTAAATAAGTTCCAAACCGACTCACCTACCACCTCCTTTCGGATATACGTCGGTGAACCAAACACCCTTGTATATAGGTAAGTTGACTTAAATCATAATATTTTGGTTCAAGGAACTTTTTTGAGGTTCAGCCCTGCTTGGTTAAAAGCGAATTTCGAACAGCATTTCCGTTTTGAAAAATCAAGTATGCCTTTGAAGTTTTCAAAAAACCTATTTTACTGTAGAGTAGCGTGCCTTTTATGTAGAAAATACGGCAAAAAGTTATTAAGAAAAATTGTTTAGAATCAACATCTAGGCTCCTATACCAAAATTTCAAAATCCCTGGCCAACTTTGATCTCTCACATTTTCTTTTATGTTTAGGTCCCATATCAAAAAACTTTACTTTTAACAAAAACTACTATGGAAAAACAAATATTTTTAACCAAGTTTTTTATTTCATAATAAATTTCAATGCGTGTTTCGTAATTATTTTAAAAAAATTTAAAATTTTACTGATAACGGAAGTCATGTGACAACTTTTGTTTGGCCCATTTGTAATTACTTTGCAATTACCTCTGGTCGTTAGTGTTTGATTTTCCAAGAAATTCTAAATATTTTTTTTTTCATTTGATGCCAGCGTTTTGGCGATCACTATTTATTATTTGTTTATAATAATTTTCTTACGTAGTGCACACTGTAGTTTGCGAATTTAAATTCGGCGCCGAGATGGCCTCGCGCCGAGTTGGCTGGCGCCGAGATGGCTCCGCGCCGAGTTGTCCTAGACCCATTGAAAACGGACCAGGTAAAATAACACTCCTTTTCGCGGTGTTATTTGTATTAATGTCAAGCTACACGTTGTAAGCCAAAATGTAATAACACCCCCTTTTGAACCCTACTTGTGTTGACAATTGAAATATATCTACGCTACACTTTGTAGTATCAAATTAAATATACTATTTTACTAATTATCAAATAGAAATACCATCAGGTACAGTTCACTTATGTACTTACTTTACTTCTTCATATGATAAGTAGGAATTGATGTAACTCCTAAATAAATTTGACATTTAAAATTGTCATGTAATTATTATTGTTTAAGCCACGACCAGTCAGTTTTATAAGCAATGGGACTCCTAATTCCCAGATGAATGGGTTAATCTTCTACTAACAACTTCCTCTATTGAAACTAAAGACTGAATTCCTCTTAAATTATAACAACTATTTGATTTTATAAATTAAATACAAGTTTCAGGTACTTCATAAAGTAAAATTTTTATGATCAGTTTGATAGTAGCACATTGAAGTTTGATCTGACATTACAAAATAAAATACAGATTGTAAAAAAGTGATTTAATCAAATGTTAAATGTATCCAAACTTGATTAAAAAATGAAAAATCTACATATAACCTAATTCCAAAACGTTCAAATTTCAAAATATAATTGTCGAAAACGTTGAGTACTCAAATCACTAACCAAATTTGTTTTTATAATTTCTTATTATTTTGTAAGGAATGGTCACTCTCCTTCTGAACGTTTATGTCTTGTAGTACCTGAATGCTCCACCTGGGCTCATAACTGAATAAATTCTAGTCAGCAAACACCTCCTGGTTGTTCCTCACCAAAGCTAAAGCTCGTTGTAGCTCTTTGAAAACTCTATAACTTGTTCTACAGCATACCACAACACTCACTTTCACTGGTTTCGCTGGCTTCGTAGTAATATACCACGTTAAATGGAATCAAATAATCTTGAATTATATATTAGAATAATATTTGTGACTTGAAGTCAAATTTGATCATAGAGAATGCTTTATTACTACTACGTATCAAATCAGCAACTATTATTTTTTATAATTAATTAATGGCAATTTAACCCTTAACGTGACTATTTCTCGTAGATTTTTTAATTCAAGTTATTTTGTTACTCACACCATATAAACAACCCTCTGGTTGCCCTTACTACCCCACCAGTTAAACATACAACTGTTATATCACATGATATTCATTAAATATCTGGATATAAATAATTAAATTAAATGTATCATACATACGGTATGAAGTAATCCACTGTTTTACGACTTTTTGTAGGCGGGAGGGCGATAGGTAACCTCGACCAACGTTAACATAACCTACAGAAGTTGGTTAAAATGTTGTAATTTCATGATTTCTCGATTTTAAAAAACATAATGTACCCCTCTGCACTGGAAGTTTCTTTTTATCTCTCATGTGTTTTAGTCGCTTTGGCCCTACGGTCCTCGGTAACTAAATCCACAATCGTGATAAAAAAGCTCAACTTCAGTGATACCCTATGTGAAAACTACACTGCTGGACAAAAAAAAACTGAACACATATTTTTAAAATATTTTTATATTTAAGCGTCATTTGAGTTTTTTAGACGGTATCCATGAATTCTAATACGTCATCGAGTAATTAGTTAAGTTCGAATGTTATCAAACTTGGTAGGTAAACAGCGAATATGTGAAAATCAAGTAAACCGGGACCTGCTTATATAAATGATATGTCTTTTGTTTATTGTTATTTTTGTTTGTTCCTGTCAATTAAACAATTTTTGTGTTGAAACTTGACCATGAGACGCGACGGTATTGCCAAAGATATTGCTTTACATGAAGACAGAAGAAGTGTTCGCTATATCGTTGCTGCTTTGGCACAGCTCCAAGTACAGCGCACGACGTTATAGAACGGTAACAGGAAACTGAAGAAACATAAGAAGAGTCGGATCGGGTCGTCATCGTTCTAGAAACGACAGAGATGATCCATTTATTGTTAGCACATATAAGTGTCCGGTTTGTTTGTCCAGCAGTGTAATATAAAAAATTATACATTTGAACTTCCAAGTCCATATACATTCCTACTGAAGGAACTTTGTACTAAGGTATATTAGGTTTAATCGATTTATTTTAACGTCAGGAATCTATGCCAAATCGGTGTCCCATTTTTTTGGGACGCCCCGTATAATTGTTATCCTTGAATTTATTTATTTACTTACATCTTACATCAAAACAAACTAAAAACTTTTGGTTTTGGTGAACGGTGCATGTAGGTACAAGATTTAATTATCAAAAAATCTTCAATAGTAGTTTGTATACCAAGACACTGAAGTTTAGCTTTTTATCACGAATGTGGATTTAGTTGCCGAGGCCCGTAGGGCTAAGGAAAAAATAAACCACATGAGGGATAAAAAGGAACTTCAGTGCCGAGGTGTCCACTATGTTTTATTTGAAATCGAGAAATCGTAAAATTACAACATTTTAACCAACATTTGTAGGTTATGTTAACATCGGTTGACGTTTATCTGTCGCCTCGGCACCTACAAAAAAGTCGTAAAACAATGGATTACTTTACTGCCGATTTCTCGTATTTTAATGACGATTTCGAGGTACTTTAATGCCGATTTCAAATAAAAGTAATAAAGTATGTAGGTTACTATAGTTATCAAAACATAAAAATTAAGCGTTTTTAAATTACGATTACGAATCGACAAGACACGAATGATAGTTGCAACTTGCAAGAAAGTTCTATATTAAATACAACTATATGACAATTATTTTTTATTGAAAGTAATTGAAAAAGTAATTGATGTACCTACAATTACAATTACTAAGTAAATGGTAATTGAATTACTATTTCCCGTGAGTAATTGAATTTCTGGTAATTAAATTACTGCATTGGCGGTAATTGGTAATTAGTAATTAATTACTTTTTAAAAGTAATTTGCCCAGCTCTGCATATATTCGTAGTTTAAGAAAACACATGCGCTCTCAAAACTAATAAACACAAGTGGTGATACATCAGGTATTAATCTTTACAAATCACGTATTCTTATAGATCAACAAAAGCTGCATCTAAAACTCGAAAAGAACCTGCAATGGGGTCTTTTGAAAGGATTGTAGCATTATCTGTGTTGATTTCTGCAGCCCTCCAAGCACCTCCCTTGTTATCGTTGTCTCCCTCCAACAAAGTTTTTCTGCGCATAAAAACTTTCAGAAAGACCAATTCGTTACCGGATTTGATCTACCGGAAACTGCTCTAAGAGCTGCAGTAAAAATAATTACAGTACATTAAAACTTAGGAAACGGTGCTTAACAAGGACAAGTTTACCAGAAGTGGAAAGTTCGGAGTGCTGCGAACTTAAGATGGACGAGAACTTTACACACTGGGGAAAACACTGAAAAAGCGTTAAAGCCTGTAACTATAGTCCTTCTAACAACAACTATGATGTTGCACTCAAGCGTCTTCTATGCCCTAAGTTGGCGGGGTAGATTTAAACAGGTGTTATTACAGCGTTTTTGCCGCTTAAGCTAAAACTTGTTAACGCAACGCGTTTATAGCGGCGAAATAGCGCCAAGTCGTAACGGTATCATAATGAAAGATTAAGGGAAGATTAAGCACGATTTACTTTCAACCAAGCAAGAAATATGCGAGGAACGCGGATTTCTGTATACAGCTTTCCTGAAACGTCGTCTAAAATTTAAATATGTGCCTTTGTAAGTACAAATTACGCATCCCCTAAAATTCTAAGCCTGATCTTTGGTTGAGATAGATTCTCACAAGCAAGTTCGGCGATTTATAATATATTCAGTTTCGTTGATTTTTTAAAATTATTCTCTATATTTTTAATATAGGGGTGTACATTAATTTAATTAAAATTTCTTGGTAATTTAAGCTAGTCCCATAAATCAGCAGGCGGCTAAAGTGCAGGTTTTAATCTGGGCCTCTTTTTCCCCAGTCGCACAGCTTCCGGACACACAATGCCTCCAGCGAGTAATTTTTCCTATTCCACATGTGACTGAACAGCGACTCCACTTTCCCCAGTGGTCCCAAATTTTCGGGCCACTTGCACTCCCATGCCGCTTATTTGAAGAAGACAGAAAACCTAAAACAGAAACAGGGGGATAAATCGGTCAATCCGATTGATTTTCAAAGCAAATTGCATCGTCTATTATGCCATGTGATTGTTTTTTTTTTTTATAAGAGAAGGTACACTTTTATGTCCCCTCAACTTTGTATTGAAAATTTAGGAACATTGCAGAAACAATATTTTAATTTTGTCAAACATTTCGTTTCATTATACTTCTGGAGCGTCACGTTATGGAATGTGCGTACAGGGTGTCCCACGATAAGTGACACAGATTTATACATCAGTTATTAGTAGTATATTACTACTTACTAGTATCTATATTGTTACGAATCCTAACTGTAACATAATAAACACTTGACTATATTGAGGATGGAAGTTAGTAATTAATATTATTTAATCATAACTTAGTGTCTAAAATAAAATGTATTTATATAAGGTCGAGTTTGGAAAATTATCTGTCCTTGGAAGTACGTCCCGGACGGGTAATAGGAATTTCGCAGGCCAAATAGGGCCGGAACTATATAATAAACATGATGACTTGTACGTGCCATTATGCGTGGAACTGATTTTGTTCTCAGGTTTCCGTGGCCTAAATAGCCTCATACAAGATTACCTGTAAAAGCGGAAATTTTAGTGAAGGCAGATTTTAACTGGCATTGGTAGCGAACAGATCGCTCCCGAGACGAATAATTTGTAAATAAACATATTTTAAGCTACTGAAATCTTTAATTTCTCAAGTAGAGCCTTTAATGAATGTAACGCGTAATCTGGGTCGAGCTGAAAACCCAGACGGTAGGCCTATCACGACAGCATTAAGGAAAGATAATCCCTTTCGCTACAGGAAAAGTTTTGACTACTGTGCTGATCAGACAGGGGAATGTTAGCTTTGCGTAATCGTACGTTTCCCGTAGTGTATGTGAACCAAAGATACGAGGATGCGTCCAGTTCCCGCAGTGAATGTTTGCAAAAGGGATGTGGATTCCTTCGTTTCTCGACGTTAATGTCAGAAGTAGCGCGCCGCTTTTTTTACATTTGGTCTTTATTTACAATTTATCAATATCATTAAAAACCAACCACCTACGTGGCTTAGTAGGTAGAGTGCTAGGCGTGGAATAAACAAGTCCTCTGCTCAATTCCACAAATAGGCAGAACTGTTTTTAGCAATACACTGGATCGGTATTGTGCCGGATGATCATTCGCCATTGGGATACTTAACGCCGCTTTCCTCTTGATACTGGTCTATGAGGTAAAGCAACAAGACTACACACAACACATATACATACACGTAACTTGGAAGTAGCAAAAAGGGCCTACCTTGAGGTCTTAGTGCGCATGGACTTGGTTGACAAAACAATTGAGTTGCCAAGCAATAATCCTTGGTCCAATAGTTATTAAGCCTTCATTTTTTTATTTGAGGCCTCGGAAGGGTTAATGGAAGAAAACAGTACATTTCGTCGGAGTGTATGTCGGTCAATTTTTCCTTGTGAGTTTGATTTGGGCTTTGGTTATTGTCTTCATTCAGGTGGTACTACAAATTTGTGCAAGAAGAAAAAAAATCTGAACAATTTAAAACTAAAAAGTTATCATCTATTTTCGAATCCACTAAACCTAGGTTCACTTTCTAAAAGAAGCGAATTGTGAGCTAAAAATTAACAGTTCTTTTTCAATCAAATCTACTGCTCAAATTATTCTCAGAATTATTTTGTTCATCGTCTTCTGATGCACTATGACTGCTGTCAGATTCAAAATTTTCATCTCCCAGCACTTTTCACCTTAGTTTCTATCTAATCTAGACTTTGCCACTCCATTATGTACCTACTACAATTAGTACTCCAGTTTCTACGGTCCTTGAAGAGCCTTGCCCCCTTTAAGAGATTTTGCCATTATTATCAGTCCATTGCTTTTCTACTCCATCTTTTGATATTGAGCTTTCAGATATCGTCTTCCACATCATCCAGCTATCTTTTTCTAGGTCTCTCAATTTCTCTTTTTGCCTCCGGTTTACCTCTATATAGATTTTTTACTATGGGATCATCAGGCGTACCTTCTAAGTGTCCTACCTATTTTAGTCTTACTGGTTTTACTACAGTGACTAGGTCCGGTAGTTGGTATAGCTGGTACAGTTCTGCATTATTTCTTATTCGCCATTCACTTGCTTCCCTTAGTTGTCGTGGTCCATACATTTTCCGTAGAATGTTTTTCTCTCAGATGTTCGAGGCATTTTCGTCGGCCTTAGTCAGGACCCACGTTTCTGCTCCATACATGACGATAATTTTGAAGACAATAATTCTGAAGCGAGATCGAAAAAACAATATTTACCTTTAAAGTGTGCAAATTTAAAGTTAATAATATTTAACTTTGTGTTGTGGGATAACCAACTCACATTCTCTCTTACATCAACAAATTACAAATTGATAATCATCTCTAAAACCTGCAACTATAAAATGTAATTAAATCTGCTGTTCGGATATATTGAATAAAGGTTCGCACTGCCATTATATAGAACCCACAAATAGCCATCAAAAGGCATGACTAAATAAATTATGGTGCATGAAATTTAATTAAATCGGTTTCCTGGTATTATACGTAATATGCAAATATGCAATATAAACAGAACACAAACACGGTTAAATAACAAAGGCGTTACCCGCACTATCAAACAAATTATATTATTTGAAATATTAAATGCACGCTTGTAGTGATAAAAAGAAATATGTCAGTTACAGTCCTGAATCACTTTTAAATTATTTGGACTAAAACATAATTCCGATTAGTCCAGACATCTATTTATTTAATGAATCTATGCAACGACGCAGACGACGTATACACACATATAAGAAGCAAAAAAGAGGAACCAATAAAAACAATTTCACCTCATGTGGTGACATCCTTTACCTCTTTCATTTTCTCAAAGGCTACATTTAAGTAGTTTGCTACCGTACCTGCTGCATGCCCAACTCCATTTCAGGAAATCAGGTCCTTACACCACATTTTTCACTTTCGTCCTGGCCCTTATCGATTCAGTTGTTGTCCGACCACTCAGAAATATTTAACTTTATTCAAAATTGATGCATTGAAGACTCATGTCTTCCCCCCATAAAATGTTAAGGATAGATTCCTTCATTGCATACCTTAATTGTGACTTTAAATAGAGAGGTATTAACGGCCCTTTAAAACACTTTTGAAGTTGCCGGAATAGTAATTCCTGAGCCACAATCTAATACTCTGATATTTTGTTTCCCATATCGTTGTTACGCAGTAGAATTTTATTTCAACTACTGGTCGGATATTTGGGCAACTTCTATCGTGCTGCCATAGAATTTTCCACAAGCATTGTATAACGCCACGCTCTAACCTACGATGCAGCCCTGCGGTAGAGATTGGCATTGGCATTGGCATGCGTGTGGTCGTTCATTTGCAGCTTTTCCCTAAAAAAAAATATGTTTGACCCGTCCAAACGCGTTTTAGTAGATTGCGACAATCACGTGACAGGTTCTTCCTTAAATAATACAAGTCTACTTCTTTTTTCGCCAGCGATTACCGACGTCTGGAACTGTCCATTGCTCATTAGAGAAGCCCGGGGCTACCTTTGTCAATCATCCTTTCGCTCAGTTATCGGTGCACGTTGTACGACATTTATAGATTGACTGCTTTAGGTGGATTCAAATTTTGAGTACCTATATCGTCGGTGGCAGTGCGGTAATGCCGTAAGCGATCTGTTGCTGGTGTGTCACCAGGTTATTGATACTGGCTTTTTCATGTAATCGTACCACGGGTAAACAGATTGCCAAGCAGTTCCTTTGTGTGGTGTAAGCGAAGTCACAGCGCAGATGTATATACAGTTAACTTGTGACAGTCACCACCCTTTAAATGAGGTCGGCCTGGATGTATTTTATGTTTGTTGCCTTAATATCGTCGTCTCAGATTTTATACAATGTCCTTATTTGCTATACTTAATTTCTTACAGTAAGGTAAGCATTTCAGAAATTGCGAAATTAGAACTGAGGACATTTCCTTCAGAGGAATTATTCCTGGTAGGAGATCCCTGAGATGGCGCCACCTCAGTTATAAAACTAGAGCATTAATCAGAAAAAATAAACATCAACAGAGGCGTAAGACAAGGAGACATATTGTCACCGAAATTATTCACCCTCGGCCCTGTAAATATATTCAAACAAATAGACTGGACCGGTATAGGAATAAATGTAAACGGCACTGATTTTACTCATTTAAGATATGCTGACGATATAGTATTGATAGCGAAAGATGAAACAGAGTTAACAATTATGCTGAAACAACTTCATCAAAAATCTAAGCAAATAGGACTACAAATGAATATGAATAAAACAAAAAATTATGACAAACACTTTACAGCAAGCACAAGTAACAATAAATGGACAACAGGTCGAAAAAGTAAATTCGTTTATATACCTAGGACATACTCTTAAACTAGGTAAAGAAAATCAAGAAGCTGAGATAGACAGGAGAATAAACCTTGGAGGGAAAGCATTCGGAAAGCGGTCGAGCATTCTTAAATCGAAAAGTTTTCCAATTAAACTAAAAGCCAAAATATTTGACACATGCGTATTGCCAGTCCTTACTATGACATTCACAAACAGAATTGTGCACAAACTATTGAAAACACAAAGAGCAATGGAACGAAGGATGCTGAATATAAATTTACGGGACAGAAAAAGAAATGAATGGGTTCGATCAGTAACAAAAGTAACAGACATAGTAGAAAGAACAGCACGTCAAAAATGGAGCTGGGCTGGGCATATGACACTAACAACAGATGAGAGATGGACAAACAGACTATTATATTGGAGGCCACGTCTAAGCAAACGAAGTAGAGAACGTCCGATCAAGAGATGGTCCGATGATATTATAAATGTAGCAGGGAAGAACTGGATGAAACTAGCACGAGATAGGGAAATATGGAAAAAGAAGGGGGGGGACTATATCCAAAAATGGAGAGAAGCAGTCTGAGGAAGAAGAAGAAGAAGAAGGAGATCCCATTCTATCCCCTGCAGATGTATAAAAATAAAAAAGGGGAGGTTAGTAAACCGACCTCCACGTGGTGTCTCCTGCTTAACGCTAACAGGATTTTTTCAAGTACTAAATTTTTCGGCGGTGAATTGCTGGCGGTGAATTATTGGCGGTGAATTGCTGAGGCGGTGAACTGCTGAGGCGGTGAATTGCTGGCGATGAACTGCCGGCGATGAATTGCATGCAATGTATTGCTGGCGGTGAATTTTCCGGACACGCCTGCAGATACATCAGGTGGTACCTAACGAGTTACACAGATTCGTTTCCGTATCTTAAGGTTAACCATAACTACGTCCGTTAAAAACACTGTTAAAATAGAATAATTTTAACCCAGCATTCAGTTTATCTGTAAAACTTTTTGAACCCACTTTTGCTTGCTAACAATGTATAACGTAAACCTTTCCACTCCAAAATAAAAAAAATGTAAACCGTATTACCTTTGAAATCTTTAACAAATGACTGAAATAACAATAAGCGAGCAAAGAGCTGTCCTATATTAGGGAATGTACGCTAAAGGGTAGCTTTCTACAAGAAAAACTCCAGTAGAAACACTCCGTCGAATTTACGAGTTTCCCTGGGCCAGCCTAAATTTTTGTCGCAACCAATTAAACAAATTGCGTTTTGGTTTAACCCACACGACTTTAATTGTCCCCGGGGTGCGACTTCTACACTTTTTGGGCTGCCAGTTTTTGCTTCGCACCAGGGCTGCGAGAAAATTCGGGCCTCGAATTCGTTTTATTTCGAAGCTGGAGGTCCAATTTAAATTCGTTACTCGCTACTTTGGGTATTTATTACCAAATAAAGGGAAACTGCGACATAAAAGCAAATTCGTCTGCGTTATTTAATAATTCATGAACCGTTTTGTAGCTCGATAAGTGCTAAGCAAATTGCCTGTACTACAAAATAAGTTCCTCGGGGGTTGTAAAGGAGCTGTGGCGTTATTGTATAAAGAACGTAGCAGTTTTCAAGTTTCCAAAATTAAATGATTGGAAGGTTAAATATATTTTAAATAATTCAGTATGTGGTATCCTAATACAATATGAATACTTTTATTACATTTTTTTTATTTTTCTTAAAATTAAAAAAGTGTCGTCCATAAAATCATTTTATATTTCAACTTTCCCTGACTTCCCACGTTCAAAATAGATTTTCCCGTTGATCGTTTATTTACGGGTCTCATTAATGAATAGAGAATCGCCTATTAACGACCCTTATTAATGAATGATTTTTTATTAATGAACGATTTTTAAAAATGTGTTTATGTTGGTGGCACTGTAAGTCTATGTCAAATTCGAGGTTAGCAGGTTATGTTTTGCGTCAGTTTGTGTCAAAACTAACGCAAAACCTAACCTACTAACCTCGAATTTGACATAGACTTCCAGTGCCACCAACATAAACTGTGCCAACCTAAGAAAAAGATCACAACCATTTATGGTCACCCGGTACCATTAATGTCAAAACTTTTAAGTGTCAAATTCTTTTCATGGAATAAAATTAGATTTTCTTCAAATTAATAATATACGATCAACGGAAAATATTGTAACTAACCCGTATGTTAATCCACGATTAATAATCTCTACAATTACATATATTATAATGTCTCGATTATTAATCGCTCTCATTAACATACTTGTTTGTTAAATAACTATTACAATGACATTTATTGAAAGTGGTAAACAGCCAGCTATTACTTTGAATAAGAATCTTCATAATTACAGGCTACTGAAAATTATTTGTGTTCAGCTGTGTTATCGCAAGGCAACATAATTTTTAGCAAATTCAATGATCTATTTAATAGATCATTATCGCTTCTTTAACCGATTGCAAGATTTTATACCTTTTAGGGTCTGACATTTTTTCATATGATGGTTTCCTTCATGATTTTGATGTACGATCACTCTAACATTTTTGGTTTTATCTACATTTACAGTTCCGCTAATAACAGTATAGCGATATTAGAACCAAATAGTTGCGTGCTAGATTCATTTGCAAGGTTTAAAGCGGCGCTGTTTAGTACACCAAAAATAGTATTAATTGTTATAGTGTTTTCACTTTAGATATGTTACCTAGAACACTTTAATAGTATATTATGTAACAAGTTTTATAAACGTTACTTTAGTCACGAGCTTTTTAGGCACGAGCGGAGCGTAGCGCAGCGAGTGTTTAATAAACGAGTGTCTAGACGAGTTTATATAATGTGTTACATACTATACATTTTCTACGACCACAAATTTAGACAATATAACATTATATTATTTCATTCTGATTTTGAATTTTGCGTTACGTCAAATTGTGCTCGACAAACGTCAATGTTGACTGTTGAAAACTAACTTGATTTTAGTTTTGGCTATGGCTAATAAAGCAAATACTGTTTGAACCTAACTTCACCCCGTGACTAAAACATCGTTGCTAACTTCAGCCCGTGACTAAGAGGCTATTTAGCCACAGGTTATAAAGGCATGATTAAAAGGTCACTTAGCGACGTGTATGTTAGTATGTTAAATGTAATTTTTGTTACAGGAGTAGAAAAACATTGTTATATTGTCTTTTTAGTTTTATTTTGCAATTTCCTACAACAGTAGGTTCGGTTTTCATTACATGAACTACCAACACCTTCAAACGATCTTCTATATTAAATTGATAGACTGATGCCATATTTTCCTCATATGATCTTTATCCTTGCAATAGTCTGTGTAACTTAATAAGAAATTAATACTTTTACTTCCTTCTTTAGTTTTTAAAATAAATAGGTACTTAAGTTCAGAAAAACCCTTACGTTTTTCTCATTTACAAAATATACATAATGCTGACCGCAGTGTTGACTTTTTGGAGAACGTAATGGTGAAGATGAAACCTATAATGCAGAACACACGGTTTATGTAAAATAGGCCAATAAAAACCATGTACTCTAAATAACACCCTAATTAGTATTTATATCCTCGAACACGAGGAACAAGAAAATGGCCATAAGAAATTTACAAAGCCATTAATTTAAACTTGACCGGTTTCTATTGGTATGCCCCAGTTTAAACTGCTACATTAATGATAGGTGATCTATACAGCAAGCACACACATTGGGGCTGCCAGGTAAATAATGCTAGTGGGGTCAAACTGAACACCTTGCAGATACTCATAACTTCAGATTCTTGCACCAGAAGAATATACATATGATCAGTGACCTGATGATTTTGATATAGTAGTCGCCAAAAACTTTAACCTCCCTGTTCAACAATCTGTTGTACACGAACTTGACTCGGATCATCTTCCTACATTGATTACTTTTACGGATACATCCATACGTAGCTTAGTAGTGGCAATATTAGTAAAGGGTATGGTGAACTGGAATACCTTTCAAGAAATGTTAGACGAAATTCGTATTAATCCCTCTAAACTTGACAACTTAACTGATATAGACGCAAATGTTGATATCCTTACCAAATCATTAGTGAATTTTGAGAAAAGTCAACTGCAAAATTCAAATCATACAAAAAAAGCAACCCAATATACCGCCCATGTTCAGAGATAGTAGTAAGATTATAGATGGTTATGTTTTTACTCAACAAAGGCGCACACTATCACTAACTAGGTATACATTGATGTACACCTTTAAAATACATGTATGTACCACACTTTTTTGAACTTTGTGAAATTCATATTCGCAAAGCACTAATGCATATACAAAAGACTGAATAATTATGTAACCAACCAAGATATCATACCTAGAGTGCAATTTGGGTTCAGAACAAAACATTCAACCATCCACCAACTTCTAAGGATCACCGAAATAATAGAAAGGGGATACGAAGCAAAGCTATACACAACAATAGCCTTCCTGGACCTAACAAGAGCATTCGATGGAGTATGGACAGAAGGACTACTTTATAAGCTAATCAAGCTAAAAACACCCAATTATCTAATAAAAATCATATTATCCTACCTACATGGAAGAACATTCGCAGTAAGGTTAAACTCATCGCTTTCAACAACCAAGGATATAAAGGCTGAAGTCCCTCAAGGAAGTGTACTGGGCCCACTACTATTCAATATATATGTTCATGACATCCCAATCCAAGGTCAAGCGTATACTGCAATGTTCGCAGATGACACTGCGATCATTACACAACACCGCGAACTACCATTATCAACTACACGGTTGCAACAATCCGTAAATATAACATGCAACTGGTTTCATAAATGGCGAATACAGGTCAATCCAACAAAATTCAAAGCCAAAATCTTCACTCTCAGGCGGTTTAGCAATCCCGGTAACTTAGTGATCAACGAAAACCCAGTTACATGGAATCCAAAAGACTCGGCAATCAAGTATCTAGGTGTATATCTAGACGCGAGACTAATATGGGGTTTCCATCTGGACAAAAAGCTGAACCAGTTTCATGCGAGACTTGCGTTACTTTACCCACTAATAAACAAAAAGTCATCATTGCAAATAGAATGTACCAAAACTATTCACCTAGCAATACTTCGAATAATGACGTACGCATGTCAAATATGGGGCAACACTGCTAAAACTAACATGAACAAATTACAAACACAACAGAATAAAGTTCTCAGGATAGCAACCAAAGCTCCTTGGTTTGTGAGGAACAAGCAAATTCACAAGAAATTAAATGTTCCAACAATACAGAAATTCATAAAAACAACAAGTAAAAAGTTATTTAAAAACATAAATCAGTGTAACAGTGCGGCCTACTACAACCTAGGAAAAAAGAACACTCACACACGTCTCAAAAGAAAGTTAACGCAAGACATAGTATTAACGTCAGACTCTAGCTCCAGCAACAGTGAACTAAATTAAATAGTGACAGTCATAGTACTAATGTTGGACTCTAGCGCCAGTGACAGTGAACTAAATTAAATTGTGATAGTCAACCCGTAGGAAGGTTTTAAATATCTCTTCACCAAACTCAAGAACTACAAAGGAACCCACAAGACGACCTCATTAAAGACATTAAAGACAAAAATTATAAAACACATTACCATGTATAGCAAATAAATTGCTGATCTGGTTATATCTATAATAAGAAAAAAGCACCAATGATGTAACTTTAATGAACACGTCTGTACATACTTAACCTCATCAAACAAAGTAGTAAGCTGCGAAAGTTATCGCAAAGCACCCGTCAGCCCGAAATCAGCACTCAATTAGATAACATAACGCATTGCGTCAGAAGCGATGATAGTTATAGTTATAGTTATAGTTATAAAAAGAATATTGAAAACACGACAAAACGAAGCCATACCCACTCTTACCTTCAACAATGCCACACATAGTACAGATCCCAATAAAACCAATCTCTTCGCAGAATATCTTGAAGCAACATTTACCCCAGCAAAAGCTCAAAACAATAAAAACTTTTTCCATGACGTAGTGTTGCATAACGAAAGAAACTTATCCATTCCTGGGAATTTTAAGCAACCGACGGGCCCAGAAGAGCTACAAAAGTTTATTAAAATTGCTCCCAATTAAAAAATCACCTGCGTATGACTTGATGTCGAATGTAATTTTAAAAACCTGCCTAAAAAAGCTCTAGCGCATACGTATATCTACATTATTTAACGCCTGTATGCGAATTGGCTATTTCCCAAATTTATGGAAGTACACCTATATCCTTATGTTCCCTAAACAAGGAAAGAATAAAAAGATCACAGTAGCTATAAGATACTGAGCGCGAAGCGCGAAGTAACTAAAGCGCGAAGGTTATAAGACGATTCGCTACCGTGGTGTATATACTATTTTTTGCACTACCAAACGGCTTAATACCTAAATTCTCAACAAATTTCTAATAGTTATTTATTAGACGAGTGTAGAATGTTACACAATGTGTAATTCCACACTAGTTTAATACAAAATTTTATCCAACACCTCCATTTATATTGTTCATGTAGGTAATTATTTTGGAAATTTATTTGACAAATAAACGGGGCTGCGCGCGCAATTGCGCGGTCTACCCTATTCAATTTACCACTAATTTTAGGCCTATTACGTTGGGCCATTCCGTTCTGTTACACACTACGGCCCTGCCTCCCCCTGCCTTCCACCTGACCAAAGAAGGGAGCCCTCGGGGATCCGCCCCTCTCCAAGGGGGCCCTCGGAGATCCGCCCCTCTCCAAGGAGTCCTTGGGACTCCGCCCCTTTCTAAAGGGACCCTTGGGGCTCCGCCCCTCTCCAAGGGGGCCCTCGGGGCTTCACCCCTCTCCAAGGGGGCTCTTGGGGCTCCGCCCCTCTCCAAGGGGCCCTCGGAGCTCCGCCCTTCTCCAAGGGGCCCTCGGGGATCCGACCCACTTCAAGGGGGCCCTTGGTGCTCTGCCCCTCTCCAAGGGGCCCCCCGGGGTTCCCCGCCTCTTCAAGGGGCAATCGGGGCTTTGCCCCTCTCCAAGGGGGCCCTCGGGGCTCTGTCCCACTCCAACGGGGCCCTCGGGGCTCCACCCTTTTTGAAGGAAGCCCTCGGGGCTACGCCTCACTCCAAGGGAGCCCTCGGGGCTCTGACCCTCTCCAAGGAGGCCCTGGAGGTTCCAAATATTAATTTGAATAGAAAATAGTGTTGCATCTAATTTTTATTATTCATGGTATCTTTCTACATTCTCTCACTATGGACTTTTTGAATATTCTCTCACTATTGAATAATATATCACATTACTTATGCAAAATCAACATAATAATAGTGTTATTATATGAAGGTGTTGGAAAAAAAAGTATTCTTATACATTCAACGCAATTTGGTTTCAGAAGAGGGCACTCCACGATACATGCTATAGAACGTATAATCGAATAATCAAACGTGTATATGACCAAGAAGTTTGATAAAATTTGGTTGGAAGGGCTAAAATACAAACTGCTACAGATTGGCCCAGAGTGTCAGAGTACTTATGTGCAATAGTCCTTCCATTTCTGCAGAACAGGAGATTTGTCAAAACTATAGCTGCAGGTATCCCGCAAGGAAACATCCTTTGTCCGACACTATCAAATATTTATCCCACGCCCACATACGAAAGCCGTTCGTTATCATAACGAAAGTGTTTGTTATGAAATAGTGTACAATTCACAGTTATACAGTGGGCTAAATATGTCATTTTACCCTAAAAACTACTGAAAATATGTCATCTTAACCTAAAAATGATGGGCTTGCTGTGAGTAAAAATATGACAGTAAGTAGTACGTATTTTCCTCATAAAAGAATCCTCGAAGTGACATGGTGCTCACCAGATTAAGTAACTACGAACCAGATTGGCCATGTGATAATTGACAGGAGGCATGCCTCTGACATAATAGATGTTCAAATAAAAAAATTAATGGAA
This sequence comes from Agriotes lineatus, assembly GCA_940337035.1. Taxonomy (NCBI): domain Eukaryota; kingdom Metazoa; phylum Arthropoda; class Insecta; order Coleoptera; family Elateridae; genus Agriotes; species Agriotes lineatus. The sequence continues at coordinate 97,313,631 of OW679200.1, read as the reverse complement.
TTTAGTGGTAAAAATATCTTAACGTTCCTAATAATAATACTGAGATAATTAATGGAAACCCTTGGTAATGAAAATTAAATGAATTTTCAAATCAAAAATCATTACCGGCGGTGGGATTCGAACTTCAACGCCTGCGAATGCGATTTCAACGCTTGGTAGTAGTCCGCTGGCAATCCGACCGTTTGTAGCATGCGGCCACCCAGGATTTCCCACATCCGTGCGCTACGGCTTGCAATAGACACAACGTACTTATCGTTACCTCCTTATATCTATTTTTCAACATTTATTCCGTATCTGTTAGGTCTCATTTTCGTCGCGTGTAAAGTCTAAGCTATGTATTAAAATTATTACTTTTAGCTATTTCTCGATCAAAGCAAAAATAAACAAAATACATTTTTTAAGGTGCTTACTGTTGAGTCCAAAATAAGTCCTTTTTCATCAAGGGTAAAAACACCAGCCATTGCAAGGCATTACTTTCATTTAGGTAACATTTTTTGAGTAAAAGCAAAAATAGTAATAATTTTATTTCTTTTTTCGAAATTTTCTCGGTTTCATTCCTGGAAGGCATATAATAATAATGGTGAGGCACTAACACTCCATGAAGGAGCTTGGCCTGCAAGGCGGAAGGTTAGAGCTTCCGTATCCTCGCTCTCACACCCGACTGTCGCGTGTCAAATTCATGACACGTGGTGATGTGGTGAGCACCACGCATTAGACAGCCGCATTATTACCCCTTGTTCTTTCGAACGCAGGTTCCCAATTATTTAAAGCGACTGGGTAGGCCGCCCGCCAGGCATCGATCTGGGATTTGAACTCCAGACTTCCGCGCCGCAGTCCGATGCTCTAACCATCTGAGCCACGCTGGCGCTCGGAAGGCATATAATTGGCTTGGAAAATATCGGATGGCTCCAAGAAATAGTTTTCGAGTTATACCGAGGACGAGACAAACAGACGGACAGACAGACAAAATTGAGAAAACCTATTTTTCATCATCTAGGAACCCTGAAACGTGAATATCTGAAGAAATCTCGGAAGGTGATGTTTTCGAGATTGCAATACTTCCTTCGTCCTTTAAATGAGGAATGTAATAAGAAGGTTCAACGTCAAGTACAAGATACTTGTCAGTAGAGAGAGAAAAATGAGAACTAGAACAAATTTGGATATTTGAAAGTAGTATTAATTAAAGAAGGAACTTTAAATGATAAAATTAATTTAAAAATTACAGCAACGGGTAAACTATTATTAACAGCATAAAATCTAGCTTTTAAATAAAAAGGAAATTTCGAAAGAGGCTGTAAAAAAATTAATAAAGCCTATACTTACATATGTACGAGAATTCTGAATAACAGAGCAAAGATAGAAAAGCAGACCTAGAAGTATCAGGTTGTATATTATGATTCCTTATTAAAATAGAAGAAAAACCACGAAGAGACAGAAAGAGATTGAATACTGTACTAGTTAAAGCGAGACAACTACTTTGGCTAGAACACTTAATGAGAATGCAAGAAGATAGATTAGTAAGACATGTTTGTGAAGCTAATGAGTTATAAAAGAAAAGAAGGGAAAGACGAAGAAGGGCCTGAAATCAAAAAAAATATTAACTGCAGCAGAAAGAAGAGAAGTTAATGGAGAAGATAAAAATACTTGCATGAGGCAGAAAGAAATGGAAGGACCTCTACAAACTCGACTGCAAATTGGCTTTACAGGGCAAGATAGAAAAGCTTTTTTTAAAACTAAGTAAGCACACTTTCAGAATATAATTTGTTACGTTATCAAATGGTTATAAAGACACTAAAGGGTGGGGGGAGTGCCACTTGCTTCAACATGTCCGGGAAATGCAAACGCTTACCCTTGAAATCTCACAAAACTGGCTAAAAGCCACGGCTTGAGACGCTCAGGGAGATGGACGTGGTCCTAGAAACGGTACACCACAGAGCAAGCGTGACGGTATGTATAGGGTGTAGCAACATAAATGGGCGCGACGAGATTAAGACTTGAAACCCACGCTTAACCGAACCCTAGAAGCCAAACGGGGTAGGATATTAGTGTATAGCCAACGACTCCCAACATATCTAGCGACAAGTGCACCGACGTACCTGCGACATTTCGAAACTGCTTTCAGGCTCCACTTCACCTAAAATCTGACACAGTGTATAAATCAATCTGTAAATAAACATGCACAGGCTCGTAGGAAAATCATAAAGCAACGCACAGTATACCGCTCTATTGGTTCAACATATTACAGCACGCAGTCAGCGTACATGGATACAAATGTCAAATACAAGCGGGCACTATGATCTAAGAGCCCAGCTGGGAAGTCGCCTTACTACTAAAATAACAATAGGTACACAGCGCTAAAGTGGGCGGCCGGCTTGTAAACACGAACGATTAATTTAGAATAGCCGGAGCTATTAACATGCATGACTAATGTATATTAGCCGGAGCTGTCAACATGCAAGATTAATTACAAATATAGCTCAAGTCGTCTGGGGGCTTCTAAACATGAATGATTAATTTAAATACAACACGAGCCGTCTGTGGGATTGTAAACATGAATGATTAATGTAGATACAACACAAGCCGTCTACTGGCTAGTAAACATGAATGACTAATTATAAATACAACACGATCCTTCTGAGGGCTTGTAAACAGGAATGATTAATTTAAATACAGCGAGAGCCATCGGCTGGCTTGTAAACATAAATGACTAGTTATAAATACAGCACTCTACCTTAATTAAGCGGCTGTGCCAGGCGTCGCTAGAATAATCGGGTTGTGGCTTGAAGTTGTGGGTGTGTACGCGTCTCCCTTATTATCAGGGAATGATGCAGACCTGTAGTTCGCACGGTCGAAAGGATCCCGACCATGTGGAGGACAAATAGGTATATCATCCAGGCTTACGAAAAGAAGCGAGCGACGGTGGCCATCAATAACGACAACGACACTAAAGCACCCAAAAGCACGACCCTTCACTGTCACGGCCCGTCAAGAGCTCTCCAAAAACCACGCCACGCGGTCCCAGACAGACACGCAACGTGCATGGGAAACCGGTTAGTAGCATGGTCTGTGCACCTGTGACCAATCGCGAGGCGAGAATAACCAGCTCTACGAACTTTCTAGAACAATACTGTGTTCGAAATCTTTAAAATTCTAAATAAACCAAGACAAATAATTATGAACGAAAAAATTAAAGTGGCCGTCACAGTTGCTTGAAATTGTGAACCACCAACTGCCTGAACACCATTTGATGAACTAGCACACGTAGGAATATAACTGGAAAACCTATATACAGCGAAGTTGTAATTATTAAACAGAAAATACTCCAAGAAGTGCAATTTAAAAATGACCAAATTGCAAGGATAAGTTATTGAAATAAAAGTTGAAAAAGAAGAGTTGTTTATTCTATAAATGATTAAGGCTAGGTGACTGTCATTTATGTTGGTTATAAAATGCAAAAACAATGCCAGATCCAATTGAAATTCTAGAGTCGCCCAAAACCGCTTTCTATCACAAGCTTAATAGAATCCAATTAAATGGATAACAATTTAAGGATAATATGTCCTTTATCAGGTTAAAAGCCGGAATGTCGCGGTTAAACCACTATCGCGAGCGTAGGTCGATCACTTTTCAACTATTCGGATATTTGACAATTCAATTACGGTCCAAGCACCATCGGAGTGCACCCAATAATTGAATCCAGTTCGATTTTTGCAGAATCAACGTTTACATTACTTCACCTTGTTTGTATGACCAAGGCGGACTGCTGGATCCGTTATTTCTCCAAGGAATTAGACCTTCCCGTCCCGGACGCACACAGCCCGCGGTTTAGAAACTCGACGAATCATTACTTATTTTGAATGGGACATGAATACTACCGCGTTATTTGTTAAATTCAACTAGACACGTCCGTAACTCACGCTAAAATATGACGGCGCTTTCGTTAGGAAAAATTGAGCTGCCTCTATTGCAGCTCAGATTTGCAAACAAGAACCGTAGAAATACGGAGATACGTAACGAGAATTGATTGTTTTGATTCTGTGCACCGAAAGCGCAGCCTGAATGTTAATGCAGGCTTTCTTATTGGTTTTGTAGGTTAAACTCTGTAAATTACCGGCAAATTCAATAACTTGGTAATGTTTCTGGTTCCTGGAAGATAATTAGCCGCAACTTGTTGCAGAATTGCTGTAATAACAGCTGTTGCTGCATCCCTACAATATGAGTTGTATTTAATTGTTTATTTTTTATTTATATAGGTTGCTTGTTGGTGCTTACTACACAATATACCCTCAAAATACAGTGTCTCCTGTTCAACAGCCAATCTCACTTACTGGTACCCTGTTTTTGAAAACGAAGCAGGAATGATGAAATATGGAGCTATAACCTGTGAACTCAAAGATGCAGTCATGAAGGAAGATGCAGAAACTAACACCCCCACAGGCCAATAAGTAGTCGAAGAAGCCCAGCTAAGATTATTATGTGCTATTGAACAACTTTTCGCTTACTATGTCAAAACTGAGAGGCTTGCGTAACTGATTCAGCTCATTACCCACACAGCCTTTCACGTCCACGATGAATCACTCGCATAGAGCGAATTATTCCGAAAGTAAAATACCCTTCTATCGTACTAGGATCTACGAGGTAAATCATTGTGAAGCTAATGTATAACATACACGAAAATATTTTTTTATCGTCACCGCTGCTAACCCACGTACACTCTACGATACTCCACATACTACATACTACACCGGTATAACTTGATGTCGATGGAGTTGCAATCAGTAAGATAATAATTCTGGGCGAAGAAAGTAAATAGGAATGATATATATTTTGGAAAGGATGCCTGGAAGAAATAAACAATAAGATACACGCAGTAGACCTCATCATAACTCAGTTGCAGCTCGATACACATTTCGAACACTGATGAAACATTTTATCAATAACTGGACGACCTACTAATTAAAATCCTAATGCATCATTCTTTTAGGGGACCTTAAGGGCCTCGTTGGCAAAGAAACTTAATATGGTTATTGGAAGACGTGGCTAACAAAATGCACTAAACTTACACTGCTATTAGCCCCCCTACCACAACCACATAACACATATTACAAGAACGATACAAAACTCAAAAAAACTTAGCAGCACCCAAGACCTTTTCAACTCTAAGCTATCTGTCGGTCCCCCTGGAACTTCTTCCGCATGGTTTCAGGGGTGCAGGCGTTGCTTAAACTATCATGCCTTAACTAAGTTCAATCGGAACGCCTAGAATTCGAACTATCGCCCAAACGTCCCGTGTTTCACTGTGACCTCAGCTGTAGCGGCGTTAACCACCGATTCACCCCGAACACCCAAGGTGTAAGCATTGGCATCGCGTATTAGTTTCCAAAATGTACGTAAAGCTTTCCCATGGACGTAGCCACTTTTTAGATAAGAATTAGGTCAACACGAGCTGCTTCGCAGATATTAATGTAATCGCCGTACTAAGAATATAACAATCTGTAACCGCCCTTCACAATCGCTGTCGTAAAGATATTAAGCAGGCAGTGACATTGAAGGAAAGTAAGCAACAAGACTGGTTCTAGAAAACAAGCAACGTTCACTTAAAAAGCTCTACAGTCAGCTTAATGGCAAAAAGCCCAACAAACCATTCCACAGTCATGACAAAGAATAAATGAGGTCAAAACAATTGGTGGAGAAAAAAAGGGAACCAGCCCAACGTTTCTTGTAAGCCATTAAAGAGGTCTACAAACCTACAACGAACAAGTACCACTCCACTCGAGCTATGAATGGCCAGCTACTGAAGGGAAAGTTTAGGAATGATGGGAACTCTACTACTTGCAAATCCCGAATCAAGAAAAAGTACCTATAAGACGAGATTGTAAAAGCTCTCAGAAACTTGAAAACAACAAACTTCCTGGCGAAGATGGGATTTTGAGTAAATGGCATTGTCACTTCAGTAACAAGTATATTGAATCTCATTCGAACCCAAGAGGAAGTAGGAGACTATTTAAACAACGCAATGATAGGAAAGACTCGTAAGAAGAGAAAAGACCAGGAAAACATAGCTAACAGACTGCTTCTATACATTTAAAAGTCTATACCGGACTCTTAAAACAATTTTAGACAACAGGGCCCACTACATATTTAACATATCTCCAAATTTGTCAATGTATATAAACGTCTCCATGAGAATAACTGGGTCCAGATTCTATACGGTGGGTAATCTAATTTTTTTTAAACTAGGACGGGTGTCAGACATGGCTGCATCCTGACTCTCCTCTTATTTCATATATTTATGAGAGGACTCGCCAGCATTATGGACAGAAAACTGGAGGGCAAGCATATTGCCAATAGTTATAGAACAGCCAATCCAACCTATGCTGATGACCATAAATTAATAGCGCACACATCTGAAGCAATTCCGAGCATCTTGAAAGCATATGATTGGAAGTGGTACACTGCTTTGTCCTGCATATAAACAAAACTAACATCAGGACTACTTCTAAAAATCCTAACCAACGAGGCATCTTTTTGGCATCTACGCCGGTCGTTGGGTATTTCATAACCATGATCTACAGCACAGTAGTGACTCTAACGCTCATCTATGGATGTGCATCACCGCATATTCGAGGAAGGGGTGATAAAAAGAATGAATTGCTGTACAAGAAAGGTTTGTCACTAGGTTTCACCTATGATGGACAAGCCATCTCATGCTATTAAGTGATTATAGCTTAGAGAACATTACCAAGAATCTCAGAAAAAGAATACCAAAAACAACACTACAAGAAAATGTTTATTTGAACATCCGCAGCAATACAATCAAAATCAATTTCCTTCTTGAATTTATTTTAAATATTTCAGTTTCAGTTCCTCTAATTTGAAGCGTAATATTTTTGTAGTGAACATGATGTCATAGTTTCTCTTCCAGATTATTTTCAGTTCGGTATTTTATTAAGTTATCCCTTCTGATTACTCTTATAACTCTTTTGTAGCTTTTTTCGATATTGTTATTTAAAAATTGCTAATGTAATTCATAAAAATCTGCAAAGGGCTTTACTCAGAACTTCCCTCGCGAGTGGACATTGTAATCCTAAACAATTTTAAAAAGCAAAGAAAAATAAGTGTGAAATTATCTTGACGTTCGAAATAACACTGAATCAATAAAATTAAACACTTGGCAATGCGATCTGAATCAATTTCAAATTAAAAAATTTACTGGCCATGAGATTCGAACCACAGCACCTGAAAACGCGAATTTAAATCCGGGCACCCCATCCACGGGCCCATCAAGGACTTCTCCTGGCTTTGCCATCCACGGTTGTGTTTAACAGGACGGACTTGTTGTTCAAACTTTTCGGATGTTTTAGGACATTGCCTTGTATCTGTTGGGCCACATTTTTGTCAACTGTAAAGCCTGACCTGCGTGCAAATTATTACCATTGTCTATTTCTCAGTTAACGTAAACATTTAAAAAAATTATTTTCTAAGGTGTTTACACTGTATATATTTGTTTGAAATGTACCCGGTTTAATGCCAGGTAGACATATAATATGCATGGAAAATATCGTCTTCCTCCAACAAATAGTTTTCAAGTTATACCGTATAACATTTTTTGCGCTATTTTTGCGTTGTATATTAGGTACACATATTTTTTGCCTAAATGAAGTGCCCGATTGTTGTTTCCACAGCAATCAAACACCATTCAATTTTCTATAGCAAACCTAGGAGCATTATATTTGCCGGGCTCGGTAGCTCAGTGGTTAAGCACTCTCACTACTGATCTAAGGGCCGCGAGTTCGTTCCCAGGTCTCGGTAAGGTTTCTAAAAACAAGAAATGCGGAGGGAAACCTACAAAATTCCATCATTCGGAAGTGATGTAAAGCCGTGAGCCCCATGTTACTACGATGTGCATCATATAAAATATCCCTTAGTAGGGTTTGAACTCCGCAAACTTAAACATAGTCTATAACAAACGACAAACAAAGAAACCGTTATATTGATAACGGACCAATTATTTTCTGTTGTCATACCAACTAACAAGAATACAGAAAGTTGACCCTTTCATCATAAATAACGAACCCGAAAACAAGCAGAAATAGGTTGGTAGCTCAAAAAACGCGTTGGCGGCCAGTAAGATAGAAATAAGTAGGGGTCCACCTTTTGGATCGCAAATAAGAACCATTTTTGGAATTAAAAGGCAATAAACGGTTTTTCTCAGAACTTTGCACATGCAAACAAAGAGTGGTAGTATTGTTTAGGCTTTGTTTGTAGACGGTGCCATTGTTGTATAGTTATATAATAGCGATGTAAAGTAGTTAATAAATAAATACAATATGTGAACGAGTTTGTTTTTCACTCCTGCTTCATATATTCACTATATTCACTAGAACACTGCAATAACTAAAAGAAATAACTAAAATAATGCTAAACATCAGCAATAAGGTTATTTACAACGACGACAATCAAGCATGGAAAAGTATTAATGACTCAGACAAACATCAATAACGCTGCGTTCATGGACACAAAACGATCTCAAAATAGTAATTTACGATACAAGTTCGTAAAGCCACTTTTTAGTCACGAGTGGGGTAGAGTTAAAACGCGAGTGAGCGAGCGTTTTAAGCCCCGCGAGTGACTAAAGATGCTTTACGCATGTGTATTGTACAATATTTTATCTACGATAGAATCTAGAAAACACGGTAAATATAAAAAAAATGAAATGTAAATTAGGATCACCAGCAACCGGTTGTAATTTTGCGTGTTTTAAGAATTTTAAAAAACGTTGCTACTGACAACGTGCCTAATGAAATCTTTTAAACACGTTACTACTGACGACGTAAACTAATGGAAACATGTTATTAAACAGTCGTTTTACAAATTTAAAACTGCCAACTAAAAGGCAATTTTACACACTGTCGTAGATACAATAAATTATTGACATGTTAGTTAATATAATGAACTCGACACACGACTAGTATACGGGTCACGAGAGCAAGAATATATGGTATGAATGAGTGCCTGCGGTATCGATCAAGTGAAGTTATAATAGTATATTGAAGTATGAGTGGATAACAAGGGTTTATAACACGCACGAGTTTTTGAGCACGACGGCGCAGCAGGAGTGCTCGAAATAGAGCAAGTGTTTTAAAGACCAGTTATCCACGAATACTTTACGCTGTTTTTTTTATACCTGCAATACTAGAAATAAATTACGGACTGAAAACTTAGAAATAATTTTTGTCGTGATAAATCGAGAGGGCATAATAATATTGCTACTATAGTTACGAGAATTGTTTACGTTTTTGTCGAGTCCACGTCCGTTGTTGCATACAGTCGTGTCAACAAAATAAGGATAGCGATGAAGTTATAATGTTACCTATATACCTTGTTTCCTTGACAATCTTTAAAGCTCGGCGTGCTTTAATCGCCTGTTTTCCCACTCTCAGGCGTGCTTTAAACGGCGATTCTGATGCAGGTATAATAAAAAAGCCATTAAAACAAACGCTCAATCAGCGCTTAATCAAAACTGACTCGCGAATACGGTCATCGAGAAGTCCTTATCGAACGCGACGCTGTCATGTAAAGAATTAACAAAAGTAGCGGTCGTTTCTAATACACAGTCTCATCCTTAATCACCGAGTAATGCATGTTACTTTATACATTTAGGTTAACCCGTTTATGATTGTTGTTACAATTAAGAACGTAAAGGCAAAATAGTATACTACGTTTGACGATCGATAAGTGTCTTAGAAAAGGCCGAAAAAAGTTAGAAGAACGAGGACCGAAGAGCCGGGTCTTGCTCTAGTAACGTAACTAACGATCGAGTCTCCAACAAAAAAAATTCCGATATCAATTAATAAAAATAAAAATACAGTTGAAGATGACAAATGTTGTTTGCCCAAATAAAATATAACTAAATACAAAGCGATGTACCATGACTGTCCTAAGACCGTTATGTTCATAACTGGTTTGTTATTTTGTTGTTGTAATACCAACCAACAAGAATACGGAAAGTTAACCGTATCATCACAGATAACGAACCCAAAAATAAGTCAAAATCGGTTGATACTGCAAAAAATTATAAACAGTAAAGTTTATATAAAAATCAAATTCAACCAACAAAAAAAGACTGTTAATGGAATTCTGTTTATGATAGTTTAACAGATGAGGCTCACATCGACTTAATATTGCCAATGGTTGTAATTCCGCAAACTAGGAATTTTCCTTGGAAGCGCGAGGCCCTCATACTATTAAATAGATCTGAACTTCCATGGCTTAGTTGCATGTCTGAAGAAGCCTGAAAAAGCCTGAAGAATCTACGGCTTCAATCCGTTCAGCGAGCTCGTGCTGTGATTTCGAGCGTCATGTAGCTTCAGAAATACAAATCCGAAGGGTGTGAGTTTTAGAAAAAAAAATAGCGACCCAAATAATGTATCTCACCTCAAAATTAAGCTTTCGATTTTTTTAAAAAGCGCGTTGGATTACTAGACCAATTATATGACCTACAACGCACGCCGGCGTTTGAGATTGTCAAATCTACGGCACGCAGAGTGAAAAAGTGACAGTGACAAGCTTCGGATCGTAACAACCATTAACAACGTCAGTTGTTTACATCGTCTAGATTCCAACAGAAGCAAGTAGAAACCTCGCCGTGGAACCAGTTCTTGATCATGGTATAATTATATCCAAATATTTAAAAAATACACAAAACTGTACTACGATAATAGCATTCGAGAATTGTATTTTGCATGGGGCCATAACTTTACAGATTAAAACAAGCATTCCTTGATGATATTTAGACGTATTTGAAACAGAAAATATGCTTTACTTAAAAAACATTTTTATCTGCCGCTTCAGAGGGCGCACGAACACCAATCCAACATTTTAGTTACGATTTGCGACTCAGAATTTTATGACCAATATCGCCACGTGTAGTTTTTTCGTTAATTTATATACACCCTATATATAGGCCCACCATTTTACAGCACATGGGTTAACAGGAAACCAAAAAGTTCTTGATTAGTAATTCGTAGTAAATCATTAGTAAATCGTTAGTAGAAAACTTGAGAGTAATATATATTTCTAAAGATAGGGTTACTGTAATTCTTAAAAAAAGTAGTTAGAAGCTGCATTGCAATTATGTATTGATATGAATATACTGCCAACATTTAATAATTAATATTCAGGCTGCCTAACTTAAATGTACGCAGCTTGAAGCAGGTGAGTATGCAACACACATTACATCTAGACTGTGAAATGTAATGTGTGTTGCATACTCACCTGCTTAAAGCTGCGTACATTTAAGTTGGGCACCCTGTATTAATATAATACATTATAATCATTTCAAACTCAAACGACAAGGAGCAACGTCTAAACTAAATTTCAAATAAGAATGCAGTAGGTGGCGCTCTAAACTCAAACACAGTTTGACACTAGGAAAATGTAAGCTTGTTTAACTGCTCGTGTTTTACAACAATTTTGTTCTATATCATTCAAATCAACGCTATAGGTCAGCGTTTTTGTCCACTTTGTATCAGTTTTCGTTTTATATTATTAGGATTTATTACTATTGTCAAATTGACAATTTTAAAAAATATATGACTTTCAGATGGTTGTAATGATGACTTTGTTTCGACTAATCACTGCCATAGTGTTAATTACTACCTAGTTCCAAGTACTGTATGCTTATTTGTTTATTATAGCTTTATATTTGCTCTGTTTAAACATTAAGCATCGGTACTAAACGCAGTTTAGAATTTAGTAAAACTTGCAAGCTATTGACTCTATTCAATACATCATAACTGTATAGTAAATTATAACAAATAATTTTATTCGCAAAATATTGATGGAACGATATTTTCAATGTTAAATCTATTGTAATACCTAACAAAGCAACCTGGTAAGGAAGCACAAATCTTAATTAAAATTCTAGTTAAACAAGATTAAAGAATATGAAAGCAGAAGGAGCGCTTTGAAGGGCTTTCGCAGCTATTGTTCTACGATCAAAGCATTAAATGAGGGCTTTCTGGGTATTGTTAATCGCAACATGAATATTTTAATAGAACAGAAATGTGTTTTCTCTGCGTAGAAACGGATTTTAATCACAAATAATGTCTATTTTCCATGATGTACTTCCCATTACTTTAAAGTTCTTATAATACAGTAAAGATAGCTCAAAAATGGTCAAAACCCAAACATAAAAAAGAGTCTTACTCTGCTGCAAACTGTTCAGTACTCTCCTCTTAATAAGTGGTAAAAAGTTGCATGACCTTCCGCTTCGGGTTTAGGCGGGAGGGGGTGGAAATGTGGAAAAATGGTAAGTTTCAACAGTTTTTCGTAAATATCTCGTTAACTATGAAGTTTAGCGCAAACTCTATTTTACACAAAATTAATCTTCAAAATGCAAAGGAGACATTCAGCGTGGTATCGGGGAAAGGAAGGATGTTCTATTTCTTCAATATATAGATATAATTTCCCCGATACCACGCTGAATGTCTCCAATGCAGTAAACTTTGTATTCTTGGTAACCTTTCTTTGGTACAGCCATCTTCAACTGTTTGTTGGCTGGAGCATGAACAACCAACAAGACCAATAAATCGGTGGGATTGCCAATCACGATAGCCTCTTTTTCCTTTTTTGATTCGCCAATTGCAGTAAAAGCGATCTTGGTGTCAGCACTACCTTATGCCTGAATCACTTTGAAGCCAGCTTGCTGTATATTGTGATAAGGGCAATTAGTTCCATCGTGTTCTTACTATTAGTTAGAAATTCTGCTTGTCCAAGAGTGACAATAATTGCATCTTCCACTTTCACTTCAACATGTGTAGTAGTAGATGATCTGCGCAAATGTTGTTCATCTATTGTGCTAGGTTCTTCACCATAACCATCTGGCCTCCCCACTTCCCTGAAGCTTTTAAATAATACACTTGGAGCGAATATTACGAGTTCATAAGCGTTCATGCATTTTTTGGCCAAACAGAAAAAGTTACATTGTTACCCCCTCCATACTCCGTAATCCTTTACTGGAGCGCAAAAATGCATAAGATCTTAGAAAAACTTCTTGAATCCGCTGTTTATGAGCAAATATCAAATTATTTCAATGTCAATAAGTTGTTTATGTCCAATCAATCTGGTTTCAGGGCGGGTCACTCTTGTGAATCGGCTTTGCAGTTTACGATATCTCATATTAAAGAAATGGTTGATGACAATAAGTTTGTTGTTATAGTTTTTCTTGATTTGAAACGTGCATTCGAAACCGTCGATAGACAAATTTTATTAACAAAATTAGAAAATTATGGGCTCTCTGACTTGGTTTTAAAATGGTTTCAAGAATATTTATTTGATCGATTTCAAAAAACTAAAATTAACTATACAACATCTCAACAACGGGCTATTAACAGCGGAGTCCCGCAAGGAAGCATCTTAGGGCCACTTTTATACCTTATTTACATTAATGACATTGATCTGTACCACTCATGTGACCTAATTAACCTATTTGCGGATGACACTTTATTGCTGACTTGTGACAGGGACCTCGAAACTGCAATTGCCAAAATGAATACTGAATTGACTAGGATATCCACTTATTTCAATATTAATAAACTTAAATTAAATGTTAAAAAAACAAAAGCTATGATAATTGGTAAAAGTACTCAAATTGTAGCAATTGATTGGACTGGTATTAATTTGCTGATTGACAATGTGAAAATTGACTTTGTAAAAGAATACAAATATCTAGGAGTTGTATTGGACAACACACTTTCTTTTGCCAAGCATTTTGAATACACAGTTAAGAAAATTAGTAAAAAACTATTTTTTTTCACTAGAATTGCCAAAATGACTTCTTTTCAAGCTAAGGCAATTATTTACAACACCATTATTCAACCACATTTCGATTATTGTCCTTCAGTGTTGTTTTTATTAAATAATTCCCAAATTGGTGTCCTCCAGAAGCTGCAAAATAGGGGAATGAGAGTTTTACTATCCGTAAATAGATATACTGCAATTAATAGTATGCTTTCCGCTTTGCAATGGTTTTCGGTATCTGAAAGGCTCAAATTTTTAACCATGACATTTATTTTCAAGATAGTTAATGGACTCCTTCCAAGTTATTTTGATTCTTTCGTCTTATACAATAAGGAGGTTCATAACCACTTTACTAGGCAGTCAGACAATCTTCACGTATATCGCTCATCTTCTGTAAGAACTAGTAACTCTTTGGTAAAAAAAGGATTTATTCTGTTTAATGATTTGGATAATGAAATCAAAAATGCCGTTACTGTAAAAGAATTCAAATATAGATATAAAAATCGGTACATGTTAAGATAAAACTTATTATATTGAAAATAAATTGCTGTTGTTTTATTTTGTAGTTATGATATACACCCATCAGTTGCTCAATGTATTAACTAATTTCTTTTTTGTTAAGCCGTTAGATTGTTTGGTTTATTGTAACATATAATGTGTAAACATTGAATAAATAAACGTTTATTATTATTTATCATTTATATTATAAATTAAATGTAGATTAATTTTGTGTAAGATAGAGTTTCCGCTAACCTCATAGTTAACAAGATATTTGCGAAAAACTGTTGAAACTTACCATTTTACCACATTTCCACCTCCCTATCGCTTAAACCCAATGAGCAAGGTGGTGCAGCTTTTTACCACGTACTAAGATGAGGGCACTAAACAGTTTGCCGCTGGGTAGAACTTTTTTTATGTTTGGGTTAAACCCTAGTTTTACTGTACTATTATGGCAATATTTAAGTTAAGCGATAACCAATGATTTCCTTTACATTATAATTCTTCCGAATATTACGCTAATGGTGGGCATAGAATTAGACGATAAGAGATTACAGTTATCAGATATTCGTATAGCAGTATCATGCTTACTCTAAAGAGGAGGTACCTAATTTCTAATTGCTCAGGCCATATACCCTACAACTGACATACTTGCCTTCATAATCATTAAAAAGGTTCTCCTCTTCGGCATCGCCAAAAAAGTCCCCATAATTCAAATCGGCAATTTGGCGTTTCTTCAAGTTCCTCTCTCTTAATACTTCTTTGTCACTTTCATCCACGTTCAAGTTATCTTCCAAGTTGTTTTCTAAATTTACCATACTCGTCGAGCTGAACGAGCGCTTTGTTCCTGTTTTGGATACCAAATCTGAGTGCGTATCATCTGCTGTGGCAATTGTGCCCACTAGTGAAGCTCCAAACAAGAGCTGAAAAATAAATGTTGTGATTCTCTTTTGACGAACAGTCATACTGACAGCTGTGCTTTTGTTTTGGGCAAGTGAGGCCTGACATGGCAATTTTATTATGAATCTTCTCAATTGAAAAATATGGAATTAAACCACAATAGGTTGTTTATTACGTTCACAGTCCACCAAATCTAAAAATATCGACAGAAGTGATATTTCCCACAGATCTGTCACGCTTTCGTAACGCAGTTAATTATTTGCATTCAATAGGCCTGCTAGTTTTTAGTGGAGATGTCCATCTCACTGTTACCATTAGCGTGGTATACGCATAAAGACTTTCCAATTTAATTTAGGTTTCACTAAAAATCGGCACCTTTCAACTTTCCGCGCAAAGGTTATTGAAAGATCTCCAAGCTCAGTAGTTTTTACATCCAATGCTTAGTCTAATTCTGTATAAAAATATACAGCTAAAGATTTTAAAAATATTAGTAAATTAAAGACGGCTATTTCCAAGATTATTATTCTCAAGAACATTATCGTGAACTGCTACATCACTAGAAGAATATTACATATAGTTAGAATAATTGTTGTTTAAAAAATCGTTAATTTTCTATATAGAAATACGGTTCACCTCTCAACGTACAGGAGTTGGATCACATAATAAAAAAGATTACTACTACAAGACTGGAAGATTGAAAAAGAATATTCAGTAAGTACTCAAGCAGCTATTGCTAAAATGTGGAACTAAGAATTTATTCCCCATACTTACAGACATATTGAACCAATGTATTAAGATGCAATCTGTCTCGAAAGAAGGTGGCATACATTTTATTAATCTATAAAAAAGGAAGTAAACAGGATTACCACAATTATAGAGTTGTTTTTGTGAGAAATACCATGAGTTGCTTATGTGGACGAATATTGAGGGACTTAATAAAAAAAAACCAAGGCGATGAAAAAGAACAGAGTGACGTTAAAGAAATGTTTCTACAAGCAAAGAAACACATTTGCTGTTTTTGTATCTAAGTCAAGCAAAAACAGTATACCCACCAGTAAACTATGGGCAGTACGAGACCCATTAATTATACGCTTGTAGAGGTTGTTCATTAACCCTCGAGCGGGCGCGTTGGCGCACCGAGTGCGCCAGCCCCACCTATCAGCCAATGGTATTGTAAATATGCATAATTGCATACTGCCCCTCTAGGTATTCCTCGGTTATGCTTTTGTGCTTCGAAGTATTCGTTCATGCGACTTTTAATCCCCAACGTTTTTGGAAAATTTGGCGGCCTTTGTCAAATTGCACAGTTGGCGCACATTGTGCACCGCGCGCCTGGTCATGTAAGTAAATATTTTCAGGGATTTAAAAAATTCGCTACTAAATATTTTTACAGTCTTTGTGTGAAATTATATTTTTAGGTTATGTTTGCATATATTTTGCCTTACAGGGCTAGAAAATATCTCACCGATGACGAATTATACAAAATTTTGAATGAAGATGAGTCAGACGTCGAACAACCTTTCGACGATAAAGAGGACGTCTCTGAAAATGAGGAAGTTGTAACGAAAAGTGATCATGACACTGATTCTGAGATGGAAATCGACATCATGAATCTAATGACGATTTGAAAAAGTTTATCGGAAAATACCAAAGAACGACATGGGATAAATCAAATACCACCAAAAAATCGAAAGTGAAATGTAAAAATATACTAAACATCGTTCCCGGTTCTACCAACAGAGCTAGAGGACTTATAAGTGAAATTTCTGCATTTATTGATTCCAGCATGATAGAGGAAATTGTAGAATGCACTAATAAGTACATTACGTTGAAAAGAAATTCTGTTAACTACTTGAGAGAAAGAGACGCCCAACACACCAAGAAGAGCGAAATTTTGGCAGTTTTTGGTTTACTATATTTTATTGGTGTGAAGAAAGGCAATCATTCAAGTGTTGAGGAACTCTGGGAAACAGATGGTGGATTTGCAATAACAAGACAAGTAATGAGTTATAAACGCTTTTTGTTTCTGCTGCGATGCCTTCGATTTGATGACCATGACACAACGGATGATAGAAAGCAAACTGACAAACCTGTTATACTTTAGCACAAACGTTATTGAGGGACTACAAAATTACATCACTTGGAACGCTCAAGAAAAATAAAAAGGAAATACCTCCAGAGTTTCAACCGAGTAAATATAGAGAAGAAAAGACATCGCTCTTTGGTTATCAACAAAATTGTACATTTGTGTCTTTTGTACCCAAGAAAATTAAATCTGTAGTGCTCTTATCTAGCATGCATGATACTGGAGATATTGATCCAGAAACAAAAAAAACCTGAGATAATTATGGATTATAATGTCACTATAAAGGTGGCGCCGACACTATCGATCAAAAGTGCGGAACACATTCGGTAAAAAGGATCACAAACAGATGGCCACTTTTGATATTTTTTTCTATAATGGACATGGCAGGTATAAACGCCAGAATACTTTTCCAATCTAATAAAAATAACAATAAAATAACACGTAAAATATTTATAAAAAATCTTGCAATGAGTCTCATGAAGCCTTTTCTGATCGAAAGGGCCCAAATTAAGACCCTACCACAAGACATTCGGGCTTCTTTGGTCAAGTATAGGCCAATAAATTGTGTAGAAGAAGCTGAACAAGAGCAACCTTCACAAAAAAAGAGAGGACGGTGTGTAACATGCCGACGTCAAAAAACACCATTATTAGGTATGGTAGTTACAATGAATTTGTTTGTCCGAAACATGCTACAACAAAAATGTCATGCCCAAATTGTTCCGAAGAACCAACAGAGACACCCTAGAGAGTGAATAGATTGGTTCATTTTTTAATAATTTGTATGCAGTTTTTAATTTAATTTACCTACCTTACTTGTTTTACCATAAAAATATGTTAGTACATTTTTCGTTTTTTCTCATCTAACTTATGACTTAAATAAAGTATAATTTTTTTTTCAATCATAAAAGCCCTTAGAAATAGCTGGCGCCAAGCGCCCGGTCATGTAATGAATCAAGGCGCGCCCGCTCGAGGGTTAATATCGCATTAGGAGTACATATACAGAAGATGTTCGGAACAGATTTGTTGTGTTACTCCTGCAACCTATAATTTGATAACAATTGAAAATCACATGAGTAATCAAATAGAAACACAGCAATACACATTTAAATTCGCTGCAGATAGAGAAAGAGTAGGGTATATAGGGCGAAATTAAAAAAAGCCTATGAAGAATTGGACCTTTGCAATGGCTGTACAAAAGCAAAGTGCTTATCTATGACAGCAGAAGTAGATATAAGACCTTCGCCAAGCTGAAGTAGACAAAAGAAAAAATTGATCGAGAGTAAGATCGCCCGGAATCCTAGGAAATAAAGAAATACTTTGGAGACACGATATATATCGTAAGGCAGTAATTAACAGTAAGTTTTCCGGTTCTTTTAATGGTTTCCAAAATAAGAGAATAAAATAGACAGCGAGTACAAGCAAAGTGAGCTTATTGGGAAGATCCGTATAAATTTCAAGAAGAGAAACAGATACTTGAGGAAGATATTATTATGAAAAAACACAGAAAAAACGCAAATGCAGTATGTAGTACGACCATGTACTCCGATTGACTACCTAAGCAGACCATAAATAAAGACACTAGATTTCTGAGAACATTCTACAATTGTTCGAAGAAATGCGACGTATAATCGAGACTGGCTTACGTGATGCTGAACAAAGAAGTCATAAATAATGCCATCCGATCAGCAGGTAAGAAGGATAAAAACTCCCATTACCATCCATCTGCAGCGAGATGGAGCGACACGCAGAAACTAATTATCCTAGATAAATGTTGAAAAAAATAAATTTCAAACTTGTGATTTCAGTTCAAGGGCCTGGGCCATACGATCAAAATGGGCAAGCTAAAACGAACATATAGCTGAAACATTCAGAAAATCGGCAACTTCATCAAGTAGTTACTGAAGCATCTTTATAATGTGAACAAACACGACCTGAACTATTTCTTAATTAAGTAAATGCAGTAGTGTTAAAGCTAAAGAAAGATAAATTACCACACCCAGATGATCTAACTTCCGAAGCATTGCAATGTGTGAAGAAGGCGCAAGACTCCTACGTTTTATCTCAGGGATCTTTTTCCTCCCATCATGTGCTTATGGAACAAATGGTCTAGGTAGAATGTTGTTTTTTACTGACTTGATGATACAGATGCAAACACATATTATTTCTGTGATTGCTTCGCATGCGCATGACGTAAGGGAAAAGATGGCTGAGTCGAACTATACGTAAATTAGAGAATAACGTATCGTGCTCATGAACGTGACCGCAAGAATGGACGAAGTCAGTGTTCACAACTCTACACAAAAGGGACTGTGAAAACTACAGAACAGTATCATTGATCTGCCATTCCATGCCATCAATGAAAGGTTAAAATCGTATCTCTCTCCACAAATTCCACAAGAACTGGCCGACCCTGTGAAGGGAAGGGGGACTCGCAGACCAATGCTGAATAAACGACAGATTATTGACAAAGGAAGAAAGTTTAGAATTTCCAAATACAAATGCTTCACCGATTATCGTAAGGCTTTCGATACAATAAAATGGAAAAAACTTTGGTCGGTATTGCTCAAAATATGTGTTTCCCTATATCTAGTGCCCCTAATCCATAATCTGCACAACTCAGGTTCTGGAGTAGTGGAGAGTAATAATAACTACAAGGCTACGAACTTTTACTCTAACTATTTAACATCCATAGCAAATAGATCATGATAAAGATACTGGACAATGAGGTGATTCTGTGTCAACAAATGACAAAATGTAAACGACAACGCCTCATTCGCGAACTCCGAAGATCAGGGTAGATTCGTGGCTAAAGTGGAGAAAGAAAGTGAACCGTTGGCAATGAAACTCAATAGGTCTAAAACTGAAATAATGTCAACATAACAAAAGACAGATATTAACCACATAGGCAGGTTTTCTCTGGTCTGCAATTCCTCTGCCTATTATGATCACTAACGGTGGTAGCTTAAAGATACAAATACACAGAAGGTTTTGGGATGGCAAGAGTGTCAGTTAGGAAACTCAGGCATATCTAAAAAAATCAACATGAGGAAACTCAGGCATATCCAAAACAATCAAAATAAGGCTCGTCAAAGGCCTAGCGTTATCTTATTCTTATATGTGGATTCAAAATCTAGACTATCCGTGAGCGTGAGCGAAAGAAGATAGACTCCTTAGAGATGTTCTGCTGGAGGATAATGCTAAAAGTACTTGCACCTCTAATAGAAGAAATACATCCTGAGAAATCTGAGAGTTAAGCGACTGTAAAGTTGCATTCAGCTGGGAATTATGTGAAGCGCAGAGAACCACAGTCCAAAGGTGCCTAATCATCCAAGACAGATTACAAGCAGACAGATCACGGGGAAGATCGCCGATACGCTGGACAGACCAAATCACAAACGCCAAGCGCAAACACATGCATCAACTAGCCTTAGAAATACATAAGCGTAAGAACTGGAGAAACATTGTTACCACATTCCCTAAATGGAAATCGGACTGAGGAGAAGAAAGCATATCATGCGGTACATACCACAACCTACGTCGACGAAAAAAGAGAAAACCAAGCAGAAAAAGCAGTGAGGGATGTGCCTATACTACATATAGTAGCTTTTTCCATATCTATTTAGGTCTTGGTAATGATTCTAAAATAAATCGAAACGTAGCCACTACATAATGTAATTGGTGTTTTTTCGCAACTTCGCGCTGAAGGAGTCTCAGTGTTAATGCTAGAGTTTCCTCATTTCCAGTCCAAACGACTAATGTAAATCTTATATTGTCCTTCAAGTACTCCGTTTACTATCTTTGTCATTTCTACAAGCGAGCGTTCTGCCGATGGCTTTATGTTGTTGTGCCATGGTATTTTTCGCTTTCAAACTCTTCTTTTCTTCCTCGATGTTTCCTTCTACACATTCTACAACAAGAGATACTTTTTACTTCCTAGTATTAGGCATATACATTGTTTTTCTCTTTTTAATCTATTAACAACCTGTTTTCTGTATGCAGTCTGTTTAATATCTCCCAATTTGTTATTCTGTCCACTCAAAAAATTCGCATCACTTTTCTGTAATTCAAAAGATTCTATTCATGATCCCGAATTTGAGAGACCAAAGTTCAAATGCGCATAGTAATGCATGCCATATATAGCATTGAACGAAACGGGTTCTTAAAGTATTGCTAGGATTCTTCTCATAAAGTATTTCGCCACTGATATTATAGTCTCAGTCACTATTGTTATATAAGTTACCTTAATTTCTAGATACTTGTACTGAGTTACGCGTTCTATAGGTTCTACCAGGCTATTTCCATTCGTGTTGTCTCTTGCTGATCACCATAAACTTCGTTCTCATGTTGATATTTAAGCCGTAACATCTACAGGCCGTATTCAGTATCTTCTTCAGCTGTTGTAAATCCTTAGCACTGTAACGCGGTGTCACCCACATTTGTGTTTGTTGTTTCTGATACGGCAATTTATACTTGTTTTCTCTGTTCTGTCCATAAGAACTCGAAAAATAAACGGGGAATATACTTCTTCTTCTTAGTATAGGCCGACAGCCTGTTACTACCATACGCTGAGTGGGGTTTTCTAAGGCCTCTTAAGCCGCGGCTATGCAGGAGGATAGCTTAACTCCTTGAATTAAGAAAGAATGCCCTTTCACTGGTGTCACGACCACTAAAGGTGTTTGCATAATAGCCGGAGATCGCAAGTTGCAACTACTGTCTGTGTGTGAGGTTCAAACTTACTACCTGCCTTCTGCTAACGCAAACGCTTTACCAGCCGGCCACGCTTTCCATATGCTATACTATATACAGGATATATACATACAGTAAGCAGTGTAGAGAGTAAGCACCCTTGTCTGACACCATTTTTAAATAGTACTTTTCTAGATTCATGGTTGTCCACTTTTAAGGTTGCATGTTGTTACCATTACAAGTTTTTGATAAGTCTAGTATTTTTTTCGTCCAACCTAATAAGCTTACAATTCATTATTCCGCTATATAATTGCGCCGATGATCCACCTTGCGGTACTACACCGGCGATCTAATAGGCTGTAGTTGGTCTATTAGGAAGCCAATCTTTACACAATCAAAATTAATGCTCTTTGAAATTTTATAAAGCATAAAAAACATCACTACTTACATAGAGAATAAGACATCCGTGGTATTCGTACCACTCTAAAAACCAAGCTGTTTAGATCCATTATAGGCTCACAATTAAGTATAGACTCGATTTTGTATTACTTTGACTAAAACTTCCAGTGAACGACGCATGAGACTGATGAGCGTCAGTTTTTGGTTATTGTTTCTTAGAGGAAGAATGAGAATAGAGTTGCTCTCGTCGTATGGTATTTTGCGGAATCTTCAATATTGTTCAAACGATATAACGCGTCGTGAGGTAGCCCCTCACTTTGGCAAGTTAAATTTAAATAAAACATCAAACGTCTTAATACTTTAATAATTAATTGCCTTGTTTGTCCGATTAGCTAGCTCAGTGACAAGAAAACTCCTTTAATACCTCAATGCGCGGTTACGAAGCGTCAGTAATTTCCAAAACAGCTAGTTAGTCCATCTCTGCAGTGTCCTTGAGCTGAAACTGTGTTAAAACAGCAACCGCAATAAAAAAAGCAATTTTTTACACAAACGTATTTATGTTAAAACACATATAAAACGCATATAAACAAAAAGGAAGCAAAAGAAAATAGGATTAAATCCCAGAAAATCCTATGTACGAGAGAGCTTGGGGCTACTCGTACGTACGCTTAGAACATACATCAAACAGACATGAAAACGTGTTAAAATAGCGTTGAAATAATTGTTTTCAAAAACGCATACGTCAGAAATGTTGTTGAAGGGCGTTTGGGTTAACTAAAATCTAGTGCCTGAAGACTGTTGTGTACTCTTGGTTAAGGAACATCGTAGATTGCTCTATCTACCCTGGACGGTAGAGCGTGTAGAATATTCACATTCAATGCTGGCTTGGGCACCGATTGGTGGGCCGAAGTCATGAAATTATCGGAACGCTTCACACTTGAATGTGCGGCAATTAACTTACCTGCTTTGTACATAATGAGAAATTGTATATAATCTAGCACACGCTGCCTTGCGGTTCTTACAAGCACCAAATAAGCAGAAAATGATTTACTGTAAAGCATTTCTCCAGTTTTATGTATTTTTTTTAAGCCTACGTCCCACGATACACTGGGGAGCCGCAGGCACTTCCGCCCTTACTTACGACGAACGTGCGACTGACTTGCGCTACGTGAAATCCATTTACGCCGAAAGTCACATCATCGTACGAGTTGGTTAGAAAGTTGCACTTACCGCGGCACACACGCAATTTAAAATTCACAATGCGCTTACAGCACAGGCCCGGCTCTACAAACTTTGCATTATACAAAGATACAATGTTGAATCTAATTTACAACAAAAACGGGTAAAAGTACAAGTGGGCTATATCTTTAAACATGAAAATAAACACTACATGTAACTAGGTTTAAGTGTAACGTGTAATTTACTTAATTACCTCCTATGTAAATGCTTGTAAAACAAACTACATCGTTAACGACTTCACATGTTTTAGTTAATACCGTTACTTATAGTCTGAATTATAAAGTTGTGTGATTAGTACTATAAAACGTGTAATGTCATGTAATTATGATGGAGCATGTTGAATAATAAATGTATTAATAATAACAAAATAAAACATTATATGCAAGGTATATCGTGGCTTGTTTCAAAGAACAGTTAACTTTTCAAGAGCATCCTTATCTGATCACTTAACTTCGTCCGGGTCTGGGGATTTTCCTTCCTTTCCTTGCCGTAAATCATATTTCATTACTGCTTCCAGAAACGGTAAACTTTTATTGAAATGCTCAACGGTTTGCTACAGCGATCTGTTCTCGTCATGGGACTGCTATCCGATATACTTTTCCCAGGTCAATATATTTTGGGCCGGTCGACGATTACATTATTTTGCTCATTCCTCGATAACTTGGCAAGGTTATTTTGTCCAAACTCTCCCAGTTTTTTTTGACTTCCTATGAATATAGAACTCGGTTTAATTTGAAGTTTCGATTTCCTTACAGGATTCTTTCGCCTTTTTTATTTTGCATTTAATTATTTTTTTCTTTCTTTTGTATTGTCCAATGTTTCTGTGCTGATCTTCTTCGTCCCTCCATTAAATTGAGCACTTCTTGTGTCATTCATTCTTTCTTCATATCCTGCGTGCATTTTTTAGTGCCTCTTTCATGTGTTTATGTTAGTTTAGTTGATGATATTACACTGGTTATTAAAGACTAAAAGCTCACATTCTTGCTGGCTGACCCGTTTGTAATGGTACCTTTATGTAGCCCTTCCGTTAGGCACCGTAAACTGTAATGCGGCTTTTTCCCAGACCTATAATCTGCTTTACTGTGAATTTATGTTACCCTTGTAATTAGCACAGTTGCAGGAGTACAAGACCTGCTCTTACCTCAGTGCAGCTAAGGATATTGTCAATATTACTCTTGCCGTCCTGCGCGTGATCACCTATAATGCTGTAGTTGAACATGCAAACACTGCCAGAAATGAAAACCAAACGGTGAATAGTATATGAAAAGATATATACTCTGTAAAAGACACACATGCATGGAAATACATAAAAAGAATATACAATGATAATATATAAATATTATATGTGCTATGAATAGTAGCACGGAACAGTCAACGAGCTTAATGCTAAATCTATAGGCAATGTTTAAATCCCGCTCTCGAATCCACTGAATACGACCCTGACTGCAGTAGCTTGAAATCAGCTGAAGCGATGTGTCAACAAGATAATGCAGAGCTTTGTCCTGGCTCTGCTAATTCAGCAAGTACGCGCACGTAGCTTTTGGGCGTACCATGCTGTATAGTCCTGGCCCGTTGCAGCTATTGCACAATTTGTTGCAATAGCAGTTAATTTCCTTATTACGGCTTTGGGTTTTCCCAATCTTCCTGTTCCGTTCCTGTTCGTAAAATGTACTTACAGTAACTAAACTTGCCTTTATTTCGTAGCAAGACGTCCAAGAGATCAGCTCTGTGTGTTGGAAAGTCCACTGGCTTTCTTGAAGCTCGCATGGCAGCCGGAATAGCAGCTTTTGGCTATGAACTGCAGCTAAATCTCGGAGATGTTTCCCCAAGCAGTGACTTATAATACTTCGCGTGGCGTCCCTTTGATTTCGGGCGACACGCACACCTCGCTTATGGGCAGGCCACTCCTCTCCGCTGCCTACAACGCGCCCAATTGCACCAAACCATTACGTTAGTTGTAATAATAGCCCCCAGGATCAGTATTCCGCTGGCTTGCACTGCACTATTCGAACGCGGGAAATATTCGTTGCAAGTTTTAATACACAATGTAAGAAATACAGTTTAGTTTTATTTCTAGCACAATAATGGTTAAATACCAAGGTGATTATTAACTCCGAAGAGTACACGAACCAGCCTGTTACACGTTGTAGGCCATTATTTAAGAGCGCTTTTGTTTGTTTCTCTTTTTTACATTTTATGCAATTTAGGAGGATCAGAATTCACGTATGTGCCTGGAAACATATCTGTAGATGTTATACATTATCTGAATCTTGTGTTAACTGTAATATACTCGATTAAGTTTCTAATAATCTGCTTTGTGTTATTCTGTGAAGCTGCGTAAGTATATAAGTGTCTGGGTGGCAAAACTACCAAGTATTATTTACAAGCGCGTCTACTCTCTTGGAAAATTCTAATAAAGCGTTACCTCCTCCAGTTATGTCTTAAACTCTACTTTTTCCAATTTTTGCATTGAAGCCTGCAAGTTATGTAAGTGATAGCTCGTTTTTTGTGTGGATGAGTTGTTCTTCTATTTTGTTGTAGAAGTCGTCGAACTAATATTGGCTTTTATCGGATATTAAGTATATCTAGATAGTAGAACAGGAGCCGCTCACCCCCACTCCTTTTAATTGATTCGCGGATTTGCGGTTTAATTCGAGGATTTATTCGCGGATTTCGCGGTTTTAATTCGCGGATTTCGCGTTTTTAATTTCGCGGTTTGATCTAATTAATTTCGCGGTTTGATCTAATTAATTTCGCGGTTTGATCTAATTAATTTTCACATGTGCTACTGATTAAATTACGCATTAGCTTCCGATTAAAATTACGCGTCGGACTTAGGCGGCCATCTTGGTTTTCTGGCGCGAATATTTGAATTTAAATTTTCAGATTTTTTTTCTAAGTCCCAGTTTTTGAATTTAAACTTCGCGGTGTGTCGTCCATCTTTGTTTTCTGCGTGCGCACTTCGCACTGTAGTCGTTTTTAATTTTGAATTTTCGCGGAAATATTTTGAATTTCAAACTGGTAGATCTCTCTCTCTCTCTCTTCTGCTCATCTGGCGTTGGCTGTCTTTTTGAATTTAAATCTTCCGGGTGTCCGCCATCTTGGTTTTCTGCGCGCGCACTTCTCACAGGTGTCGTTTTTAATTTTGAATTTTCGCGGAAAATATTTGAATTTCAAACTGGTAGATTTTCCGTCTCCCTCATCGAAGCTGCTCTCTCTCTCTCTCATGCACGGAAGCCATTTTAATTTCGCGCGAATATTTGAATTTCAAATTTGTTCAGATTTTTTTCTAAGTCCCTGTTTTGGTAGATTTATCTCTCTCTCTCTCTTCTGCTCTGGTTGTCTCTCTCTCTCTCTCTCTCTCTTGCAGTCACAGGATGGATGTTTAATTTAAAAAAATCTCTGGCGGGCTTGGATTTGAACCCTCTACGTTTGCATACACATTGGGCTCACATCGATCGATGCCGCTAGACCACGGAGCGCTACGGGATTTAAAGGGTTTGAACAAAACGTCATTTCACAGCTCTGCCGTTACGCTGTCCGAATTTAAAACAATCTATTTTTTGAGAAATATGATTTATAAGAACTGGAATGTATAGCTTATTGTGTTTAAAGGTAGATACATTTTAAAAAAAATTAGATTTGTAACAGCTTATTAATTATTTTATAATTTGTGCCTGCTATATGGCTGGATTAACGAGATCCTCATTGTCCCTACCTACTATAGGAAATTTCCGTCTAAGTTCCCTTTTTAAAACAGGTCGGTGCCTGTGTTTTGTTTGGTTTTAAAGGTTTGAACATTGTACCACTTAGCTGTTCTGACATTACACTTCCATATTCATATTATAAATAAATTTTAAATGTTATTTTCGACTGAGTTTTAGCCGCTTATAAATTACAACAGCTAGTTTAAAAATTAAATGGGCGATAAGAGCTAAAGGCAGATCGTAATATAAAACGAGTTACAAATTTTATTTTGGTATATTCCTGAAATACTGATAATACGTATTGCTTGAATAAGAAAGAGATAAACATAAAATGCGTAATTATTCGCAAGGCTTGACTAATTTTAATTATGACATTTGTCAACTAAACATGCCTACTAATATAATTTTTTGTATGGCTATCTTTTTCTTACTCATATAGGTAAGAAAGGGTGGTGCGTTGCTTTCAGCTACCGTGTTCCAAAGATATCCGAGTCTTATTGTATAAGAATGGTTGTCCCCCATAAATTTGAATAAAAACAGACAATTTCGTTGAAAAAAAAATAGCTTTTCAATATCGTTTGCAAATAAGACAAGGGATACTTGTAAAAATATAAATCAAACCATTTTTTCTTGTAAAAAATTTACGAAAAGACGTATGTGTTGGCGACAAATTAAAATAAATTTGAATAAAAGCACGCAAAATTACGAAAATACGTAGAAAATTTATAAAAATCGGCATCTTGTCACATTAAATTCTGCAAAAACGACAAAAAACAATATTTTTATACAACTTTCATTGAAAAAATAGTAAAATTTTACGAAAATACGTCTGTGTTGACGACAAATAAAAATAAATTTGAATAAAAACACGCAAAAATTACGAAAAGACGTATGTGTTGACCCCCAAAGTAACAAAAATTTGAATAAAAACGCACAATTTCGTTGAAAATCTTTACAAAGCGACTTTATAGTACCGAAAAAATGATGTAAAAAAGTTTTAAGAGTTATTTCTAAGCATAATTTTGCAAACGTTTAACAAATGAACCATAATTTTTTAAAGTACATCACACAATTATGAAATCGTAGTTCAATTTATATGAATTTTCGATACTTTGTATGTGAAAAATAGCTTCAATTACTAATATTTGAATAAAAACATGCAATTTCCAAAGCATTTCGTTTAAAATTTTAGAAAATCGACAGCATCTCCCATGAAAATTTATAAAAATCGGCATCTTGTCACATTAAATTCTGCAAAAACGACAAAAAACAATATTTTTATACAACTTTCATTGAAAAATAGTAAATTTTTACGAAACTACGTCTGTGTTGACGACAAATGAAAATAAATTTGAATAGAAACACGCAAAAATTACGAAAATACGTATGTGTTGACCCCCAAAGTAACAAAAATTTGAATAAAATCACGCAGTCATACAGCATCTCACATAAATTTTCACAAAAATCGACATCATGTCATATAAATTATACAAAAACTGCCATCATGTCACTTGAAATTATACAAAAACCGACATTTTCACTAAACACACGACGAAAATTGAACAAAAATCACACAATTACACGCCATCTCACATAAATTTTTACAAAAATCGACATCATGTTACATAAACTATGCATAATTTTGCAAATGTTTTACACTTTTTATAAAATGCATCACTCAAAATTAAAAGAAATAGCAATTTCGTTAAAAAAATCTTTTACCACAAGCATTTCGATAAACAAAATTCAAAAATTCTTGTACTTTTGATGGAAATATATGTATGTTGATCACAAATTAACATAAACTTGAATAAAACACACAATTTTGTTGAAAAATTTGCAAATGTTTTACACTTTTCTATAAAATGTATCGCCCAAAATTAAAAGAAATCACAATTTTTTAAATTATATCACGCCATTATGAAATCGTAGATTGATTTTTTGAAATTTTACACTTTGTAACTGTAAAATAACTGCAAATACTAATATTTTAGCTTTAGACTTTATAATTATTGCAGATTCGAGAAAAAAACAAAAGCAGAGTAGAAATAAAAAACACAAACACTTTGTAATAAACAAATATATTGTTCTTATTTCGTATAATACTTAATAATATAAATATAAATGTACAGCTGAATGTCTTATTTTCTAAAAATTCGCTAGCAATTTACAAACTGTAGTTTGAGGTGCACGACATTTTAAATTAAAAAGGCTGCAAGTAACAAAATCAGAATTTTATTGTGTAATTTTAAAGTTTAAGATGCACCCAATCTAGAATTCCCTTCGTTTTTGGTGTTGATGACATCTGCCTTAGAGTCGTTTTTCTAACTGCCCTTTTTTGGAGGCGTTTCCTTATCGGCGTTCTTCTGACTGAACCTTTTTGATGTGGACTTGTATGAGTAGCTGGTGTTTTTAATTTATATTCTAAATCGGACTCGCAGTTATCAGTTTCCATTTCGGTTTTTCCTGTAGTACCAGTCGGGGTTGGCTTCTTTTGCTGTTTAGGTTTAGCTAGCAGCACATTAGCAACGTTAAGGTCTTTGATGTAATCTGCAAACTGTAGGCGTCCGGGTGGATTAATAGTTTTTCGAGGCCGCAGAGTGTCGTGAATTAAATCGACTATGTTAGACGCCGGTAAAATTTCACCCTTTATAGTAACGGTACCCTTGTGATCCCAGCTCACATCGCTTGAGGTACTCAAAATGTGTAGGAAAACTTCAGCTTTTTTCTTAAAAGTTTTGGGAAGTGTAGATAAAATAACGGCATTTGATAGGCTGTCACTGGTTGTTTCAATAGGTATTTTGATTGGCTGCCGCGCCTGGTTTGTGAAATGAAGGAATCGCTGTAACACTTGATTGTACTGGATCCATTTATCGTGATCAGTTAATTTGGCCTTTAAAACTTTTTGCATTTCGTCATCAAGCTGTGATAATATATTTTTCTCCGCATCATCGCCAGACTTAAGACGTTGGACAAATTCCGGCGATACAATCAACATCTTCCGCTCTTTGTCCATTTTAGTCGAAAGGAGCTCAATCGTTTGTTCGGGTAGAGCCGTCGTGAATAAACTAGCTTAAAATCAAGACTTTCATAATAAATATATAAAAAAATATGACAGGTACGGGAATCGAACCCGTATTCTCTCGCGAGATCAGAGCTTGAATCTGACGCCTTAACCATTCGGCCAACCTGCCTCACTATATAAACGAGCACTCTCTGCATAATTAAGAAAACATATAGTTTAAAAGTCTTCTATTTGCAATTTCATACAATATTTCATATAAATTAAACCATGTACAAATTTCTAAATCAGGTTGTGATATATATTTTATCGAAAGACTTGACCCTCAGCTGCCGTTTTATTATTTGTCGTGATGCGTCATCGTTGAATTTACAAGAGCCAACCTGTCTGCTGTGTGACGTACGCAATGTCTCCATCCCTTTTTATTTTAAAATTCTATAAAACCAGAGGCCCGACTGCTGCCGCACTAACACGTTTTAAACCATTGTACTCTGTTACCTGATGCGGCAGCAGTTTGGACCTCTGATTTTATAGAATTTTTAAATAAAAAGGTATGGAAACACTGCGTGCGTCACATCGCAGTCAGGATGGCTCTTGTAAATTCAACGATGACGCATCACGACAAATAATAAAACGGCAGCTGAGGGTCAAGTCTTTTGATAAAATATATATCACAACCTGATTTAGAAATTTGTACATGGTTTAATTTATATGAAATATTGTATGAAATTGCAAATAGAAGACTTTTAAACTATATGTTTTCTTAATTATGCAGAGAGTGCTCGTTTATATAGTGAGGCAGGTTGGCCGAATGGTTAAGGCGTCAGATTCAAGCTCTGATCTCGCGAGAGAATACGGGTTCGATTCCCGTACCTGTCATATTTTTTTATATATTTATTATGAAAGTCTTGATTTTAAGCTAGTTTATTCACGACGGCTCTACCCGAACAAACGATTGAGCTCCTTTCGACTAAAATGGACAAAGAGCGGAAGATGTTGATTGTATCGCCGGAATTTGTCCAACGTCTTAAGTCTGGCGATGATGCGGAGAAAAATATATTATCACAGCTTGATGACGAAATGCAAAAAGTTTTAAAGGCCAAATTAACTGATCACGATAAATGGATCCAGTACAATCAAGTGTTACAACGATTCCTTCATTTCACAAACCAGGCGCGGCAGCCAATCAAAATACCTATTGAAACAACCAGTGACAGCCTATCAAATGCCGTTATTTTATTTACACTTCCCAAAACTTTTAAGAAAAAAGCTGAAGTTTTCCTACACATTTTGAGTACCTCAAGCGATGTGAGCTGGGATCACAAGGGTACCGTTACTATAAAGGGTGAAATTTTACCGGCGTCTAACATAGTCGATTTAATTCACGACACTCTGCGGCCTCGAAAAACTATTAATCCACCCGGACGCCTACAGTTTGCAGATTACATCAAAGACCTTAACGTTGCTAATGTGCTGCTAGCTAAACCTAAACAGCAAAAGAAGCCAACCCCGACTGGTACTACAGGAAAAACCGAAATGGAAACTGATAACTGCGAGTCCGATTTAGAATATAAATTAAAAACACCAGCTACTCATAGAAGTCCACATCAAAAAGGTTCAGTCAGAAGAACGCCGATAAGGAAACGCCTCCAAAAAAGGGCAGTTAGAAAAACGACTCTAAGGCAGATGTCATCAACACCAAAAACGAAGGGAATTCTAGATTGGGTGCATCTTAAACTTTAAAATTACACAATAAAATTCTGATTTTGTTACTTGCAGCCTTTTTAATTTAAAATGTCGTGCACCTCAAACTACAGTTTTGTAAATTGCTAGCGAATTTTTAGAAAATAAGACATTCAGCTGTACATTTATATTTATATTATTAAGTATTATACGAAATAAGAACAATATATTTGTTTATTACAAAGTGTTTGTGTTTTTTATTTCTAGTCTGCTTTTGTTTTTTTCTCGAATCTGCAATAATTACAAAGTCTAAAGCTAAAATATTAGTATTTGCAGTTATTTTACAGTTACAAAGTGTAAAATTTCAAAAAATCAATCTACGATTTCATAATGGCGTGATATAATTTAAAAAAATTGTGATTTCTTTTAATTTTGGGCGATACATTTTATAGAAAAGTGTAAAACATTTGCAAATTTTTCAACGAAATTGTGTGTTTTATTCAAGTTTATGTTAATTTGTGATCAACATACATATATTTCCATCAAAGGTACAAGAATTTTTGAATTTTGTTTATCGAAATGCTTGTGGTAAAAGATTTTTTCAACAAAATTGCTATTTCTTTTAATTTTGAGTGATGCATTTTATAAAAAGTGTAAAAAATTTGCAAAGTTATGCATAGTTTATGTAACATGATGTCGATTTTTGTAAAAATTTATGTGAGATGGCGTGTAATTGTGTGATTTTTGTTCAATTTACGTCGTGTGTTTAGTAAAAATGTCGTTTTTTGTATAATTTCAAGTGACATGATGACAGTTTTTGTATAATTTATATGACATGATGTCGATTTTTGTGAAAATTTATGTGAGATGCTGTATGACTGCGTGATTTTTGTTCAATTTTCATCGTGTATTGAATGAAAATGTCGTTTTTTGTATAATTTCAAGTGATATGATGACAGTTTTTGTATAATTTATGTGACATGATGTCGATTTTTGTGAAAATTTATGTGAGATGCTGTATGATTGCGTGATTTTATTCAAATTTTTGTTACTTTGGGGTCAACACATACGTCTTTTCGTAATTTTTGCGTTTTTCTATTCAAATTTATTTCCATTTGTCGTCAACACAGACGTATTTTCGTAAAAATTTACTATTTTTCAATGAAAGTTGTATAAAAATATTGTTTTTTGTCGTTTTTGCAGAATTTAATGTGACAAGATGCCGATTTTTATAAATTTTCTACGTATTTTCGTAATTTTGCGTGCTTTTATTCAAATTTATTTTAATTTGTCGCCAACACATACGTCTTTTCGTAAATTTTTTACAAGAAAAAATGGTTTGACTTATATTTTTACAAGTATCCCTTGTCTTATTTGCAAACGATATTGAAAAACTATTTTTTTTCAACGAAATTGTCTGTTTTTATTCAAATTTATGGGGGACAACCATTCTTATACAATAAGACTCGGATATCTTCGGAACACGGTAGCTGAAAGCAACGCACCACCCTTTCTTACCTATATGAGTAAGAAAAAGATAGCCATACAAAAAATTATATTAGTAGGCATGTTTAGTTGACAAATGTCATAATTAAAATTAGTCAAGCCTTGCGAATAATTACGCATTTTATGTTTATCTCTTTCTTATTCAAGCAATACGTATTATCAGTATTTCAGGAATATACTAAAATAAAATTTGTAACTCGTTTTATATTACGATCTGCCTTTAGCTCTTATCGCCCATTCAATTTTTAAACTAGCTGTTGTAATTTATAAGCGGCTAAAACTCAGTCGAAAATAACATTTAAAATTTATTTATAATATGAATATGGAAGTGTAATGTCAGAACAGCTAAGTGGTACAATGTTCAAACCTTTAAAACCAAACAAAACACAGGCACCGACCTGTTTTAAAAAGGAAACTTAGACGGAAATTTCCTATAGTAGGTAGGGACAATGAGGATCTCGTTAATCCAGCCATATAGCAGGCACAAATTATAAAATAATTAATAAGCTGTTACAAATCTTTTTTTTTTTTAAATGTATCTACCTTTAAACACAATAAGCTATACATTCCAGTTCTTATAAATCATATTTCTCAAAAAATAGATTGTTTTAAATTCGGACAGCGTGACGGCAGAGCTGTGAAATGACGTTTTGTTCAAACCCTTTAAATCCCGTAGCGCTCCGTGGTCTAGCGGCATCGATCGATGTGAGCCCAATGTGTATGCAAACGTAGAGGGTTCAAATCCAAGCCCGCCAGAGATTTTTTTAAATTAAACATCCATCCTGTGACTGCAAGAGAGAGAGAGAGAGACAACCAGAGCAGACGACAGAGAGATAAAAATCTACCAAAACAGGGACTTAGAAAAAAAATCTGAACAAATTTGAAATTCAAATATTCGCGCGAAATTAAAATGGCCTCCGTGCATGAGAGAGAGAGAGAGCAGCTTCGATGAAAGAGACGGAAGATCTACCAGTTTGAAATTCAAATATTTTTCGCGAAAATTCAAAATTAAAAACGACACCTGTGAGAAGTGCGCGCGCAGAAAACCAAGATGGCGGACACCCGGGAGATTTAAATTCAAAAAGACAGCCAACGCCAGATGAGCAGAAGAGAGAGAGAGAGAGATCTACCAGTTTGAAATTCAAAATATTTCCGCGAAAATTCAAAATTAAAAACGACTACAGTGCGAAGTGCGCACGCAGAAAACAAAGATGGACGACACACCGCGAAGTTTAAATTCAAAAACTGGGACTTAGAAAAAAAATCTGAAAATTTAAATTCAAATATTCGCGCCAGAAAACCAAGATGGACGCCTAAGTCCGACGCGTAATTTTAATCGGAAGCTAATGCGTAATTTAATCAGTAGCACATGTGAAAATTAATTAGATCAAACCGCGAAATTAATTAGATCAAACCGCGAAATTGATTAGATCAAACCGCGAAGTTAAAAACGCGAAATCCGCGAATTAAAACCGCGAAATCCGCGAATAAATCCGCGAATTAAACCGCGAATCCGCGAATCAATTAAAAGGAGTGGGGGTGAGCGGCCCCTGTTCTACTCTAGATTCACTGAACTGCCTTGTAGTTGGATTAAGATAACTCTGAGAAATCTAGAGACAGTTTTGCTACTTTGTTCGCATAAAATTACAGCGAGCGTGCTCTTTTCTACCTGAGTGTGATTGTTTGATCTGATCATATCGACCCAGTAATGAAATAACTGCTAATTGATTCCATATCTCACATATGTACATATACACAGCTCACTACTGAAGTGTTTACGTATTTTTTTTATTAGAGTAAGTAGAACTGCTCCCGTATATAAATCAATAAATAAAATTAAGCAGTTGTAATGAGAAAATTATTTATGTCGATGTAGTAAAATGAGCAATTAATGCTCATTCTTTTGAATAAATCGGAAACCTAACTGTTGACTACATTAGCGAGCCGACTACGAAGACACAAACCTCGCAGTTTCTGAGAAATTTGCAATTAGGAAAGTATTTGAGACGTGTCAATTTCATAATCTGATTTAAAATTCAAGTCGCGCCCGTACATAGAATTCAAGTTCCACGTCTTGGCCAAGTTGGCATGCAGTCCTGCACTTCACTCCCAGAGTTGAAATTTCAAACTTGCGAACAAACAGCGCCGCCACTCGAGCATAAATTAAATTGATGTCGCTGGCTGTTTTTGTCGTTTAATTATCAACGCCGTGGTTAATGAGGTATGTGTTTATAAGTGTCACAAGCAAACACTATCTACCGCTGCAGTCGTGTTCGGATAATCAGCGTGGGCTTTGCAACAGGAAATTTGTTGCCTCATCTGCATCAACATCACATAATTTTGGTCGGCGCACGAAAGTTCCATATATTCGCTACGTGAAATTCGTTTGCTAAACGAGCGACCGTTCCGCGCGTGGGAAACTGAATAATTTATACCAAATAATTGAAAAATTTCGGGGGCAGCAATTATGAACCCTTGTCAACGGAAAAAGATTCTAATTTACGTTTGTGGGAGGGAACTCCCTTGTCTGTGCGAATTCAAAATTTCGATTTGAACTTTTGGGTGCCTAGGTGTAGTTCATAATATAGCTGTTAATTTTCCTGAATATGAATACTAGTAATCATACTCCAAAATCTCCACATCCATATAAATATAGATTCCTATTAACTTTGCTGCATGTAGCACAGATTACTATCTGAATCTCATGAAGCTCAGAAACTTAATTAGCGCGGCATGCACTTATACTTGCTACTACGACTAATCGCATTTACCAACTACCGAAAAGGGGGGAGAATATCCATTATTACAGTTGTAATGCCAGGTTTTCTGTAATTATACTGAATTTACTGAAACCACATTATAACTATGATGTAGTATTCAACATATGACTTCCTACTTGGATTTATAGTTGAAATCGATAAACTATTCGAGACTTATTTTAGGAAGATTATAATTTATAAAATTCCTGAAAAAAGCAACAGATAAAGTAAAACAACATAAAAAAAGTAGCAAAAAACTGCATGTCGATTGGCAGAAGATGAACAGCGTAACCCATAACGGAGGAAGAATAATAGAGCTTTGTGAGATCGCAAAATCACCCGTGGCAATAATATTGATTAAATATATTCGCCATACATATTCGTGCCTTCTTCTACCCTTCCGGTGTAGGGGTAATTTAGCACGCATAGGAGACGCAGGAATTTCTCCACTGTTTTCTGTTGGTCGGTCTCTCCTTTTGCCAACCTAGAGCTCATACCTTCTCCTTGTAACACCTCAGCCTGCTTTGTAACATAATTAATCGGTATTGATGACACAAAACACGTCACAACTTTACTGTGTGCCACTCGCTCCAAGGACATTACGAGGTCTTATGTAATAAGATTTTGCCAGCTCAACTCGTTGTGAGGTCGTCGCTTTCTTCGATACACGTTAATCACGGTGAGGACTTGTTCAGTTAAATGAAATGTCATAAATTGAGCTCCACCGACTTTGAATTCTCTTGGAAAAGAATTGTCCTTTAAAGACGGAAATGAGAACAATCATGGATTACTAACAGTATTCTCGGACTTACCTTGATTAATCTCTTGCAGCGGATAAACTCCTTTGTGCACACAAAGAAATGTCAAGGGCTAATTTATCTAATTATATTAAATTCGAATATAAGCATGCATAATTAACAGACGAAAGAGTAAGAAAAATGTTATTCCTGCTTCTATATGACGGCATAGTGTTGATATATGCTGCTAAACATAATTACTCTCATCAATTATTTAGACATGGGTTATTGGTTACTTGACGAATAATATAGTTTATGATTAAATTACGGTGTTATATAAGATTCTTAAAAAGCGCCACTCTCCAATTAACTAACCACAGCACTGTACACCGTTAGCGCTTAAAATTATGAGAGCAAAATACCTTGCAGGATCTTGGCGGTCGCTTCTGCAGTTTTTCACGGGCGTTACTTAAGCCAGCACACACTCCACTGCCGTCGGAAACCTTTTATCTCAGCGGGATCACTTAGGATATTCGTTAGTTATCTGGAGAAGACTCTCATCAATCATAGGTGCCATCAACCAGGGTAACACTGCTAGCATCCTCGAAGGGAGAACAGAAGGCGTGCTTTTTGTTCTTACGTATCTTACTACGTCTAGGGTTATCCATGGTTCTCCGGAATTTTGCATTCCCTAGTCTGGATCTAAATGTGACTTCTGTTATTACCCTCAAGTATTTTGATACGAAAGCTTCTGCCCTTGTTTTCCCAGCAAGTTTTATGCACTCAAACTTTACTTGCGATAGACAGGCACTTATTGCGTCAAATAATATCGTTAAGACAAACTGATGCTTTTGCCGTTTACGTCCGTACAGCTTGCTTGAATTTTCTGCTGCTGTTGGTCTCAAGATGATAGACTTTTATTACTTGGATAACTGTTTAAGTACGGCTCACATAAAGTTTTCAGGGTTTTACTTAGAATATTTTAATAAACAATAAACTGCGAGGAACTACCACAAAAACGAACGGTAGTTCACTTAACGGCCGCCTCAAGAAAAAGTGATAGGAAAGAGTGTGTGCGTTATGCAGGTCTGTGTTTTGCAAACAATAGAAAGGAAATAAAAAGGTTATAAAAACCAAATAGAAGAAAATATTGCAGGCATTAACCCAAGAGATCAGCCAGAGTTTACAGCTGGAAGATCTGCACAGATCATACCTTTACAATACAGCAACTAATCGGAAAAGAAAATAGCCACAGCTTTAGTAATTCATATTGTAAATGCATAGATCTTTCTATGTGTTAAAAATAACCTAAAAATGTATGTAGTTAATAGTCCTATGCCCAATAAACCATTTCGAGCTTTCAAGTATCATGGTTGGATTGGATACCCTGCATTTTTAAGGTTTTCCAAAATCTTTGCGCCATTTTCTGGTACTGTTCTTCGTCATGGTCGAAAGCTTCTTATTCTGGACAAAACCTTTTCGCTTCCGATAAACGCACCCTTTCCGAATATGAGCCGATGAAATTAGCAGGTTTGGGTCCCGTTCCTATTAAAAGCATACTTGCACTGAAAAAACACTTGTCTACTCATCTTTCAGTGTTCCGGAAGCTTATGGTACGACTTTAACCACTCTATTCTTTTACATTACAAGGATTTTGCAAACTGAGATTAATGTGAATTGTTGGCGTCTCGTTTGAATTGTTAACAAATCTTCAAGTACCATATTTGCTTTGTATGTACATATACTTAATTGATATAATATAGTAACTTACCAATGTAGGGCTCTAATTCTTGAATTATTTAAATTCACTGTTTACAATACAGACTCTGCAAAATATTTTTGAGCATTGTTTAATCGAATGTGCCTCACGTACCATAACCGTAGTTTTTAATTCATTTAAATAGAATTGCTTTTTGGAAAGCAAACCCTCAAGGTTTTAAATACTTATTGATATTTTATGTTTTGGCTTTTACATCGAGTTTGTGATATTTCAGCTCGGTTGAATTCAGCTTAATTATTTACCTTTAATACAAGATTTTGTATAATTTATTCTGCCTACCCGTTAAGTTAAATATGATCTTAATTAATTATTAGCTTTTATTTTTTAAAGATATTTTTATCATGAGAATAGTCTTGGCTTTGTAGGTTTTGGGATAAATTAATTCATTCTGAACCCAAAAGTGCCCAAAAGTCCTGGCGAAGATATTGCAGATCATCAAGATTAGATAAGTATATAAAAATAAGAGGAGAACGAAGAATGAGAAAGGTAATGACATGATATGCTAGCCAAAAAGGTTATTGTAATATGGAAATGTGAGGAGAATTTATAAAGATTACTAACTGAAAGAAGGAAGGCCAAGAGAGCCTTAGAGAGCGAATGTTGCAAGATAGATAATGTGAGGGTAAAGATGTACGGAGACTTGGTTTAATGGAAGAAAAACGGTTCCGGCAGTAAAATACTACTGTAAATATAACTTGCTATTGTATTTTATTTAGTCTGGGTGTAAAACGTTCTAAGTGCTCCTGTTTTCCTAAACAAAGAATGTCAATAAATTCTTCTTAATCTATTTTATTATTTCACTGAAAAAGTTAGAATTTTGATTCAGTAAAAATTTTTTAAGCAGAGAAGTAATGGTATTCCTTTATCCAAATATATTAATTTATAGAGGTATTACATTGGGTTAAAATAAATAAATGATTACAAGGGCTGTATGTGAAGAGGTCGGTATTTTAGTAGCATACAGAATTTATTATCAAAAATGCATTAAATATATTCATTGCAAGAACCATTGCTTCTTTTCTTGTTGAAAACTATATTTTCTACAGAGCTTAAAAGAGAAGATTGTACATAGCTTTAATTTTTTTTTAAATTTTAGTGACGACTAAGTTCAAATTAGCTTTGTAGCCTTTTACACCCGCAGGCTATTACGAGGCTTTTTTGCATTTCCGCATCAAGCCGAGAGTAACACAACACGTAAGTCGATTGCTCATAAAAGGGCGCTTGCTTAAAGTCTCGCTCCGACAAAACGGTCAGTAATCTTGAGAACCTCAGGAGAGATCCTCATTGCTAAGGATGACATGTGTGTGTGTGTGTGTGTGTGTGTTTGTATCGTATTGAGAGTGACCTCTTGTGTGTACATCATCGTGTACTGTAACGGCTTCACGTATAGTGACCTCATACACTGGATGTTGTAATATTTTCTTCGTTTTTATTGTTCTTTACGTCAAATTATAACGTATAGGCAAAACTCTGAATTTAGCCATCTGTGAAGTCACAATCCACAATGGTTCACGTGGTAATCAGCAACTATTGTGACCTCTTTACACAATTTGACTTGTGGCGCCACCTATAAGTACCGAATTAAGGTGGAACTAAAAAACCGCTTGTAGTAGAAGCTGTTATGTTATTATTAGGATCACGTATATCACGTATATCAAATAGCAATATAGTACGGCGGGTTCTCTGGATGTTTGGATCGTAGTTTCTACAGCACTTGTTCCATTTTTCTCTGCCCTAGCGCGTATTTAATAATTAAAATATATTTTTAAATTAAACATAACTCAATGAATACCTATTGAAAGAAGATCTTAAATTTAAATATTTAAATAAAAATATTGAAGTTAAGTTTAGAAATTATATTTCAATTATTCCTAAAGTGAATCAACTAGCAATTACTTTTAAATACATTTTAAAAATTATTTTTAAATCCAAAATAAATAAAAATGTGTTTTTAAAATAAATTTTTTATAAATTGTAATCTAGATTTGGAAATTTAAAATATTGACAATTATTAGAAATTACTTGTAAGGTTAAATGATTTAAAAAAATTAAACAGCTAGAGGTATTTTTAAAACTTATTTTTGAATTCAAAATTATTGAAACTACGTACTAAAAATAATTCCCAAATTTTTAAATCTAAATGATATTTGAAAATGGAAAATATTAAACTAAATTTTATAAATCAAATGTATAATTTTTATTAGTTGACAGTGTTAGAAATGTCATTGAAAAGTAAAATTTAAAGTTAAAAGTTATTAAAATAGTAGTTAAGTGTAGGCTGTCAGCAATATTTAAATATTGAAAGAAAACCATGTTTTGCGTGCAAGATAAAGTAGTCATGATAATTAAAAATGTGAAAAATTTATTTAAAAATTTCAAATCTGAACAATTTTATAAAACAATATACAGTCGCGGCCATACAAACCGGGACAGTTTTCTTTACCTAATTTTCAAAATGTGAAAAGAAGTGCTGACACTGACAATTTTAATTAATAAATGTCATCAAAAGTCATTGTTTCGATCTGAATAGTGACTTTTGATGACATTTATTAATTAGAATTGTCAGAGTCAGCACTTCTTTTCGCATTTTGAAAATTAGGCCAAAAAAACTGTCCCGGTTTTTATGGCCGCGACTGTATGTATACATTGAGGATCAAAAGGCCCCCTCCCCCTCTGACTTTTAAATGCGTCAAAATATTGTAAATATACATATCCACATTTCTGCTCGCCAATGAATGTTGCATGAAAGACGACTCAGGTTTCTTCAATCGATGTCACTTAAAACTTGTTTATTTTTGTCTTGGATCATCTGGAGGTTATCATACCTTTCTGTAATATAAATAATATCCTTCAGATATCCCAAAAGAAAAACGTCGTGCGGACTCATGTCCGGTGATATAGGTGATATGGTATAGGGACATGAGTTCCTACCCACTACTTACCAAATGTCTTGTTCAAATATTGCCTCACTAAAACACCATTATGGGCAAGTGCATTATCTTGTTGAAAATAACATATAACTTTTAAATCTAATTGAAGGTTATCCATTCAAGTGTCTTCAATATGATTTCTTAGAAAATGTTGTAATAAACCAATAATTGTATTATTTAAAATACCTTACCAAATATAAAATAATAAAACATTTATTTTGATAATTCTTGTCGTTTTTCGGTTGAATAGTAGTTACTTATATTTTATATGAAACATTCCATTGTTCGCAAAATTGAACTCGTCTGTACGTTTATTCATCAAACTATATTTACAAAAAAAAGTAATGCGACAGAGGCAACTATTTATATCTCTTTTTTAATCATTCTGTATGTATACCTAAAATTGCTCTTTAACGAGATATTTCACTTACTAGTATTTTTCTTTATTTAATTACAATCGCGATTGCATTGAAGCAATGTACACTTATC
The DNA here is from genome assembly GCA_940337035.1 of Agriotes lineatus. NCBI lineage: Eukaryota > Metazoa > Arthropoda > Insecta > Coleoptera > Elateridae > Agriotes > Agriotes lineatus. The sequence goes on along the minus strand of OW679200.1, from coordinate 97,271,407 downwards.
AACAGTAACACTATATGTTCAGTTTTTTAAAGCTGATCTTTTTTCAACCCAAAAATGAAAAAAGTACGGGATTTTCCTTTTCAAAACCAAAAGTTGAAGCAATTTCCTTTTAAACCGGAAGTGCTACAATAACTAAATTGCAGTTTTCTAGTAACCGTAGAAAGTCCTGGCACTTTCCCCATTTAATCTAATGTCTACCTTTAATAATAAAAAGGTTACTAATGGTGGACAAGTTAAGAAAGGCACCTATATCAGAAATACATTCTTTTTTTGTTATACGTACCTGCATCAGAATCGCCATTTAAAGCAAGCCTGAGCGTGCGAATACAGGCAATTAAAGCTCGCCGAGCTTTAAACGTTGTCAAGGAAACGACTGAATGCAACAACGGACATGGACGCGACAAAAACGTAAATAATTCTGGTAACTATAGTAGCAATATTATTATGCCCTCTCGATTTATCACGACAAAAATTATTATTAAGTTTTTAGTGCGTAATTTATTTCCAGTATTGGAAGTATAATAAAAAATAGCGTAAAGTATTCGTGGATAACTGGTCTTTAAAACACTTGCTTTATTTCGAGCACTCCGGCTACGCCGTCGTGCTCAAAAACTCGCGCGTGTTTTAAAGACCTTGTTATCCACTCATACTTTAATATACTATTTCTCATTTAAAATGATTCATGTGATGTTTCTCAATTAATCGCAGACATTACATTTTGTTTTCACAGGTTACTGATTAAAAAAGTTTTTGGTGACTTATTGCTTCGTTTGTCAAGAGATACAGGAAGTATTTTTTTTTAAATCGGCAGTGAAGAACGTCAACATCGTCAAATACGAGAAAGCGGCAATGAAGTAATCCATTGTTTTACGACTTTTTGTAGGTGGCGGGGCGATAGGTAAACGTCAACCCACGTCAACATAACCTAGAAAAGTTGGTTAAAATGTAATTTCCGGATTTCTCGATTAAAAAAAAACATAATGTATCCCTCGGCACTCCTTTTTATCCCTCAGGTGGTTTATTTGCCATGGCCCTACGGGCCTCGGCAGCTAAATCCACATTCGTGATAAAAAGCTAAACTACAGTGCCTCTGTATACAAATTACTATTGTGCAATTCCGTAATAAACAAAAAAATATATATTGTAGGTTGTGCTGCCACAGAAATATACGACAAAGGGTAAAAACACGTACTTATTTCACGTCACCATTGGCAACGTTTTAAAAATGTATGTCATTCTAACATTAATAATGACAACTAAAATGTTGATAATTTAGTGCAGGATTGTAAAGAACTACGTATACGCTTTGCAAAAATGAGCGTATTTTACTCGTAATTTATAATTAGAAAAAATTTAACAATATTTACGACTCGTGAAAAAACATCTACATTTTAGCTTGTTTTTTAAATAACTCTTATCTACAATAGTATCGTAAAGCAGACTTCTCCAAATACCAAACAATTTTCGAGAAGTGTCACTTTACCGCTTTAAAACATGTTTATTTTTGATTGACAATTAAATGGCAGTTGTTAATCATGCAGTTATGGCAATTACCTTGAATTGTTGTTATTGACCATGCGTTTTGACATTTGTCAAAATGCCTTTGAATCCCTGCTGATTGCTTATAAATGTGATTGTAGATCAAATCTAGTTTACATACTTATACTTGCACTGCAAAATCAAATTGCCAATTGAGAGAAAAAGATGACGCCCAGCGCTTTTTATATACATACAAATAATAGCTATTAAGGTGCTTTTTTACCCATGAAAACCAAGTTACTAAAATTCTTTTTTGGTAAGAGCGTTTTTGGTTGCGAGAAACTGAAACCCTAATATATTTTAATTCAGTTTGAAATACAGATTTTAACAGAAACTAAAAAATAAAACGTACAATAATGTTGTTTTTTTAAACAATTACCTACTGGTTCTTGACATTGGTTGAGTTTCATACTTGCGTTATAAATTCTAAGTAACAAGTGAGCTGCGACAAAATGCCAAGTTCTTTTGGAATAGATTATCTGTAATTCCAATGTTTACAAAGAGTAACGAGATCAGGTGATTGTTCGCAAGAGACAACACTTTGGTGACAGTTTTACTCTTGATTTTTTGGGTCCTTCGTTTGTAATCGCTTTGTTATCACGGGTTGTACCCACCGGCAAAGATGAACTACGCAAACCTAACCGAAGCTGTTAACAACCATAATTATTATTTAGGTTAAACGTTAGATCGGGCAGATTTGCAACCACAATCTTTAGGATACAAACTGAGAAAGATGTGTTTTTTTTTAAAATAAGAAATATACGTTTGTCTAACTTGTAGACTAAATGTAAATCGCATAATGTACATCTTCGGATACTTTCGTGTAGTCCAATCCGTGGAGGTTTGCGGTAATACAAATGCTGATTCACGTCTTGCACTTAATGTAAACTATTATGTGCTCAACTTAATTCGAACAATTTTAGAATCGTAGTGGTGTGATTTGTAGTTCTGCTACATAAAGCAATCAAGGTAAGTTTTATAAGTGTCTGTTGGATTTTATTGTTATTCAAGTAGGTACCTACGCATGTAAATTATATCGTTATTGAAGTGCTTACTTTTTGCAGTAACATATATACGGCAAATCTAGGGTGACCACTTTTCAAAGTATACAAACCCTGAGATCCTTCGTAAGTTAAAAAAAGGGCCTTTTCAATGTGAAATGCAGAATGTTTATAAGAAACAAAATGCAAGCAAATAACAACCATGTTTTTGTTAATTTATATTAATGGCCGGCAAAGATGTAACTGAAATACGTGTCCACATCGTACGCTTCGCCATGATTAACACCGATTGTTTCTGGTTGATCTGCATGTATTCAAAATAAAACATAAACACAGACGGTCACGGGGCCTTCGCTATAGTTGCATTGACTCAACTACCGGCTGAAGTAGGCTAACATGCAGCTTGTGAAATCTCAAACAGACCATTAAGATAAATAGAAAGAGATATAGGTATCATACCTTTGATAACAATAAAATTAAAGATTATACGCTAGCGCCTTGCTCGAGATTTATGGTGGCGATTTTATTTTTATTATTTTTTCGTTGACCGCTTGTTAATTTCAATATTAATGAATTATTTTTTCTAAAAAAGGATGGATTAATAGACGTCATTAATACACTGTTTTTGATTAATACACTCTTTTTCATTAATTAACTGTTTTTTTAAAAAAGGATGGTTTAATAGATCTACTAATACACTGTTTTTAATTAATACACTCTTTTTCATTAATTAACTGTTTTTGTGATTTTGACGTTTTGATGATATTTTGCATGGAGGTTCTTCTTCTTCTTCTTCTGATGGGGCTTGCTGTAAGCTGCACTGAGACCTATTGGTCCATTGTGCTCCCACCTAATTTGTTATGGGTCTCGTTCGAAGAGGCCGGTTTCCAACGCGAAAGAAAGAATCCTACCCATAGGAACGTCCCTTATTGCCTGGGGTTCCACCAGGCCGGCTCCAAAATGTTTATGTCGCAGTGTTAGGAGAGCCACACATTGACATAAAACATGAATTGAGGTTTCTTCCTCCAACTGGCACTTTCTGCAGGTGGCATCATTTACGATTCCAATGCATGGAGGTTAGTTGTATTAATAAATTTTTTGGCCACAAAAAAAGATTTTGCGGTCAACGAAAAAATTTTGTAATCGACTCGTTTGTTAATGGGCGATTAATAATAGCCGTCATTAACACACTTGTTGGTTAAATAACTAATAACCGACTTACGGACTTACGGTGAAGTTAATGTTAGAAGACATTATTACAAAATTAGCATAACCCCCTAGAAATTATAACAAAACCCGGAGCCCGGAGATCTGGCGTTGAAACCGTAAGACTATGGGTCAGTGGTCACACTACTCAAATGTCAAATCGTGTTTTTCCTCTTCTTTGCTTTCTAATCATTATGTAGTTTTTAATTTAATCTATTTTTAATTAAATCAATATTATTTAGATTTTCTTTTTTTGCCCTTTCTGTGATCGGTACAAATATTAGTAGGATAATTTATTTTATTCAATTTTGACAGTTTAAAGTGACTTATTAACTCCATAACAACCTTCATAAACAGTCTATGATTCACAAGAGAAATAAACGTGTTTTAATTCACTAGAGAATTAAAAAAGTTTATTTCATACTGATGTCAAAAATGACATTTTTCGGATTATTTATGGTACAAAAAATGGAACATTAAAATCCTAGTACTTTAAAGTAACATTTTAAAGTTCAAGTACTTTAAAACTTATTTATTGTACAAAAAATTGAACATTAAAGTCCTAGTACTTTAAAGTAAAATTTTAAAGTTCAAGTACTTTAAAATTATACCGTCAGTTGTTGACATGCAATTTGAAATGATTTGCAAATTTTTATTTAAAATCCATTAAACTTGCATTATGAAATAAACCGTTGTATTCACCACGAACGAAAAGTGTTTTTAAAGGTCCTCGCAAGTAATTCCGTCCTCGGCTGAAGCCTCGGACGTAAACAACTTTCTCGTCTTTAAAATGCCACTTTTCGTTCTAGATAAATAAACTACTATTAATTCACTAGAGAATTAAAAAGGTTTCAATGCAGAACAACATATTTTTATGATTTCTACAAATATTTACATTCAATTATTATTTCTATTTTTAGTGTGTAATATGTAATTACTACAATTTAGATCAAATCGATGATGAATGGGCAAATTTATATATCAATTTGAATATGTTTAAATTTTTTATTTAAAATTTCGTCAAAATTGAATAAAAACATATATACGCCACGTGAATTAAACATTTATTAACTCAAAGATATGATCTATGATAAATTATTAAATTAGTTTTTTCCGGCAACCTTATCAAAAAATTTGCCTTACTATGTTGACATCTTTAGGTTATGGCTCCCATCTTCAATTTGGGCTACAATTAAATGTCAAAATATCTTTAAACATAACACTCAGAAGTATTCACAATGCTTCTTTCTCTCTAGATGAATTTCCACAACATATATCTTCACATCATCAGAAGGCAGTTTCATCTGCGAAAAAATCTTCTGTTAAAAAGCCATGGCGTTGTGAAGAAGAATAGCTTGTCGTGAAGTGCGTTGGATCTCTAATTAAACACTATTAACTACCTGGAAACTGGAAAGACGGTTTGCGAAGACTGTATCAGCAAAAATCCCATTTTGGAAGAAATACAATTGACTGATATAAAGTTTTGCATTAAAGATAACAATTTTTGAATTTGTTAAAATAACATTATTCATATAACCTTAAATTGTCAGATGTAAAATGCCAATGTCACTTTTACTGCCAAGGGCTGCCAACATAAGAATAAGAAATACCTTTACATCCCTCTACGGTATTTATTTTGAGTTTAAATGTTTTTTTTTGTAAATGTTTTTAAATTATCTTTGTATTTTGAAAAAGAGCATGGTGTCAGAGGGAACATAAAACATGAAGATGTATAATGTGCGATTTTAAATAAGGGTCGACTACCGCTACGCCTAGGCGCCTGTTTAATTAAAATATGAGTAAAGTCCGGATGTACCGAATTCTTTTTTAAAATTTGCTTTTAATCAATTAATTAATATCTATTATAAAATCATCCATACTTTGTGTTGCTTAGGACCAACTGTATACTACTTTCTAATATGTATGAGATACCTATTTTTATATGTAGTGTCGTTATTTTGTACTACAGAAATGTATGGTTTATTTGTTTAAATATAGGTATTTTTTTCTACTTTCTAATAAAACCACATAAGAATATAAATTTCATTTTATTTGCTAACTGATAGGCAGAAATTAATTGGTACAATTCATAGCTCTCCAGCAAAATTAAAACATCAAAAAATGTTTAGCCAAACCTTTATATTTGTAAAATTTATATCTGCAGAAGTTTTATGCAGAGTTTCTATAACAAAGTTGCAAGCTTCAGGTAGCACTCTTCTTTGAGAAAAAAATATGATAAAAATGTCATCATTTACCCTGTATCTGTTGGGTCTCATTTTTTTTCAAGGGCAAAGCCTGAGCTATGTGCAAATTACTTTTATCTATTTCTGAGTTAAAACAAATAAACCAAATTTTATTTGGTTAAGGTGTTCACCCTAGATATGTTGGGTTCAAAATTTGCCCTTTTTCGGCAAGGGTAAAAACCTGAGCGATGTAAAAATATTACTTTCATTTAAGTAGTGGTTCTTGATGTTACAGCAAAAATAGACAGAATTTAATTTTTGTAAGTGCTCACCTTGTATACATTTTGTTTTTGAAGTATACGGGCAACAGACAGGCAGGCCGACAGACGGAATTGAGAAAACCTGTTTTTCGTCATCTAGAGGCCCTGAAACGTGAAGATTTGGAAAAACATCGAAGGGTGATTTTTTTGCGATTCCAATACCTACTCCTTTGCCTCTTAGAGGAGGAAAGTAAAAACTAAAAAAAAAATGCTGTAACTGTTCGATTTGGTTATGGGGGTTTAAATAATATTCGTACTACTGAAAAGTTAATCTGGTCTCGAATATTCGAGAATTAAATTAATCTCGCTCTTCTCGAATATTCGAGATCGATAGATGCCAATCTCGATCTCGAATTTCGAAACGAGATCGAAAATTATCTGGTCTCGGTGGCACTACCACTAACAGGCCGATTCTATGACATTTTTATATTGGTTTTAAAAATATGATTGAAAATCTGTCGAGATCGACAATTTGGTTAATCTCGTCTTGAATATTAGAGAATTTGATTAATCTCGTCTCGAAAATTCAGAGATCGGGAAATTTATGTCTCGATCTTGAATATCGAGAGAAGATGAGACGAGATCGAGAATTTTCTAGTCTCGGAGACATCATAAATGCATAGTAGTTGCATAGTAGTTACCTCGTTCTTGAAGTGACATATTTATTTATTTATTTATTTATTTATTTATTTATTTAATTTGCACTCAGCCAACAGCCGTTAGGCCAATTACAGGCGTCGCTGTGCAGTTATGACGACTTCCAACCCCACTAACGACTGCCATGATGTTGTATGACCGCCGGGACCAACTTTTTTCCGTGATAGCCGTACCACGAGGCGCCGAGAGATGCAGCCGTGGAACTCCCATCCAAGTTCTGACCAGAGACAGCGTTGCTTAACTCTGCTGATCGAACGTGGACGCTTGTTCAAGCTACACCACTCGGGACCCATATTGTTGAAAAAGCGAAAAAAATCTTATGGTGACAACCAATCTACCGAGTGTTTCACTTAAGGTGCGAACATAGGGAACTAGCATGGGAAATCGTATACCGGTTCACGGTTATGCATATTTCTGGTCACCATTTTTATGGGAAAAAATGATAGTGGTACTAAATTAAAGAGAATAATTTTCCGCGTCGTTTAGTATTCAAAATTTATTGGATAATGTAAATTGTGCATAAAAGTGTTAATTTTAAAATTTAGATATTCCCAAATATTCATTAGAATACTCAACATTATTATTCATAGTAATTAGTTAAATACGTGAATTAATAACTAACAGAAAATAACATTTATTTTGGCAGAAACAAATTGGATCATGGCTGGTCTGTTTTTTTTTTTTGAATAAAATGAAAAATATTTATTACAGTTTTTAAGCTGTTTCTATCTTAAAGAAGCAACAAATTCAAGTCAAGTGGTATCAAATTCAACGCATTTTTTTCTTTCGATCGATACCGCTATCAATCCTATCAATTCACGCCGCAATCAGGAATCTGCATAATATATACGATTTAACATGCTTTCCCCTATATTCACCTTTAAAAATTCAATTTTTGTATAAGGTCTCAAACATACGTAATTTATCTTAACGAGGGCATTTAAAATAATTATCTTATAGAATTTAATCTTATTTCTACTGTTAAAAGAACAAAGAAACTGAATAATTTCGGTTATATAGATGCATTTAAGAGGTCATCAGTTTCTTGACGAAAAGAAAATCGTCTGTAATTGTCTGCTTAAATGTACAACTGAGGTTTTTGTCATTTCAAACATTCTAATGATGACCTTTCAGCTTAGCATACCTGGTATACTTGTGACATATTTTGCACAAATCTTGCCTATTTCTTATGATTATGACCTCCGTTACACAGCTTCACGGTTTACTAAGACTGAGACATCACTTTTACACAATTTAAGTGTCCTATAATTGTGACATCAACTTACACATTTCTGGTTGCACCGTACTAGTGACCTCGGATGTCATTTTCACTGTCGACTTAATTTGCTGTGTATCAGAGTGTGTATTAAAACCACAATTATATCATTTAATTGTGTGTCTTTTACTACCGATAAAACCGTTGTGGCCACTTTCCATGGTGTAGATGGGGATGTCACAGTATACGCAGTACGTGTATGGGTGTGTGTGTGTGTGTGTATTTATTTATCGTGACTTTTACCATTGTTTGAACTTGATATTACTTATGTTATTTGTCTGACTTTTATGGCCTGTTCTATTGCTAACGGCTCTGCTGAAACATTTCTCTGAATAACGTGCAAGGGGGTCTGAAATTTACTCTCTCACCCCTCCCCTCCTCAACCAACGTCTTTCCATTAGTTAATAACAATACATGTATTGCTCGCAATAATAAAGCAAGTAAAATAATATAGATACCCTGTGTGAGCTATAAAATTTCCAAAATCCTCTTTGGCATTAACACCAGACCCACAGGTAACCATTTCTTACCATTATAAGCGACTTTTCTAGTTAGTGTAGCGTTTGTAAATTATATTTTTTAATAACTAAACATGTTGGTAGCTGCTGACTACAGCTTAAACTGCGAGGGTCAAGTGAACATCTCGGAGAGCACTCTATTACCGTTGCACCTTCCGTATCTTTAAAATCTCTCACACTAAATTTCAAACCTACTGCGAAAGATTAGAAGTCCGCGGCCGTTTGGACCTTAGATAACTGAAAGGCAATTTTCTGCTGGTGATAATAAAGCACTGATATACTGAAATTACCTGTCATGACGTAACGTTTCCTTATCACTAAATTTACATGAGGCTGAAAATGGCACTAGACTGAAATACGTTTGTTATGAAAATAGAACATCTCTGATAATAAATTTCATTTACTCAGATTTAGAGTAATTTCAAATTATGCAGATAACGTGACCACAAAACATGTTTAAACAATTTACCTTGCTTTACAACAACACACATTTTTAGATGAAAAGCAGTTATAGGAGTTTTACTACAGAAAATAATACCACAGCAAGTCTTTCCATTCCAATTTTTATCTAATTAATAGAGTATCGAATGCAGTCGCTTGAAGCAAATACAGTCGGGTTAGGAAATCTATGTTTAATTTCCATGTATATCATTATGACCACCGAAAACTGGCCACACTGTTTATTCAGAATCAAGCAAATTACGTATATCGATTGGTTAATTTGCAGTTATTCATGACTGAGTTGCCTCTGATAATTTTACGAGACAATTAACATTTCTAATTAATATTCCGCTACCCATCGCTAGTTACAAGTTATTTTATGAACGAACTCAACAAGCGAAGTGGAAGTTGCTCTTCGAATAAAACTGCATTAATGCTTCCGACAGCTGATTTATTAAGCTCAAATAATTCAGCATTTTCCAGTACTTCTAAATCTTCAAGTAGCACCTTTTTCTAGCATGCAAGCAATAATTTGTAAGTACAAGTCGGAATAGTTAACTGCTAAAACCATATCATGGAAATGAGATAGCAGATGCAGTTTTTAACCTTATTTACAACCGACAACCAAATATGATATCTATTAATTTATCCGTACTATTGCTTAGAGAAAAAATCTGTAGCTTTACACAGAACTTCTCTCGCAAGTAGAAGTTTAATTTATATGCAAAATATTTTTTAAATTGTATTTATTAATTTGCGATCTGTCTACAAAATAATAAACTAATATGATGTATATGAAAAGACAGTATGACCCGGCATGAAGGTTAGAATCCAATGACCATGACTCAGATACTCTTTACCAATGAGAGATAAATTTAATAGTTGCACTCAATCGAATGAAATATCTTCAATGTAAATCTATGTGATAAGTACAACAACAGCTTAATTCTGTTTATTATTTGAATATTTGTACTGTTATCAAGAAGATTTATCGCAATGAAATTGTTATGATAGTCTAACTTAATTACTTACTTACATATTTTTGACTGTACTGTAGTATTTATTGTCTCTTATACTGCGTTAATTTTCAAATCACTCACGATGTCAGCATATCTTACAAATTGAGTAACATGTCGGACATATCACATAACATTTTTATCTGTAATAGTTCGATGATTTGAATATGTTGGCTACTGCCAAAGCTGAGCAGTAATCAATTCCTTTGTAATTAAATTACTAATTTAATTTCTTTTTGTTGATTCGTCTTGTAATTGAATTACTTTTCGAAATACGGTAATTATTGTTATTGATTGCAATTGTGTATTCCTGGACCAATATAAGTATAATTTACGATTTTCTATAATTAAACGTATAATAGCTAATTTTGTGAAACAATTGCAATTCCAACGACGCGTGCACGAGCAAAGGGACAAACATATCTGGTGCAGACGCGTATGTTATTAGGTGGGATGTGCATATGTTATGTTTTATGTACAAGTGTAGCTTGCTAATAATTATTGTGCAAGAAGCGAAAAATATGTCTGCGGTAGGTACTACAGATTACTGAATACAGTAAGATAAAATATTACTTATTAATTTTAATCTGTTTGTTCCAAACCATATACCAGTATAGAGGAGCTATCTAACTAAAGTATGTAGTGCAATTCCAATTAGCAAGTACTTGATAATTGAATTACTATTTCATTTGAGTAATTGATATCTCTGGAAATTCAATTATTCCATAGGGCGGTAATTGGGAATTAGGAATTAATTACTTTTTAAAAGTAGTTTGCCCAGCTCCGTCTACTGTAACCATAACTAAATACTATAGCTCCACATTGGTTTGAAAGCGAGAGACATTTTAGATTATCTACCGAATAGCTACTAGTGTTTGCTAAATTTTCTACCAAGCTGATTTCTTTGAATTGAAGAGCTGGGTTGATATAATTGAGTACAAGATGGACTTTCTGTACGATAGAACATGAAGCCAAATGTATGGCCTGAAATCCGATTCATATCTTCATTAAATGGTTAAGTTCTATAGCAAGAAGCTTTTTTGTATATAGTTTGCCTAGCATGGGTAATAAGCTAACTGGGTCTTTATGAGGCTGCTTCATTTGGTGATTTTATGGGCTTTAGTATCACATTTAATTTTAAGTAGAACTATGTCTTTACGACGAACTAATTAGCTGCCCTGTTACACAATCAAATCCAGGGGCCTTTTTTACGTGCAGGTTAGTTTTAATATTTTGGACTTCTTTGAGGGTGAATAAGTTAGATGTCGAAGAAATTGGATGTGGACATCTTGGTAGTCCTTCGCATGAAAACCTGCTTTATGCCTTACTGTGAAGGCAAAGATTTAAACATTTGTTTATTCGATAAGCAAATACTTCTGCTTACTCTAAGTTCTCTTCTTGCTGCAAAGGAGAAATTGGTTGATTCCGACATTTGATTATTTTAGTTGTTCTCCACAGCACAGGATAATTTAGTTTAAAGCTAGTTGATTCATCAGTGTATTGTGTTAGATTTAGTAAATAATTAAAACTATGAACACTATTTGTAGCCACAATATTAAAAACTTATCGTAAAGGTTATTGTCACGATTAGGCCACGTCTCTGTCACACGGATAGCGGCGTTCACGTACTATGCTGTTACACTTGTATTTAGTGTACATTTACAACGAAATTAATAAATTACGTATAAAAATATTAATAGCTACACTTAGAAAAACAGTGGTAAGCACGTCCGCAATTTCAATCGAGTTATAAAAGGTATCTCGACATAGTTTCAAGCAGCTCATTTATCGCTAAATCTGCGCAGTCAAGAACCAAATAAATACATTAAAGTTCAAGTGTGTAAAAATATTTTGGTCACCCCGACAATATAACTACCAGAGTTATTTTTTCAATCTCCGATTCAGTAAGAATAGAAAACATAAATGAATATGAAACCTTTATTGCATTGCAAATATAGAGCTACATCTCTGAGCTACATTTTTAAATAATCCCCATTTCGTGAAGGCAATTATCATACCGTGGGGCAGGTTTTTATACGCCCTCCTCACAGAAGGTTGCCGTCTGCACCCAACTGTTCACTGAGGTTTTCAGCTTCTTCTTTAACAGCCGTCACTCATAATCTGTACTCGTCTGATGATGAATTTTGTCCTTCAGAGTCTATATTGTCAGTCAGAAGAAAGCGAATTACTGCGTACGGCTCCCACCAAGTCTGAACTGCGCGCCGTAAACATTAATTCTCTTTTGGCTGAAGTCTCAATGTTGAAGGGCATAATGCCGTCGAAATTCATTGTTGATACAGTACAGTTTATGATCGACGGCTGTGTGGGAGAATGGTGCAGAAAGTTTAAAGAAGGAACTAAAAACCAACGTAGAACAGTTAGCTGAGTGACTAGGCGGCAACCTTCTTTGAGAAGGGCATACAAAAACTTGTTCCACGGTACGGTAAGTGCATTCATCGGAATGGCGATTGTCTAGAAATGCAGCCGTCAGATATACCTTAGTTTTCTCTACAATAGATTTTCACATATAATCTCATAAGAGCATTAATTCGTTCCGGAAATTTTTTGAGTGCGTTCCAACAACGTCGTATTAATTTGCCCGAGCGGGACGCGAGGGCAAATTAGGACGTTGTTGAAATGCACGAAAAATAATTTCCGGATATGAATTAATGCTCGAATGCAGATTCGGTAAGAAAATCGCAACGACACAAACCCTAAAAAGAAGTAATGTCTACCTACAAAAAATGTCCAACAAATTTTGTTGTTGTCTTGGTTATGGCTCGTGAACTAATTTTTCTATTGGTCATTAATGAGTGTCGTACAATTTTCGATAAAATTTGTCATTGGTTCAGCAAACGACCATATAATGCGAGTTAAACTACGAAGAACTAAAATAATGAGGGACGAGGTGAAAAGCGCTTTCAGGAAGGAGGAAATTTTGCAAGTACCCATGCAAACTAGTGATGTAAATTGGGCAAGATACAACGTACAAGCAAGACGATATCCAGCGAAGGAAAGGTGGAAGCAGCGTTTTTACCTAGGATAGTATGCGATATTTGTAAGCAAGTACGCAAGCCGAACTGCAGTGTAAAGCTGTAGGTTATTATCAATAGCTGCATATCAGGTGTTGTTATTTAGTAGTTATCATACCTATATACATAGTAACAGTAAATAGTAAAACTTGACCTATTCACTTTTCTAATATTTATATATGGGTATTTACAAAGCTATGGAAATGCCTTGTATGTAATGTCCTTTTAAAAGAACGCCTAATAACATTGTTCCTGTTTCCGCAATTAAATTGTATTTTTAATTAATGTCTTTAGCAGACAAAAGGTTATAGAATTATTTGGGTTAAACGACGGAGTAGTTTTGGACTTCATTCAATTCTCCTCGGTGTTCTAACTTCTAGCAGTAAACTGCGTAAAATTCAGACTCAAGAAAGGGGGCTCTGATTTGGCTGAAATAAATTGGGCAAGGTCGTAACTTAGGGTTAGAGCTTCGCCACTGATAAAGTACGGTTATTCGTCACATTATAAAGTTATTCTGGAACTGCTGAGCCGGCGACTGTTCCACTCTGCTCTCCAACAACTGGTGATACAACAATGCCGAGCGTTCGTCCAAAGTTTTATAATAAGCCGGCAATGGAAAATAAATGCGGCCCAATTTGCATGTTTGAACGTCACTGTGTGCAGATTCATTAAAAAGTTTGCTGCAGAGCGGTCGCTTTTTTGCTTTCATCGCTTGTTTTGGAGTGTTTTTATACGTCGGTTTATGGTTACTGTACAAAAAAGCGGACATTGATGTTAATGTATGGATATACGTTTCATTTTGATAATATAGCTGACGGTCTTGCTCTCTGTTATAGTTTCATTTACGAAACTCACGACAGAAAATTGCAAGAATAAAATATTTCTACAAATCGGAACTTTAATGCATAATATAATTTTGACATACTTTACTAGGTTACTGTTTAATATTTCCGAAAAATACATTTCCACCTACCTAAAATAGTTGTTAATGCTTTTATTCAAAGCTTTAAGGTTGTTGAAGAAATGATGACGAACATTACAATGTCAGGCATCGTCATAATTTTCATATTAACTATTAATAAAGGCATGTAGCACCTTCCCATAAAAACCTCTGTTACTTGTAAATTCCTATTATTTATTTTTGTGAGAAATTTAAAGTAGGTAACAGTTTTACCTCTGCAGCTGTATAAGTACTATGTGAAAATTATGTTACTTTAATTATGAAACAAGTAATATTTTGGCACGAAAGCCAGTTTGTTCATAGTCTTAAAAACATAATTTTACTGCCAGTGCTTCAGAGAATACCATAAAATCCGTTGAAAGAAAAGCATGTAAAAAGCGATATCTTCTAAATTAAAAAGCGGCTAGAAAAAAGAATTTTTAGTAAGGTATGCAATTAAAACTTTTCGAAAAATATACAATAAAAAGACGCAAAAAATTCAAAAAAGTTGAATTGGAAACAGTTTAAAGCTAGTTATTGATATTATATACAAAAATTCAAGAAGATAAATGCTGCTATCATAAAACTAAAAATAAAGATGAGTGTGAAAAGAAGATCAATGAAAAATCTAAGAAGCACTGTTTAGCTAAAACCCCATGTCATCCCGTTAGAACAGTTACCATCAAAGTGAGTGGACTACTTATACAGATTGCGACAGGCAACTAGGACCATAGCAAAAGCAAGAGGACCTTACATGTGGCCGTGATTGTATTTAAAAAGTTTAAAAATCGAATATATACCTTGTATTTATAATGATCCTAACGACCTACCGCTATCGTTCATTGATTGTTCGTTTGTTAAACACAATTACGGCCACATGTAAGGTCTCTTTGCTTTTGCTATTGTCCTAGTTGCCTGCCGCAATCTGTATATGTATAGCCTTTGCTATGTCAGATTAAAAACTAACGCCACCACTGCGTTTTCATGAAAGCGGAGAGGGGTTGAAAACTCGTTGAATTTCTCTGGCGAGCTCTAGTCAGTCAGACGGTTGCTGTCAAGAAAACAACATGCGCTTGTGTGAATCATTCTATACGATGTGGCAATAATTTCGGTAGAGCTGCCGGTCCTTAGAAGCAATTTCAATGTCGCTGAATCTAATATCTCCCAAAATATAGCCTTTGAATTTGATATTCCATCTCGTTGTGCAACGGAATTTCACGTCGACACCCGGGTTGGATCTCTAAAGAAACCCCTTATTGTACTGCGCGAGCGACATTTATGTCCGATGCAGCTCTGGGAATTATTTCGCTACAACTCGTGTAGACCAACGCCAATGTGCGCAGAGTCATTTTTTGAGCTGCTGTTGTCTAATCCCCATTAGACAAGCCTGGAAAAACTGCAGCCCGTTGAGAGTACAGTATGCCTTATGCGGCCAGGCTTCAAGAGTGATAATTACTATTTCTTTGTATAATCTCACATGAAAACGTAATCGACATGTAGAGTTTTTTACAAAAAGATTAACATGCAAAAACTAATAAATTTGTATGTCCGAATTTATAGTAGAAATAACCAGCAATGCACTTTCTGGACTGTGTAGATGTGCTAATATAGTAGTTGTCAAGCATTCCTAAAGCAACCAAAGAATGTTACGAGAACGTAATTCTACTTATAAGATCAGTTTAAATAACACAAAATACAGTTACAGAGAGCAATTGGGTGATTTTTCAATACCAACTGATTTGCCAAACAGGAGTGAATTGATTATACGTATGTTACCTATGGTCTTAATGTTAGCGTAATATAATGTATATGTGAAGCGAAAATCAGGTAAAAAAATATTTAAGAAAGGTAAACTTTTCAAAAAAATTACCCTCTCTAAGGGGCGCTCGGGGCTCCGCTCCTCTCCGAGGAGTCCTCGGGGCTACGCCTCGGTCGCGAAATCGAGACGATGGCGAATTGCATGCAAACGCAAATGGGGTACATTGCATCCGCAATTGTCGTGACACACACGTCTGGATCGTTCTCCTTTATTATATGATATTTTTAATTTACGGTTATACCCTAACCCTACTTATCTTAACAAGTTTTTAAATTTCAAATAGGTTAGGATCAGTTAAGTTCAAACCCGTTCAGATAATTTACAAAACTAAAATTACTGTAATAACATGCAATTCACTTACTTCCCTTGGGGAGTAGGTACTTACTTCCCTAATGTCATGACAACCAGTAAACAAACCGTAAAATCAAATTACCTGCAATGGATATGTCAAAGTAAGTGTAACTTACTAGATGGGCATGGAGAAAAGCTCATTACTTGTTGTAAATGGGATTTGCCCTGTAACAACTTTAGAAATTCTATTGATTTAATTCATAGTTTTAACCCACGGAGCTTAATGATACATATTAATGTGAAATTTATGTATTAAACCTTATGTAGATTAATCGACTTTTATACAAGGTGTTGTTCTAAACAATGAAAGTCAGGAAACTATAATATTTAAATAGCTTTCATTCCAGTTCGAATATTTCGTATAAGGTTTTAAAACTCTTTTTCCTCATTTGAAGTACATAATATATTTTTGAGTTAAATTGAAAATTATGGTAGTATACTGCCAAGCTATTATTATGCAAATTGTTATAAGATAATTACTGCAGGTGTAGCACCATCTTGCAGAAATTCAACCATGTATTTGCATTGTCGTATTTGTGCTTGACATATTTTGACTGTATTTGCTATATAGATTAGACAATTAAATTCAAACTCAAGTCCAGGAATTCGTGATGAAACTACATGAAGCATTAACATTATGGTTATATCGTTAAGCACTATCGACGAAGATTACAGCAAATTGTTTTAAAAATTATATACTTTCTTCTGTGAAAATGTATTTTGTTTCAATAAACTTTACCTCGACAAATTCTGTTTGATAAGATAAACTGATTACTACCTGTATGTTGCTGGCTTTTATATTCTTATTACGCACTTGTCTTCAACAATTAGAGTCCTGAAGGTTAGCAGCCCAAGTATTTACCTGTAACAAAAAAAAAACTTGTTAAAAGATTTAATAGATACCAAAATCTAAATTCAGAAACTGATTTACAGAAAGAATGTGTTCCAATATTTCATCGGTGCCCTTGGAAATAAAACAAATGGGAACACTAACAGCTAAGTTTCTAGCAGTTACTCCCTTGTTTCGCCCGACTTTATATTGTTACAAATGTAAACCTCCTGTATGGTTGGGCTTATTTAACTGTTCATAAGAAATATTAAAACCATTTATATTATTTATACGTATATTTAATTTTTCCAAATTTCTAGAGCCATAGAGCCAATTAGCTAGATTTGTAGGAATATACTTGAGAAACTCCTTCCGACCACGTTTATTGTAGCGAAAACTAGAAGTCTATCTTTTACAAGCCCTATCGCTTTCTCTGTCATTTTATCTATATTTTTTTAAATATATTTGGTGAATGTTTTTGGCTAGACGAGTTTTCAATATTTATGTGTCTAAGTGTTAAAAAAACGGTAGAGAAAAAACAACTGCAGATGTATTAGTACCATAAAAAGGAAATTTTTGTATTTTCTACACTGACAGTAGACATATTGATGCACTTTGACCGAAAGGTCAGCTTCCCGACTTAGATTAATTTTTGCACGATTTAACTATCTTCTATTTATATGAAATTATGTTACTTGCTTCAGTAGCTATTGAAATTGCCGAAACCGGAGAATGTCCTACAAGATATCCAGCAACTCCACTAGCGCATAGTAAGACACGCTCTTCTGTATTTACAATTTTGGCTTTCACTTTCTCTGCTTCTCTTGCTTTACCCTCTAGCTCTTCAGTTATATCTCATATCCTTGCACCATTTCCTAACACCAAGTCTTTATCTGTCAAAAGTTGTCTGCCATTAAGATTATCAGTTCTCATCTGTAGGTCAGGCAAAACATGACATTCAAGAAGTTCTATTATTTTTGCTTCTGCTTCTTCAGTCTCCACCTCTGAATTTTCATATGCAATATTAAACCCAAAATTACATGGTTACTTTCTGTTTGTTGCAAGGTTAAAAGTAAAACACACGAAAATACGCACACAGACGAACACCAAAAATGTGTTCGTTTACAGATAGATTACAACAATTAACAGCAAAAAAGAAATCGCTAAGCTGTAACGTCTCTGCTCGTCACTTGAACCGGCACCAAACGTTCACCAGGTCAAGACAAGACATTTTGCTAGCGGAAACCGAACTCGTCCCAGACTATCGCCGAACTTCGGTCGGGGTTTCGGGAAAGCGTAGTTGTGCGTCACCTGAACCAGCGCCTTGTGCACAACCAGGTAGGTTCTTAGAGTTTAGGAAAGGTTACCGATTAGGGCAGGAGGACGAAAAGTTGTTTATTCTGCCCGGAGCGCGTGCCTTTATATTCTTTTGGGGCCAGTGTTATCTCCAATTCAGACTGGAGCATTCTAATAGTGGGGAAAACGGCTGCGTTGAAAACGCGCGCCGCAGAGCCGACGTAAATCGTGCACGAAAATGTGTATGTATATAACCTCATTTTACCTTGCGATATAGAGGCTGGTGAGTTATGCGCTTGCATGTGGCGGCACAGTGATCAACTTGCACCGGATTCGGGATACAAAGTTAAAGCGCATCTTTTGTGTTTGCGCAGCAATTATTTTGTGAGGTGTGTGTCATGGTGATGTGTTGACCTTGATACTCTTTTAGGTCTGTGGTTCTGAGTAGAACACAGTTATTTGGTGCCCAACTGTGAATGGTTTCACCGAATTCGAATCGCCAAGGCTGCGGAAAAATTCCGGCCAACGCTGGATTCGAACAGAGGACTTAACGAAAGCCCAGCGCCCTGCTACGCGGCATGCAGCACTAAAATTCCGAGCTAAAATTATCAAGATAGCCAAATGCAAATATGAAATAATTAAAATTATTTGTATGCCAAAAATTTACCTCGGAGCTATCGTTACAATTCACTGATGGTTGGCAATAAATGACGAGAACGTAGGCAATAAAATCGATATAGCTATATGGAAAAAAAAGAGATAAGAAAGGCATAAGACAAAGCATGAAATAAGAAATGTGTTTAAATAAATTATGAGATAAGAGGGACTAGATTTAAGGAACCCTGGAGTATTATAAACAGTTAGGGGAAAATATTAATGAGAAACGGAGACCAAATGTAGTAAATACAGAAAAATTTTAGGACTATGACGGTAGCCAACGGAAGATCGCCATTAGTATACATAGACAGACACTTAGAAGAAGAAGAAGAAATAAAGGAAACCAGGCTCATCACAGAATATTATGCTTGAGGAAATTAAGGTAGCACTAAAAAAATAAGAATAACAAGGCACCACCACCAGGTGAGCTGCATACCGAGGTGATTAAGTGTGCCACAATAAAATCATTAAAAATTATTACTTATAATACCATGAGTAGTCAAAGTTACGTCGAATATTTTTGCTGTGGTATCACGAATGTCCATTGCGCTTAGGTTCGATTTGGATGAGTGCGCTAGCACGAGTCCTAATCCTAAGCGCAATGGACATGAGTAGTGATACCACCGCAAAAATATTCTACTTAACTTTGACTAAGAATGACATTCGAGGGACTATTCACTGAACCAAACTACTTTTTCAAATTAGTTTTCAGTAATTCTAGCAACAAACTACGCAATTTCTATAGTAACCGAAAACTAATATTGACTTTTTCTAATAAAAATCACATATGTTTATTCACTAAAATATTCACTATTGTCGATTATTTTCAATAGTGAAAATACGGCATATTCATTAAACGTTTACTTGGATGCAACGTTCCAACTGATTGGAAGATGAAATTTATAAATGCAATTATCAAACAAGAAGTAGATACGAATGAGGTTATTATATATAGTACAATAAAACTAGGGTTTAACCCAAACATAGAAAAGTTCTATTTTGCGGAAAACTGTTCAGTACCTTCCTCTTAGTAAGTGGTAAAAAGTTGCACGACCTCGCGCGTCGGGATTAGGCAGGAGAGGGGTGGAATATTGGTTAAATGGTAGGTTTCAACAGTTTTTTGCAAATATCTCGTTAACTATGAGGTTTAGCGCAAACTTTACCTTATACAAAATTTATCGTTTTTTTTTAAATTAAATTTAGAAAGCTCGTGTTCTTGTGACAAAATCTTAGCTTTAAGAAATGCCAATATGACTGATGAATACGTGAACCAACCTAAGACTTTAATTTTGTTTTCCGTGGTCGCCTTTTGCGTTTAATAAAATAAAAAAGGGTGGGCTATGTAAGGCCTGACTCCTTTGGGCTGCTACCCAATGTAGACATATGGTAACAAAGATATTCAATACTTATGTAAAAGTCATATTTATACCGGGTGTCTTAAAATGAATTACATCTAGTATGCTTTGAATTTCCCATAATGCAGTCTAAAATTTTACTTGAAATTGGCACGACTGTAAGTCTATGTCAAATTCGAGGTTAGCAGGTTAGATTTTGCGTCAGTTTTGACACAGATTGACGCAAAACCTAACCTACTAATCTTGAATTTGACATAGACTTACAGTCTTGCCAATTTCAAGTAAAATTTTAGATTGCATTATGGGAAATTCAAAGCATACTAGATGTAATTCATTTTAAGACACCCGGTAGTTTCGGCAACTTCCGTGCAGTTAAATATGCCTAAGACTAAATTTGCCAGTTTGTGTTAACAATTTATATTAACTGATAATGTAAGTTGGAAAATTTACAGTTGCCATTGCGAGAAGTCAAGTAAGAGATTTCAAAAACGTAACGCATGCGTAGTACATTTAATTTTTTTTTATTATGGAAATTCAAGAAAAAATTTAATGTTTGACATTGACCACTGTAGATGATAAAACTTCTTAGCTTGTCGTTGCTTTTTTTTAAATTGGAGGTATTAGTTGTACTGTAAATGCAACAGGTTTCAATAAAAGTTTATTGACTTTAAAAGAACTAGCAACCAGTGAGACAAATGTCTCATTTAATAAAACAAAAAAGACCGTTTTTAAAATAGAACGCGAATTAAATAAAAACAATAATATTTTTTAAATTTAAATTTAAATTTTAAATCACGTGATTTCTCGAAAACCGGAAGTGTCACGTGACTGAAATTCGGTTCCTGACCTGACATGTCCATTCCAAACATATAACTTTAATAACTTTTTTCTCTATCTCTTACGGTTTGGCTGCTGAAACAGCGTCCCGGACGTACCAGCGCCCCGGACGGACGGAAGTCACGTGATTTCTCGAAAACCGGAAGTGTCACGTGACTGAAATTCGGTTCCTGACCTGACATGACCATTCCAAACATATAACTTTCATAACTTTTTTCTCTATCTCTTACGGTTTGGCTGCTGAAACAGCGTCCCGGACGGACCAGCGCCCCGGACGGACGGAAGTCACGTGGTTTCTCGAAAACCGGAAGTGTCACGTGACTGAAATTCGGTTACTGACCTGACATGACTATTCCAAACATATAACTTTAATAACTTTTTTCTCTATCTCTTACGGTTTGGCTGCTGAAACAGCGTCCCGGACGGACCAGCGTCCCGGACGGATGAAAGTTACGTGATTTCTCGAAAACCGGAAGTGTCACGTGACTGAAATTCGGTTCCTGACCTGACATGACTATTCCAAACATATAACTTTAATAACTTTTTTCTCTATCTCTTACGGTTTGGCTGCTGAAACAGCGTCCCGGACGGACCAGCGTCCGGGACGGACGAAAGTCACGTGATTTCTCGAAAACCGGAAGTTTTACGTGACTGAAATTCGGTTCCTGACCTGGCATGACCATTCCAAACATATAACTTTTATAACTTTTTTCTCTATCTCTTACGGTTTGGCTGCTGAAACAGCGTCCCGGACGGACGGAAATCACGTGATTTCTCGAAAACTGGAAGTGTCACGTGACTGAAATCGGTTCCTGACCTGACATGACCATTCCAAACATATAACTTTCATAACTTTTTTCTCTATCTCTTACAGTTTGGCTGCTGAAACAGCGTCCCGGACGGACCAGCGCCCCGGACGGACGGAAGTCACGTGATTTCTCGAAAACCGGAAGTGTCACGTGACTGAAATTCGGTTTCTGACCTGACATGACCATTCAAAACATATAACTTTCATAACGTTTTTCTCTATCTCTTACGGTTTGGCTGCTGAAACAGCGTCCCGGACGGACCAGCGTCCCGGACGGACGGAAGTCACGTGATTTCTCGAAAACCGGAAGTGCCACGTGACTGAAATTCGGTTCCTGACCTGACATGACTATTCCAAACATACAACTTTCATAACTTTTTTCTCTATCTCCTACGGTTTGGCTGCTGAAACAGCGTCCCGGACGGACAAGCGTCCCGGACGGACGGAAATCACGTGACTTCTCGAAAACCGGAAGTGTCACGTGACTGAAATTCGTTTCCTGACCTGACACGACCATTCCAAACATAGAACTTTCATAACTTTTTTCTCTATCTCTTACGGTTTGGCTGCTGAAACAGCGTCCCGGACGGACCAGCGTCCCGGACAGACAAGTCTATTAGATAAAGGACTAGCAACCAGTGAGACAAATGTCTCATTTAATAAAACGAAAAAGACCGTTTTTCAAATAGAACGCGTATTAAATAAAAACAATATTTTTTAAAATCACGTGATTGAAATTCTGTTCCTGACCTGACATGACCATTCCAAACATATAACTTTAATAACTTTTTTCTCTATCTCTTACGGTTTGGCTGCTGAAACAGCGTCCCGGACGGACCAGCGTGCCGGACGGACGGAAATCACGTGATTTCTCGAAAACCGGAAGTGTCACGTGACTGAAATTCGGTTCCTGACCTGACATGATCATTCCAAACATATAACTTTCATAACTTTTTTCTCTATCTCTTACGGTTTGGCTGCTGAAACAGCGTCCCGGACGGACCAGCGTCCCAGACAGACAAGTCTATTAGATAAAGGATATTGGTAAAAAGTGACATCGCATCTAAGGTAGGTAAAATTTTATAATTCATGGATATCTTGATTGTTTTTTCTCACAGTAAAACTGCTTCGGTTTCTATAACTACTGTATTCAATAGACGGTTGAATTACGACATCTGGTATTTGGAAATGTATTTATCTGGTGATTGGATTGAAGAAGCAATCGATCTGTAAGGTATATCCGATTTATGCATTTTTGGAAGTCCATGCAGTTTCAGAGAAGTGGAATTGTGGCAAAATAAACGTTTATATGTAATATCATGTATGAATTTATTTTTATGTAAATATTTTATTAATTTATTATATTTTGTCTCAATTAACGTTGTGGGATACTTAGTTAGGGGTACAGTTTGTTATCTTGCAAAAGGGTTTGCATTTTATTTATATAATCTACCGAATTTGAAGCTGCAGTGACATTTTCTTTATGAGACAGTAAAATGTATGATTTGCTTTATACTGCTGATAACGTGTTATCAGTATCTTTATTGTTTTTTAAATAATGTGTAATATATGACTATTAAAGATCAATAACTACTCAAACTTGGATATCTATAGTATAAATAATATCTTTGATTTGTGATAAACATTTAAATAGTTATCTTATTACCTAAATGAGTATAAGCACTGCAATAATTTTTCTATAAATATTTTAAGGAATTTCCTTTGCTATACTTCTGCTTGTTATCAAAATTATTTTTCACTTACGCTTGCTCAAATCTTTACTCTCTTAATTGTCAGATTGACTGAACCTAAAATCGTAATGGATACGTACTTCTTAATTTTATTAGATTAACCGGTGCGCCATTATGTTCTGTTAAGTAAATTTTCATCCTGGCTTAGTAGGTAATGTTTAAAACATGAAACTTTTTATTCAGGTTGAGACATGTATTTCTAATTATTCTAGATTTGTAACAACTTTTTTTCTCACACTCAATATCAACGTTTTTAATATAAAGGATACGTTTACAGTTCAAGCAACCTCTTAACTTAAGAGCTCTTGTGATTATAACCGCTCAGTTTATTTCAGGTAATTACTAATTAGACATTTACTCATCTAACTTATTTATCATAGATCTTGTCTTTTAGAAACATTTCAATCCAATCTTTCATATATAATATTAGTCTTTTTAGGATGTTCTCTGGTATTAAGAAGTTCTTTGCTGCAGCTAATTGATGTGCTCCTACAAGTCCACACCAACTTCTACCATGATATACCACATTCTAGAATGCTGACAGTCCATTATTAGGTATGTACCAATAACATTATTTCAAAAAATCAATTTAATAGAGAATTATTCAATCTTTTACGACTGAATACAATCTAATTTATTTTAACATTTTAACCTTTTGTGGATTTTTATACAAAATTACACACTGTTTATTATTTTTTAATTTCCACTCCGCCTCGAGTAGCCAGCTTAGTTACTTATGTATTCTTGGCTGCTGTTAAAATTTTTTCAAATATTAAATTATTTTATTAATTAGTAAAATATAAATCCTCATCGCGAATTACTTCACAGCTTCCATAACAGTTCCAACCATCGCTCTCAACTCCATAATGCATACAATTCCACATACCTATTCCCATTCACCTCTGCACATAAAAACTCCATAATATATGGAGTTGCTAGTGGAGTCCCTCAGGGTTCTATACTGGTGCCTACTCTATATGCCATATATACTTCTCAATTTTATGCCTCTATTATCAACTGTAAATTTCACTTTTACGCCGATGATCCATTTTATCTATTATTCATTTTCACCTGATGGTGTTCAAATTGCTACTAACTCTATAAATAATGATTTTTATAATTTAATCAAAACCTCTCTTGATCACTCTCTAAAATAAATGCTGGGAAATCTAATTTTATAATATTCGGGATAGGCGAATTAGAGACGAGATTGCTTCTCCACTGAAATCAGCAAAAAATCTAGGCCTACATGTTGATAATGATTTTAAAATGCATGTTAGCACACTAATCAAGGTAGCCTACTCTAACCTCAAAATGTTATATTCTAATTAAGATATTTTTAACAGAAAGCTGAGAATTATGCTGTGCGATTCTTTAATACTGTTTCATTTCAACTTTTGTGATGAAGTTTATGGCAACTGCATCGATCAACTAGATAGATAGCCTGTCTTGGATTTATTTATGGTATTAGGAAGCATGAGGCAATCCCACATAAACTTACTGAAGCCAAATGGCTAAATATGATAAATAGGAGAATGCTCCACATTTCCTGTCTATATCATAAAATTATCAAAAACAAGATACCTGTTTACTTGCATGAACGCCTGCAATTTAGAACCGATATGCATAACCTGAATCTTCGTTCTAAAGGACTGTTAACTCCCCCAGTGCAAGGCACATTTCTTTTTGAGAGATAATTTTCTTTCAATATTGCTAAAATATTTAACAGCGGTTAGTCCTAATATCTTCAAGAGACGTCTAAAATCGGTGTTGCAGCTAGAGCAACTCAAGGGATTAACTGTTAGTTGACGTCTCCACGTTTTTAATGTATGGTTACTCATCTTCTTTTCTATTACGTTTTTTTTTTTAATTTCTGTGAATTACATCAACTACTTTCTTTAGATTTAAAGATATATTGGTCTTGGGCCATGTTTGCATACGATAAAAATAATGAATTTTTATGTTTGTATCCTACATTTTTTTTATTTAAGAGGGTGTTCAAGGAAGAACAGGCGCATAGCTTAGCGATCTTGTGACGAACGATAAAAGGGTTGGCCTTACCTGGTGGTGAAAGTTGTATTTGTTATTTTGCCGGCTGGAAAATATCGACCTTATTTGGCTAACTCGCCGAGGAGGGTCGGAGTTTCAGCTATGCTAAAAAAGAAAACTAAGAGAAGGGATGCCAGGTCCTCGACGTCGACAAATCCTTGAGTCAGACCTCATCAAGGTATGGGATATATCCAGCAAAGGTCAATAGCTTATCACAGCATTTATTAAATATTTGGTACTATAGTGCAAGCGGCGACAATTAGTAGGCAAGTACAATGGCACACACATACAATAATAAATATATAACAAAGCAGGCAATGATCAACCTAACATATTAAAATAAAGGGGCGCTGCATAAGCAATTAAAATTACTCGACCTGCATCAGTAAGATTATCGGCGTTCCGCGAAAAATGAAGCAATAGAAGATTAGTGTAATTAATTTTTAATGCGCCTGTACAAAGTAGGCACCACTAATTTGCACGCACCCTCTGAGGCGGGGCGCGGCAAGACAGAGCAATGCAAGTGTCTAGCTAATTTTTAACCCCGAGTGTTAGCTCGAATTGACATTAAGACGATACTCAAAATTTCTAATTTGTGAAGACACCATGCGATAGTATGTTCATACGAAATCGAGGGAGTTTCTTAATGTAAAAACATCAGGATATTCATGAACGCTACAACAACTACTTGAATACGCCCTTAACAATATTGTTGGAACGTAAAATTGCGTAATCAATTCACGGAAGCTTGAATTCGAGCAAAAGGCTACCGAAATCGGGTCGATAACCACACCCGATAAGCGATCACTTCATATGTAATACGCGGTGGCTGTCATAAACTTAACCTCGATATGGAGTATATCGTGCTTGTGCGAAAAGGGGCCCAAGATGCTGCAAAGTAGCCGTGAGACACGAATAAAACGTCAAACATCCTACTATAATGTCTTACAGCCTAAAGCAAAACTTCAAGGTACTATTCTGCTATATTTTGTAGGAGCCCGATTATACATTTAAGCGGAGCCACCGCCATTACAGAGGGGCCTCGAAGCTAGGAAGCTAGTCTGCTAGTGTAACAGTTAGCATGCACGACACCGGCAACCCGAGATCATAATTTAGCATAATTAAAGTGAGCCGAGGTAACTTTAAACAGTAGTATTTCAGTAAACGACGAACACAAATAATACAGCCAGCCCCAAATCAAATTTAAAACTACATAAAGTGGGACGAGCTGCATAACATTCTGTGACGATATCAATGCGAAAGATTCGCCTAATCAAATAAATACACGGGACGAGACGATCGGAATAGCACACCCTTATAATATCTAAGAGAGTGATTCGCCTGTAGGAGCACACACCCAAATCTAATTATTCCGTTTGTTTCCTTGCAGTCTGCGCACCTGAGGCAACAGAGATGTGAGGGCCAAAGACATGGGCTTGCAGTAGAGGTTCGAATGTCGCAGATAGCCTTGCGTCGACGCCAGTTGAGGCAGCGTGGGGACTGCAGGTAGGCAATGGACGAGCCCTTATTGCCTAGCGGAATCCAATTGCAATATGTTAATTCCAGGAGCACATGGCTAAATCCCAGCAAAAATTGAGTCCCAGCAAAATTGGCTAAAAACGTGCCAGATTCCCAAATAACCCCCCATAAAGAGGCAGGAGCTATCGGCAGCTTACCTAACGTTGAAGAGTAGCCAGAGCGAACGTGCAAGGGGTAACGTTGACCCGAAATAAATCCACCGTAGCGAAACACGTAAGTAAATCAACTAAAATCACTAATTACAAACGTCAAAAAGGCGTTTGTGCTCTAGGTCCTCCATGAAACTAACGGAGATCAGCCAAACCAACAGGCTTTTCGAAGCACTAAACTGCCAGGGCACAACCAACTTGCACGAAATTTTGAATGGGAAAGGTCGTGAGAAATCCAACCAAATGTTTAACAAAATCCCAGGTTATCAAATACTTCCCAAAATTTTGGAAAGGGAACCTCAAAAAAACACTGAAAAATTGGATTTCACCCAAGAGATAACAGCGTCAATGTATATATATATAGAATTGGGGCAGAATAAATGCAAAAGATGAAATTTAGTTAATTACTAGGGGAGCTGCATGCGAAACCACTTATTAATTATAATGACATGCTAAAAACTGAAATACAATTAGCTAAGTCTTCACTAAAGCATGCGAAATTACAAATTGAAGCCACCTACTATAACTTAAAAATAAAATTAAACTAGCAAGTTTTCACTAATACAAGGGAAGCTGCAAACTATCCGTAATAATGTGTTCTGATTGAAATCCTTTTAGAACCAAACTTTTAGTTGTATTATTACCTTATTACATTTTTAATTTGTTTTTTACTGTTTGTGCTAATAAATGAGTTTATTATTATTATTATTATATGCCAAAGATGTACTCAATTTCATTTCAGTCGCTACTTTGTTCAACTGAATTCTACTTTATTATTTTCCTTTATTGTTTTTTGTACCTTATTTATATTCTTTAATTGCAGGTCTCATTGCTGCTGATGCATGCTTTGGCTGCTCCATTTTACTAGGTACCTATCGTTATAAGAATACACAGAAAGTGTTCCATTCTAAATGAACGTTTCGAGTATTAGATAGAGCTATCTATTAATTATAATCCAAATAATATTAGATTAATAAAATTATTGTATTATTATTAAGCTAGCAATCTCAATAAGTGTGGTCCTATATCTTATTATAATTATCGATTCAATATCAGTTTCAGAAGCACAGAACATCACAGTACATACGTAGTTTCTTTATTTTTATTAACATTGGCCTATTTGTTGTTTAGCTTTTATATAATTATTATGTTCCTGGTTAGTGTTCCACGTAGATAAATTGACGCTGAGAAGTTTTGTTGAAGTTGCGCAGAAAATTTTATACAGTTTTTTATATCTGTATATACGTCAATTTGATCTGATGATAATTTAAATATGCTTTGAACGTGAACTGTTATTATAGTGCAATGCAGTTTATCTACAAAACTCGCATTACACACACCCTGTAACTTGCTGATCACTACAATTTAAAATTGTCAGAATAGAAAGGTTTCATATTTCTCTACCTTTGCTCAATTCCCTGAATAACTGACAAAGATTATTTAATTTCTTTTTCAGCATTCCAGTGGTGTTCGAGTAAGTAAATCGAAGTCGCTGAAACGACTTTCTTTATTTTGTCACGTCTAGAAGTCATATCTCACGGATTTCATTCCTGCTGTTAGGTATATCAGGTACTAGTAATAAATTTTCTCGAAATGGATTTTCAACCATTTCGTTTAACATAATTTAATTTTATCTAGTCTAATATAAGTGTCTAGCTCTATGTCGTGACTTTTAGGTCTTTACATAAAATGTAGCTTGTCTAGCGCGCTGAAAGGAATAAATGGTCCAGAAGACAATCATAGTATTTCTGAAGCCACAACCAAGAACTCAGCGGCGCCGGCGTGTCGTCCTGAGGATTAGCGCGTTCAACAAGTGTTTCCTCTGAAAATTATATCCTTAGATTAGTAGCAATTAGGCGAGTAAATTCCATGCCCTTCAGGAACAGAACGAGTTTAATCCGAGTTAACCTGTAAAATAATATAAATACTAAAATCCCATTTCTGCCCCTCAACTCTGCGTTTTATTTACTGTAGGCAAATGGAGTTGAAAGTTCTCGCAGCAACTGCGGTTTGAATACACTGAAGCGATTTTTTCGTATGCTAAAGTAATGGGCTGCGAAAATATGGGTTTGTGTCAAGTTGGTCTTTAATGTGAGTGCTGGAAATAAATCCATTACACCCGAAATGATGCGGTGCCGAAAGCAAAATAACACGAGAAAGCCCTGGATTCGTGCTGACAGATATGGAATAAAAAGAGAAATGGAAGTGGTAACGGGAACAAATAAATTTACTTGCAGGGTGTACGTACTTTTCATATAATTTGGATATATTTTAATGTGATAACGGGCCGTATGAGTAGGTTAAATGCCCTTCTTATGGTATTTATTCTCCCTGTTTCGATTAATATATTTACGGCTTATATATTTATATACAGTGCATTCCAATTAAAAGAAGCCGCCCCGTATAATTCCGTTATTTTTATATTTACAAAAAAAATCTAAAACACACCAATTTTTCTTTTTAAGGGGACACATTTTTGTGTCAAAATTTACTCGTTCAGAGTTAGCCCCTCCCCCCACCAACACAAACGTCAAAAAGTTCAAATAGGAAAGGGAATCGAGTGATACCTCATCTTAAAGGGTATCAAATTCTTTCTTTAATGCTTTTTAGTTTTTAAAAATCGGTTCAGTAGTTTCCGAGAAAATTCACCCTAAAAATGGTAACCCGCAAAAAAATAATGTTATGGGCTCACACCTTTTATAACCTTCTCACTTGTGAGTACAACACCTTTTTTGCAAGAAAAAAAAACTAAACCGGTAACAGCTAGAACTCCCATAATCTTTACACAAGTTGGCTTTTAATAATGGGGTGGCTCGTTTTAATTGGAATGCACCGGTGCACCCTTTAAGATGAGCTATCACTCGACCCCCTTTCCTATTTGTACTTTTTGACGTTTGGGTTGGTGGGGAAAGGAGATAACTCGACGAGTAAATTTTTACACAAAAATGTTTCCCACTAAAAAGAAAAATTGACGTATTTTAGGATTCTTCTATAAATATAAAAATAACGGAATTACACGGTGTGGCTCGTTTTAATTGGAAGGCACTCTATATATAAAAACACATGTGTAATTTTTACTTCGTTGTTTATTTTCAGGAAATATAAACATTTTAGTTATTTTCTCCACGATTCACATCAAGCGTAATTTTATGTAGTTCAGAAATTTTTATTTCAGTAAAAATTTGTAAGGAGCAACTGAAATAGTAAAGTAAAGTTAAACATACCAAATTAGCAACACCAGTAACTCCATTACCAAAAAAGTGAGTAATTATGAAGAACTACAAAACATTGAGGATAGAAACGAATTGGAAGGTAACGTACTACTATAACTTGAATAAAGATAGTATCTTATAATCACGATTGAACTAATGAATTGTAGCGTTAAAAGTTGTTTAAAAAAGAAATAGTGACGCTAGAACTTGAAGGAGTTAACTCTAAGCATTCAGAAATTACCAGAGAAAAACTGATATTTTAAAATTAATTTCCGAAAACGAAATAGAAGCAAATATTTTGAGGTGTTTCAAAATGAATAGTAATGAAGAGAATCGACATGGTCGACATGCTTATGCCATTCTCTAATCATGTTTTTACTCAGTCATACCATCTAGTGTACATGTGCATTGCAACTATATATAAACGTTCGTTTTGTGTGCCCCTTTTCGTTTTGACCACCTGAGTGTGTTTTGTGCGGTTCGTGTCCCTTTCCATAAAAATAGTTATCAGTTATTAGGTCACACCATTTAATATAATTATACAGTCACCTCTGTGGCGTTTTCATTGTTAATTAGGTTTAACCATTGTAACATGGTATAGTTGAAAGCTCGCGGTTCCGGGCCAATTCAGTAAAGCTTGCTTTTGCGAGTGCAGCGATAAAAGCAACTTTATCTAATGTAATCAATTACAGTAGTTAATTGCATTTTAAGTAATTAGTACTTGTAGTTGATTACTTTTGCTAGCCAGTAATTTGTAATTGGAATCAAGTGTATTTTGGAAATGTAATTGTAATTAGTACTCTTTTTCATATGATTACACGAGTAATTGTAATTATATCAAAATTAATGAAATACTCTTTTAAAATGTATTCAATTACAAGACTAAAGATGATTAATAATGTAATTACGAGTGCAAATGTAGTCGCGAATTCAAGGCTAACTACTCCTAAAATGCATTACTGTGCAATATGAGTCGTACGATAGAAAGATAATAAAGTGATCTATTCGTTTTGCTTCAACATATTGGGTAAGTAGTACTAGTAATAAGTACTAAGAAAGTTCTACTTTGTAGTAACATTCATTTTTCAAAATTAATTTCTTCTAAAAACGAAATTCTGAAATAAAGTCACTTGCGAACAATTAACATAATTAGGTATAGTAGAATGTTAAGCTATTAAGCTGGATCAGCAATTTTGGCTTTAGTACGAGGGATGATCAATGTATTCGCAACTTAACATATAAAGAAACAAACAAGACGCTTGAATCAACATTTATTTTTCAACGTAATCACCCTGAACAGCAATATAATTTTCCAAACGATGCTCAAGCACAGCAATTCCTTGCAAGCAGGGACCACTTTTTGACCGTACTGTAAGAAAGGGCAAAATCACCTTCTGTAAATACCGGTAGATTTCAAGAGGCATCATTCTCTTTGAACAAATAGTTATTTTATTGCACGAATTTCATCCTTCTCCATTTTACGGAACCTAACATGTATTGCTTTACAAAACAATTAAGAGTGCAGCAATCAATAGACGTGTGTTACTAGAAAAGGCTGTTGTGTCAAATGTCGAAGCTTTCTATGTTAGGCCACGAACACAATGATCATTCCTTGATTTTCAAAATTTAATTTTTTTTAGGTGGTGACCGTAGTTTAGAAGAATAAGAGTTCATCTTCAGAATAAGATGCATACGAAAATCTTTCAGATGGTGATCCAGAATACACACCAGATAAAGATTAAAAAAATAATTTTTTTAACCTGCCTCAGTCTCAAATATTTAATGTTCTTGTTAGGCTTAAGCAACAAAGAATTGTTTCGAAAACGAAAAATTTCCGTGTATTTACTGTCACAAAAAAATTTTCCTCCATCACAAAATCAAATATCATCTACTACTACGTGTTCTGTAGTAGCTGGTACTAGTCATGGTAATACTCTCACAATTACCAATGCGCTCTCGTTTAAAATTACACCTTATGTTTTAACAGATTCTGAAAGTAACTTGTCTATTGATATTGATAATAATGATACTTTAAAAAAACTTAAAAGCTCTGCTATTTTAGATCGACATTTTTTTAAGTCACACCTGTAATAAAAATATTGAAGCAACTTGTCAAATTTGTCTTCCGAAAACTAAGATTTAGCGTAATCAGATTGTTTTAATTTCTTTCCATATATGTTTAATGTATGTTCACTATTTGAAATAAATAACCTTTCATTTCTTGGTTGCTTTATTTCAACTTTCATCATTCATTTTCGTTCAATTCTTTATGAGATCGTATAAATATAACGTATACATCAATATATTTTGGCTTGGGACAGTCATTCGTTAATATGTATTTTTGATAGAATTGCAAAGAGTAATTGTAATCGAAGCATAAATAAAATCGATTACAAATGATTTGTAATCGATTACATTTTTATACACGTAATTGTAATCGGTACTCGATTACTTTTTTATACAGGTAATTGTAATCGGTGCTCGATTACTTTTTTCTTATAATCGTCCCAGCTCTGACCCCAAGCTACCTGTCTTTAAGCGTCGAAGTGAATATCGCCAGGTGGCGAGTTCAATAGAAGCGACTGAAAGCCTTGCAGTCAATAGTTACTGCCTGTAAGTGTTTGCGGATACCACAAACCAGCGTTTACAAATCACTTCAAGACTATTTTTAATTCCTACAGAGTAAGTACTGTAAGATTAGACGTCGGGTTCACCAAATATAAGATTAGTAGCCTTTTTGGGGGCGGATCTTACATAAACATGCTTATTTATAAAGGTTGGAACGCGTGCTGTTTCATGAAACCATTGTAATAAACTTGTTTTAACTTTGTTTACATATAGTTGCGTACACAATATGGATATGGCAACTATGATCCGTTACAGTACACATTGCAACACCCCAAAAGTGTGTTCGATGCGTTAGCTGTAATCATGGCACCAGAAGTAGCAGCCATGGTATTTCTCCCGCAGCTGTGGGAAGCTTTCGCGGACGCAAAGGAACGTGTTTCATACACAAATAACCGATGGCGGGTTTCGATGTGATTTAACGGACGCCTTTAGTTATTTCGACGTTTTATTTTAATACTGTTTTATGTACGTTTAAATTAAATTGCTAATAGTGATGGGCAATATTTCACCAACTGTGATTTAAACGGGTCCCGGAAAGTTTACCGAAAACACTTTATTGACGGAAAGTTTTCTGGCGGAAGGTTTACCGACGGAAAGTTGATCGAAAGGAAAGTTTACCGAAAGAAAAGTTCACCTAATGGAAATTTGGCAGAAAGGAAAGTTTACCGAAACACAATTGACCGAAAGGAAATTTGACCGAAATTATAAAATCATATGTATACACAGAGCGTGACACTGATTCTACAATTACAACTATTTCAAGTGATGATACTACCCTTAAAAGAAGGAAATGTATTCCTTTGAGTTATTTTTACATCATATATAATTGATGTAGGAGAATTTGCCTTAATTCTAAATTTGCGTTCCACTTAGAGTATAATAATTAATGCAGGTATTTAATTTATTTTAAATACAAAGTATTCGCCAGTATTGCAAGATATTAGATTTAATTACAATATAAGAGAAATAACTTTATTTTTCGTTTATTATTTGTTAAGTAGTGTTCTGCAAATACTAGATCCATCTATCATGTTTTAAATTAATTTAAACGTTTTGTAAACTACAAAGGTCTTTTTCTAACCTTTCCTTCGCGCTTTATCCAGACTAAGGACTGAAAGAAAAATACTGGCGTTATTAAAAGTCGGAAATTAATTCCTTTGTCGCTTTTGTTTTTTGTATTTATGTTTTTGGTTTTTTGTTCTTATATTTTATTGCTATCGTTTTTTTTTTATTTTTAAGTTTTTATTTGTATTCAAAATTGTAAGTTGGTAACCTATGTTATGAGATATGTCACGTAGAAGGTCGTATATATTTTCTGGGTTGTAATTTGCAGCACTCGCTCTATTCTCTTTGCACAATCTCTGTACTTTTTACAACTAGGTAAACCTTCTTTATAACTTAACACTTCACTGTCTGTTATGCTTTATAGTTTTTGATAAATCATGCCATATTTGAGAAAAATAACAATAAATAATCAACACAACAACCCTTCTTCTAAGTTCAAAATTTTAGAACAAATGAACCCTGTTTTCAACCGAAGATAAATTAAATAATAAAGAACTATAGATACCCCTATCTTGATATCGTCTCAATATATAGGATTTTACCATTTTGGTCGAATTTATTTTCGGTCAATTGTGTTTCGGTAAACTTGCTATTCGGTCAAATTTCCATTCCGCGAACTTTCCTTTCGCTGAACTTTCCTTTCGGTCAACTATCTTTTCGGTCAACTTTCCGTCGGTAAAGTGTTTTCGGTAAACTTTCTTAGATCCGATTTAATCACATATAAGAGAAAATCGCTAGTCATTACTGTTATCACAGTTGTTACAAAACCGTGCCGTGATCAGGAGTATTCGATGATGCCAGGTCTAGTCGGTACTGGCCAGGTTCCAGGCCTGACCGGTTCAATGATATTTTGAAGGTGTGGGAGTGAGATGCGATAAATATCACAGCTTAGAGTCCATGGTTGCTTGTTGCTTTAAGAATATATGATCGGCTGCGTGTACAACTCCCCAGTGAAGCCTGTTTAAAATGGTCGTGATTAAATCCAAAAGGTATAAGATTACGCTGTCCTCCAGAATGTTTTGATAATAAATTAGTTCTTATCGGTATAACTGCATGCAGAACAACGAGAAGCGAAGTAGCATCTTTACACATTGATACTTTTCCCGGTCTAGGTACTCGTATATGAAATGAACGACGTATGAAAGTCGCGATCACGTGACACTTTAAAATCAATGATAAAACAAACGCAGTAACCATTTACAGTGCGACTAAAAAATCACAACATCGCACATCACAAATTGCGAGTAGCACCGCGCCCTCGCCAGTATAAAGTCCATTCTTATTGCACATTGGTGTTTAGGAATGGCCCATTATTCTACACTGTAATTCTATTACTTATCTTTATTTTGTTCATTGGTTTTATATTTTTGTTAGCAAAGAGAATTTTATTGTGCATATGTTTGAAGCCAGTTTCAGTCCAGTTTCCTGTTTCTGGCAAATACTGATCGTTCGTAACCACAACTGGGATTTTTAAAAGAGTTTCACTTACACTAAGCTAGCAAGGTAAACAAACAGGACAAATTAATCATTAAAGTACTAAGGCGTACGATAAGTCTCGTTTTTAATTAACGCGCCGACGAAGGGGGTAACAAAGGTAATATCGTAACAAACATATTATATCTGCTCTTGCCTATATCTATATTTTATGCACTTATATACTTTTTGAGGCTTAGATCGCGTAGTCTTTGTAGATAAACACCCAGCGTTTTCTGGCTTATTGTACCGTGCACCTTGTAAACTCGAGCAAGAATCCACGCGATGGCTATGCTCTTTGGTGGCTCGTGTTGTTTGGGTATCCAGACAACAAGGATGGTGCATCCATATTCACTAACGTTTCGCAAGACCTTGCAGCTTGCATAATCAGAGTAAAGGGCGCACTAAGAGCTGAAGATCGGTGTAGAGCCATTGGTCGATTAAACAACCAATCACTGTTACGTCGGTCTGAGCGGCTGGCACAGAGGACTATAAATAGCTCCACACCGACCTTCGGTTCTTATTGCGACCTTCGGTTCTTATTGCGACCTTCACTCTGATGATGCAAGCTGCAAGGTCTTGCAAAACGATAGTAAATATGGGTAACGTTGATTGGTCGTTCAATCGACCAATCAGCGTTACGTCGCTCCGAGCAGCTAGTACAGAGCACTATAAATAGCTCTACACCGACCTTCAGCTTTTAGTGCAACTTTCACTCTGATGATGCAGTATCCTCGTTCTCAAGGTACTCAAACAATACGAGCCACCAAAGAGCATGGCCATCGCGTGGATTCTGGCTGGGTTTTATGCACTTACTGATATTTTGAGTATTCTGTACTTGCAATTATATCTGTTGTAGTATTTGTATTACATTCTTTGGGTAACTGTGTTAAACTAGTAGATGCGTTTCCTTTATTACAATAAGTTTCAGTATGTCCTCTTACTGTACGCGATCAAGCGCTTTCATAAAATCCATGGACAAAAGAAGCTGGTCATTGACTCCAGTTCCCCATTTAAAAAAGAAAGATATGGGATTACGTACATTAAGTACTAGATCGTGTATACATTCATCAGGGTAGGGTTTATAAAGCAGGCGATAAGGAGGATTGTTGCAATTATTCGATTTTTCGCAATATGAAATTACAAAGAAATATTATAGGACCACGTGATAGAAAATGTAAATTAATAACTAACTAATGAGATCTGCATCTCTCATAAATATATAGATCTGCTTAGTATAGTAAATCTAAGTAATATATAATCGTTACCTATACTGACGCTCGGGTGACATCCGTAGCTTGTTGCAGCCGATGGGTTGTATTAAAGTGGTTCCAGTTTGTTTTATGTCTAGTCATTTTCACTAACATATTCAATGTGTGACTGCACCGCATACTTCTTTTAAACATTGTATGTAGTATATAAACGATATTTACAGTTATTGAAATATCCAGTCCCATAGTACACCAGTGTACACTGGCTTCGGTGACAGTAAATTATGATTAATTCCAAACCGTACTTTAACAAAATTAGTAAAAATAAAACACCCATTGTTAAACCGCTGCTGTGGTGTTATGTGGTAGTAACCCAGAAACATTAACTGCGAGCCGCATTTATCTTTTTGCTTATCTAATAAAGAACATTGGAAACACAATCATTCACCCTTCTCTTCTGTGCCCAGATTCCCGCTGCTACTAAGCAAGATAATGCTATTAGCGGTATCATTTCCATCTCTTCAGAAATGTTTAGATTAGGAACGGCAAATCTCTAGTGCGTCTACATTTCCGAGCATTAAGAACAACAAAGAGTATCTCGCAGCACGCAACGGGGGTGATTGCGAACATCACCTTTTTATCATTGCGATCGCGTAGCAGGGCGGAATCCCTTAAAAATTCATTAGATTAAGCAGAAAATACGACACAAATATAAAGAAGCCTTAAAACTGAAATGGAGGAGATGTGATAGGGAGAATCGACTAAATCAAGAGGGGAAAAGAGGTTTATTCTGAGCAATGAAAGAACCGATGAAACTTGAATTGCAAGACGAATGAGCAGCAAACATGCATATTTTAAAAGTTGTCAAAGATTTTTCTAAGTTACGTTGCGCAATGTAGGATATTACTCATGTAGACCTTATTATTAGATTTAAAAACAATTTAAAGAGTTCATGTTACTTTTACCAAATCATTTACCCTTTGAAACCCAATGGGCAGTTTTTAACTGATATTGCCATCTGTTCATATAAATTTGGGTTAATCTCTACTGTCTAAGTTTTGTTCTCAAACCAATAAATTATCGTTGGCTAGATGATAAAAAAGTCTGTTTGGCTTAGACAAACGGCCTTATTTATTTGTATGTTTGTCTTGCCCCACTTCTTGTCCTTAGTTCGCAAAATTAATGAATTTCCACGTTTTTGCGGAACCTGCTGTGTAGATTCCCGTATTAACTCGTAAATTGGACTGTCAGTAATATTGGCCGTGCAAACAGTCCCCTATTTTGTCCAGATTAGGTTTTCAATTTGTAAAGAGCTTTTGATGAAGTTTTCTGTAACAAGATTCTTTGCTTTTATAACGAAGTCGTGGCTGATAAACTCCCACTAACTCATCAGAATAATCCTGCCTCTTTGAAGTCAAGAAAAAGTAAATTCAATTAATTCTGCTGATTTTCCATGTGGTTCAGGATCCTTCTTCGTTGACTTTGTAGATACCGAATGAAGCCTGATGGATATCCGTAGGACAACTAGTGAGTCTGCTATACCAGTAAGCAGTTAACCAAATTATTTTTATTAAAACATGAATACTACAAACGCTGGAAGGAGCAGCCCCAACATTAACTTGCCCCTCTAAAATGTATGTGAGGCGTTCAAATAAACAAACTCGAGTGGGCTCTATCTCTTCGAGATTGAAGCCCACGTGGGATTATAAAACCAGGTTGAAACACTTTCTTGAAGAGCGAGCAGACGGATAAGAGTTGCCAATCCACTAAACAGCTCGAGTGCCCTAGTCTGAGGTAAATGTGGTAGATAAAGTAGACGAAGCTTAAATTTTAAGTGTCGCTCCCAAAAGTTGGCTAATATTTAGTTTTCCAGCAGGAATTTAATTATGAATTATGCATCTCGAGCCGTTTTGATTGAATTAGCAGACGCTTTTTAAGTTGGCTTTAGTAATTGTTGGTACGTATATTTCGTTGAAGGAGAAGGGGCGATAGTAGAAGAGCTTTTTTGTAGTCGAAAAAGACCTGGGAAAGATGCGCGAGCGTTTGGAACACTGAGTTGTTTTATGTCACAAAATGCATAAATATACCAGTCCTTTACAGTAGAAACTGTAACTATGATAGTTATAGCAGATTTTGGAGTGAAGAAACTTAGTTGAAAAAACTAATTCCTCGCAATTATAGAAAATATTATGAGATTGTAACTGTACTGACCTGGATTACAAGTACCAGTGATTTTGTGTGTACTCGATGTTAATAATAGGTGATCGCTGGTCTCTAGCCTCAGAGACCAAGTAATTATGGCTTGGAAAGCATACACTTGCAGAAGTGATTGAATAGTAATCGTTAAAACTAATACTAGCTTTATTATTTCAACTTGCTCTTTTTATATAATTTTAAAGAAATATTAAAAGCCTGCTATCTTATTAATACCTGATGACTTAACTAAAAAAAAATTAAAAAACAAATTATTAGCAAACGACGCAGTCCTTTCCACGATATAGATGGAATTTTCTGAATAGTGTTGTGTAATGCTATACGAAACCCAGTGCTCGTGTTGACCAAGAATGCTGACTTACTATCGTGGCACATTATTGAGTTAATTGAATTGCATTAATTGTTTAAGAATGTTAAATAAGATAAAATAAGTCTGTATTAATATAATACTATAATCTTGTGTACTATCCAAAATTAATGACAGCCCAAACCATTTAATTTAAAAAAAAGTGTGTTTACTGCCGAAGTCGATATAGAAATGCAACAAATTACCTAGTGGTTTTACAGTATCAATTACGTCAAGCTCAAAATAGTTTGGAATTTGCATAAGTTTTCCACAATTCAAATGGGAAATTTGCTATTACATCAAACTCGTAAAATGATGATGGTCATTTCAATGCAAATGTTAATCATTGAAATTATAATTGTAAAGTAATTTTTCAAAACAATTACTGAATTGCGTAGATACATTTATCATCGGAAAACCAATTATGTCAGGAATAACTGGCTTCATATGCTGTTAGCTCGTTCTATTCATTTTCCACATTTTGCTGTATTGAATGTTAATCTTCTTTATAATGTAAATCTGCCTATTCAACCAACTTTTCAACAATTGCACGTAATAAAAGTAATTTGATACACAAATTTCTTATATAGCTCACTGAATCTGTTTGAAAGTTAAGGAAACTACATTTTCCGCCAATCGTAGTAAAACTGACACATTATTGACAAAATTTTGTTGAGCAAAGTCAAATATTCCATTACATCAGCCGTTGCTAGCTAATTTACAATAAAAATGTACAGGAATAATACAAACATTCCATTACATCAGCCGTTGTAGGTATCATAACTCTATAATAAAGCAGAACACTTCCCAAGGTCAAACATGTATGCGCGTGGTCTATGTGTAGTTCGATTGTGGGCGTGGTATTGATATTTTCTAAGAGCCAGTAATATGGAAAGAGAGAACAATTAATGCTCTTGTTAGGGCCTACACAAATTTTTTACATTACTCAGGAATGTTTGTACTATGTACACATAAATATTAAATCTGCAAATAACCTAAATTCGGAGCTTTGTACAAAAATATGGTTATAAACTTTTTGCAAGTCGACTTTACTACCTCTAGGAAGAACGGTGGTTACAATAATGGCGTCCGTTCTACCAAAAAGAATAAAAGTAATAATTACTGTTGTGTATTGCAGTGTAAAAATTATTGCACGGACAATGTTCCTATGCACGGTTTTCCGCGCAATAATAAAAATTTGTGCAAAACATGAGAAATACGTCTAAAAATAGGGAAACCCGTGTCGGCCCATATGAAAGTTTGCAGTAAGCATTTTGTGAAGGAATATTTTATATTACCCGGTAAGTAGGTCTTGCCAGTTTGTATTTTCACTGGCTTGAAATAATCATAAATATGCTGCCTTAAAGATACATGTTAATTAAGCAAGTGCCACTTGATGTTAAACATCTTCAGCTTACTCCATTAATTTCATAATTTAGGAGTTTCAATATGATTGTTTACTTGTAGATTATGCCAACAAGCGCAGATGCCTGAAAAATTTGCCCCGTGGAAGTGTCGACAAACCGCCATCATTTAAAACGGTCCAAAGCAAACAGGCGCGTTTGAATAGGCTCCAAAAGAGGAAAACGGAGCAACTCACAAATCGTGTTACTACTGTTACCACAAAACACAGGCCCGTCAAGTACCGAACAACCCGAGATGGAAGCAGCTAATGCTCTGTTAGAGTTGCACAATATGCAGATTGGCAGTAATAAACTGCATGAAGACAAAGCGGAGCAAGTGAACACATTTGTAGATAAGTGGTTGAAGTTTGACATTGCCGATATTATAAATATTGAATATAGGGTAAAACGTTGTACAGGCATAAATAATTTAGCCCTTTTTAACGTAATTGTTGATGTGGTCTCTAAACTATCACCGTCGTCAACAAAGTTCTGCATTAGAAAGCAGGTTTTATTAACTACAATGAAAATTAAATAGGGGCTTACATTTAGAATTTTGTAAAAATTGGAGGTTAGCAGGTTAGGTTTTGCATCAGTTTTGACCAAGAACACTATACTAAGGAGATGCAACTTCCTATGACGGCTGTATATAAAAGCGGCCCCTATGCCGGGGATAGCCGTCGCGGCACTGTTGACAGCGTGTAACTACTTCGGTCATTTTCGTGTGTTTTCGCTGCTGTTCGAGAGTTGGAAGCGAGCTAAATTAACCTGTAATCCCGGTTAAAAGTCAGTTTACGGTTGTTAATCCAATGGAGTGTATTTCAAGTGTGTTATTAATTGTTAAAACATGGTCCGAATTTCCAGCTACACTCAGTAAATATTAGACATTGACAGTTCACGAGTTTTGTGAATGAATAAAGCTACACCACGACCGCCTTATTTGTCAACTTTTAGCGGTTCGCTTCGAAACGGGAGTTGCGTCTCCTTAGTATAGTCTTCTTGGTTTTGACACAGACCGATGCAAAACCTAACCTGCTAACATCGAATTTGACATAGACT
Source organism: Agriotes lineatus (assembly GCA_940337035.1). Lineage (NCBI taxonomy): Eukaryota > Metazoa > Arthropoda > Insecta > Coleoptera > Elateridae > Agriotes > Agriotes lineatus. The sequence continues at coordinate 97,229,227 of OW679200.1, read as the reverse complement.
TACAGTGCCACCAACATATTATTCTGCTGCATAATGTCCCATTTTACTGACGTTTGAATAAAAATACATTTCTATCGTGCAAAAAACTTCATGAGCATCACGAACGTTATGGAATTACCAATCTCAGACAATAATTGGAGTCGTCTCTTCACTCCTCCAAACAATTGTCTTTCATCGGTAAAATGTCCTTACCGTTCTTAATATTTAATATACTCTATAGGAAGTATAAATTGAATGACAGAAATAATAATGATAAATGGCTCCAAAATCGTTGATATTTTAACTTTCTCTTATGGCAAATAGTATTTAAACGTTTTCTAAGTCATGGAATTGCCATGTTTCGTACAATTTTAGGCAACCTCTATATAAAAATGTTTATTGCAAGCAAAATAGTAATTGTTTTATTGAATTAAAAGTGTCACTTTGTTTGACAACCAATTATTTTAATTATATATTAACTGAAAAATTGCAAGTCAAACAGAGCCACTTTTAATCCAAATAATGCATACTATTTTTTGTGCAACCTAGAAAAGTAAAAATTAAAAATTTTAGATTGCTTTTGACGTTACTCATTTAAAAACCATTATGACAAGTGCATCCATAGACGACCAGTTAGACCTTAATTTTAGTTCATAGGAAATATAGGCTATTTATGTTACAAGTATGAAGTTAAGGACTTCTTTTGGGTGAACCGCAGTGTACGGTAATGCGAGCGATGTACATAAAGAAGGCCAACCTTAAGGAAACCTTGGAATTATTGTATATATATATATATTTATTTTTATAATTAATAATAAAATAATAAGTACATTTTATTGTTACTCTTTTCTCACTTGGGTGTTATCCTGTAATAAAATAATTTTTAGGTAATTTAATACCAGTAGAATTGTTCTGCAAATTGAGAAATAAGATTGAGATGACAAATTGCAAGAAAATTGGGAATTAATTAAATTGCTCAATTTATTTAAAGTAGTGATATTTAATAAAACATTATTTTTAATATTAAGAACTAAAGTAAATACTTACAATTAAGAAAGGTTTTTGAATATGTACTTTGTAAATGCGATTATATTAATTATCGTTATGAGGCGGCAGTATTATAGTACCTTTGAAAGAGGTTTTAGTAAAGTTTTCGAAAATTAATTTGGAAGGATTCCAGAAAATCAGACTGATTTACAGTTATCAATTGAAAAAAAAATGCAATAATACTAGCAGTCTTTTTTAAATCTCGTGGGTAGAATATGTTCCGGAAATTTATTGACAAATATAAATGTGTAATAACATTAGTTAAGCCAATTAGGTATTTTTTTGTAGAAAAAGTAAGTAATATGATGGACATTTTACTTACCATGTTGATTCACACACCACTTATAAGAACAAGACACCAAGCTAAATAAACAATATACCAAGACAAAATTACAAGAGCGACTGAACACCAAGAACTTTAAGCAATAATGTTGCTGATATCAGGTAGTTTTACAGGTGGGGTTGATTACCTGAGTTTTTGGAATAGGAAGTAGACACTTAAATACGTTTACAAATTATCCATCATAACTAAAGCTGATATTATATGGCAAATGCATATTTTGTATAATTGATAAACCGGATAAACTTTTCGCATATGTATACTAATTATGTGAAAACAAATTGTTTAAGCCAAGTTTCACTTTGCATATTTTGCATATTTATACGTTTTTGAGCATACTTTCTGGATTTTGCATATTTGGTTATATTTAGCAATAATTTGTAATGTATGAACTTTTAAAGATTTTTTTGTTAAATTTACTATTTCATGAAATTTATTAATTAAATGTTTGTGTGCAATTGAGATATATACTTTCACTTTCTGCCGCTGGAGTGCAGTGCGCATATCGAAATAAGCAGAGGAAAGGGAGAGTCCCTATTAAAATCTTTGACTGTATCAACATAGACTGCCAGATACCCCCACTTTTCCCATAGAAGCAATGTATAAAGAATCAGACAATATAGAATCCACTTAAAGAGTGTTGGGTGAATAATAGTCTGGCGGGGTTACGGAAAATCTCATTTTTATGTTGATTACAACCTGAAGTTAGCGTTGGCAGTCCATGTTTATATGGCCAAACGTTAAAACGAATGTCGTCTTTGAATAAATATTAGGGAATTAAATAAACTCATACAAAATAATTAAAATTTTTACATTATTTAGAATACTCCTACCTATTTTCAAAATAAAATGAGGAGCATATTATGTGCATACCTATATTATAACTTTGGGTGCATATACTCAACAAAATATATGCATATATATGCGCATATTTTCGTACATTTGAGTGCATATAATTATCAGCTTTAATCATAACAATAAAACATAATATTTCCTTTATATTTGGGATATTCCAAAAGCAAATAAGTACATATTTGTCCCTATTTTCAGAAAGTTGTAGGTTTGTCTAAATATAGTGCTTTTAGATATCAGCGAACGGAGGATATAAGATGGGGAATAAAGAAATAAAAATAGTGTGCTACGCCTAGTGATGTGGGTCGGATAAATACCCAGTGGGTACGGTATTTATAAATGGGTATTTACCTGGGTATTTACCCCTGCCTCGGGTAAATACCTAAACACTGGGTATTTATCAAATGTGTAATATTTAGAAAGCTAAGCTAAACTTTTACTCACATCATAATGTTATCTTAATAAATAAACTACATATAAATGCACTGGAATATTTTATGTAAAATAACAATTTAAATGTAACATTGAATAAGCATTCACCCAGGTAAATTACTCATTTATCGGGAAAGAACATTGGCTGCGGAAGTTTGTGGAAATAAACAGTTAGACGCAATAAATTGCGCCTGTTAGAGATTACAAAAAACATTGTGACGGCTCTGACTCCATTTTTAAAAAATGAACATAACATTAATTTGAAGAAATAATCCTTATAATTATTAACATTAATATATACTGATAGACATATTACGAAACAATCTTAATAAGGCAAAAAATATCACAAAATAATATAAACAACGCTGTATACCGATGGGACCATAAGTATGCAACAGCAATAAGATAGCATGAGCAAAAACACATAATACTTGAATAAGAGATAACCGTAAAAAAAGTAATTTTAGTAGGCATATTTTGTTGACATATGCCATAATTAAAATGAACATCAAGTTTACTCAAATATTTGTTTGTATGTTCATCTCTTTCTTATTCAATCATTGAATTCTGTTTCTTCTTCATGCTATCTCATTGCTGTTGTATACAGGTTGCCTAAAATTATATGGAACATGGCAATTCCATGAGTTGGAAAAGATTCAAATACTAATTACCATAAGAGTAACCGAAATAGAAAATGCAATAATTACTTTGGTAGCTAGGCAACAAGTAGGTATAATAGCTACTTGTTGCCTAGCTACCAAAGTATTTATTGCATTTTCCATTTCGGTTACTCTTATGGTAATTAGTATTTGAATCTTTTCCAACTCATGGAATTGCCATTTTCCGTACAATTTTAGGCAAAACCTGTATAATTATGTCCCCATCTGTATTTTGGGCAGTAAATGTTCTCAGTTCAGCTATTTTCTTAAACATTTTTATAAAATTCGAATAGAGTACCTTCAGTTATGAATCAATTATACTCATTAGATAGATACATTAGATTATAGTATTTGTAAATGAGTCTATAAATATCCGCTTAAATACCCATTTTGGGTATTTACCCGGATAAATACCCCAGGTATTTACCCCTAAAAATAAATACCCGGGTAATTTACATCACTAGCTACGCCGATGATGCCGTGCTCCTGGCAGAAAATGAAAATGACTTGCAACGACTATTGTTTAGGTTCAAAACAGCAGCGGAAGAATTTAACATGAGAGTATCAACAGAAAAAACAAAATCATTGACTATCTCGAAAGAACCTCTTCGATGTAACTTGGCCGTTGATAATAATATGATTGAACAAGTTATGAACTTTAACTACTTAGGTGTACACACATCTAGCATGAGAAACCTAAACGAGGAAGTTCGCAATCAAGCAATGAAAGCGGCTGCGATATCAGGCTACCTACGAGACGTGATATGGACAAATAAGCACATGTCGGTTGAAAGTAAAGTACATATCTATAAAACCTGTGTCAGACCCATCTTAACTTATGTCGCCCAAAACCAGAGCTAAAACAGCCAAGAAGAAGAAGAAGAAGAAGATATCAGCAAATTCCAGGAATTTAGTTTTTGGAAACTGTCCCAGTGACATTTCCACTAATTCAATTTACAGCATTGTAACAATAATTATTATCATTTAATACTGAACAGAAAAATCTGGTGTGATACACGCACACAACTTCCTTTTACAGTGATCTTATAATTAGTAAAAAATTTGATTTTAAATTTTTAAGCATTGGTCAAAAATTTTCAAAAATTACAAATTGTACAAAAACGGTGCAAAATAGAGGGTTAGGTAAAGAGACAAATTTTCTCTATAATTTTAAGCTGAATTCAAAAATGTAATAATATACCGGGTCTTCTATTTAAAATAGGAGTTAATAAAAAAAATTTTAAAAAACAAAAGAAACCCATTTTAGAGGTGTTCAACTGGAAAATCACCTATCTCACATCAATACACATTAAAAATGTAATACAAATGAGAAGTTTGAAAAAAATCGTTAGAACCGTTTTTGAATAAATCGAAAAAAAACTGAAAAATTACAAGAGTAAACACCTACTTCCAGTTATGCGACTTTCTTCAAAAGCTTGCTGTCGCATCTACGTAGTACACAAAACTTATATATAAAGTTACAACCCCATACCTCTTTTCGTTTTTGAGATATTTTGTTCACAGACAGACACTCACACAGACACACACACACACACAGACAGACCCTCACACAGACACACACACACACACAGACAGGCCAATAAAAAAATATATGTTTTTTGGGTTCAGGAGACTCTGAAACGTGAAGATCTGTTGAAAACTCAATTTCGAATTTTTGGGGTGAATCCAATACTTCCTTTATTGTAAAAGGAAGTAAAAAAGAAGACACTATTCAATTCAGCAGTATCGGCTGTATCCAATATGTAGGAAAGTGGCCTGAAGGCTATCCAAAAATTTCCAATCTCTAGCGTGCTTTTAAAACTTTCTTTAGTGCAACAAAAGTTATTAGATTCGTCCTACATTTTAAATGCGGCATATGCCGCGGGCTTCAGCTAGTATATAATAAATCTGTACAGGAATAATATTCCCGGCCTAGGAAAGGAATATTCGAGTACTATTTCCTAATTTTTTTAATTACTCGTATCGATCGGCGGAAAAATAGTATGAGTATCTTGGACTCCTGTGTTGTTCACAGTCGTCTGGGAATGTTACGCTTTTCATCCTATATACACAATTTACTATTCTGAAAAAGCTACTTATCGATCAATATTTATTCGGGCTATTAATGGTGGTGATAGCACTCGTACAAATCAGATTGATTCGAGTTAGAGATGTGAGTATTCACTCACGTCAATCACGTTTCACGCTTGCTTTAAACACTCACGTTTACGCACGCTCACGCTCACGTGCACTCACGTTCATGGCGTGACCCGCCACTCATGACGTGACCCGCAGCTTTTATTGCAAAATTCAAATGAGATACATTTTCAACTATACAAAAATATTACTGGTGATTATTTCCTTCATATATACATAATAATGCGTAATCACCATGGTTTCTGTCAGTTTAATAATGACTAAAATTCAAACGTCAAAATTTAACCGCGGTTAAATTTATGTCAAAATTTAATCGCTTGTGCATAATTTTAACATGATTATTAAAGGTGCTTCACCAACTGAATTTTATCTATTTATTCAGGAAATAATCACGCCGAACATCCCGCGTGCATGTAAACTAGCCTGAATAAATTTTTACGATTTTCTGTCAGAATGTTTTGCTCTGAAGAAATATATCTCGTAAATTTTCCGCTTCAAAATCCCTCGTGCTGCGCACTCGGGATTCTTGTTGAGCGGCAAATTTACTTGACAAATTTCTTAGCAAAACATTCTGACAGAAAACGTCAAAATTTAATCGGCTATTTTAATGCACTTGGGATATTACTGTTGATTAAATTTCAAGGGCAGGCGGCTGCGTATGCGATTCCAGCGTTTTGCGGGATATTGCAAGCGAATGTGCTATTCCTACATGCGCTACAGAGCACTTCTTGTGTCCGTGCGTCCCGACTGCCTTAAATAGAACCTTAGAATAGAAATAAGTAGTAATTCCCCTGCAGCACACCATTGACTATACACAGTACACAAAACACTCACCACGACACAGATGCGCATGCGCAGCTTTATCTGTAGATCTTCCACTTGGGAGGGCAATGGGTGGGCTGGGCATTCTGCAATCTGTTATTTATTACTAAATATTTAACGTGAAATTAACGTGAAACGTGAATCACGCCTTGGAAATTTTCACTTACGTTCACGTCTTCATTTTCAGTCGTGACCCGGCGTGATCCGACTGTTTTCACGTCACGCGCCTATCCCTAATTCGGGGGCCCATATTTAGACGGTACAAGATATTCAGTTTGAGAAAATTATACGCCAGAATCATTTTTTTTTTCATTAAAACACGCATCAGTGTTCTGAATACAACACAGTAGTCTTACGACTTATCACTTACGACCTCTCAGTGGTATACCAAACATTGATCTGTCAATGACCTTTTGCGAAACTGTGAATTTCTTAGCAGACTGTTTTGTTAGTGATTATGGGTTTCGTTTCGGTCCGGCCCTATAGTCTGCCCAATATCCATTCCACATCTCACCATTTTATTGACTGTTAAGAATGTTAAGATTATTAGCTTTATGCATTTATGGAATTTGTCTATGGTAGCCTTAAAGGTCTGTAGATGGCAATTGGTACTTAAATCTGACTTAAAACCGGCATGATGGCGTGGATGATAAATGTCTCATTTCTTCTGGCCTGTTGACTATCACTCGGGTGAATAGATGTGGGCAAATAGACTGATCGGCCTATAGTAATGTTCTAGATTATTGACGCTTCCTTTCTTGTGAATGAGGGTAATAACTGCACTATTCCAACTGGTCGACAATGTGGCATTTACCACACAATTAGTAAACAGTTACACTGTTGTACTGATTTTGAGCATTACTGGGAAGATGCGTTTTTCACCAGACGCACGTCTATTCTTCAGTCACTGATGTATTGCTGTATTTTTTCTTCTGGGATCATCATTATCCTGATCTTCTTATACCTGAAGGTGTCAAGATTTGGTTTTCACTTATTTTATTTAATCACTACACTTCATCGTTCTTTTATTTACTCCTCTTGACTTCCCTTCTTTGGTTCTTCTTTCCACAAAATTATGTCATTCGTTTCTGTTCCCGGCCATAACATTCGCTTCTTCCCATGTCTTTCCCCTTCTGCGTAATATTTCTTCAACACTTTTATTCCACGATTTCTTTGGTCTTCTATTCTTTCCTGTTTTCGTTGCTTCCCATGCTATCTTGCCTTCTTGTTCATTCTGAATAGGTGTCCTAACCATTTTAATTTCTTTTCTTCTATTTTGTATTTCAGGGCTTCTGTTTTAAGGTTCCCTCTAATTTCTTCATTCCTCTTTCTATCTATACTCCTAACTCTCGCAACTTTTCTCAAATGCCTCATTTCGGCAGCTTGTAATCTTTGCTCCTGTCTATCGTTCAACACCCAATTTTCAACTCCGTAGGTTAATATTGGTGTATATATTGTTTTGTACACAGTCCTCTTTGTTTTGGTAGATACTTCTTTCGTGTTCAGAAAGCTCTTGGTTTTATTTTTTGTTTTCTTACATAAACTTTTAATTGTTGCTATTAGTTCACTACCCCTTTTTTTTCTCTAAACTACTCCATATTCCTTCTCTACGGACCATATCGAAGGCTTTCTACATATTCAAGAATGCTAGATACACGTTTTCTACTTTTGCTATTGCTCTCTTTATAATTTGCTGTATTGAAAATATGTGGTCGTGCACACCGTGTTGGTCTAAATCCGTTCTGTTCATCTGATAACTGTGTTTCTACGATTTGGTGCAGTTTTCTAGCATTATCTCGTATACCTTGAGGGCATTGCACAGCACTGAGATTTCCCTGTTGTTGCTGCAGTTCGTTGTATCTCTTGTTTTGTATATTGGTACTATAACGGCCGTATTCCATTCTTTTGGTATTATTTCTCCAAGCTAGGTTTAGAATATTCAGGAGTTATTTCTTAACTCGCGGTCCTAAATACTTGATCAGTTCTGCATTCACGTCATCCATTCCTGCTGCTTTACCTATTTTTAATTTCCCAATGGCTTCTTCAAGTTATTTTTCTGTAGTCCTAAAGTGCTACGTATTCTCTGTACTATTTTACGGGATGGAAACATGGACACTGAAGAAAGCAGATGTGAAAAAGTTAGACGCGTTTGAGTTATAGCTATATAGAAGAATATTAAAAATATCATGAACCCAACGTGTAACTAACCTAGAAGTGATGGGAAGAATGAAAAAAGAAACCGAAGTTATTTTCACTATTAAAAAAAGAAAATACAGTATCTCGGACACTTAATGAGAGGCGATAGATACCATCTGCTCCAGATAATACTGCAAGGAAAGATTCAAGGGAAGGAGAAGCATGGGAAGAAGAAGACATGCGTGGATGAAGAACTTAAGATAATGGTTCAACTGTACTACTAGCCAACTATTTAGATCAGCAGCATCAAAAATACGAATAGCGATGATGATTGCCAACCTTCGCAACGGAGACGGCACCTAAAGAAGAAGAAGTCCTTTTTTCTTGAGGTTGCAGCTCTTCTATTTCGTGTATAGCTTCTTCCGTACGAGTTAGTGTATACTTTGTTCTTAGGTTTCATTATTCAGTAGTTCATAGAAATGTTCTTCCCATCTCCTCATAATGTCCAGCGGTTTGATGAACAGCTTTCCATTTCTTCCCTTTATAGTTTTTAACTGTAGGCATATTCTTTTTTGTTCCTCGTATTCTTTATTGCCTTCCAAAAGGGTTTCTAATTTCCCTTACTATTCTCTTCTAACTTTTGTTCAAATTCTTCCCATGTTGTTTGTTTAGCCTCTCTAACTAGTTCGTTTACTTTAATCTTCTACTGTTTGTATCTATCATATTCTTGCTGGTTTTTGTGTTGTATATAAAGTTCTCAGCTCTTTTTCTTTTCTTTTCTCTTTGTTAATGTCCTCATTCCACCAATGTTTCTTTTATCTCATCTCCTTTCTTTATTACTTCACATACTTCTGCTGCTGCTTTTGTTATCGTTTGCTTAAACGTTTCCCATCTAGATTGTACAGTTTCATTTAGTTCTACGGTATAGTTGCGTTTTATTTCATTTTATACAGTTTCTATATTTTTTTTCTTGCGTTTTCTTGTTTTAATCTGTAAGCCCTAGATGTTGTCTTTTCCCTTTGAACTTTGTTTCTAGGAAGTAGTGTTCACTCTCAATTTCAAATTCTCTTTTCACCCTGGCATCTTCAATATCCTCTGTTTTCTTGTAGTTTTACTACATAGGCTTTAATTTTCGTTGCGCTTTCGTACCTATCGAGTTATTTTATGTATCTGCTGATGTTCAAAGAATGTGTTACATATTATCATATTGTTATCATTGCAGAATTCAATCAATCTTTTTCCATTTGTAGTGACGTTTTGTTCTCAATGTTTTCCAATTACTCTCTGGAATCTCTTGTACTCATTTCCTACCTTAGCGTTGAAGTCTCCAACTAATGATAACCTTCCTTCGTATTGCTGTACTGTTTCTTGTAGTTCATTCTAGAATTCGTTTCTATTTTCTACCCTATCAACTTCATTTGGTCCATACACGATAACTGTTGTTAGTATATCGCTTCTCTCTATATGTATCCGAACTTTTAAAGCGTTTCATTTACTCGTATAAATTCCCAGTTCTATATTTTATCGAACATATCCTTTCTCACTAAGCAGGCTACCCCTGCCCTTGCATTTTCGCTTTTCGGCACTCCTCCATATATTAATAAATGACCGTTTCTCATTTCTTTCTTTCCTGTTCCGTTTCTTTCATTTCTGTTATGGCTAAAATGAAATAATTTTTATCATCCAATATTTCTACTAACTTCATTTTCTTTTCGTTGATACCACTCACATTCCATGTCTCTATTGTCCACTCTGCTACCTCTGTCTGTTTTCTCTTTTTGTTTCCTATTCTTCCTTGGTATTTTTTGTTATTTGTATTGTAGTTGTGAGCAGCACTTTTTGTGGGTGCGATATTTTCCGTACATCTTTTGTTATTATTATTCCTGTTCATTTCCGTTTTCATAGCCTTGTTCGTTATTTTGCCTTCTATTTTTTGGTTCGTTAGTGGTTTTTTAGAGCCTGTTCTTTTTATTTTAAGCCTTTGACATTGTTGTGGAGCCTCTCAGTTTTCCGTTATTTTGGAAAATTCCTGATTGCCAGCTCGCCTTGGAATTTGTGGACTGTATGAATTGTAGGTTTCACTGAATAAATACACTCGTTGAAAGCCGGAAATATGTTACTTTATTAGCAATAAACAACACATTGAACATTTGAACATTTACAAGAATTAGCTTTCGTAGAGCGGACTCCTTCGCATGCAGGTCGACAGATGGAAGTTAAGTGAATTTTTAGAAACGGACGCCCGCCTGGCAGTCCACTGCGCACAGTATGAATTCAGAATGCAAGAGAAGCGGCAAAAGTTTATAAAGTCCTTAACATACCGCCCGCCTTGGAAAGGGTAACCTTTCAAATAAAACAGTACAGCGTTGACATGTAAAAGCTAGAGTAAAACATGTAACGTGAACACACATATATACAAAGCATAATAGTACATGGATCTTAATCTAGTACAAGAAAACCCGAACAATGGGGAGCCAAAAGGCTTTACGAAAACTGCGCTGAACGCTAACGCACTAGTTCACAACACTAGGTAGCGGGCACAATTTGGCGAAGGATCGCTTCACGATCCCTGACACAGTGTTCACTGACGCCACACGCGTAACGCCGTCAAGGCCAGGGTGCAGCTCGGTGACCCGGCCTAACCTCCACTTCAGAGGGGGTAGATTGTCATCCTTGATGAGGACCATGGAACCAGGCTGGAGGTCCGAAAGATGCGTGCGCCATTTGGTGCGCTGTTGGAGTTCCGAGATGTACTCTTTACTCCATCTCTTCCACACATTCTGGTGAAGTTGTTGTATTCTCTGGTATTTAGACAGCCGAGATTCGACTATCTCAGTAACGTTGGGATCAGGCAGTGACACCAACGGACGACCAATCAGGAAATGAACAGGAGTCAAAGGCTGAAGGTCGTTTGGATCAGAGGACAAAGGGGACAGGGGTCGGGAGTTTAAGGTCGCTTCCACCTGTGCTAACAAAGTGCTAAATTCATCATAATTTAGACTAGCGTTACCTATAACGCGACGTATGTGATGTTTGGAGGACTTGATTCCGGCCTCCCACAATCCGCCAAAGTGGGGACTGTGCGCGGGTATAAAATGCCAAGCTACTCCGTCGTTCGCGACTGATTCGGAAATAGAAGGGTTTTGTTCCGCGAGAAAATTGCCTAATTCGATTAACTCGGAATTAGCGCCTACAAAGTTAGTGCCGTTGTCTGAGTAGACATGGAGCGGTTTGCCTCGACGAGCCACAAACCGGCGAAAAGCCATTAAGAAGGCTTCAGTAGAAAGGTCAGCGACCAATTCAAGGTGCACTGCCTTTGTGACAAAACAATAAGCTGTAACTCGTTGTAAGCGAGCGAAGCTTGAATACTGATTGAACGGAAATGGTTCAACAGAGGTTACAGGAAGACTCTGAACTTCTTTTTTGAATTCTGGAAGCTCAGCACGAACATGTTTGGAAGTAGGCCAAGAGGCCTCACCTTCGCTTAGCCAAGTGGGACCATGCCACCAAAGGCTTAACAGACCCAGCGGGTCAAATATCTGCGATCTTTCAGACAAGATGCTACGCTTGGTAGCCTCACCACTTGTAGAATTTGAAATATTGAACATGGAAGTAGGCCAAGATGCCTCACTTTCGCTTAGCCAGGTGGGACCGTGCCACCAAAGGCTTGACAGAACCAGCGGGTCAACTATCTGGGAAGTTTCAGACAAGCTGCTACGATTGGTAGCCTTACTACTTGTAGAATTTGAAGTATGGGATATTTCAGACAAGCTGCTACGATTGGTAGCCTTACCACTTGTAGAATCTGAAATATTGAACATGGAAGTAGGCCAAGATGCCTCACTTTCGCTTAGCCAGGTGGGACCGTGCCACCAAAGGCTTGACAGACCCAGCGGGTCAACTATCTGGGAAATTTCAGACAAGCTGCTACGATTGGTAGCCTTACTACTTGTAGAATCTGAAATCTCGGATATTTCAGGCAAGATGCTACGCGTGGTAGCCTTACTACTTGCTGAATCTGAAATATTCTCTACTGATAAGAATCTTTTCTGAGCGATTTGCAATGAATCACCCAATACCTCTTCAGGTTCCTTGAGAGGGACAGAGACAACGAATCGACCATTCGCTTCTCGTTGCGTATTTTGCACGAAATGTGCCTCGCAGGCGTTCTCTTCATTTGTGCGGACCTTTTCCTCTGGGTAATGTTCGAGTTGCCAAAACCTAGCAATGGGATCAGAAGCATCCTCGATCGTGCTAAGATTGCACTGTACAGGGTACGCAGAAGGGGGGCCTGTAGGGCCAGAAACAATCCACCCAAAACGAGTTTTTTGGAGGATAGGAAGATTTGGGCCTAGACCAATTTGTCCAATACAAAGGAGCTGCCAGAAAATGGGCGAACCAATCAGAATGTCGATGGTGCCCGGTTGGTCGTAGGACAGATCTGATAACTTGATGTTATCAGGAACCTTGAAGCTGTTTCGCTGGACGCGAAAACTTGGGGTAACACCCGTAATCTCATCGAGAACAAGACAGGATAGGCCAATGCCGTATGAAGTGTGAGGGGCTTGCAGCTTGATATCACACCTAGCCTTGATTGAGAAGTGGATTTACTTAAGCCAGAAACAGTAACGTTGACTTCGCGAGTTGGAAGCTTCAACCTTTTACACAAATCTGAACGTATGAAGTTCGATTGGGAACCGGAATCCAGCAGGATTCGCACAATATGAGGCGTACCATCATCAGCGATGAGTTTAGCGGTAGCCGTAGGTAAGAGTACCTGCAAAGCATTCGAACAGAATGCCGAAATCGATTGGTTTAGTTCAACAGGGGTTTCTGCCGACATCGCAGATCCTGGTTGACTAGAAGAAGCATTTTGAGGTTTATCCTTATGAAGAAGTGTGTTGTGCCTTGATTTGCACTTTCTACACGTATATTTGGAGCTACAAAGGCTCGCAAGGTGACCCTGAGTTAGGCAATTAAAGCATACGCGGAGCTCTTTTGCCTTTGACTTTCTGTCAAGAACAGACAGCTTGACAAACTTATCGCATTTGTACAAGGAATGAGATCCTTTACAAAGTGGACACGAAGGGGTACCTGACACAAATGATTTCGAATGTACCTTGGAAGACCTTTCGGGTACAAGCTTGCTATCTTTTACTTCCAGAGTTTCTAGAAGATTTGCTGTATTTTGTAAGAATTCCTTGAAGTCATCAAGATTAGGTAGATCAGAACTTGACCGGTTTCTAAGGACCTCCCATTCACGAAATGTAGTGGGGTCCAATTTTTTAGAAACTACATAAATTATAACAAAATCAAGAAGCTCGCTTTCGGTAGCTAATGATTTGATTGCTGCAAAATGTTTGAATAACATATCGCTAATCGTACGTAATTTAGTTGCAGATTCCTTACTGCAAGATTCAAGCTCAAAAATAGCCTTGAGGTGGTTATGAACCAGAATTTTTGGATTATTGTATCGATTGCACAATGCATCCCAAGCTAGAGTATAATTACCCGCAGTAAACTCTAAACTTTTTATAATTTGGCTTGCATCACCCTGTAAACTAGCCTTTAGGTAATGCAGCTTCTGAATATTAGTCAGCGTTTGATTCTCATGAATTAAGCTACTAAATATCTCACGAAATTCTAACCATTCTGAAACACTTCCTGAATATTTGGGAATCGAAATGGCAGGAAGGCGTACAGCTTGATTATTGCAATGCGAACTGCAATTTGAATGCGTTGATCTCACGCTACCATTAGGAGATCCAGAACGATCTGGTGCAACATCAGACTGTTTGTTGTATTCATTAATCAAATATTCAGCTTGTGAAGTTGCAAAATAATAAGAATCTTCAAATTCAACTTGTTGCTGCATTTCAGATTCTGTATCCTCACAGTTTTCTAAAATTTGTTCATGAACCGCATATATTCCGATAACAAGGTGGCTGTATCATTCAATCTTTTTTGCAATTGAATAATCTGAGCGCTAGATAAGAATTGATCTTCATCATGAATTTTTTGCAACGATTGCACGTAATTTGGGAAACGCGTAAGCTTGCCCTTGATAGAGCCACGTACTCTTACAAGCGGATCCATAATTGTTGAAATTAAAACAATTTAACAGATCGAACTAACTTTTCGTACGCCACTGGCGTGAATTTTGTACGCTTCTGGTACGCGGACCCAAGGGGTCAACTATCTGTGATATTTCAGGCAAGATGCTACGCGCGGTAGCCTTACTACTTGCAGAATCTGAAATATTCTTTAATGATAAAACCTTTCGCACGCCTCTGGTACGGAATTTTGTTTACAACGCAGACAGCGCTTGATAACAACGCTAGAAACTTGTCGCTTACGACGCAGAAAACGACCCTGGTACAACGCGAGATGATTCACTTGTGACTGCAGCATGAAACATGCAGGGGATATCGCTAACAAACGTAATAGCTTGGCATTTCACGCAATTAAAATGTTTATATGACTCATAAACCATTTGTTTACGCAATAATACGCAGTTGAAATTATGCACCTGTATAACACAGATGATAGAAAACCAAATATTCATGCATAGGAAATCACAAAAATAGGAAATTAGGCTTACATTGATATTGGTACGTGCCTCCTTTTCGTTACTGTGGTCTGGACGAGACGCCGCAGACTGCCGGCTTGCAGCTGCAATGCCCACGTGCACGAACTTGGCGTTGATAGCACCGTCTGCTGTCTTCCTTGCGGTCGATTACATGCGATGCAATACAAAACTGAATATGCTTTTGTACTTGCCAATGACCAATGTTGTCGAATGCTGTCGCGATTGGACTCGCAATGACCTAATGTGGTTTAATCCTGGCTCTGTAGGACCAATGTTGTGGAGCCTTCTCAGTTTTCCGTTATTTGGAAAATTCCTGATTGCCAGCTCGCCTTGGAATTTGTGGACTGTATGAATTGTAGGTTTCACTGAATAAATACACTCGTTGAAAGCCGGAAATATGTTACTTTATTAGCAATAAACAACACATTGAACATTTGAACATTTACAAGAATTAGCTTTCTTAGAGCGGACTCCTTCGCATGCAGTCTCGTCGACAGATGGAAGTTAAGTGAATGTTTAGAAACGGACGCCCGCCTGGCAGTCCACTGCGCACAGTATGAATTCAGAATGCAAGAGAAGCGGCAAAAGTTTATAAAGTCCTTAACAGACATAGTTTATTTCTATTTTTCGGTAGCCAATTTTTGTCTTATTTTGTTTGTCTTTTTCTTCCCTTGTTACCCTTTTTTATTGCTGTCTGAATCAACTGTTCCTGTTAAATCATTCTCTATGTAGATCTCTAGTTTTTCAGTGAATGTTGCTAATTCTGTTATTATTATTTTCCTTCCCTCTTCCTTGCCAACTGTGTTTGCCTTTTTTTACCTTTGCTTGCACTTGTAGATTGTCCCAATGGACGTTTTCTACTTCTTCTTCGGCCATACTCATGCTTTTAGTTACCACCCCTTTATTAATCTGTTTTCCTTTTTGTTCTCTTTCTCCTGGCTTTCCAACTTCAACTTCAAAACTTCAATATCTCTGCATTTTTGCTTTTCCTCTCTACTTCTTTCTTGATTAGTTCCTCTTTCATTGCACGAATTTCTTCCAGGTATTTTTTAATAATTTCGTACTCTCTTGTACTTTGTATTTATGTCTTTATTTCTTTAATTTTCTTTACCATTTCTCCTAGCAATTTGTATAGCTTCTCCATGTTTTTCTCACTTATGTCAACCGATGTATTTTTATTTGCTTTTGTAATTAAGGATCTATGTGTCGCTGCACTTGCTTTAAAGGCATCTATTGCAGCTGTTTTCTCTGTTTTCTTTTCTCTATCCTCTCTTTTCGAGAGCACCTAAACTGTGTTTCCGCTCTATCTGTTTTTCTTTTGTTTTACTTCAATTTTTGCATAAAATTTTACACTTGGCAACTTTGCTTTGCGTCTGTTGCAAGATTTCCTCTGTTAGCCTTGATTTGTCATAATCTCATTTCTATTTTTCCTATTCAAACGGCTTCACTCACTGTTTGCTCCTTTTCAGTCTTTTATTTTCTCATAACAAATTTAAACGTAGTTATTTGTGGAGCGTTGTCATAGGCGATTGTTTACACTGCCACTTCTCACTGTTTTTTCCTTTAGATTTCACATTTCTAGATGCATCTTCAGAGTTGTTGGTACACTTTGGTTGGGGTGGGGATGTTGCTTGTATAGAGATTTCTGTAGTACTGTTAAATCATTATCAGAAGCTGTTCTATACGTCTCTCAGGAAAGTTTCTGTGGTGTTCTCTGAATGTTGGGTGAGGGGATTGTTTTGAACGTGTCCTGCATTGCGGCGACCAAATGGTCATTTAAATCCTGAACCGACAACTTTTCGAGTTGATTAGGTTTTCGTAATACGTCTATCGATCTTGACGCTAGTGGTAAGGAGGGTCTCGATAACACAGTTTCATCTTTTTGCTTTAAAATTAGGACCTAGGTTCACCGGAAAAAGCCGATGGTCGCTGGCAGTTATAAAACCGTTTGGCACCAATACGTCCCTTACTGTTGTTCTGTATCAGTGCTGATGTAATCATATTCGCTTTTAGGCCTTTACTCATTTCTTTTTCACTGATTCTTTTTGTTCATGTCGGGCATTGTTGTTTTGGTATATCGCGTTTTTCCTTCATTTAATACCCTGGCAACATCGCCATAGAATTTCTGTACTACATCGTCATTGTGGTTTGCTGTTATATCAGAGACTTGTACAATTTTTATTTTGTGCACTGAAGACATCTTTAGTGATATGTATGCTATCCGATCTTGCCATTTTATCTTTGAAACGCTTTTTTATTAAGATCTCAGTATACAATAAAGCTGATTCCTCATATGGCACCAGAAGCTGTTACCCTCCGCATCGACGTAATTGACGAGAAGCTATATAAGCACAGACAAGAAAGCGCCGAGAGAGTGCAGTCCAACCCATTCGAGTTCAGATCATTCATTCGGTGTCGTCCATTTGGTTTACCACATCCGGGATTCCGTGTCTATAAGTCGCCTAGCACGTCTTAAATCCACGACAGTAGAAACTGCATTCGCAGAGTCTTGTCGAAATGCTAGGGCGCCGTTTAATGTTAAGACAAATAGCTCTTTAATCGCGCACTAGATACAGGGTGATTTAAAATATGTACTCCAAATGTTAATTCGTGATGTTAAAATAAGTTAAAAATGCCAATAAACTCATTCCCGATTCGCAATTGTTTTCTAGTTATACAAATATTTACCATATTTATTATTAAAAAAACCTATACAACGACAAGAAAATTAACGATAATCTACTGTTCAACTGTTCAAAATGTCCACCTTGTACTTGTATACAAAGTGACAATGCGAACGCCGACGCAAAGAATCTTAAACATTACTCAACTCTTGAGGAGATCTTAGAATATCCGCACCAGCTTTTTTTATTTTATTGACTAAGTCATCCCTGTCTTGAATTTCTGTTGAATAAACTTTTTTAATTCACCCCACAAGTAAAAATTTAGTGGAGCAATATCAGGTAAATGAGCCGGCCACGCTGCTAGACCTCCTCTTCCAACCCAGCGTTGTGAAAAGTTATTATTTAGCCAATCTCTAACCTGACGTGGATTGTGCAATCATTCCCCGTCATTCTGGTTCCACATTGCTTTCGCACATCAAGAGGCACACCTTCTAACAATTCCGGAAAGGTATTATCTAAGAAGTCGGAATACATGGAACCATTAAACCGATGTGGTAATACATAGTCCGACTACAAGCAGTTTTTCATGGATTATGAGGGTTTTCGTACTCCTATTTATGCCAATTGCTGATACCATTCCGTGTTAAGTGCGATGCATCCTTTCAGAGAATTACAAATTCTGGATTGTTTGCGGTAACATCTAACAACCACTGACAAAACTGAAAGCGTCTCAGGTTAACACCATCATGTAGATTTTCTACATGTTGTATGTGGTAGAGACTACGCCGTTTCTTCGTAATGTGCGCCAGACTGATGACTGAGGAATAGCTAATTGCCTAGAAATTCTTCCAGTACTCATCAATGGTTTTGGACTGCGTTAATAATGTAAACATTTTTGTTCACGTTATTACTTCCAACTTGATGAGGTGCTCTAGCCATACTTGTTTCTCACAAATTTCGGTGAAACCGTTCAAATGTTCGGTGGTCAGGCTGTCGCCGCGCCGGTGAGAATATCTTCTTCCCTGTACGAACATTCCCCCTGCAATAGCCATATACAAAATGCATTTCTGCATATTCACGTACAGAAAAAATGCTTTATCATTACCACACTTAGAACACAACAACAACTCAAGCTTGAAACACCATCTGTCGAAACAAATTCGTGATTGATTAACTTATTTTCTAGGTGACTTGTTTTAACAGAACAATAATAAAAATAAAGAAATTCTTTGTAACTACAGAGCGGTTGGAAATAAGAAATGTGTTTATTAACATTTTTGCTTCTCGTAGCATCCCACCCTTAAGCTTAAACCATACATTTTGAATCACCCCATATGTGTATTTGTGTATCATCGTACATGTAGATATATGCACAATATGTGTGATCATAGTGAAATGCGCCTCGTCTGGGTTCGAATGGATCGGACTGAACTCCCTCGGTGCTGTCCTCTCTGTGCTTATATGCTTCTTGTCAATTGCCACATGAGAAAAATTGGTTGTGGTGGCTGCTTGGGACTCACTTTTTTGGAAAAGTGCAGTTAGGTATTGTGCTCGATTTACAAGCCGGATAATTGCTTTATTACTATCTTGCCAAAGCCGGATGTCTGTCAGATATAGTGTTAGATCGCTTTACGTTAGCCAGAGGATTCTATTACTGGTTTTCTAATCTGCGAGTGGTTCTATTGTCCCAAAATGGTTTAGCGACTACCTGTAGTTCACTCGCGGACTCTCCGCTGTTCGGAGGTATGATGTTGCCGAGGTTTGACTTTGCACGTGCGAGTGCAATTAGCCGCTCGCAAAGCTAATTGTACAATTTATAATGCTAGTCACTAATTTTCGCATAGCGCTACGTCCAAAATTAGTCACCCGCTGATTTTCACTTTTAGGATTTCCTGCGCTGCTTTTGTGCTTTTGTAAGAATTAGGTACCTATGCGTGGTAATTTATGAAAGTTTCACTTAGTGACATGTCCACTGCACCTGCCTTGCTACTACCGTATGCCTTGGTGCCTTTTCCAACTAAAGTCCAAACCTAGAGGTTTCCCTTGTAAGCACTTTTTATCAATATTTGATTATATGGCACATTTCATGAGATTTGCAATTGGCATTAATATCTTGAGAATTTTGCCATGTTTGGTTTCCATTTGTTACAAGATTTTTGAGTCTTAAATTCATTTCTGAGGCTACAAAACGTTTTTAATGGATTGTTTTGGTTACTTTTAAAAGACGGTTTTATCCCGAACAGCGTCAGTCGGATGCAGATTTTGGTTGTGTATTAGTGCATTGCTGCACGTGTCTAATTGTTTTAGGATTTTTAAACTATTTAAAACAAATACAGCTGTAGCCAATACGAAATCTAAAGTACTTCACGTGGGCTGACGTTTGGTCAAATTTATTTTTAGGCGTTTTTTCTCTCGTTTTCTAGTAACTCCAATGTTCTCCGTGATATCTTTAAACGACTCCTAATATCTTACCAATGCTGAAGAAGCTGCACATTGTTGTTTACCGTCCGTTGAGTTGCTTTTCGTAAGCTGAAATTGATAGAACACGATTTCTACCGCCTTTCAAAAAAATTCTCTAGAAGGGGAGGTCCGAGTAGTTTCTTTCTAAGTTTGGTTTTGTTAATACTCCGGGGTGCAGTTAGCAGCCTAGCGTTTCCTCTGCGGTGGCTTTTCGAATGACATTCATTGTGGAGGTTAGTAATGGTAGATTTTAAATTCACTATAACATGGTAACTAGTAAACAACCACCATTTGTTTACCAATGTCACATGTTTGGTAATTTATAACTAGCTTCTAGCTGCATATGTTTTTTTATATGATAAAACATACCATAATGACTATATATGTCCGTTTAGAAAAGCCTCAGCGCACATGAATAAAATTATAAGAGTTTTTTCTGGAATGCCTGATGAAGTTAATTTTAAATATGTTTTATAAAGTTTACTCGAATCGATATGAAGCGCTCTTGTTTAGTAAAACCCTTTTTGCGCTTATATAATTCTCCTATACTATTTGTACCTTGAATCCTTTGTAATAATTTGTATAATAGTAATTTGGGTTCATCTCGAATCTAACGGACCTGCTGCTATTTATGTAGTAGTTCGAAGTTAACCTAACTGCTAGTTAAATAAAAGTTATAATAAAAAAACCTGTTTAATTAACTCCCAATTTGTTTTACATATACGAATTTATTAAGTTGAACTGCCTATGTAGAATACCTTCGCTGATATTAAATTTTTTAAAGTGGTTTTCTTGAGGTGTGGTAGCTTTAATTGGATCTGATGTCGCTGTACGGGAACTGGCGCCCATACATTTAGCAGTTATCAAGAACCATTCCGTTAATGCACCCCACCCAACTCAAAATCGCCGAGAAGGTGAACTGGCCAGAGCTCTGCTCCCATGTAGAATTTTATATGTCGAAAAAAGGTCTAAAAAATGTTCTGACACCAAATTAGTAATACACAAAATGAAATGTGCAGCTAAATTTTAGAGAGGTGCCTAACAGTACGAAAGATGTTTTCCAACCTGAAAGTTTAGCATAATATGTAGAGTAAAAGTTGCTGAGCGCGTTCATTCTGTGATGAATGCTATAAAAACAAAAGCTAGTGGTAGAATAAATGTTTACGTGTTAAATACTTTCGCAATTCTTTTGTATCATCGTGGTCAGCAAACGTGCTGTATAGACTTAGTTCTGTGAGATTTTCAGATAATGTTTGTCTCGTGAAACTGCAGGGAGTTTCCAGAGGAACGACATAGATTCAATCGTAGAAAAAAAATTGTGTGTAAGATGAGCAAAAAGTTAGTCTTTATGGCACGCGACATGAAAATTGTTCAATGAGACGATACGTGACTATAAAAAAGACGACAATTATTGTAGATTATCATTTATGTTATCTGTCTAATTCTTCTTGGTGTTAAAGTATTTTTGTTGGAACAACATTGTTTTAATTAGAATATTAGAAATATATTAACAAAATGAAAGAGCAAACATCTCTTTCATTATGTTGTGCATATTTGTTTTCAGAATTTAGTTTCATAAATGTAAAATTTTTACTTAAAATGTGAAATTTTAAACGTTTCGCCAATGCTTTTGGCTACTTTAGCTTCATTATCTGCTTTCAAAACACTAATCGACGCCATAACAGCTTAACCACGGTAAAATTCAACAAAGACAATGTCCTTGAGCACCTAATTGCGCTGAAAACGGACTCAAGTCCAGGACCAGACGGCATTTCTCCAAATTTTGTCAAAAACTGCGCATCATTATTGGCGGAACCTTTAACAACTTTAATGCAGGCATCACTAGACCAAGAAACTTTACCTCAAGATTGGAAGAAATCAATTATTGTGCCTATATATAAAAAAGGAGATAAACTTGCAGCTAGTAATTACAGACCGATCAGCCTTACTTCGGTCATCTGAAGATCAGTAGTTTCAAATTTGCTAATGAGTTTGGATGATTGGACTAGGTCATGGGACTCGCGGACTCCAACTGATGTCATCTACCTAGACTTCGAGAAAGCTTTTGACCGGGTGCCCATACAGAGACTACTTTTGAAGCTTGAAAACTATGGTGTTCGAGGCAATTTACTCAACTGGATAAAAGACTTCTTAACAGGCCGTACATTTCAGGTACGAGTCGGTGATTCGTTATCAGCTCCTCACTCAGTACTGAGCGGTGTACCTCAGGGATCTGTCTTGGGGCCAATTCTTTTTCTTGTCTACATTGCAGACCTTATCGAATGCATCCATTCTCCCAAAAGTATGTTTGCGGATGATTCGAAATTCTACAACAACCCGCTGGTCAATAGGTCAGTTCTGCAGTGCGATTTAGATAGAATAAGTACATGGTCAAAAGAATGGTTGCTGACGCTAAATGCTGATAAGTGTACTGTTTTACATATAGGTGCCAGAAACCCCTGCTTTAACTACAGCTTGAATAACACGGTGCTCAAGGGGGTTAGTGATCAGGCCGACCTTGGTGTTTTAATGAGTGGTGACCTAAAGTGGACTTCGCATATCTCACGCATTGTGAAAAGGGCAAACTCTCTGCTTTATTTAATCAAAATAGCGTTCAAGGGCTTAAAACCAAATGTATTTTTAAAGATCTACAAAACGTACGTTAGACCCATATTGGAGTTTGGAGCGTCCATCTGGAACCCATACTTTGTTAAAGACATAGACCACCTGGAGAAAGTTCAACGCAGGGCTACCAAACTAGTTGGGGGTCTAAAAAATTTACGTTACGACCAACGGCTTGCACAGCTGAAAATTCTTTCTCTAAAGGATAGACGCCGACGCGGGGACTTGATCGAAACGTACAAAATAATTAGTGGCCACTATAAGTGTTTGTTGCGTTCGAAGTTCGAGTTTAGTGACAATCTTCATCTAAGAGGCAACTCTCTTAAGCTAATGCACCAGAGATTCCAGAGCAAAGTGCGACAGAACATTCTTTTTGTGCGTGTAGTGAACGAATGGAATTCCTTGCCGAATAACATTGTTAACGCCCCGTCACTCGACATATTTAAAAATCGCTTGGACTTGTTTCTTTTTTGATTACTGATGTATTACATATCCATGTACTATAATTTATTATCTATTATGCCCATGCCTTATATACGTATTATTATTGCAGGTGTCACAATTTTGTATTATGTTCTCTTTCTTTTGTAAATTTTTGCGAATTTTTTTGTAAACTCTTGTAAACTGTATTGAAATTTTGTGCGAGTTAATCGGCTCAGCCGCCTCTCGGCAACCCTGGCTGTAGCTATTTCGGCTATTGAAATTTGGAAAAAAAACTGTTTTCAATTCTATACTTCACAAAGGAGAGCGTAAATTAAACTGTCAAAAGGTTGTTCTAAAGCTAAAGCGAACAAATGTATTATTTACCTCTCCAGTTTTTCTAAACGAATTGTTTCTGGGCAACGAGCAGGTGTTACGTATTTACACTAGAAAAACAGCTGAGAAGAAATGTCAACAAGAGAAGACAGCTAGTAATTTGTTTTCTGACATGTTGCTTTCACTATACTAGAAAATTCTCAGAAAGTAATTAAAGATCAAACAACAGACGGCGCATTTTGAGCGAATCTCAGCGCTAGTCAACTGCCTTTAAAGATTTTACTGTCGCCGCTTCCTGCACTTCTTCACCAACAATAACAATTTCCGCTGCAGGAATTTGTTTCGCGCATTATCAAAGGCACGATCGAGTTAAGCGAAGCACCGAAAAATAAAGCGAAAAAGAATTGCAAAAGCGACTGAATCTTTTACACCTTCAAAGGATTTGGAGCGCGTAATCCGAAATAAAGTTAAACGGATCGCTCGTGACGAAGCCAGCAGACTACTTCTCCAGAAATGAGAACGTACTCAATAATACATAAACGTATCAGAAAAGAGCCAAGCTCGTTATTGGGGGAACGAAATTACACGTATAACTTTCCTAATATAATTTACCTGAACGAACGTCAGATAAGTTTCGTGACTTTGAGGCAAACTTCATCTAGGCTGGGTTAGAATTCCTGAAAATGAGAAATAGGATACATTGTTTGTGCTTAATCTGGTATGTTAGATTTGTTGGACGTATCACATGGTCTATTTAGAGCCTTTTTCATCTAACCTTTGTAATTACATCTTGTACGTTACTTTATAGTTTATTTGTCATTCTGCTTCTTAGAGGCGCTCCCGCTTTATCATATCGACAGGATATGTGTGAATAATAAAATACTCCTTCAATTTGTAAGATGCAACCAGTACTCGACTGTTGATTGGATTCTCGGAATTCTGTTTCGAACAAATTTTGAATCCCACACCATTCTTTGACACTTTCGGCTCCGACAGAAAGTGCGAGTTACTTTCCTGCTACGAGACTTGTGCCATCTAAATGATCATCTCGGAGGTAAAAAAAAACTCTATTCCTTTATATCATGGTTAATACTTTTAAGTCAAGCTATGGGTAACTAGAAACAATTAATTAAGTTACTAGTGTCAAAACTATAAATTATAGGTTATGACTTAAGCAAAAATAAATAAAAGTTGCCAGGTAACAAAAAGGCACATTTTCAAAATTACGCTTTTGCGTTGTCCAACCTAGTAGTAACAAATAAAAACCAATAGAAATTCAACAGCGCTACAATAAAACGTCATTTCTGACAAACCGGGACTATAGTGAATAGAGTTTATATAAACGCATAAGCTAAAATTGCGTTGCGGGGATGTGACCTCTTTTCGATATATTGAGATGGTATTAAGCCCACAACTTGGCTCTGTTTGCAGTGCAGGATAATTGATCGATTCAATAAACCACAGAGTTGGGATATTTTGTATAATTGCAATTTTAAACTAAAGTAAAATATTAAATGCATTGCTAATGAGATGCGAGAAACAGTAAATTAGTTGGAGAAAGGCACGCAAAGACAAAACATATTTCAAAGGGTTTGAATTCGGTTGTAAATAAATTAATATAATTAAAAAGAAAGGTTTGTGCACATGTAAAGCCAGACCAGATAAAATTTATTTGACACAAAAGGTTTGTTAGCTGCATTTTAAAAGGAGCGTAGTTGTTAAGTAAAAGCAAAGGATAGTGAAAATAGTGAGTAAAGCAGAAAGGTAATGCAAGATGAAGCATAATATAATATAGAAAATTGCAAAGAGCAATGCTAGAAGAAGGCAACAGAAGAGAAAAGTTAGTGACGCGAAAATGGTGAACTCAAAAATCAGTGCATTTAAAAATAAAGTGCAATAGTGCAGAGCAGAGCAGTGACAATAATAAATAAACACCGTTTGTGTGTACAACGCTATTTAATTATAAAGTTAAAGACAATAATTTAGATTTAAGAAAATTGTAAATAATAATTATGTACTCAAATTTACTTCCATTTGTAACTTTTCATTATCCGAATTCATTTCCATTAACATAAAAATATCAACAGTAACTTAGCAACCTGATGCTATTTTGTTTAAAACAGGAGAACAATTGAATTGAAATTATTTGAAGTGTGTAAAATTTGTGCTCCAATTGCAATTGCAGTATTTATATTAATAAAAAGTGTTTTACCATTCCAAAATTATTGAATTTTATTGCATATGTGTTCATGTTTATGTGGAGTGTTTGTGAGAGGCTCCACAGCACAGAAATACAAATTTTCCAATTGCATCTCCGATCATCGTTTCCGGCAAAAGTAAGCATCCAGAGTCAGAGGCCTGTACTGCAATAGATCGGCGAGGGCTGCAAGAAGATCCCGTACAACATCTGCAGCGAGGGAAGCGTCTCCAGCAGAGATATTTAAGCAGCGTCACTACGAGCAGCTCCGAAGCCTGCATAACGAGGCAGGATTAAGCCTGCAATTTGAGGGTTAGGTTTGGGGAAACGCATCAAACGACTAGATCAAACCTTCCCGGAGAGGTTTAGCTTTTTCCCAAGGGCCCAGTTGCTTTGTGTTTTTCGGAAATTGCGTGGAGTTAGTAGATTGTGCCGGGTTTGGCGAGAATCGAAGCGCCCAAAAACAATTGAAAAATCGGCGTACCTTCTACATCAGAACAAGCAAGAGGCGGTGACGTCATCCTACTAAATAACAAAGGCGAGGGATTTTTAATAGTTGCCAAGCGGGAAAATTTGAATTAATTACCTGACGTTGTTCCTCGCAATCTTTCACGTTTAGAACGTTCAAAGAATCGCTAAAGCACTGGCGACATTTTGTCTCACTTGTCAGATTAGGAATTATATGATCTACTAAAAACTGTGCAATAGAGCTACTAATTTTAGGAATATAATGTATAGTACTTTTCTCACCCTGAGAATAGAGCTTGTGTTTTGTCGAGAGCTATCGTAAATAAATATTGCAATTAGATAAAAAGAGAAAAATGGGGTTTTTAACCATTTTATTTGTGTATTAAATAATACATTTCGTTTTAACCAGCCGTAATTGACTGACAGACGAAGTAAAAGCACAGTACAAAAGTGTTAAATCTGAGAATTGTGCGATTTATAAATTGGCCAAAATTTAACTTATTAAGATATTTATTTAATATTACAAACATTGCATTCAAAATATATGTCGCTCAACGTCGCGTCGGGGCAAAGGTGAATTTATAATTATTTTTACTGTCCCATCCAAAATAACAATCAAGGGAGCCATTATAATATAGTAAACCCATTTGAGGTGGTGGTAACACTACGTTTCAAAACCAGGCTTATTACAATCCAGTCTTGCCTCTTTCGTGAAATGGCTGGAGCTTTTCTTTTGCAAAAGCTTCAGAATTACCTTTTATCTTTTGAGGTTGTTAAACAACCCCCATTTGGACTACATGTTCAGCGTTTATCGTAAATTTTTCCCACATGACCTTGATCCAACATTGGCTATCCCCTAAAGTTGTGGGCGACCACATTGTTTGAGACACCATTCTCTTTTGGAACCCTTTCTTCATTTCACTTCTCCAGGATCCCGCTCGAGTGCCTCATTCTTGGATCTCATCGCATTCAGTATTACCGCTTCTGCATTATGAATATGAATTTGATATAATTTCTGTCCAAGAGCATATGCGACATTTTACGGCATGCTTGCCTATATCATTCTACACTTTTTTTATTATTGTGCTTTATCTAATGCGTATGATGCAGTGTTTTTCACTTGAAATAAATGCACCTAAATATCTTCTGTAATGGTACCTGCGGATTTTTGATGATGCTGAAAACGATTCTGAAACCAAATTCTATCTTAATCGCTAGAGTAAGTAACGGAAAATTGGGGCCTTAATCGATTATACAAAGTGGTCAAACACTTATTGCAGGCGGCTTAACATGAAAACTACTAGAGGCAGAAAAATCATATTAAATTAATTTAACCAGTGTGCCGCTCCCTTAAACGAAGGGTGGACACGTACTGGACTAGCTCATGAACTCTTGGGTAAGGACTAGCAGTGATCCTTAAGGTTACAAACTAAATTGAACAGCAGAAATATGAAAATTTGGGCGCCTTGTCGTCACTCACAACATAAAAACAAACCTAGCCAGTAAAACAAATAAACACCTTTTAAGCTTCTTACCTCAATCTAAATGGTAGTAATGAGAACAACAAAAAATACAAACAGTAAAAGTTAAGAGAATATTTAATATTCAACAAGATCACACAGGTAAATAATGTAATTGTAAATATTTAAAAATCGAGACAATACAAATAACACAAACATATTAAAAGCTTTTCCTGTCAGCCGCCTGGAATTTGTAACAAATTGCTTAACAAATAAATAAACACAAATAGGCATCAACTTTCAAGTACTTTATTCACAAAATATGCTAATTAATAGCTTGGGGTTACAACTCAGGATAGCCACCTGTGAGTATCGCACTCGACATGTGGGCACAACGTCCAAGGGAGGCGGCGAAAGTGAGTTTTGGGCACATACATATTTCAGATTTTTGGAAACGATTAATCACTCACGCTTTTAGCGTTATAAATTGATTGATTAAAAGGAGTAATTAAACACGCTTCAGTTTGAATTTCTAAGGCATTAGCAAGAACTGATTATATTTACGGCAACTGCCTTTGTCGATAGAAACTCTGAGAAATACATTTTTATTCGTTGTTTTGTCCAGCGATCGTGAGGAGGGAGATCCTACTATGTTGTATCTTGACCAAAAGAACTTATAAGCAGGATTTGGCTGCATTATTTCGTAAAATCCCAGGACGCCACGAGCAATGAGAACAGCTAACTGCGGAAAAAGCGGCCCAGGACATTCTGGAATTTCTAGTAAGCTTGCACGCCTAAACGAAAAATAGGAGGCCCAGTTATTCGTTGAGTAACTGTAGAATAACATTAAGAAAGCCGTATGGGAGCCGGCCTAAATATCAAAATTAGAATGCAAAATTAACCAGAAGAGGCATTTTTACCAAAGCTGTTTACAACCGTTCGCGAAGAAAACAACGTTGCTAGCAGTTTTCCTTTGTTTCAACAAGAGCGCTCTTGGCCTGCTCCTCGAATTTTAGATCCCGCAAAGGCGCTTCGTGAAAAATCTATAATCGAGAAACTCAACTGTTTGCTAGCGACCGTACTTAAAAAAATGTAAGCGATCGTGCATCGACCAGCAAAGCCTTGCAGGTGCCTTATCTCTAACGTCGGGCGCTTTATGCGATAATACTGAATTCCTTTGCTACATTATTTAAATATAAGGTGGTTCAAAAGAAGATGCGAATATAACATGATGATGTTCAATTTATTATTAATACAAAACAACTGACAACGCCATCTATGATTTTATAAATTACTGTATATCTGGTAATTGATGTGAATCAATAGAATTTTTTTCATGGCAGATCTTCAATTGTTTTTGGCCCTTACATAACAATTTTTTCGAGTAAAACCCATGAACATGTAGAAAAGCGTAAAAATGTTGGTCGTTCATGATCTAACGTAAAACAGTTAAACAACAGCTGCACATTATCGATTGCTCTTTGCATAATTGAAGCAAATAGTCTATTTTGAAAATTCATAATGCCGTATAGGTACGTGCTCGCGCCAAGAAAAAGTGGAAATAAATGGTTATGTAACGGTCAACAACTATTTAAGACATGTAAGGGGAATAAAATTTTCTCTTGATTGACATCAACTACTAGATACAGTGTAATTTAATAAAATTATAGGTGGCGTTGTCAGCTGCTTTGTATTACTAATAAAATGAAGATCATTATGTTATGTTCTCGAGGACGCTTCTACTTGATCAAATTATTTTCTATCTGTAGTAATTTTCATTTAAAGCTGCCTATAATAAGTATTTAACCACTATGTAGTAGACGAGTATGCAATGATAGAAATAATTTAAATAGGTAGCTTAAGTCTTCTTAGGGGGCAGCACAAGCCACGAAAATTAAAAATCATTTTAGTTAAGAATACAGAATATATTTATGTGTATTAATTTCAAGTAAATTATGGTGTATATATATAATCACTACATAACTGAAGCATAAAAAAGGCATGTTTTTAAGCTTGTGTTTTATTTGCGTAGTACAGTGTAGTTTTAAGTTATTGTTACCCACACATTCTTTACATGAATTACAAACCTACATACTGGTGTTGGTTAGAAACGGTTCTGCATAAATTTTCTGTATATATACTGAGCTCACTACGTTTCGCAATACTGCTTTCACAATAAGTATCCTCCGCGGAGGATGCAGCTTCACGTCCCCACAGTCCTCTCCGAACTTGTTTATACGCATGCATCCGCGTATTATACAGGTTGTGCACCTACGTTTTAGCGTCGTCAAATAACACGTTCTTCTGCATTTATCTCCTCCTTTTATGTTCTAAACTTCTTCCTTCCAATCATATTGCTAAAACACCCTGTATGGTATTATTTTAGTTTGAAATAAATTTATGTCAAGATGGACGTATGTAAAAATATGCCCTCATTTAAAATTGTTTACTATTGAGTTTATTTCTTTTGATAGCTCTGATAGAATATTTACCCTTAAATCAGGTTAGGTTCAAGCTTTATAAGGTATAATTAATTGTTTGCATTTATTAAACTTTGCCATCGTCTTGATTATCAATTTGTTATACTTTATAATTAACTGGTGGTATGAGAATTATTTCAAATGACACTACAACAACTTACAACAAACCTTTTCTAAGAATATGCTTTACGGAATTTGAATTAAATCTGTAAATTATTAAATAGATCTCAAACAGCCATCCCGCTCCTTCAATATTTAACACCTTTCATAAATATAATGTTTTAACAATTACGTACTTTTATTATTACATAATTAATCTTTAGGTATGATTAACTTTTATAAATTAATTGTTAGTCTTGATGTACGATATTGTAACATAATGTTTGTTCAGGCTAAGACTAGCCATTAGATCGAAAAAAAGTCTTTCCCCTAGTTTTCGCATAAAAATAATTGGCAAATAGCTGCATCATTGTCTTACACTCGGTCTTGTTTTCGCAGCTCTCCATTGCTGAATCACCTATGTCCTAAATCGTATACGACTTCGTGTGATGCGTCGAATGCTAGATCTTGTAACATGTTCTCTACTAGTGCTCTAGCATTGTAAATGTTCTTTCCTTGTACTCGATTGACTTCCGAGCAACGCATCAACATGATGACCCTAACAGCTGCAGACCAATTTCTTCCAGTTCTACGTCGCACCTTACAATATCACCAGGGAACGTTAAAAGTTCGTACATACACACAGTGTTCTTGATTGTAATCCCAAGCTGTTGTAGCACACACCCTATCTTGGATACGTAGTCCCCATGAACGTTTGGTACTCCCTTAATTAGTTCTTTAGAGACACTGTATAGTTCTGCACATTTTCACTAGCCTCTGCACGTTCTTCTGACTTCTGGCCTTCCCTATTTCTCGATTTTAGTTACCTTTGTTGCTCGAATCTCTTTAAATGCAGTCTTTCAGTTTCCAGCGGAGACCACTGTACTTTGGAGGAACTACTTTGTAAGAAATCCCCGATTTGTAATTAAGGCTGTCCATTCCAAGTGTTTGAACTGAACCCAGTCGTTTTTATTCCCCCGTGTTTGAACAACTGGGAAGAATCCTGCATTCGACTACAACCCTACACACACGTACTTCGTATTTGAGTTACTTAGACTGTATGTCGTACTATTGAAGAGTACCGGATACAACTCCCGTTTCGGCTTTACACACTACCATCCCCGACCGTTACTTGTCTACCCTCGACTACTTCGACGGATTTTAACAAGGCTTTTCGTTCCGCTCTTATTTCTAAATTAACCATGGACTCAAAGCTAAGTAGTGGGGGAGGTTTTACAACTGTCCATTATATTATAGTTGTTGTGATCCAGATTTTACCATCAGCCGGGTGGTAACCGAGCAATTATATATCTATCAACACTGCTTCGAGCACAACCCTGCAGACTGTATACGTGGAGTTCCTATACGATAGTCTCAGAAATCAAATTGATTATATCATAGCCAATTTCAGATGAAAATCAATTGCTAGAAACGCCAAGACATGCTCTGGTGCAGATTATAGCAGTAATCATTAACTTCTAGTGATGGGCTACAAAGACATATCAAGATCTAAATCTTCTTGAATTATTCTCTATGACGCTGCATTCGCGTTTTCAGAAATTGGTACAGGCGAAACGATAATTTAACCACAATACAAGGCCATGCGTTGGCGGACTAGTTTATTACAGGAAAAAACGGTAATTATTAACAAAACAAAGCAACTCTGTAACTACGAATTGCCCGAGCCAACTGACAGTCGTAGTCGGAACAAAGGGCGGTTCAACTAGAATAAAAATAATGCGAGTGTCTATGCACTAGTTCAAAGGGTGCGTCGAGGACGTTATTAAAATATGAAGGAGCCACGTGACCTGGATTCAATAACAGACAACTTATTAAATCACGTAACGAAGGTGGACAGATTATTGGCGGGAAGCGGTGCGTAGCAGGTCCTACAGATAAGTAACTTACCTTTAGCATCACCCAAAAATATGATAATATTGGTCCTTGTTTTCTTTTGAATCACTTCTTCCAGGCTATTTTACAGAAATAATTAAGAAGCGACGCCGATAACAGTTATTTATATACCCAAAGCATAGCCGCGGGCGCTAACAAGACAAGGGCCATAAACGCTAGTTATGTACGAGGTGCATAAAAAATTTTATATACACACCGGGATATTCACAATTAAAACAGAATTTATAAATTTTGTCAACCTTCGATCACTGATTTTAAAACTTGCAAACAAGACACTAAGATCTCTGGTAAGTTCATTCCACACCATGTTACGTATGAGTAAAAATGGAGAAAATTTGCATTGTGCACAAACATCATTCAGACTTGTCGCGACAATGCGAATTTTCTTAACTGCGTTGTTACTGGTGATGAGTCATGGGTGTTTCAGTACGGTCCTGATATGAAACGCCAGATCATACAATGAACTTGATCAATATCACCAAGACTCAAAGGTTTCGTTTACAAAAATCTAGAATCAAAACCATGCCGATTACCTTTTTCGATAAACAGGGTGATCCATAAGGACTGACTATTGGAGGGAATTTCTTGAGCGCGACAGCAATTTCGAGAATTTTTTCGATAAATCTGTTGCATGACAATGCACCAGCCGATCCTGCACTGAGTCACTCTTTATGAAACAAGACGTTTTTGAGATCAGTCAACCACCCTATTCACCTGTACTGGCATCAGCATATTATTTTTCCTAAAGTACAAACTGTTCTCAAAGCCAAACAATTTCAGGACGTAGAATATATAAAGAATAATGGAACTGCCAAATTGAACGCAGATTCTTTGGACACCTTTTTCGACTGATTTCAAAACCTTTTAGAACGTTGCAATAAATGTAATAATGTAAATGAAGATTAGCTTGAATACATATCAAACATAGTTCGTCTTACTTCATTTTTTTATGATTGTTTTTATTGTACCAATTCTGGAATAAGATTACCAAACTTCGAATGTACTTGGTTGTATAAAAAAAGTTTACGCCATATGGTATCGGCTAAAGGTAGTTGTTTGCCTAATATTATATTAAATACAATTATGAAAAACAAAATATATATAATAAGAAAAATATTTTACCTTTATTAAAATATTGTACACCTTTCCTTCACCTAACACACACACAGATTAAAGAATAAATATAACCGATTAGAAAAATAATTACAGGTGGTTTAAAACCAATAATTTTCAGCTTAATTAGGGATCTTTGGTGGTGGAGGTTGTATAGAAATATAGGCGTTCAAGATTCCAATTTCGCTTTCATGATAAACACCCTGGATCTCGAATATATAATGACCATTTGGAATTAATGGTGGGAATTTGGAACCATCCAGTACCCAATTACATGTACAGTAGGTTATATCCTGCACAAAGAAATAACGGGTGTTAGAAAACTCGCTCCTCGTACTTATGGAAAAAACTAAGTGTCTTAGATTAATTCTTAAATATCCTCCATTCATTAGAACTACTGGCAGCTACTATCATTTAACTAATTGTGACGTCAGACAAATTTGAACCTTGAAAATTAAGTTAGGTGCCAATACTGGACATTTTAATAAGCACAGGTGACCCTGTTTGTTAGATACGGCTTTCAAATGATTCCGGGTTTAAATGAATGTCAAAGTATGTTGTCAATATTGATTTTGGTATCTATATATTTAAAACGTGAAGCGTTTTCTTTCGACATCTATTTTGAGACTTCCACCGGGCCGATTTCGATCATTCTTTTTATAAATGAAAGCCGTTACCGTGTAGATGTGCACAAAAGTCCTAAATTGAAAATAAATTGATAATTTTTAGAGAAAAACTATCATATTGTAGCTCTCAAGTGGTTGCAGCCGGCCATGCAGTAGCAGTAAACCAAGTATATTCTCGAAGTCAGCCTGCGGCGTTCTGCCGATTATTGCAATGGACTACTGCAGCTACCAAATGTTTATTTGAAATCAACGGTCTGCTGATTCGTGAGACAAACGTCAAAATACATGTAAAATGACAGTTAAAGAAAATCGGTATTGCTCAGATGCTGTAAGGTGTTTTTCTGCTTCTTATAATTATGTGGATGTGCTTATTGACTCACTGATTCATTGCTTTCCCTGTTGGTACAAGCATACGTACATATATTGTTAAAACGTCTTTCTTTTAAGTTGCATTCAGTCATCGCTTTTGTAATCTATTATTTCAAAATTCTATTCGGCCTTCTCCTAACTCTTCTTTGTGGCACCGTTCCCATTTTCGCTGTGCGTCTAGCATGTGCGATGACAATTAATAAACCACAAAGACAAACTCTGGATAAAGTAGAAATATATGTATAATATTCGTCACAACCAGTATTTAGCTATGGTCAAGTGTTGTAGCAATGTCACTTGCAAGTAGTTTTAAAAACTTAAAAATTAAAACTTGACCTGATGGATAGTGCCATACGTTAAACATTGTCTACAAAGAAGTTTTGTAAATTGCAAAATATTTTTCAACGGGTTCAATTAGTGGTTTTTTATTTACTGTGGTTTTATCAGCTCGACGATAATATTTAAATGGCAGTTGCTCTCAAGACAAATTTTTAAAAATGCAGCATCAGTACAATAAGGACATATTGTCTTGAATTTACATAAGGGTTCACCTGAGAGGATATTCCAATGCCGAATAGTTTTCCAAACTTCTCTTGAAACTCGGCAACGAAAAACTATGTCAAGCCGTGACAGCTATCCCCAGCCTCACTAACATAATATATTCTGACATCAAAAAGATAACAGCAATACCTGTGTCCTGGCGAGTATCACTCTGAAGAATGATAAGGCACTAAAAATCAGCAACACACACCTTGGAGCCTTTCATTCAGAGGAAAAGATCTATCAATCGATTAACACTG
The DNA here is from genome assembly GCA_940337035.1 of Agriotes lineatus. NCBI lineage: Eukaryota > Metazoa > Arthropoda > Insecta > Coleoptera > Elateridae > Agriotes > Agriotes lineatus. Next base: position 97,194,226 of record OW679200.1, on the reverse strand, counting down.
TGGTGGAGGCAGATGACACAGTGCACTACCACGTTGACTTTCTCCACACTCTCTACCCTCCCGAACTTCTTCCAAATCGCCTGCCTTTGAAAGTTAGAGCACTTATACTACTAAGAGACGTGAAGACTCTCAAACTCCACTGCAAGTGAAAGCTCCGCATCTTAACGTCACTGAGGCCAAAATTTTCATAGGTCTTGGAGAAGGGGAGACAGTCTTCATTCCTCGAATAACCCGTATTCTTTCAGACTATTCTCTTCAATTTAAGAGACTGTAATTTCCCTTAAAAGGCTGCTTTGGCATGACGATCAATAAGGTGCAGGGACAGTCGCTGAATGAGGCTGGGGTCGAATTGAGGGAAAACTGTTTTTCTCGATCAACTTTATCTAGACTGTTAAGGGGTCAGTTCTCCAAACAACTTAGTGGTGCTCAAACCATAAGGGAAAACATCCCATATTGTCCACAAAGAAGTGCTGTTGCCCTCTATTCGTCGGAATTGACTTTTACTTCACAGATCGTTAGATAATAGAATCTGGGGAAGGTAAGAAGTTGTAATTCGCCATACTAGTTCTTTTTACAAGTAGGGTCAAACCATTTTCAGGGCTTTTCGAAATTCATTCCTCCAAAGGAGCTAAATGTGGTAGACCTGTTTTTGTAAAGATCTACAACGAGGAAACTACTACAGATGGGAAGCTGAAATTCGATATGTTAGTTAGTTTTACAAATCAGATCAAGTAAATGTCAAGGTTTTGCAAAATAGGAAGTATAGGAAGTTAAAATTGAGCATATTAGAACATTTTTCAAATCGGGGCAAGTCAGTTTTAGGGTTTTGGAGAATTTATCCCCGAAAGGGGTTAAATGAAACAAATCTGTTTGTCAAAATATCGCCACGGGAAAACTACTACCGGCAGTTAGTTGAAATTCGGCATTTTAGATCGTTTTACTAACAGAAAATAATTTTTACGGTTGTTTGAAATACCTCCCCTCAAGCTTGTTAAATAGACCAGAAGTGTTGTTCTAAAAATAGCCACAAAGTAATTATTACAGACAGGAAATTTAATTTCGGCTTATTAAATCGTTTTACAAATTAGGTAAAATTAATTTCAGGCTTTTCGAAATTAACTCCCGAAAGGATTAAATGGGGTAGATGTGTTTTTCTAAAGATCACCATAATACGGTAACTGCTGCAAGCAGAAAGTTGATTCGGCACAGTAGTTCGTTTACACATCGAGTCAAGCCAGTTCGTTTTACACATCGAGTCAAGCCCCTTTCAGGGTTTTTCGAAATGTATCCTCTCAAAGGGATTAAATAGGGTAGATATGTTTTTTTTTAAAGATAGTCACGAGATAGATACAGGTAGGAAGTCGAAATTCGGCATACTAGTTCGTTTTACAAATTATGTCAAACCATTTTCAGGGTTTTGCAGAATGCATCTCCTCAAAAAAGTTAAATGAGATAGATCTGTTTTTTAAATATTATCTTAACGAGCGAACTACTACAGATAGGAAGTTGATTTTTGCATATCAGATCGTTTTACAAATAGACCAAATCATTTCCAGGAATTTTTTTAATTCACCCACAAGAGTGCTACGGTGTAAATGATCTCTTAGCGGTTGAAGAAGAGACCTTTAGTGCCGATATTCGGTTCGCGCCCATCGAAATTTGTTAGGTTAGCGATTTTTTTTGTGGTGGTCGGAATTTGCATACACATGGCACTTCGGCCTTCGTCTCATTTTTATAGCGAGGCTAGCAACTTGCACGGTTTTTCGCATTCTATAATCCGATGGGGAGTTAGTCTGCTTTTGATTCTTTGTGTGCCCCATGCTGTTTGGCGGAGTTTTGGTGACAAGCGAATATTTGGACATTTAAGTCCGCTCCGATTGTCGGACTTAGTTGCAAACAAGCTTCTGAAAATGCCCATATTATTGGGGCGAGTTAATTTGAAGTTTCGTCCGCTCTCGCCTGAAGCGCAACAAAATTATATATCTCTTACCTGAATATGAAAAGCAATATTTGAGTGTAAATACAATTGTATCACATAATGACAAGATTCTATAATTTTCTATGGAATTAATAGATTCGTTAAATTTCAGTGGATTATATCCACATTGCTTACACTAAAAATAGGATAAATAGATATTCCTTTGAAAAGTTTAAATGTGTCTACTGGTTTAATAGATCAGATAAGATTAATGGTACGCAATTTATTTATAACTGCCTAGATTTGGTATTAAATGGACAAGCCCCAAGCCAACCAGAAAAGTATTATTACTGTGTATACATAGACACATTCTAATATTGCACTACCTTTTTGCCTTGGGAAAGGAAATTGTCCTGTACGCCTATCACTTGCGATAAGAATTAATAAATCACAAGAACAAACTATGGATAAAGTGGGAATATACCGTATTTGCCACAACCAGTCTTTAGCCATGGTCAAGTATATGTAGCAATATCACGTGTGAGTAGTTTTCAACACTTAAAAATTTAAATTTTACTTAATGGATCCTGCCACACGTTACAAAGAGGTTTTCTAACTTGCAAAATATTTTGCAACGGGTCCACTAGTTAATTGTATTTATACACCGTTGTACATCACCATTTTTTTAAAAATATTTAGTTTATTGAAAAATCACCTTTTATTAGATTCTACCTGATCTAAATTGTATATAAGCACAACCTATTGATAAACCGCAATCAATATAGTTAAGATTCATATTAATGTAACCAGGCATTTTCCAAGTTGACTCAGACAGGCAAAAATTACATTACAAGTTAATTAAATATCAAATGCTTTCTTGTAAAATGTGTTGCCTACCCGCTGTCGTTATGAGCCAATGAAAAGTATAGGCAACCCAACATATACAATAATATTAAAGGCTGTCGAAAATGCTTTAAGAACGAAAATAGGTAAGGTACTTAAGCACCGTAGCAACTCGTTTTGTATATCGTTGGCAAAACAAATACAAACTTAGAAATATTATAAACTTTAAACTACACTATGCAAATAATATTCGAATAAATTGAATAGCCACTCCGCTGACTTTTTATTTTTACGTTCTAATCATTTCCTTTGTAATTTTTAGGCAAAAAATTAAAAACGGCATCTTATGTGCTAAAAGTTCTTTTTACTAATTCTTTGATAGGGTTGGAATCATATATAAGGACGTATTTTGCATTGTGTTTTGTAAACGGTTGTTCCAATACGTTCAACGGAAAAGTAAATATCTAATTTTCTAAATTCTAGAAACGTTATGGAAATAGCGAAGCTGCCCAAAATTCTTTTAGAATATATACAAATACAATTTAGCACAGTTTCTTGGTTGCAAAGTACGAAAGTATGTATTACAAGAAATACCTTTTTAAGTGGACACCCTTTAAAGTTTCCACATTTCATTAGATTCGCAGCGCCAAATGCGTTTTCCTTGAAAGCGTCGCAAACATGCATTTGAAAACGTAGGGGAAATTGTCTATATTCATTGCTTGCAAGCTTATAGGCCTGTACAACAACCTACAATCAATTAATGTTATTGATTACGCCCGTAAATTCCAGCTGCAACGGAAAAAGTGTCATACTTGCATGTCATATCCGAATTCGATAATGGGCGAAACGGTCGTATTCATAGCTGTAGTGGTTCTGTTATATTTGAACGTAACAACGGATGCATGTTTGAGGATGCTCTTATTATACTGCATTAATTCATATCTCTCCCCTGTAATGATACTATGATGCTGCTGGAACTAAGTACCCCATAATTGTAGAAAGAACATAAAGTTATAACTTATAGGTACCGTACTTTGAAGGCCTTAAAGTTGCTTCCATCTGACAGCACTCCTAAAATGTTAAGGGAAAACACAAGGTATGCTTTCATCTTCCAATTCGCAAACGCTAAACTATACAAACGACAGCGTAATCAAGAACTTGTTCAACAGGATTATATGTTACAAAAACAGGAAACAGTGTAATTTGTGCTGCTGCCAGATCTCATTCCATAACAATTTATGTTAAAATAGGTATTTTTGAAGGACCAAAGCTCAATTGGTTACGGAAATAGTTTAAAACATTGGGGACAGCAAGTTATTTCATTTAAATCTGTTTTTTCCATTTAAAATAGCTTATCCGACAGGATTATATATGTGGTTACAAAAACAGGAAACAGTGTAAGTTGTGCTGCTATCAGATTTCAAAACAAAATACTCCGAATGGCGGTGAATGCCCCCTGGTACATCCGCAACGCGCAGCTACACTACGAACTAGACATACCAAAAGTCCAAAACTAGATCAGTGTGTGTGCTAACAAATTCTTCAAAACCGTATGTGAGTGCGATAGTGCGGTTCATTACAATATAGGTAAACAAAATATACACAATAGACTAAAACGCAAACTGCCACAAGTCTTGCATCTATCTTAAATTGGCAGTGATTAACCAATTAAGCAAATATCACACTAACATGTAGGGGCACTATTAACCCCCATAAGTCATTAGTTATATTACTGTTACCAACAATGCCATGAATAACATTATAATTCATACTGAACTGGCAAATAAATAATTATAAAAAAAAGATGTCATACCATAACAATTTATGTTAGAATAGTGAATTTTGAACGACCAAAGCTCAATTGGTTACAGAAATAGTTTAAAACATGAGCGACAGCAATTTATTTCGATTAAATGTGTTATTTTCCATTAAAAATAGACGATTATGATTGCATTCGTTGTGTTCATACATTCATTTTGTAAGCAATTGTCCTTGTTACCCCAGTTTCATTCTAGCAGTGAAATATATGATTTTTGTGATAAACTATTACGCGAAATAACTAATTAAAAATTACAAAGGATTAATAATCGCACTAGCAGGATGCCCGTTCTTTGTACGGGCTACAAATGTTTGTTTTTCTTCGAAATCTAAATGAATTCTAGGGTCGCCCCCTCTTCCTCACTCAATACGCTAAACTAGCAAATGCTGCAAAACAATGTAGTAGATAAGGAAACAATATTCTTCCAAACGAGTTCTCCATAACTCTTTTATGCTTCACGTAGCCCCTGAAAATGTGTATGTAACTGTCGTTCCCCTTGTATAGATTGATTAAACTATAGTTTTAGTATAACAATGAGAATAAAATAAAACAATATACATGTAGATACTTCTTAAATGTTGTATTCATAAATTATAGCAAGATACTAGTTTTCAACACTTGGGAGGTTGATTTTCGGAAATCCTCCTATTTTATTCTAAACTGAACTCACGGCCATAAAAACCAATAACTTTAATCTCTTTTAAGTCTTGTTAAGCACAGGAGATACGAACGGTTCTATAATTCACCCTTGAATCCCAATTCGCACCTTCAGGAGTTAATCCGTGCACAATCCTGAATTACGTTTTTAGAAACTTGTATAGGTGACAGTACTGAGCAAAAACAAAATCTATATATTATCGAGCCTTAGATACTGAAGAATTCGTGAAAAGACCTCTTATCCCTTCTCTTCCCTTTACGAGTGGAATTTCTGAAACTCCTTTTCTAGCACTTCCCTACGTAACTAAAGGACCCTTCTTTCTAAATTTTAAGTTCTTGGTACGAAGGATTACTATGGCTCTGCGTTGTTGAGTCGCTGCTTCATCTTTTATACATATAGATTATAGCAGAATACCCATTCCAACCCATTGTGGGTGAAATTTTGGAAAATCTTTTTTACCTCATTTTCTTCTAAAATTGACCAATAAGGACAAAATTAATAATTTTACGCTAAACCTCTTCATTTTCTTCCTTTTTTCTGTTTAGGGTTAATATTTAAAAACACCTTAAATCCATTTCTAGAGAGATTTTAAAAAGTCGTTGATTAAGGCAAAATCCTGAAATACATTTTCAGACGTTTGTGTTGGAAACATTTGCGAGCAAACACCAAGTCGATGTCTGATCGAATCTAAAAGATCTTGAGGAATTCGTGAAAACACAGTGTACCCCTTTTCACCCCCTTAGGAGTGAAATTTCGACAAAGTTATTTTAACCCATTTATTATGAAATAGAAATTTAACCCCCTTCACCTTTTCAGTTTACCCTCTGTTTATTTCTTTAGAAGTAACTGTTTCAAAATCTCTTAAAGCACTTTCTAAATAAATTAAAAATACATCTTCTATATGCCATAAAAAATGTTCTAACGCAATAAACATTGGAGATACGAAAGGTTCTCTAACTCACTCCAAACACAGATTTGCACCTTAGATTAGGCCAAAATCCTGAAATAACTTTCTAGGCATTTGCATCGACAATCTTTGCAAGTAAACACCAAGTCGATATCTCATCCCGCCTAACAAATATTGAGGAATTCGTGAAAACCCATTTTACCCCTTTTCACCCCCTTAGGGGTCGAATTTCAAAAAAGCCCTTCTTAGCACTACCTTACGTAACAAATTGAACCTTCCACCCAAATTTAAAGTTTCTAGTACCACTGGTTAGGCCTCTGCGTTGATTAGTCAGGCTTTTGACTTTCGTTTATATACAGTGTGTCCCAGGATTGATGTTACAAGAGGTGAGAAGGATTAAACATTTTTGAATTTTATTTTAAGGTTTGGTCCTGCTTGGTTTGAAAAGAATTCTAAGAATATTGTCAGTTTTTGAAAAACAAGTAGGGTTGACAAGGAAGCGAAAAATATTTCATTTTCTGGTAAACCACCCTTCTTGTTCATGATACGGCAAAATTTAATTAAGAAAAGTTGTTCAGAATAAGAAATTATGGCACTATACAAAATTTCAGGAAGCCAGCGTTAAGATTATTAAACAAAACCGGTACACAATTTTTTATACTAATAACTGTAATAAATTATCACTATTCAACAGTAAAGATACGTAATAGATCTGAAGAAGGTAGCTAAAGTAGAAAATTATTTCCGTCGGGCGGGGATTAATGAAGAGCGCCATTTTAAAACGTTATATAGACTTAAACAATGTTCTTTACAAAATATTGACGATAATAGCATGCTAAAAATAAAAATATCTATCGTTGCCAAAACATGAAGCCATAGAATGGATGCTGCTATCAAAGCATTGTGTAGCACCGGCAACATATTTCCATCAGAGGTCGTTTACACTGCGGAATTTATTTAGTATGCAAATGATCTGTTTGATTAAAGGAAACTAGAGATAAAAATATCTTAACGTTTCTAATAACTCTGAAACAATAAAAGGAAATACTTAATAATGCGAATTACATCAATCTTCAAATTAAAAAAATATTATTGGCAGTGGGATTTAAACTACAGCTCTTACGAATGCGATTTCGCCCGTGCCTCGCAAGCCCTTATGGAGGACCTCTCGCGTCTGTGCGATTGCCATTTTTTGACTCTTTTTACAGTTACCGTCTGTTTGTTGTTTGCCATTTTTGACAAGTGTGAAGTAATTGTTCTTGATCAAAAGTAAAAATACATTTATTTTTGTAAGGTGCTCACCCTGTATATATCTTACTGAAATTTTCTCGGTTTTATACCATGAAGTCATACAATCTGCATTTAAAACATTGTCTTATTTCGACAAATAATTTTTAAGTTATACCGGCAACACGCAGACAGACAGACACTCGAAATTAAGAAAACCTGTTTTTCGTTATCTAGGGGTCTGAAACGTGAAGATCTAAAGAAATCTCGGAAGGTGATTTTTTACCGATTACAATACTTTCTTCCTCATTTAGACGAAAGAAGTAAAAATGGAATGAACTCTTTCCAAAAATTGATAGCTGGAAACTCATACACAGAAATTCTGGTTCTGTAAAAAACAAATATTCATACCTTGTAAAAAACCCCGCAAAAACAATATTATGGGTGTATGAGATATATGTAATTTTTGTTAAAGAATTCCTAGTTTACAGTATTTAAGAACCAGGGTTTTTAATCAGAACCCACTAGACAATCTCATTGTTCGAATTGGACAAATTGGTACTGGAAACACACATCCTTCATTTTATTGCAGATCTAAAAACCAGGATTTTATATCGTTTAAATAGTAATTACAGTAGTAAGTGGTAAAAAATGTGGAAACGACGAAGTAAGTCTATTAGATAATTTACAGATATTTTAGTTGAAAATGACGTAATGTATAAGCCTATAATACAAGAGACTGAAAACGAACTTCTAGCAATTCCTGTAGAAATATTCAAACCCGAGTGGCTATACTAAATGGAAATTATAACACCCAAGCATTAGCTCATGTATGTGGTTATTTAGTTAAAAAGGTAAGAAAACTAGATTGTGAAAATTGTAGATGTTTATTACTATCACCTACTCAATAGTATCATATTTACACTACGTTTGCGGTGTACGTATGATACCAAAACTCGCTTAAACTATATAAGTAATGCATTGTCTTACTATATTGCCTATATTTATGACTTAATTGTCAGGTATTTATAAAATCTGCAAAGGGCTTTACTCAGAATTTGCTCCGCAAGTGAACGTTGTCATACTAAACAATTTTGAAAATAAAATATAATTAGAGCTAAAAATATCTTAACGTAGCTAATTATACTTAAACAATAAAAATAAATATTTGGCACTAAAATTACATCAGAGCTTCCGTATCCTCGCTATCACACCCGGCTATCGCGTGTCAAATTCATGACACGTGGTGATGTGGTGAGCATCACGCATTAGACAACCGCATTATTACCCCTTATTCTTTCGAACGCAGGTTCCCAATTATTTAAAGCGACTGGGTAGGCCGCCCGCCAGACATCGATCTGGGATTTGAACTCCAGACGTCCGCGCCGCAGCCCAATGCTCTAACCACCGAGCCACGCTGGCGCAGGCCAAGCTCCTTCATGGGGTGTTAGTGCCTCACCATTATTATTTATTAAAATTACATCAATTTTTAAATAAAAAAAATATTAACAGCGATGGGATTCTAAATGTAGCGCCATCGATTGAGCTTCCCAATGCGACTTCAACGTTTGGCAGTGGCCGCGAGTAGTCCGACCGCTCATTGAATGCGACCACGCTGGACCCTTAGCATCCATGCGAGGTGGCTGCATTAAACATAACACACTTATTCGTTACTTTTTTATGTTTTTTACAACATTTACCCTATATCTGTTGTGTCCCATTTTTACCAAGGGCAAGACCTGAGCTATGTGCAAATTATTTCTTACATCTATTTCTTAGTTACAGCAAAAATAAACAAAATTTTACATTTCTAAGGTGCTCACTCTGTATATGTTAGGTCCAAAATATGCCTTATTTCGTCAGGGGTAAAAACCTGAGTTAAGTGCGTATAAATCATATAATCCGGGTACAATATGTTGTTCTCCTCAAACAAATAGTTTTTGGGTTATACCGGCCACAGACAGACAGACAAGTGAAATTGAGAAAACCTGAAACGTGAAGATCAAAAGAAATCTTGGAATATGATTTTTGGAGAAGAGAGCAAGCAATTACTTCAATTTTAAATTACAGTTAGCTATTGGTGTTACTATTTGTTGCATATTATGTTGTACTTGGTCATAACAAAAATCTGGAAATCTAATTTGCAGTTTGTGCAACCTATAACATATTTATTGTATTTATACAGTTTTTTTAAAATTGAAGAACGTCCAAATCATTAAAATACGAGAAATTGGCAGTGAAGTAATCCATTGCTTTATATTGTTTGTAGGTGGCGGGGCATTAAGTGAACATCAACCGAAGTCAACATAACCTGCAAAAATTGGTTAAGTGTTTTAATTACGCGGTGTCTCGATTAAAAAAAAACGTAATGTACCCCTCGGCATTGAAGTTTTTTCTTATCCCTGATGTGGTTTATTTGCCTTGGCCGTACGGGCCTCGGGAACAAAATCCACATTCGTGATAAAAAAAACTAAACTTCAGTTCCTTGACATACAAATTACTATAATTGTTAACACTGTAAAAACACATCATTGGTGTTTATATTACATTATAAATTTTGTACACACTCTAATTGTATTCTAAGTTTTATTATTATAGGTGTTTGAGACTGATTTTTATTTTATCTAATGCATTGACTGTTACACTAATACTGTAAATTGTTAATCTATTACTGTAAGTATACATAGGTAGTGTTTACATTTTTAATTTTGTTCCTGCTGTTCTAGTAAAAAAAATTAGTTTTTTTGATGAAGTTCACTTAAACCTCAACCTTAATTAAGTGAAATCCAGGCCGCCAGTGCCGGGAGTCGAACTCTCGCCCGCTCCGGTTCGAGCGATCCTTCTTTTCACCCTGGCTGCAGCGATAATCGCCACTCACCTACCAATGTCCCTGGCTCCTTTACATATTGTGTTATTATTGTTCGTTGCTAGTGAATGAGTCTATTACGTATTCTTTATGCTCATGACCCTTCCCCAGCGTATTTTTTAGAAGTATCCTACTGCATCTGCACTATTCACCGTGTGAGTCCGCAAATCATCATGTATCGATTGGTTTCTCATCATTATGGCGCGCAGTATTTCATTATATTTATTTCCCTCGCTATTACCAACTCTGCAGTTAAAATTGCTCAGTGTAACGGTTTTGGAGGGAGACTTCATAATTATAGATATATTAATTGTATGAACAATAAGTAGTTGAGATTATAGCATAGTAGATTAGATGACCAATTGTAGTAGTTGAGTAGTTAACACGCCAGGTCCCAGGGTTTTATACCGATAAACGATAGGCTTGAAGAGTATCAGATTGTTTTAAGAAGACGTTGAGTAAAGTTTTGTCAATACTCCTGTTCTTGAATTATATTGCATTTCGGTTAGACCAACTTCTTATTACTTCCTTTAATTCCTTTCTTGGGTAAAGCTATCAAAATATACGTTTTATGCATTCTGTTGACCTTTATTTCTGTTTTAATTTATACTGTGACGTTTCGTGCGCCTCCAAATTGTTTTGACAGTTTTAATTACTTTAGCAATTTGTAGACGTTATCACTCCACAAGAATTCGTGGTGCACGAACATTTGCTGCAACACGGAAGATAATAAAAATTGGGAGAATTCCGAAGAGATCCTGTTGATAAGACAGTGTCGTGCAGGTGCGCCGCTGACGAGTTGCGCAAGTTTGGCCGCGTCGCTTAATCCACGCTTCCCTACTCTCCGGCTCGCATTTAGCTAGTATATTTTAAACTCCACCCTAAGTTTACCGGGTCGGCCGTCCTGAATCACATAAAAGAGCAATGCCCGCTCAGCCGACAGACAATCCAAACCAGAACCTGGGGGGCTAACTTAGGCCCTTGGTCCAAGGGGCTCCACCAGTCATCACCAGTCCAGATGCCTGTCCGGTAAGAACCAGAATCCTGTCCAGAACTACCTGACCAGAATTCTTCGGTGCCTATGTTAGTAAAACTGCAGAAGCAATCCTATTCCTAACCACAACCCTGTCATTTTAATCCTCTAGTGCAATGTAAGTTCTTGCAGCTGATAACTAACCTATCATGTCCTACTAACCCTCCAGCGCAACGAAAGATTTTGCAGCTGATAACTAACTGCCCTGTCCTATTAATCCTCCAGCGCAATGGAAGATCTTGCAGCTGTTAACTAACTGCTTTGTCCTAGTAATCCTTAAATGAATTTGTTTGATCTAGAGCCGCCGTTAACTAGCCCAAAATCATTTCAGCTTTTGTCCAATATTGCCCAAAATCTGGGAAAACTCTGGAATAACAAGCCGAAATTGAATTATTTAGCTGTTGATTTAATTTCATAAATCCGAATCACACGACAAGAGATGGATCGTCCCTATCTACAATCAGCGAGTGCAGCTCCGCCCGGACCGCCGAAGACACCATAATTTGGGTATTATCATTATTTGTTTTTTGTAAATAATTTTAGGAAACATTTTATTTTGTACAATAGTAAAAGAAAATAAATATCTGTTCATACTCGACTTATCTCTTACTTCAGATGTTAATGAACCCTTGAACCAGAGGTATCCCCAGGTGGTAAACAATAACATTTAGAAATCTTGAGTATAAAATATTCTGGTTACAATACAATACATACACCCCAAGACAATATTCTCTAATTATATAATTATGTAATAAAAAGTGTAGTTTGCTATATTTAAAAACTGTGAAGGTGTGATACCTAGAAGGACACCAGTAAAAAATATAAAATGCCAACTTATGGCAAATAATTATAGATGAACATAGAACTGTTGTCACAAGCTTTCCTTTTTCATCTTAATTTTTTATTCCCTTTGTCTAGCAATTTTATGTTTATCGAGCCCAGCAATACTATATTTATCGTTGGCACGTTGCTTTTGAACAACCCACGCGTAGAATATTAAATTTTTGTATTGCTTTGCCACCGTTAGGGCAATCATACATCTTAAACATGTCTTGAAAAAGCAGTAGAAGAACCCAATCGATCCCACAATTGTTCAAGTTTACAACAAATGTTTGTTTTTAGTAGCATTATGCAATTATTGTCTGCCGCTTAACAAGAAACGAAAGCAATTACCGAAAGAACCTAAAATCACGTCGCTTACTTTTCCGAGCCCGCCTCGATCAGTGCTCAATAAAATATAAATAATGTCATGAAATTTGGAGGAATTAGAAGCCCCGTCACGTACGGACAACACGACTTCTCTGTCAAAATTCAGCTAGATAACGTGCCTCAGGAGACAGCGGGTGAATAAAGCATCAATTTTCACAGCCTTCTGCGACTTCTTGCACGCGCTATCGGGATTCCACGGAGGTATTTAAGTGTCCATAAATTTTTGAACCATTTGTTGCAGGAAGTTCTTGTTTGTCAAAAATTTTAATTTCCATCCTAAGGGCATGAGAAGAATCTCATGAGAAAATACCTTACATTTATGTACATACACTATATACCCTTTTTCTATCAAAGCTAATATAAGTTATTACGGTGGTGATCATTTATATAAAAATTATGTTTTTTTCTAACAAGTTGTTTGTATCTACGAATTTTTCTAGTCTACATTATTTTATACAATTCCAAAAACTGTTTCTTAACGGCCGGCGTTAAATATGTTACTATTTTTGCTTAGATTTACAGTTGAGTGTTGAAAACGGAAGTGCCAATGTCCTACAACATGATAACTTGTAGTCAATGTATCCATTGTGTTCATAATGATCTTCATACAGATTCTATGTGTAATCATAAAGACAATACATTTTTTGCTGTCAGTTGAGGGAATCAAGAGTAGACTATATTTTTTTAACTTCCATTTAGTCATTGAAAGTTACGCGGGTTTGATGCATGATAAGGCATTGATTACTACCATAACTCCTAAAAGAAAAGAAACAAATTAGAAAAGAAATGTCAATAAACGATAATGAAAACATGAAAAGCCTTTCAAAGATGTAAGTTATCGGGCGGTTTTCTAATCAAATGATATATTTATAATAAAAAGAAACATTAGTGCACAAAAAAGTTAGTATAACCACATCGCCATAACTCAAGAAGGTTCAGAAAGAACTCAGTAAGTTAAAGAATTTAATGTTCAAAGGTAGAGAAGTTTGGCAGCCTTGAGAAGTAGTGAAAAGCACATAATATTTTGAATTTCAATGAATACATGTCAACGATATTAGAAATCCTTTAAAAGAAGATAGCAACTAATACAAAGATATTGAATTTACACATTTACATAGAAGCAGTTGCAAAACTCTGGAAAGATATGACAGTTGAATGAATCCAAAATGCAATGAAAAAGAGAGGAAGTGAAGGTTATCGGGTCGAGAATATTATATATACATTAGGCCCCTATAATACGAGTAGTAGAAGACGTTGAGGAAATGTTCAATAAGTGCTTCGATGATGGCTCAATTACTACACAAATGGAGGCAAACGTATATAGGCTATATAGAAGAGCGGGGAAGAATACAATGTACTATATAAGATGGCTGTATCGACGCCTTGTTGAAGAGTGAGTGGGATGATAAATAAAAGATCTTGCAAAACAGCACTTCGTTTCGATTGGCGCCGACGCATGCCTGAAAATCCTGTTCATTGACGGCAGTTCCTAGAGCTTTGAGCTGCAGCTGTCTTTTCTTGTTTTGTTATCGTTTGCTGTGTTTGTTCAACTCGGTGTGACCCACTACTAGCTCAGTAATGCATGTGGTAGATTACCGCGAATTGTAAGTATGTTAGAATACAATAAATAATGCAATTGTAAAAAGATTTAAGATTTAAATCTTCGTTGAAGAGTGCAGAACGCGATTTCCAATCTGTTGCTGGTTTGTATTGTATAAGTCATAAAAACTGGTTATCTTATTTTGCGTAGCGTACGTGAAGCCACATTAAGGTAGCTTAGAAATTATTTATTGTGAACCCAATATTTGCAACTGTTACTAGTGAGAAATCGCGGTTGTTTCGGGTTACAATGCAAAACATGACAAACTGCACATACATGCTTGTAGAATTTAGCAATCGCCTGTAGCTTTTGTATTATTATTTAACATCGTTTGGTTTAGCAATTTATTTATTCGGTGTTGCCTTATTTGCTTTATTGATTTATTGTGTGTATCGGTAGCTATAATATTACTCAATACCTTCAAATATGGTAACGCTACGAGAGTATATTTGTAAGCCCGCCAGTTAAACTTAATGGAGACACGGCTTGCAGTGCTTTAAATGATGGATTGCAAAATATAAAGAGCGCCAACAGATCATCAAATAACAAATATACTTAGATAGCTCGAGAACTTATAAACTTCAATAATCGCAGCAGACAATAACACAATATCTGAAATACAGAAGGTAGCAGTAACGAGATCAGACAGTAAATAACACAAACACTGCATTGCCTTATTAAGCAACGCTGCGGCGTTACTTGCTCGTGAGGTGCACCCGCAAATAGATATATTATACTGGTAACTAACACAATTAAACAGGCAATATAAGGTCAATAAGTACGATGTAAATTACAGACTACGAACAGCTTTAATTTCTCTACATTAATACACCTTGAGCTTGTAGTACGAATATGATTACCCCAGTGTTTATTAGGTCGTGAGCTACTTATTTGAGGATTAGGGCTTTTTCAGTGATTGAATTGAATAGCTTACAGCTATGCTGCCGCGATTTGAGGGTGCTGGGCGAGGTCACCAGCGGATCATCAGGCGATGTAGCTCAAAATCAAATGATGCTCCCAGAATCAGGAGGGAATGAACGTATTCTCAAGTAAAGTAGACAAAATTGCTGAAGTTTGCAACACCCGGGTGAAGCTAGGAGTGCCGGACGAAATTAGCTGAATGCGTTACGTTACCAAAATCCTAAATGAAGTAATCACTTACCTTGAATTACGGTTGTAATTTTATGGTCAAGACGGCTAACAACTTGTAATAAATGATTCGCCTAAAAGACGTGGACTCGTGTCTCACCTACGTGTTCCAATGCCCGAAATCCGGGTCTAGCGAAGCTTTAGTGTCTTTTTTCCAACATGAATGGTAAGGTTTTATCAAATTTGTATTCTAAAATGTATAATTATACTTTATTATTTATTTGAAAATCCAAATTATGTGATTGAGGTTTCACTGCAAAGCCACTCGGCATAAAAGTATTGCTTTCACTTTCAAATTTTCAGGCAACGATTTTTTTGCGGAGTTAGAAAACATGCTTTTCGTTGACTTGTATATATTATTAGAAAATATTCCCTCTGATACAGAACTCCGCGTAGTCCACGAAGAAGATGCGCATGCAAATGCAACAGAATGGGGATTAGAAAACTATGATAAAGATAAAGATAGAAGAAATGAACCGCCTCCAAGATGTCCAGACACCGCTAAGCATCGCTTACAACTCGTGACAAAGTAATTAGCTTTCGTTGTCTTTTACTTGCACACACATACATTTTCAAATTTACGAAAAAAATTGGTAATGTCTTTCGAACTTGTGTTTAATTAGAACACTAAAAAAATAGTTTTACACAATGGTACAACAGAGCTTAACCTTAATTATCTTCTTAATCGAAATTGCGTAGTACCACCGAATTGGTTTTGTACGTGAATGACTTAAAGGTATTTACAATGAGTTATTAAATTGACATGTTTTGGCAAATGACTTCAAAGTTTTTAAATTGAAATCTTAAACCGACATAAAATTTGCCCAATTTGTTTTTATAATCAAATTTAGCCGCGCCGAAAATTGTTCTCAATTATTTTCTAAAGGCTCTGATATTCGCGAGAAATTTGTCACGTTGACATAAATGACGATTATAAACAAAAGCGAAACCAGCCACACCACTTAGCTTAACTGAAAAATTTAAACTTTTTTCCGAGCAATCATACATAAAAATCCGTGAAATTAATCAAAACGGTGGGAAATCTACAAGTTAATTAACTATTACGCTAACTATCAATGTAATTCGAAAATGTATGTACGTTTTAGCTGCACCATCAAAAGATGGAGCTGAAATCCATTCTTCAAGAAAATCTATCGGATGGTTTTTACGAAAATCCACCTGCAGATTTGTGCAGCTTTAGTTTGTGTAACGTCCCGTTTCAATTTCATTTCTGTAGCGCGTTAATGCATTTGTCACCTTATTTCGGACCACCTTTTATTGATATTTTCGAGAATCACGCTCTTGCGAGTCTCGCGGATTTGGATTGCTAGCCTAAGCTGAAGCCGTTTTAGTTCTTTTCGTAAAGCGCATTCTGTGTAGGTAAGGAAGCTCATCTCATCGTATTAATTGCGTGCTGTTTTTAAATATTTAGGCTGGGTTCCCTTGCGCTGCCGATGATTGAAATGGCTGCGAAGCATCTTCTGCTATAATTAGGATCACCGTTTGGTAAGAACAATTTTGTGGTCACATTCACAACTAATTTTTAATATTTAGGCTGGCAGTTACGGGCCAAAATCGGACTAAAATAAGGCAGTTACGGTCCAGAAGAAGCTAATATCGTTTATTCTGGATTATGGTCTTGCATAAGCTAATTGGGCTCAAACGAAGACTAGAAATTCAGTTAATTCAATTCCCCTATTCTGCTTCAACATCGGTTAGGAATTCCCGATAAGTGCTGCTACGTTTTATGGTTTTCTGACTTCTAAAAGTGGCGTCTTGGCTTTGGGAGTCTCAGAATTTGGCAGCCAAAACTAGCTTATCGTACATGCCATATCAGCCCTATTTGTCCGACAAAGGCATTTGCTTTAATTATCTCAGTTCTTACTAAGATCATAGTAAATCAAACTGAACGAGTTTAATCAACTTTTTTGGCTCAGACCTTAATAACGCTAATGAGCGAGAATTTATTAATTTAAAATTACTAAAAAAAGCATGTGTGTAACTCATGTACCGCGCTTTATGCGTTGTTTGTTATGCAATTACGATAGCACAGGTGTTGTCTTCTAGTGCGAATTAAGCTATAATTAGCATTTTGTGGATTGAATATTTGGAAGTAATTTCCCAATTATAATTTATTATTGCATTTGATAGGCAATAGTCCTACTACTTTGTTTGTTGTCACATGGCCTAAGGGCTAATACAAGTAATTGATGTGTTACTGCGATATTTGGGTTCAAATAAATGTCCCTATTTGTTTATGTTTTCTTCTGCAACCCCTCTAGCTGAATGAGTAATCTAGGCATGCGGTGGAACACCGAAGGTAGGTGGAGTATTTTTAAGTAGCTAGTTTTGTCTTTATAGGTTGATTGTAACGACAAGGAGCCCAACTCGTATTTATCCTTCGGTTCAATTTAAAAGCCCGAAGCATTTATTAGCCTGATCCTTACACCACGGCATTTTCTGCCTAGAGCTGAAGAAGCTAGCTGAGGCCTTGTTAACCCCTTCGCTTAAGGGTGGTACATCTGTCGACCATGAAGTCTTCATGAGGATGTTGATTACACATTACATTGCACATGTAACGGTATGATTCGTATCAGTGCCCCAAATTGTTTGGAGTTGAACCAGTTGAAGCAACGCAAGGTAAAATTCAGAAATCACGTCATCGTATCTCTGCCTATGAATTTTCTTCTTTGGAGGGTATACCGACACCTTCACCACACCTTTATTTGTGTGGCATGTTTCCTCTACCGCTTTAGAAGTTGCTCTAAAAGTAGTTCAAGGTTTTTGGGCAACTGTTTCTGACTTGCAGGTATTTCGGAAGGATGCTATCCTGAACCCCACGTATTCTGAGATCTTCTCATGCTTCAATGGTGTCGTGTAGGCCCTCCATGTGCTTCACAAACTGTTCGTGCTACTGGACCACCGAAATATGCGCAGCCCGAGACTGTCGTTAATTCATTAATAAACTCCCCTATATACTAATTGTTTATACCCGCATATAAATGTAATATTATGCCATCCGACTGCATATAAAACTTTCTATTAGTAGCGTTGGTTGTACATCTGATTCATTTAAGAGTACAACTCCAATTGATGCTTGGCTCCCAATACTTTTGCATTGATTTTAACTGAGTTGCTAGCTTTTAACCCTTTAATTTCGTTTTAAATGCACAATTTTTATAACAAGAAAACATTTTATTTTATCTATTTTATATATTGCACTGATTTCTTCAGAATTCACATATTTTACTTCAAAGGTTGTGTTATCAATTGTTCCCTATTTATAAATATAGCAATATATATGTACTACGGACACATATTTGGAGTATTCCATATAGTACGGATATAGAGAGACAACCATGTTTTCCCGCCAACGTGAATTGACCATTTTGAAGTTCCATTTTGCGGTTAACGGCTTTGATGAAAACGAAACGTATCCTGGCGGCCGTATCCTCACGCATGTGTGTTCAAAAGCGCTATGCAGTAAAATGCAACAAACTACGAGCTAAATTATATTCTCAGGCGGATCTTCTGTGTTTTTTAAAGTACTACGTGAACCACCCGATATTATATCATATTTTTTAAAGAAATTCTTCTATTTGGCCGAAACAAAGGGTTGACCAACGCGCCAACGCCCATTCGGAGATTGTAAATTGCAATTTGTTAAAAGCAATTTCGCTTTCGACAAAAAAAGTATAATTATCCAACGTTTTACTTAAAGGTCATAGTAGAGCAACTGCTTTCAAATTAGGAGGCAAAGCATAACGAATTGAATTGAGAATGATGCTGCAAAATAGTGGAACTAAATTTCTTAAAAGGGTTAAAACGCAAACTAGAGCGCAGGGCACGCTGGTATAGCATAATGTCAATTATCTTCAAAGTAGGCCGTGCTCGTCGAGCAGAAATTGATGAGTCTGACCCCATTTTCATTATCTGGCTAATTGCCTCAACACTACTAGTATTTTTTACACGAGGGGGTTCATAGCTCTCTGCAACCGTCGTTTACTCTACACTCGAGTTATGTAATTGCAGGGGTAGTTTTGTTAATGTGTTGGAACTACATAAATTCAAATACTAAAGCTCATTGTTAACAACAGTTACTTTTGGATCACGATGCTGGTAAGATTCAAGTTACTTTGTAGGCCTTAGTAATTTCTGATTTCGAAAAATAATATCCCTTCTTAAGTATTTGATAAAGAAGCTACTTCGCCTTTCAGGTATCAGTATTTAAAGTGATTTACCTCGAACGAGATCAAGAACGTGATAAAATTAAGAAGTTTGTTATAATAACAACAGTGGGTAGAATGTACAAAGGGGTTGATTGTCGGAAAATCACGAAATAAGTGTTTGCTTATTTGTTTTTAGAAGTACTCCTACGAAGTTTCAAGTCGAAATGTCTATTTAATATTATTTTTCCATACAAAATTGGAACCCCCATGTTACCCCTTTAGAGGTTGAATTTCGAAATATCTTTCCTTATTCCTTGTATACATCATAAACGAAACGTCTGTGCAAAATTTCAGCTTTCTATGCCCAAGGGTTTGGGCTGGGAGTTGATGAGTGAGTGAGTCAGGACTTTCAGTTTTATATATATAGATTAGTAAAGATTTGTTGGCGCTCATAATATTTGTTGATAAAATCGTATAAGTAACCGTACGCTGTCTTCACTGTGTTTATCTGCTGGGCCCTCAAGTATACTCTCGTAGCGTTTCGATATCGTCTGGTAATTTAGGAACAATTAAGCTAATACGTTTTCTTTTGCAGTTAACCACGTGCATCTTTTAAGTATGTTACAGGCGGTAAATACGGTTTTCACAGTATAACTCATGTGAACTGATTTTTAGTTTCTATATCTGTAGTCGGTGAACTTTTCAAACAGAGCTGTGTTTTCATTTAATAATTTACTTTACATCCAAGTGCTACCAATATGGTTTTCTATGTCGGGTCGTGTTAGAAAGTGTTACAAACCGTATATGGTACTTCTATATACACATACATCTCGGTGTTTAAATTTGTTATTTGTCTTAATAATATAATATTCCATAGGTTGGGCGCACGTAAGATTGTTCTTATGTGCAACGTTGCCGTTTTGACCTTTCAACGAGAAACGTTTGCATATTTCAATCGGTGTCACTCTGTTATCATTGTTTACTTGCTTTCCATGTTGAAAATTAAACATTATGAAATAAATAGCATTGAGAAAATATTTAAAATATTGAAACAACCAACATATAAAAAGAGCTGAAAATTTGTAAGTACGTAGAAATTCCAATAGACAAAGTAGGAAAATTGCAAGGTAATTGATTGTCTATATTGTTCGGAATCAAAATATGAGAATAAGAGCACTACTTTGCATGTGCTATAATCATGAGATGTGTTCAACAAAATCAAAAGAATATTATTGTCAACTGAGACAGCATACTTAAGTAATCGTTGTGTCAAAGCAATAACGGAAAGTGTTAAAAATTATACCTAAGCAACATGATGCAAAGAAAGAAAAATTATAACCGAAAGTATAGAAACCAGGAAATTAATTTACATTAGGCATGTCAGCAGTATGAATTATGAAAGATTGCCAAACGGATTGATAGGGACAGAAAGGTGAACAAATATAATGATGGCGATTCCGACACAGAGTAGTCAGAAATCTGTAAAGACACTCAGTGCAAGAGAGAAATATACGAAGAACGAGGGCAGAAATAGCTACAACTACATATAGTTGGATCTTATCTTAGATTAAATGTTTAAATTGGCGAACGATTTACGCGTTTTGAGTGATGGCAGAGCGGACAGGAGCCCGACTCTCGCCGTGAGCGCCAATTGGAAGCATTACGTTTACTGCTTGGTGGACTTGGAAGATGGAGTTAGGCTATCAGAGAGAAGCAGTGAACGGCGAAAAGCTAAACGAACGAACTTAGGCACTCCTGCTTTACATGTTATATACGGTGAGAATGCAGTGAAATTAATTACTGCTGTCGTATGCAAATATCGGTTTTAACCGTGGGCGCTATGAGCCGCGAAACTCCAACAAACGGCAGTGGGGAGATTTTCATACACACACAACCATACATTCTCGGCCTCGTTAAGTAAACATCTAAGTGGGCCAACATTAGTCGTCAAATTTTCGTATTTCAATCGTTCCAGAGGTCATTGAAGTAGGTCAGTCACGCCCCAACTCAAATTCCTAATTTCTGTCATTTCGGCAAACACCCTCGTGGGTACCATACTATCCCATGACGTGTGCTTTTAGGAAGCTGGACCTTTCTGGACTTCAATATTTTAAGCTGCAGGCTCATTTTGCCTTGAAGTCGGTGTTGTTGACATATTAAGTTGAATATTTAGTTCCCGTTTTTTCTAGATACCACATGGTTGCTGCATGTTTAAATATTTCCTTCTAGTAACTACAGCTACCAAGATTTATAATTAGCAGTAAAACGATAATTATCATTGCATATATGTGTTATTTGGATGTTTGCAGTTCTGTCCCCTCATAGAGGGGATCGCGTATTGTCTATAGTCAGGTTCGATTGGGGCCAGTCTACTAGGTTTGATGGTGTTTGCCGTGCAGTGTCGTGTGTTCAATATATGTTATTGTATACACTCTGTTTTCCTGTAGTCTGCACCACCGCATGCAAATTAATTTATGAACGAAGTAAACGTTAACAAGTCTTCAGCAACACCAGCGTCAACTAAAACTCCTCCAGCGAGGACATTCCCTTCTCCTTCATAATCAAGTAGCACCGGACAAATAATAATTACCTACTTTCAATATCCCTCATGAATTGATTTAGACCCAGACATCGACGATTAAAGAATAGAACCGCGCTCGTGTGCCGCTGTTGCTAGATGAATGCACTTTTGGTTTTATAACTTGTCGTACATCCACCTTATAGTGTAACAATGTATATGTTATTACAGTATCTAGTTTTTGTGTAATTGTTTCATAAAAATTTTGTCATTAACAAGGTGAAATTATGCAGAAATAATCGGATTTAGTTCTAAGTCTAGCAGGAATAATTTTATAATGAATATGGAAGATAGAAAATACGAAAATTATATATGATTGTGAATAAATTTTAACAATTATCTATACATACCAGTGCAGTGGCTTCCTAGGCCAGAATAGAGTAACTTCGGTACTAATAATTAATTTGAATGCAATACATCTTGTTAGCTAATTATTTCTTAATTACTGGGAGATCTTCCAAAAGAAAAATTACAAACAGATACACTTAGGTACAGAAGCCGGCCCACAGCTCAGCGATCGGAGACGTGTAGCTCTTTAAGTACTTAAACGGTAGAACAATAATCAAATGCCTAGTGCGCCAACCAATCTTTATAATAACGGCGAATGCACCCCGGTGTTCTAGCGAGAATTTGTACACTCAATACCTTACATAAAATTACACTTCCTGAAGGATAGCTCCAAACACATTGAATAACCGTAACTAAACTCAACCCAATTTACTGGTATAAAGAGCATATAATTTCAGAATAATATCACACTACAAGCATATAAATAGGTTATCACAATAGTTTGCATCAGATCAGAATCGCATGTATGCTCTACATTAAACAAAACATAAATACTTCCAGTTTCACAATACAATATTACAGATTGCACAAAATACAAAGGGCGGCTTAGCAAGTCACTTGGCCCGCAGATGTTGTGGGGTTCGGTCTCGAAGGAAGCATAAACGCGGTTCCAAACGTTTTGCTAAATAAGCTCGTGCGGCCGTAGCTGGAGTGCTCTCAGTGGGCGCCGGCAACAAAAAGAAAAGGCGCCCCTACAAAGAACCAACACCGTCGACTCGCAAACATCTGCAACGATCGCCGGGGACCCGGAGAACATCTGGCCCAAAACTTAACTCGCTCAGCGAACGAATTCGGTGCTTAATGCCTGGCACTACTTGCTGTGAAAAGGGAAACAGGAGTCCAACGATAAACTACAAAACTACAGGGGGTCTTAGGACGGCTAGATACTCACCCCAGATAACGATCCGAGCACATGGAAAGACACGTGGTTGCAAATAAAAATCCGCACAAAGCGAAAGCCATAAACACCAAACGTGAGCTTGGGGCATCTAAAACCACACAACCGTAAAGGACTGCATTAACCCAATAACCAAAACTACCCGCAGCCTCACTAAACAGCCCCCAAAGCTCTTCCAAGAATGCTAACCCATCATGCTTGCTTAAAAGCTGCAAGCGAAAAGAAAACCCCGGAAGACCACAATCTGCGTTTCCAAGATAAAAGAGCATCGAGGTTATCGCAGCCAAACTCGACCCCGTAGCGCTGCGCGAGGAAAACGCCGTCCGAATTCTAAATTAAAAGGCGGCGTAATTTAAGCGTAACAATCTGACCTACTATATTAATCAATATGGAAGTGTGTAAATATTTTATAATTTCATTCGAACAATCAATTTTCTGCTCAAAACAGCACAAAAATAGATGTTTAACTTTGATATTCAGAGCATAACGGAGGTATTTTGTGACAAACATAAAGGGAAAATATTGCATCAGTGAAAGATCTGGTGATAGTGGTTACCATCCAACATCGGCACACGACGATTATCAAGTCATTGAATACATTTGTGCAGAAGCCTGTAGTGCAGTGTCTTGTTGAAAAAATAGTATTCAAGCTTTCTTTCTTTAGAAAGTTGCGGCGCCAAGTAGAGGTTTCGAACTCCTGGAGAAACCACACCGCCCCCAGTTCATATTCTGTGTAACGGGCTAGTTCATTTCACCTTGGCATTTAGTAATTATCTTGGTATTTAACCATTATACTGCTAGGTATAGAACCCAACTGTAGTTCTTACATTGTAATAATTAGGTTAAGGCGAATTATGTATTCAAAACATACGATTGTCGCGCGTGAGGTATGCGTGTCGCCCGAAACAAAAGTGGTCCTACGCGAAGTATTATAAGTGCCAGCTGCCATTAGAGTTTCGAGGAAGCCAGCCGACTTTGGTAACGCCAGAAGCCTGTGGGAGCAACTATCAAAGTCTCGGTGCTAAACTTTTCGTTATCTTGCAACAAGGTTTAGGCAAGTTTAATTATCATAAATAAAACACGCTTGAACGCCCGGAACGTAAAACTGAGAGCACAATCATAATTGCAAATTACGCAATAGCCTCAACGACCGTGCTGCTGATTCAGCAGGCCATAACAAGGTGCTTTCATCATCTTGTTGACACATTGCTTCAGCTGATTTCAAGCTACTGGGGTCAGAGTCGTATTCAGTAAATTCGAGTACGGAATTTAAACACTGCATGAAGATTCGGCATTAAGTTCGTGAACTGATCCGTGCTACTACTCATAGCGCATATCATACTTATACAGGGCGATTTATGACGTCGGGGAAAAACTTCACCGGCTGATTCGTATGAGTAATTCAAATAAAAGACTTCAAAATAAACATGTGTCTGAAAATGCATTCTAAGGAAACTGTAGCTCTTCAAATTTTATTACATGTAACCCCAATCAATCAATCATAGCAATCGCGCCAATCTTATATCTTATTTCATTTGTTACATGTGAAAACAAAAAATATATCAGTCACATTTTTGTTCTCTGGCATCAACATTAAGTTAATTATGGCCCTGTTCACACTACACGCCTATACTGATATACTTTTTCTTTATGGAGTTTGTGGCTTCAAGAGAATATCACCGCCGATTTCCAGATAGACGGCAACTGAATCACAAAACATTCGTTGAAGCCTTTCAAAGACTTAGAGGAGCAGGTACTCTTGTTCTTTCTTCTTGCTTTAAATTAGTACCTAACCATCGTCTTTGAGTTATACACATTCAACATGTAGTAAACTTTGAAAGGCTGTAGCTCCCTTAGGAAGAATTTGCGGAACATTGAAGTTTTTAATTTGAATTAGCCATAAGAATCCTCCGGTGAAGTGTTTCCCCGACATGATAAATCACCCTATATATTACCATTGTGTATTTCCATGCATGTATGTTCTTCTACAAAGTATATATCTTTTTATGTAAACTGTTTGGTTTACATTTCTGAGAGTATTTGTATGTACTGTACATGTACAATTACAGAATTATAGGTGATCACGAGCAGGCCGGTAAGAGCAATATTGACAAATACCCTTAGCTGCACTGAGGTAAGAGCGGGTCTTGTGCTTCTATGGCTGAGTTAACTAGCAAACAAAGGGCAAACTAAATTCACAGTAGAGTATAGAGCACGGAGGTAGCCACATTACAGTTGTCACCATCCTGTCCTTTATCGCCAGGGTTCCATTCCTGATTAACTAAATACCGGCTATTAAGAATATAGAAGATTTGTTTTCACATTAACTTTGAATTAAGTAGATCGAACTGTTACAGCCGAATCTTCGACTGTTTAATTAAATACTTTTAAACAAAAGGAAGCATTCTTTCAAATCAGTGTAAGTATACGAAATCAAAAATTCTATTATTGGTCTGCAACCATTCCTGCCGTTTGTTAAGTGTCCATCGAGAAAACTTTGTGCAGTTCTGTTGAAGTGTTACAGTTAGTTACCGTCATTCAGCAATTTACAACTCGTCTTCTTTGATAATGAGTTTCCTTGCACTTTTTTATTGAACATGTTGATTGTTTAACAATTTTAACTAAATTGACGTCTTATTCAACATATTTTCTGTCTTAAAACTTTAGAATTCAGCTATTAATGTAGTTGCTATATGGTTGATCAGATCATCTCGACCTTTAAACGTCAGCGTCTAAAGCGATTATTCTCCCACATCTATTCCAAATTTATTGTACATAACCTCGCCCAAAGCAAACCTAGTTGCAATTAATAGGCAATTACCTTCACAATAACCCTTATTTAACCCAATCTGTTTTATGGCCTTGGCTAAAAATACCTTGCAAAGCATAGGGCAACGCGAGGCAAATTTACCCTCATTGTCCTGTAATGGCCGTTTCCCATAAGCAGCACTTGAGGGTGGACTGCGATCGTTTTATGACAATCCAAATGTTGACCGAATGGAACGCAATCATTCGGGCGAGTTCATGGCGCTTTTGATGTTCCCTTCTGTTCGCGTGCATTTCAATACCGCGATTAAGTAAAGCATCATGGCAGCCTTGAGAAGAACTGCTCACTAATGGTTTCTAGCTGGGGGCGTTTTGACAATCGTTGTTGTCGTTCTGAAATTTAATTTTATCCGGTCGACCTGTTTCGCTGATTTATGGTGAGAAAAGTATCCGTTTTGGTTTTAACGATGCGGAAATGTTTCAGGAGCTGCTCGAATAGGCAGGAAATTAATTTTTCAGCATTGGATTTTATTGCACCTGATGACCGCAATAGCAATTCTAAGAATTTTTCATTTACAAGACGGCGGTTCAAGGGATCAATTTATCAGCTCCCGGTTAAACGTGAGCTATAAATGAGTCAAATCAATTCCTGGAGCTTTTAATTTAAAAGCCGATAAAGCTGAATGGCTGCTATTGGTTTTCGGAATAGCTGGGGAGTAAGGTATAATGTCTTCAAAGTCATGTTAATTTACATTGGAAAAGCGTTATAGTAATTTTTATTTCTAGAACTTTTACAGCGAGTTTAAAATTGATTCAGTCATGAATAAATCTGTAAAAAATACACAATAGCAACGTTCTTAAAATACATTCTAGTACACGATAAGATGAAAACATGAAAATCAATATGCTTCTAGCAGGATTTAGCTATTTATTTCATTAGAGAGATTTTAAAAAAGTTTTTATTTCACCAAAGTATTTTATAGAAAAGTTTCAATGTTAAAGCTATTTCAGCGTAAATAAAAATATCAAAGAAGCTAACTGAAGCCCAAGAACACCTTCAGAGACGCACCTCGAATTCGCTTTCTATTGCGATTTCTGCCCTTTGAAGCTCCTTTGACCAACGCTGACCTTTCCTGCATTTTTCGGTGTCAGTAGAAAGAAACTGATGAAGTGTGTATTTTATTGAGCATGCCGATTCGGAGGCCCAATACGTGCTTCAATAAAGCCGTTTCTTGCACTAAATTTAAATCCAAGGTTCCTACCGGAGGTTTTCACTTGTATTTACACGGTTCATTTCATTCTACGTACGATTATCTTGAATTGAATTCGAGGGAAATGTTTTGTTGATAATGATATAATAAAATATTGGGAACATATAGTACGTGCTTTGTAGTGTCGGGAGTTTTAAGTGACAGAAAATATAGAAAATTAAAAAAAAAGGTTTAAGCAAAACATAAAGGGATACTGCAGTCATTTGAACTAGCACTAAATAAAAAATAATAATCCTCATTAAACTAAATCGCTACGTTCTTACAGTCTCTTAAATGATATGGTTTTCTTAGTGATTCTTGTGCAACACATTTGTTCTATTTAAATTTGCTTTTAGGCTTTTCATTTATGTGCTACTGAATATAATTTGAAATTCATTGCGGATGTCTCTCTGCTTCCACCCTTTTTAAGTGTTACCCGCGTTTCATTCCTATTAATCACATTTGGGATAGCCATTGTTTGGTATAGTTTAATTCATGTTTAGTTTCTAGGTTTATACTTTACATGTTCAATAATTTTTTTGTGCTAAAACAGTCATAATGCTTGATAAAGATATTCCTACACATACGTATATCAAGTCAACTTGGTTTGTGCGAAGCTACGAGGAGCATTCAAATCTAAATTATAATTTATTATTTATTCAAACACAAGTACAATGACTCTAATCTTAATTGGCTGATACTTCACTATTGTAGAATAGAGGAGTTGATTTCAAAAACAGCATATGTCCAAAATTGACAAAATCTAGTGTACTTGTATAAGACTTTAGTATTATACAGGTACACTAACAAAATCGAGATGTTAGCGGCATCTTGTAGACTTTTTTTGCGAGCAATATATTGGTGTTATTTGTTCTTGTAAAATATTTATACATATTTACAGCGCTTTGAATTCTAGCAAATTCGGCAAAAACAAGTTCACATCGGTTCAGTTAAAAGCAGAACATGTCCGAGGAACGTGTTATTATTGGAAACAAAATTTTAACCTAAAATTACGCTTGGCGTTTTATGTTTTAATATTAAAAACTAATTAAAACTACATAATGGAGTTTATGCTTAATGGTCGAGCCAATCCTACACCTTTCCACTTAGTAAAAGTTGATACTAGCCGTATCTATGATATTAAAGCAGCTACAAATCCATTTTTTCTAGCAACTTCCAAGCCACAGGTAAAAATAGAGGATGTTAGAATAATAAAGGAAAATTAAAAAATCACCGTAAATATATGCGAGAGATTCGTACCATGGCCTGTGGAGATCCAGCATTGTACGCAACAAATTGCTTTGTATCGCTTGCTCCTGTATTAGATTTTTATTAAAAACATAAAATATATTTAAATTTAATACATCGCCTTATGAAGCAAGGCATCAATTTGACACGCGAACAGGCGATAAGAAGTCCGACTCGCTCTGCGCAACATATCGCTAAATAAACGATGGCGTCGTTTCCTTTCCATTGTAAGCGAGGGCGAGTGTCCAGATAACGCCGCAGAATAGCTATAAAGGAAGACCGCAGTACCAGTACCAGTCTGCTGCTTTTGAAAATATCCCATCTTGAGATTACCTGACCTGTCCTGGCCCAATTCCTCTCCTTGCCTACCGCCCCATTTCGATCTGACAGGGCGTACTGTCTAATGCAGTGATTCCCAAAGTGGGCGATACCGCCAACTGGGGAGCGCTGGAACGATCCAGGGGGGCGATAGTAGCCACGGGTGCATTTGGGGGGCGGTGAATAAAAATAAGGGGGCGGTGAAAGCTTAAAGAAGGAAGGGAAGATAAGAAGATTTAGAAAAACCGTTCGTACATATTTCATCTGTTGTGTAACATAGTGTAACATCATTTTTCAAATAAACACACTAAATGCAAGTTAGAGATTTATTTATCCCATAAAGACTATGTACCATTATTAAATGTTTTTATTCTTCTTCATACCATTTGTTACTATATTTATTCAGTCTGTTTAGTTAAATTAGTTTATTCTCCGTTTCTTTAATTTTACTTTTTCACATCCTTTAATACACCATAGTAGTATAGTGGACACCACTAATTGGATTAATTGTTCAATTAAATTAATCGAGGCTCGATTAAATTAATCGGATGATTGACAGGTGCTCTAATTCCCCGAATTAAACCGCGGATTTATTCGCGGCTTGATCTAATTAATTTTCGCGGATTGACCTAATTAACCACATATGTATTTTGATTTGTAATTTTGATATGTGCTACTGATTAAATTACGCGGCGGCCATTTTTTAATTTGCTTCAGGAATTACGCGGCGGCCATCTTGGTTTTCTGGCGCGAATATTTGAATTTAAATTCTAATTTTTGAATTTAAACTTCCCGGGTGTCGGCCATCTTGGTTTTCTGCGCGCGCACCTCCAGCGTATTTTCAAATTTTCTAATTTAGCACCCATTTTTGAATTTGATTACGCGCCTCGTTGACATCTGTCTCTCTCTCTCGCTGTTGTTCTCTCTCGATCGCATTTATTTAATTTAAAAAAAGCTGTTCGTCATGGCCACTGGTCGGAATTGAACCGACGACTTTTGTATTTGTAGGGCAGAGTCCTTACCCCAGAGCTACCGAAGCGCTACGGGATTTAAAGGGTTTGAGCAGTATGCCCCTTCGCTGTTCGGTCGTTACATTTCCATATTCAAAACAAATTATTTTTCGAATATATAAAATATAAGAACGGAATTGTGCCGTCTAGGGCCTTAGAAACTTGTTAATAATTTTTTAAAATTTACTTTGTAACTAGTTTTGCTGTAATTAATTCTTTTAATTTTATAATATGAGTGACGCTATCTCACTCAGTCCCATTGATTTTCTACAGCTTTCTCTTTTCCATCCCGTTTGCTACCTATGCGTAATTACAAAAGACGTTATCGCCCCAGGCAGACTTTCTATTTAGCCGGCGATTGTGTGTCATTCTCTGCAATCTGTACTCACGTTGCAGTTTTTGCGGGCTCGACTTTAAAATTTGGTCCTTAACAATTAACTACGTGCATAGAAAACAGGCTGGTTACTTTATTTTATATAGCGAAGTCATTTTTTGTATAATTTATGTGACATGCTGTCGATTTTTGTAAAAATTTAAGGGCGATGGTATCTAATTGCGTGATTTTTGTTCAAAATGAGTTAATTTATGGTCATCACATACATATTTTTGAAAAATGTTACAGCCTGCCCCCTCAAACCTGTACAGCCCTGTATTGCTATTAAGGCTGCATAGAAAATTTCCGTCTAAGTTCCCTTTTTAAAACAGGTCGGTGCCTGTGCTTTGTTTGGTTTTAAAGGTTTGAACATTGTACCACTTAGCTGTTCTGACATTACATATTCATATTATAAATAAATTTTAAATGTTATTTTCGACTGAGTTTTAGCCGCTTATAAATTACAACAGCTAGTTTAAAAATTAAATGGGCGATAAGAGCTAAAGGCAGATCGTAATATAAAACGAGTTACAAATTTTATTTTAGTATATTCCTGAAATACTGATAATACGTATTGCTTGAATAAGAAAGAGATAAACATAAAATGCGTAATTATTCGCAATGGAATTTGCTATGATATCACCGACTCTGCAGAACTTTCTATTTCGTCATCCTCAAATGGCCTAACAGATCGTTGCCTGTCGGTCACAATTATATATATCAGCAATAAGATAACATGAACAAGAAGATATACGTAAAGAAAGAGATAAACATAGTAGCAAGTATTGGAGAAGGCTTGACTAATTTTAATTATGACATTTGTCAGCTAAACATGCCTACTAATATAATTTTTTGTATGGCTATCTTTTCTTACTCATATAGGTAAGAAAGGGTGCTGCGTTGCTTTCAGCTACCGTGTTCCGAAGATATTCGAGTCTTATTGTATAAGAATGGTTGTCCCCCATAAATTTGAATAAAAACAGACAATTTCGTTGAAAAAAAATAGCTTTTCAATATCGTTTGCAAATAAGACAAGGGATACTTGTAAAAATATAAGTCAAACCATTTTTTCTTGTAAAAAATTTACGAAAAGACGTATGTGTTGGCGACAAATTAAAATAAATTTGAATAAAAGCACGCAAAATTACGAAAATACGTAGAAAATTTATAAAAATCGGCATCTTGTCACATTAAATTCTGCAAAAACGACAAAAAACAATATTTTTATACAACTTTCATTGAAAAAATAGTAAAATTTTACGAAAATACGTCTGTGTTGACGACCAATGAAAATAAATTTGAATAAAAATACGCAAAAATTACGAAAAGACGTATGTGTTAATCCCCAAAGTAACAAAAATTTGAATAAAAACGCACAATTTCGTTGAAAATCTTTGCAAAGCGACTTTATAGTACCGAAAAAATGATGAAAAAAAGTTTTAAGAGTTATTTCTAAGCATAATTTTGCAAACGTTTAACAAATAAACCGTAATAAACTTTTTTTTTAAATTCTATAAAATCAGAGGTCCAAACTGCTGCCGCATCAGGTAACAGAGTACAATGGTTTAAAACGTGTTAGTGCGGCAGCAGTCGGGCCTCTGGTTTTATAGAATTTTAAAATAAAAAGGGATGGAGACATTGCGTGCGTCACATCGCAGACAGGATGGCACTTGTAAAATTCAGCGATGACGCATCACGACAAATAATAAAACGGCAGCTGAGGGTCAAGTCTTTCGATAAAATATATATCAAAACCGATTTAGAAATTTGTACATGTCTTAATTTATATGAAATATTGTATGAAATTGCAAATAGAAGACTTTTAAACTATATGTTTTCTTAATTATGCAGAGAGTGCTCGTTTATATAGGGAGGCAGGTTGGCCGAATGCTTAAGGCGTCAGATTCAAGCTCTGATCTCGAGAGAGAATACGGGTTCGATTCCCGTACCTGGCATATTTTTTATATATTTATTATGAAAGTCTTGATTTTAAGCTAGTTTATTCACGACGGCTCTACCAGAACAAACGACTGAGCTCCTTTTCTTTTCGACTAAAATGGACAAAGAGCGGAAGATATTGATTGTATCGCTGGAATTTGTCCAACGTCTTAAGTCTGGCGATGATGCGGAGAAAAATATATTATCACAGCTTGATGACGAAATGCAAAAAGTTTTAAAGTCTAAATTAACTGATCACGATAAATGGATCCAGTACAATCAGGTTTTACAACGATTCCTTCATTTCACAAACCAGGCGCGGCAGCCAATCAAAATACCTATTGAAACAACCAGTGACAGCCTATCAAATGCCGTTATTTTATCTACACTTCCCAAAACTTTTAAGAAAAAAGCTGAAGTTTTCCTACGCATTTTGAGTACCTCAAGCGATGTGAGCTGGGATCACAAGGGTACCGTTACTATAAAGGGTGAAATTTTACCGGCGTCTAACATAGTCGATTTAATTAACGACACTCTGCGGCCTCGAAAAACTATTAATCCACCCGGACGCCTACAGTTTGCTGATTACATCAAAGACCTTAACGTTGCTAATGTGCTGCTAGCTAAACCTAAACAGCAAAAGAAGCCAACCCCGACTGGTACTACAGAAAAAACCGAAATGGAAACTGATAACTGCGAGTCCGATTTAGAATATAAATTAAAAACACCAGCTACTCATCCAAGTCCACATCAAAAAGGTTCAGTCAGAAGAACGCCGATAAGGAAACGCCTCCAAAAAAGGGCCGTTAGAAAAACGCCTCTAAGGCAGATGTCATCAACACCAAAAACAAAGGGAATTCTAGATTGGGTGCATCTTAAACTTTAAAATTACACAATGAAATTCTGATTTTATTACTTACAGCCTTTTTAATTGAAATGTCGTGCACCTCAAACTACGGTTTTGTAAATTGCTAGCGAATTTTTAGAAAATAAGACATTCTGCTGTACATTTATATTTATATTATTAAGTATTATACGAAATAAGAACAATATATTTGTTTATTACAAAGTGTTTGTGTTTTTTATTTCTACTCTGCTTTTGTTTTTTTCTCGAATCTGCAATAATTACAAAGTCTAAAGCTAAAATATTAGTATTTGCAGTTATTTTACAGTTACAAAGTGTAAAATTTCAAAAAATCAATCTACGATTTCATAATGGCGTGATATAATTTAAAAAATTGTGATTTTTTTTAATTTTGGGCGATACATTTTATAGAAAAGTGTAAAACATTTGCAAATTTTTCAACGAAATTGTGTGTTTTATTCAAGTTCTGTTAATTTGTGATCAACATACATATATTTCCATCAAAGTACAAGAATTTTGATTTTGTTTATCGAAATGCTTGTGGTAAAAAATTTTTTCAACGAAATTGCTATTTCTTTTAATTTTGAGTGATGCATTTTATAAAAAGTGTAAAACATTTGCAAAATTATGCATAGTTTATGTAACATGATGTCGATTTTTGTAAAAATTTATGTGAGATGGCGTGTAATTGTGTGATTTTTGTTCAATTTTCGTCGTGTGTTTAGTAAAAATGTCGTTTTTTGTATAATTTCAAGTGACATGATGACAGTTTTTGTATAATTTATATGACACGATGTCGATTTTTGTGAAAATTTATGTGAGATGCTGTATGACTGCGTGATTTTTGTTCAATTTTCATCGTGTGTTGAATGAAAATGTTGTTTTTTGTATAATTTCAAGTAATATGATGACAGTTTTTGTATAATTTATGTAACATGATGTCGATTTTTGTGAAAATTTATGTGAGATGCTGTATGATTGCGTGATTTTATTCAAATTTTTGTTACTTTGGGGGTCAACACATACGTCTTTTCGTAATTTTTGCGTGTTTCTATTCAAATTCTATTCGTATTTTCGTAAAATTTTACTATTTTTCAATGAAAGTTGTATAAAAATATTGTTTTTTGTCGTTTTTGCAGAATTTAATGTGACAAGATGCCGAATTTTATAAATTTTCATGGGAGATGCTGTCGATTTTATAAAATTTTAAACGAAATGCTTTGGAAATTGCATGTTTTTATTCAAATATTAGTAATTGAAGCTATTTTTCACATACAAAGTATCGAAAATTCATATAAATTGAACTACGATTTCATAATTGTGTGATGTACTTTAAAAAAATTACGGTTTATTTGTTAAACGTTTGCAAAATTATGCTTAGAAATAACTCTTAAAACTTTTTTACATCATTTTTTCGGTACTATAAAGTCGCTTTGCAAAGATTTTCAACGAAATTGTGCGTTTTTATTCAAATTTTTGTTACTTTGGGGATCAACACATACGTCTTTTCGTAATTTTTGCGTATTTTTATTTAAATTTATTTTCATTGGTCGTCAACAGACGTATTTTCGTAAAATTTTACTTTTTTTTCAATGAAAGTTGTATAAAAATATTGTTTTTTGTCGTTTTTGCAGAATTTAATGTGACAAGATGCCGATTTTTATAAATTTTCATGGGAGATGCTGTCGATTTTATAAAATTTTTAACGAAATGCTTTGGAAATTGCATGTTTTTATTCAAATATTAGTAATTGAAGCTATTTTTCACATACAAAGTATCGAAAATTCATATAAATTGAACTACGATTTCATAATTGTGTGATGTACTTTAAAAAAATTACGGTTTATTTGTTAAACGTTGCAAAATTATGCTTAGAAATAACTCTTAAAACTTTTTTACATCATTTTTTCGGTACTATAAAGTCGCTTTGCAAAGATTTTCAACGAAATTGTGCGTTTTATTCAAATTTTGTTACTTTGGGGATCAACACATACGTCTTTTCGTAATTTTTGCGTATTTTTATTTAAATTTATTTTCATTGGTCGTCAACAGACGTATTTTCGTAAAATTTTACTTTTTTTTCAATGAAAGTTGTATAAAAATATTGTTTTTTGTCGTTTTTGCAGAATTTAATGTGACAAGATTCCCATTTTTATAAATTTTCTACGTATTTTCGTAATTTTGCGTGCTTTTATTCAAATTTATTTTAATTTGTCGCCAACACATACGTCTTTTCGTAAATTTTTTACAAGAAAAAATGGTTTGACTTATATTTTTACAAGTATCCCTTGTCTTATTTGCAAACGATATTGAAAAGCTATTTTTTTTCAACGAAATTGTCTGTTTTTATTCAAATTTATGGGGGACAACCATTCTTATACAATAAGACTCGGATATCTTCGGAACACGGTAGCTGAAAGCAACGCAGCACCCTTTCTTACCTATATGAGTAAGAAAAAGATAGCCATACAAAAAATTATATTAGTAGGCATGTTTAGCTGACAAATGTCATAATTAAAATTAGTCAAGCCTTCTCCAATACTTGCTACTATGTTTATCTCTTTCTTTACGTATATCTTCTTGTTCATGTTATCTTATTGCTGATATATATAATTGTGACCGACAGGCAACGATCTGTTAGGCCATTTGAGGATGACGAAATAGAAAGTTCTGCAGAGTCGGTGATATCATAGCAAATTCCATTGCGAATAATTACGCATTTTATGTTTATCTCTTTCTTATTCAAGCAATACGTATTATCAGTATTTCAGGAATATACTAAAATAAAATTTGTAACTCGTTTTATATTACGATCTGCCTTTAGCTCTTATCGCCCATTTAATTTTTAAACTAGCTGTTGTAATTTATAAGCGGCTAAAACTCAGTCGAAAATAACATTTAAAATTTATTTATAATATGAATATGTAATGTCAGAACAGCTAAGTGGTACAATGTTCAAACCTTTAAAACCAAACAAAGCACAGGCACCGACCTGTTTTAAAAAGGGAACTTAGACGGAAATTTTCTATGCAGCCTTAATAGCAATACAGGGCTGTACAGGTTTGAGGGGGCAGGCTGTAACATTTTTCAAAAATATGTATGTGATGACCATAAATTAACTCATTTTGAACAAAAATCACGCAATTAGATACCATCGCCCTTAAATTTTTACAAAAATCGACAGCATGTCACATAAATTATACAAAAAATGACTTCGCTATATAAAATAAAGTAACCAGCCTGTTTTCTATGCACGTAGTTAATTGTTAAGGACCAAATTTTAAAGTCGAGCCCGCAAAAACTGCAACGTGAGTACAGATTGCAGAGAATGACACACAATCGCCGGCTAAATAGAAAGTCTGCCTGGGGCGATAACGTCTTTTGTAATTACGCATAGGTAGCAAACGGGATGGAAAAGAGAAAGCTGTAGAAAATCAATGGGACTGAGTGAGATAGCGTCACTCATATTATAAAATTAAAAGAATTAATTACATCAAAACTAGTTACAAAGTCAATTTTTAAAAATTATTAACAAGTTTCTAAGGCCCTAGACGGCACAATTCCGTTCTTATATTTTATATATTCGAAAAAATAATTTGTTTTGAATATGGAAATGTAACGACCGAACAGCGAAGGGGCATACTGCTCAAACCCTTTAAATCCCGTAGCGCTCCGGTAGCTCTGGGGTAAGGACTCTGCCCTACAAATACAAAAGTCGTCGGTTCAATTCCGACCAGTGGCCATGACGAACAGCTTTTTTTAAATTAAATAAATGCGATCGAGAGAGAACAACAGCGAGAGAGAGAGAGACAGATGTCAACGAGGCGCGTAATCAAATTCAAAAATGGGTGCTAAATTAGAAAATTTGAAAATACGCTGGAGGTGCGCGCGCAGAAAACCAAGATGGCCGACACCCGGGAAGTTTAAATTCAAAAATTAGAACTTAGAAAAAAAAATCTGAAAAAAAAATTTTAATTCAAATATTCGCGCCAGAAAACCAAGATGGCCGCCGCGTAATTCCTGAAGCAAATTAAAAAATGGCCGCCGCGTAATTTAATCAGTAGCAAATATCAAAATTACAAATCAAAATACATATGTGGTTAATTAGGTCAATCCGCGAAAATTAATTAGATCAAGCCGCGAATAAATCCGCGGTTTAATTCGCGGAATTAGAGCACCTGTCAATCATCCGATTAATTTAATCGAGCCTCGATTAATTTAATTGAACAATTAATCCAATTAGTGGTGTCCACTATACTACTCACCATCCAGAAAGTAAATATCATTATAATAAAGGGTTTTCATTATTCAAATTTGCTTTTACTTAGAATACAGGTTACAAATAAAGAAAAAATGGTAATTTTAAAAATATAATTTTCTCTAGCAATAATAATAATTTATACCAAATTTCCATATGATATATTTTATTATAACATTTTATATTCGACTTTTTCAGATAATTATTTGAGTTTGGCTTTCACTTTAGTTATTCCAATTTTCAGTTAATACAAATTAAAATCTAAGCTCTGATGTTACCAAATAATTATCCCAACTAAATCAACTTATATGCTTGAATCTTTTTAATAAACTACTCACAATTTAACAATAACTGTATCGAATGTATCATTCATTGAACAATTCTCAAATATTTATGTTGTACTTTTAATGTGTAAATCCCCTCTTGCACTTTTAATTGCTAAATAATTTAGTCTTTCAAAATAATTTCTTACCTAGAAATAATCTTATCGATAACTATCAGTTTCAAAAAGCTACCACTACAATATCTTTCTGTTTGTTCGCTTAAAGAATGTAGCTTTCCAGGGGTCGCTGAGTAATTTTTTGTCTGAAAAGGGGGCGGTAAGCCAAATAAGTTTGGGAACCACTGGTCTAATGGAATAAACCCTCCACCCTTATCCTGATAGGTTTCTAGGGAGATGACAGGGAGTACGGTCACCCTGACGAAGTCTAAACCTCTCCTTAGCTTATCCGAACGAGCCGCTTCCTATTATTCGCACCAGTATAATTCCCAAGCGCAAATCTTCGCGCTTCTACTCGTCGAGTCAAACTACCTACTCGGCCCATTTCATAAAGATTCGGCGTGTGTCCTAGCGAACCGTTTACGACGAGCCCGTAGCACGCTCCAGCATCGTGGGTTGCAGCACGAGCCAGGAAGCCAGACACAATTCCAGGAACATTTATCAATTAAATAATGTGCAATTCGTTTATTTCCGATTAATCAATGTATATCTAGCTAAAAACATTATATTTGTTTTGGTAATTGTCGGGTGTTTTTACTAATCGAACATACATTTGAGTGAACGTATTTCTCCGATTTAAGCTTTACCCGAGGTGTAAATTTTGACGCTCTTAGTAAAGGGGTGAAAAGTAATCCAAAACTCCCTTCACGGGGACAGCTTTGTTGTAACGTCACACGTCGCCTTCAAAGTCATGTAAAAAATTACGTAACGTCACAACGTATGCCTATTTAATTGGACGCAAAAGTTGTGTATGATAAACCTAATGAAATAGCTCCAGTGAAAATCCAATATCTTAAACCCTTATGGGATTTCTAACATCCGGAAAACAAACAATTTTATGAAAACATATTTTCACAGGAGAGTTGCACCCAAGGATATGGACAGCCAGAAATGGAAAACGAAGAAAATAGCAGTGTGACGGAGGATTAGGTCACATTTCATTTAAGTTTATAATTGTGTTTTTTTTTTGAGTGACGGAATTCGTTTTTTAAGAATCTATTTTTTATTATCTTTTTAGTTGTTAATCTTTATTTAGTTGTAGCGCATCCCAAAAACTAAACGAGTTTATTGCAAAAAAAGTTTTTTTAGTGAAAAACAACATATGTCCAACTGTTACTAAGATACAGTTACAGTTAAATAGTTTTCATCGATTTTCTCAAAACTTCATTTTTGGACTTATGTGGTTTTCAAAATCAACGCCTCAATTGTAGAATTAAAATCAGTAATATTTAAAAAAATGTATAATATGTAACCATTTTACAAGCAGCAAGTGTAACAGTTGTTTCTCAATTTTGTCAAGAACTTCGGAATTTGGGCAAGGACTGTCGAAGAGAAAGCTAAATTGTAACGGCCGAAAATGATTTTTTGCTTCCCGTTTTGCAACATCTGTCTCCTATCTTTGCAAATGCCATTGTTGAGTTGAATAGCGAATTCCCATTGTTGAAATGTAACTGTGCTGTACCCTTGAGATTAGGTCACCTTAAACGCTTGTTGTATCGGTTGTATATCCTAATTTTGGATATTTTTTTGTAAATTAAATTTTTACATTTCTGTATTCTTATAGTTTGGCGCCTGTAATAGAAGAAATGGAAAATAAAAATGGTCAGTATTCCATTTTTTTCTGTGACTGAAGACGTATGACAGAGGTTTGCTAAAACGCATTATTCCCTAAAGCTTTGAAATCGGATGGAGTGTTGAAAGGCCGAATAGACATTTCAACGCGCGAAGTTCGTTCTACAATATCGCCTTTTGATATAGAAATCATTCCGAAGCCGATCAAGACCTAAGGTAGGCAATGAAGCTGTTTTTTAACGTGGTAGCTGAATTCATTTGGAGGTTTCTTTCCTTGAGTTTCATTGGTCTCTTTCTAACCAAGTGCTTCTTGGGCGATCTACGAAGGTATAATTTTGTTGCTTTGCAAACGTTGAGTAAGGCATAATCCGTATATTCTTTCTGGAGCCGCTTTTGCACGAGTAGCTGAAAAATCGAATATGTTCCGGCTTTATTCTATGATCATTCGAGGCCGACGGACTTGGATTTCAAATTTGTTTTTGTATTTCATCTATTGAATATCCGAAGTTGCATTTGCAACCCCTGACATATCTCTGAAATCTTTACTCGCTTATTTCGCTGGATTTCGTTGATATATATATATTGCTGTGTTATTTACAGGTCACGAATCACTACAGCCTTTTAAGGTCAAACATTTTAATTTTGTTAGCAAATAGTACTAGGTTAAAACGATATGTTTCAAATTAAACACTGCTGGCATGTGACTCAATGTGAAAGAATTATAACATTAATTTAAACGTCAGTGGTCATAAACAAATACAATTTAATAGTTCTTAGCAAGGCCAAAGGGTTAGATTGTCATTAACTAATACACAATAATGCAAATATAGTCTCAAATCAATCCATTAAACGAGCATTCGACTACACCAAAATTATAAATGGGCAAGTGCACGCAGGAGGTGCGAAACACCTGTGATATAGTGCGACAAGTGTATTTCCGGTTAACGGGTAATGCAGTGTATGTGTGCGCGGTAATCCCACGTCGACATCAAGCTGGAAG
This sequence comes from Agriotes lineatus, assembly GCA_940337035.1. Classification (NCBI taxonomy): domain Eukaryota; kingdom Metazoa; phylum Arthropoda; class Insecta; order Coleoptera; family Elateridae; genus Agriotes; species Agriotes lineatus. Next base: position 97,153,907 of record OW679200.1, on the reverse strand, counting down.
GACCATCTGCACATAGAACTGCACAGGTTCCAGGCACTATAGCAGGCAGGGAAGCTGGACGACTCGAGCAACTGGTTCCGAACGCTCGGATGCAGACCGCAGGCCACAGGAGGACATGGGGTGTTGGAACGCAGGGCAGTAACATGGAGCAGTTCCAATCAAGGGCGAATTCTCCTGAAATAACAATAGCCACGTGTAATAGCTGGAAACATCAACAAAAACTAATCACACCTGGGTTAAGCTGGGATCTCAACGCCAAGGACAAATAAGGCCGGAATGTCGTTGCAGGTAGCGTTCCTCCAAAGCAATATAACAGGATCACCAGGTGCAGGTGCTCGCCAGGAATCCAAACGCATCCGAAACGGGGTGTTTGTTAGCGGTCCTCCAACAAGATATGGTCCAAAAAAGTGTGCCAAGGGTGCATATTAATTAGAGCGACCTGTACATATAATTAAATTAGCTAAATGGATAGATTTAAGTTTGTATTTAATTAGTTACTAGGTTCATTTTTCCCGCTCTATTTTTGTGAGCATGGCGTGCATAGAAACGCCCGTGAAATTATACAATAGATACAGCATTTGTTAATGGGGGCTATTTCCTGCCATATATTCTACTGACAAGCAATATTTCAAGATCCAGACAGTAACGAATCTTTGTCAAAATTTCCCGCCAATTTAGACGTGTTTGTAACGGCCATTTGACGCAAAACTGAACCTAAATGACCTAACGGAAATTTGCGCCATGTGGCATGTTACGATCCAATTAGAAAGGATTAGCCCGAGTATGGGGGGTTTTCAACCCTTGTATATAAGCCTTTTCGCGCCCTTGAGAAGGGGCTTCGTTTGGCTTATCTGCTGATATGCGGGTTGTTACGTCATAAGCCGAAAAATTTGCATCACGTTGTTGTTTTTTTTTGACAAGCGTTGAAAATAAAACGAATGTTTTTTGTAAGTGTTGTTTGTTTCTACGCGAGAAAAATTAAGTCAACTTACCTCGTCATACAAGCGTCTACGATCCTACGGGGCACAAACCACGAGTGAGGGCAACTAAACAAAGAATCACCAAGCCGCTGACGACAACACCTGTTGATGACATCCCGACCACGGCCGTAGGAAGTTGAATTCGCGCCGGCGCACAGCAGGGAGTCCAGGACCGTATTTCGCATTTGGTAACGTTATATCAGTTATTCTGCTGCATGAATTGCCCGAAAGTTTTGGTTTAGTGCCGTTATAAAAGTGTAAGGATTGATTTGAGGATAATATTAAATTAAAGCAATCGTCTCTTTGACCATCAAACCCTAGGAACCCGCGAAATAAGAATTAATCTGAATAAATTTCTATAACCCTGAGATTATTGCATCTCAATTTGAGTCACATGCAGATTAGTTAGTAAACAAATAAGAGCTGTTTGTGGTATACCAAGGCTGTGCTTCGTAAGCTAAAATTAAAAGTACAGGTAAGGTGTAAAATTTCACTTAGGCATCCCCTTTTGTGCGAGGGCTTAATAAGCAATTAAGTAATTAGCGATTAAAAAAGGGGGGTGTAAAATTTAAGGGGTATCACGGCAATATATATATTTCGTATGAGACATATTACATTAAACAAACTTACTAGGTAACATTCTTTAAGTTAACTGAAAATTAATGCTAAAAATAACTAACACAACTAACATTTCGTTGATAATCGATAGTTACATCTTTAGTTCTCAATTTATTTGAATTTTATAACTAGTAAGCAATTCCTTAGTTATTAGTTTCACTTTTTTTATAACTTGATATGGAGAAAACAGTTTTTAACTGTCTACTGGTTGTATTTGTTTAACATATTTTTCGCATTCTTTGTCAGAATAGTAGACGAGGTAAGTTACACCATAGCGCACGACCTGGTGCGGTAGCTGGAAAGTTTTTTAAGCTTGAAGTATGGAGCTGCCTTTGGGCGATAGCAATGCGTCCGCCGTTTGCGTAAGTAAATAGTTTTTTCAAGTGTCTGAGAAAAATTAAAACTGCATTCGCTGTATCGACTCCAGCGTCATGTTTAGGCAATTTCTATTTTGCTTGCCTAAGCCTAACCGCCGTATACTGTTTATTTATTAAACCTTTTAAAGTAATATTCATACATATAATCAATTTAGGAAACTTCCGTGACATTTACACTGTCAATTGCAAAATTTTCAGTGTACTTGATAAGTACTAAGTACCTATCATTTCAGCTGATTGTATTTAACGGTCAATAGGGTCAAACTTGTAAGTAAGGTTATGACAAATTATTTGTCATTTTGCTAAACTTAAATATGGATCGTAGTTTTAGTGAAACAAAGTAAAAACATAATTTATTAATAACTTTAGTAAGTAATCTTGTATTATATATGCAACCAAACTAATCAAAATGTACTTCATTAATATTCAAATGTCAAAGTGCAAGGAAAAACAAAAACTTGCAATTTAAATTGAAAATGGCGCCAACATAAAATGCAAAAATTGCTAACACCCTACTAGCGATTTTCATATTAACCAACTGTGAGTGACTTTTACGTCACGGGAGTTTCCTGAATGGATTATATATTAATAGCAGTTTCCTGGGTTAATTTTGAATTTAAAACTCCCAGTGTTTACACGATTGAAATTTAAATTTTAAGTTGCTTTGAATATAGTGAACCCAGTGGTATTTGCATAATATGAATTTGAATGTAAACTTTTTAGCTGTGGTTGTATTTGATTGCTTTGAATATGTACTTGAGGTTTACCGTAGGTGTTTTAATTTTTAGCGGCATCCACGCGAATTGCCTTATGCGTTTAGGTAGTTATTTTATTAAAACCTTATTATTTTTGAACTCACTTCTGGTTTAGTAGATCCACCGATACTTACTCTTTTCTTAAGATTAGGATTGTGTCAGAGAGAAACCCTAAATAGTAAGCGCAGCTTGTTTAGACTGCCGGTCAGATTGACGCTGGCGTTGTTGTAAGACGGCAAATAGCGCCTAGTCTCTTCCTGCTTTGTAGTTTTGATAGGTAATCATATTTTAAATCCGAATCACGACCAGTCCTGGCTGTGTGTCTTTCTAGAGAGTTGTAAGAGGCAGGACAGTTTTGTAGAACATCTTGCTAATGTTCTTTAACCATTTTCTTCAGAGATATTAAAAGAAGGGAAGACGCAATCATCTCAATATTTCACCAGCCTTTTCAAATAGATACCTGAATAATCCCAATAATTAGATAGTCTGTGTAACTGATTTGTAGAGCGAAATGCAGTTACGCGAATTCTTGATGTGACATAAACATAACCAAGGTAGGTCATACTTTGGAGTTGAGTACACTGCACCTTGACGAAAACACTTTTCTGGTGGTGTCCTCATTCCATCTCCAGCAGATGCATCAGATATATATTTATTCCCGTACAGTACTGTACACTTGTTTTGAGTATTCCTTCAGTTATAACGCCCCTCCTCACTGAGCTACCTCGAGCATCTTTCTGGGCTTGTTGCGAATCGTAAACGGGTTTTCACCCGTAAGATGGTTCTATTAATTGTTATTTAACATTTTAAATAAACAAATTTACAATCTAACACGTTAACAATATTTTTTCTAAAATTAATAAATTAAGAAATTAGTACCTAGTCTTCAATTAGGTAATCTGAAGTAATATGAATCGTGCTTTTAGTATTCAAGAGATTATATTATTAAAATAAAGAAAAACTGTAACGGCTGGAAAACGCTTATAGCAAACTTTAGTTTGTGTTAAAGAAAATATTGTTTGTACATCAGTACGTCCTTACGTGACAAAAGCGTAATAAACTTGAGAATTATTTGATGTAAAATACATAGTCGTGTAAAAGCTCCTTCATTGGAACATGGTCGCTGTGTAAACGCAGCTTTAGTGGTTGGAATGTCATCTGTTTTACCGGCAGTCAGAACAGCTGTTTGATAACAAGGTTTTGTTTTTTCGTTGTTTCGTTGGGAAAAATGTCGTATCCTTTTCTGCACGATTTTGTGAATTGTGTCCAAGTTTAGCGCTTAGCTTCAGATTTTGTGCACTATTATGTGAGGGAGTTTAACTAATGTGCGGGTTCGAGCTCAATGCACTGTTTGGTACTGTTCGTTTGGCACGAGGACGGGTGAACAACACAGAATTTCCTTGTCGTATTGGCTTTTAGCGTGTAATCATACAGGTGTATTTTACTACAAACGTCATCCGTTTGCTAGCGTTGATTGCTTGCAGCCGCAGCTTTAAGCTGTTTGGGGCCCTTCGGTTTAGATCTTGAAACTGCAACTTCGTGCTCGTTTGGAGCCATGGGTCATGACCTCTGGCATAAACGTAAGGCTCTCAGTTAAGTAGTGCAATCTAATAAGTTGTGTTTGATGATATTCGTACCACAAACCCGATAAAATAACTGTAACTATAATTAATATGGAATGGCACATTTTATTGGTTCTATTTTGTGTAGTTGTATCGTACTAATCACTACTATGATAACATTCAATTGGGGTGCCTCTTTCGAGTAGGTAACATATAATAAAAGTTTATAATATTTCCGTACTGGTTATTATATGCAGCTTTCTTTTATAAATCTAATGCACATACTTATATCTTTTAGTGGCTGAGTTCGTTACTGCTAGCTACCTTCTGTATTTCAGATGTTGTGTTATTGATTGCTGAGATTACCCTGAGTTTATAAGTTCTTGACCTATCTGATTATTTTTGCGTAATTGAAAAATTTGTTGGCGCTCATCTCTGCTCGTCAGTTAACGGAGATAAAGTAAAGTAGGTAAATTCTTCGGAGTACACTGGTCAGTTGCTAAATCTGGCATTAAAAGCTGCAATGAATAAATAAGATTTACTCAGGAATCTTGTATATAATCGCAAGACTTACTAGCAAATCTCTCTAATTTAGAGCGGGTTGACAGATGATTGATTATATTTTTTTTTCGGATTTTGTTCACAACGTTGTTTACAGTGAAGGCATTGTACCGCTCTCTAAAGTAAGCTACATTTATCAGTCTCGATATCTCTTAGATCCTTAACATTTCTTAATTATTTGTTAATCAACGTTTGAAGAAAAAATTGTGTTATTCCGAGCAAAAATGTCTTTATGTGGCTTGACCGGACCTTCCAGCGACACCACACAAACTATAACTTTTTCTCTTAATAACATAAGATACTATTATCTTTTTTTGCTGTATTTGATATTTCTACTGATTTTATATTTTATTTACGCTGAGGTAGATACTCTCCTTTATAGCTTCTTCATACATGCAAGTAAATGCATAGGTTGCACAAACCTAAAATACAAAATAAATAAGAAAAGGTAAGTACCTATTGTACGTGAGACAAGAAAACATCTCATTTTTCTTAAAACTTGCACGAGATTTTGCTCCGTAACCCCCAATTTTCTTCTTCATGTAATAGACGTCTTAAATTCATAAGTCTGATTTACATTTACAAACAAAAGTTTCAGCTAGCTTTTGTTTTCTTAAACAGTAATGAAAAAAGTTTGGCGCTCGACCGGGGCTTTATTGGCCACCGATAAAACGAACTTTGATTTATAAGAGGCCCAATTATTCACAATTTCTCGGAATTGGGCCGAGATTGCAAGACCAAGTTCTTGGTGTCAACAGCTGAATCAGAGCTGAGCTTGCAAACTTTATTGGCAATTTGCAAGTCTCTAGTCTGAGATGCGCATATTGCATACGTTAATTACATTTAACTGCTAAGTGATTGTGGAATGCACATATCGTAAGCCTGTGCTCTAAATCTGGAAGTCAGGAACACCAGTAACGAATGCAAATTTATGGAAACTAAAACGAAGCGCAAACTCGCACGAACCTGAAAGTTTTAGTTAATCATGTTACTTGGGACAATGGACTCGAATAATGCAATTCGGGCTCTGGCAACAACCGCAGATGAGTGTAGCGTGCATTAGTTGAACCTACTTAACCATCCATCAAATCTAATGGATCCTGCAATAAATGCAGAGCGATCAGTTGAAGTGGTTCTCATTTCAATCTGACGGCAGTTAAGGGTAACTAAAGAACAGTAGTAATTTCGTGGACGTCGTAGTGGAAATTTTGCGACGAAACTTCTAATTTTATCAGTATACCTTTGACTAACAAATGTTTTAAGTACGTTAACCCCCCCCCCCCAGGATTCCACCTCGTATAAAGTTTTTAATGTGGGGTACATATAATTTACGTGGTTCTGGCGCAATAGATGGCCATGAAATAAGTTTATTATGTTGTTTTCTCAATTTACACGCAAATTGGAGAGCAATATATAGAGTGCTAGGTTATGTTGCTCGGTAGAGAACTAATTAATTCATGCAATGAGCTGATTTATAGTTGTAAAGATTTTAATTCTATTTAAGAGAACTCAATAAAATGATTTACCCATAATAATTTTACCTAGGAGATTCACTAAATGATTTCTGTAGAGTTTTAAAAATTTACGAAATAAATCTATATCACTCTAGTATTTGTATCAAACTCCATGAGACATATAATAAGATACCTCGACAACCTTTTTATCGGCTGATAGTCTCTCGACCTGTTTCTCTGTTGTATGAACGCGTTGGGTTATGTAGGTTCTCATAAAATAAGCTACTATTTTACTCAAATGCTGTTACATACGGGTCCTTACAGTCAAAGAAATCTTAGTGGAGATAATAATTTTTGTTCTTATAATATTAGTTTATTCTCCATTGCTTGTGTTTGGAATTTTGACTGTTAGGCAAAGCTTCGTACATTTAAAGAAGTTGTATTCCTGTTGTTTTATAGTATATAGACACTATCGGGCAAATTTGCATATTATTGTAAAAACTGCTTCCAGCTGCACTGAAATGGTTTGTCGTAGGTTTTCAGCTCGTGATGAGGATGCTTATTTTCGCCACAAAACTGTTTATGTATATTTTATGGCCGTTGTCATCTGCATTCTGTGATTTTAACAACACCCTGTTTCACTACTTCCATTGTAAGTGACGCAAATATGCTTGATTCGCATATTCATCTGTTAACAAAAAAAAACTATTTAATACAGGAGCTGATTAAGAGTGGCAAAACAACTACCTATAACAGAAAATCAGCGCCATCCCCACGACAACAAACAATTGGAAAGCGTTTTAACCAAGGAGGATGTTAGGAAAAATACAACTTTAAATTAACTGTCAAACATGCTTCTTATGCTAATATTATAAGAATCACTAATATTACCTTAATGGTTACTATATTAAAATCAGTATAACCACATGTCACTATAAGCCATATATGACATGTGCCCAAAATATACTAAGGAAGAAACCTTCGCAAGCTACTACAGTTAATCACCAGCTTTGTCCTTATACAACAATTACTTTGTTTTGTAAGAACATATCGTGTGTTCCAAAAAACAAACTCATTTAGGGTATGCCTTGTAAAGAAAGATAGAGCATCTACTTATGTCTTAACTTAAGTCTATAGGTGAATGTCAGATTGCATTTTCGAAAACATCTGTCACTGTGATAGGCAAAAGTTTACACTGCATTAAGCTTACTTGTGTCAAGCAAAGAGGAAAATAGGATGATTTGCACAACGAGTGTATTAATCATAACAGTCAATAAAAATTGTTTTTATTTGGTGTTTTGTATATTTTTAGGAAAATAGTTCAATATCCAGATGTAATTTAGTTATATCTCACTTACCGTGGTTCATTTGCTTCAATGGGTATACCGGGTGACAATGAGACCAGGGCGATGCTTATATCTTCTTTATTTATGAATCAATTTGGACAAAATTTTAAATAAAGGTACTAGACATAGTTTCTGATTGACCGATAGATACAGTCAAAATTCGCGACTTTTGGTTTTATGTTTTTCGGAATCTACGAGTCAAATTACACACAATAGTATTGCGAAATTTTCATTCTTTCAAACAAAAAGATATATTTTAAAATTTAATTTCTTACCATAGAAGTCCGTGACTGTTCTAATTAATTCGAGAAGCTCATAATAATAGCTAGTTTATCAATAAGGTCAATAAAAACCCTTAATAAAAGAATAAAATTAGCTAAACAACTTTTTTAAGATAAAGTCACTTTTTTTAATGGTACCTACTAAAGGCCATCTTGCATTGACGTTAAAAACACTCCGTTAGCGCGTCGTGCTCTTAAACTGGTCACACGTGCTTTAAAGGCGTACTTATCCACTAGTATCATAATATACTGGTATATAACAATTGGGGACACTGCGGTATGTAAATTTGTATATTTAACGTCTTTGCGGTTCACTAATTCGTGCAGCCTCATTTCGGCTTGCGGAGATTCAAGTATTGATTTTCCCGAAGCATTGCAAGAAGGCGAGTAAGGACCGCTCAGCCGGTTTTAATTTGTTGTCCAGTTACTGTAGATTATCGTCGATTATGTAATAGTTAGTAACTGTATTATGTGTTAACTTTGTATTAATGGTTGGCATTCCTAAGTTAGCCCAGTATTGGACTATGCGGCATATAGGAGCGCTCTTGCAATTTAGGAAGTTCACTACGAGTGATTGGGTAATTTTGTACTATTAATTATTTGTTTCACGTTTTATGTCAATTATACTGTGATATTTAATTGTGGCTATTTGTTACTGCTACCGATGATCTTTTAGAGCTTTTTAAGGAGATTTGGACTGCCGGAGTTTACGAATTCTCGTGGTATGCCTGAACACATTCGTCGTTATTGTCAAAATTCATTGGTGGTCTACCAGTTAAATGTAATTAATTTACTTGGAGAACTCAAAGTACCGCACGTGTTCAAGCAGTTTAGGGTTTTTGGTTTCTTGATAAATAAGCCAACGAATCAATTTTGTTTACCTTTTTATGTTAACAGGAATTTATGGCGCCCAATGTGGTGGCCTGTTTTTTTCTAAATGTGCCTCGGCACTTATTCGAAATTTTGATATGCTAAATTGGTGCTGTAACAAGACATGATATTTAAAGGACACCCTGTATAATAAATAACTGATTTAGTTATGAATTACACACTATTAATTTGTTTCATGTTTTTCTGAACCATTGTTTTAATAAGTTGTTACATTTTAAATATTAAGATTAGAAAGTTAATTTATTTTAATATCATGTACTTTATTAGGGTGGTTAGTTGAGCTCTATAGGTTAACTACCTATTTTACCTGCAGCCGAAGGTTGTGGTGGGAAACAGCCGTTCATGCACTGGTCAACCACCTGCCAGCATCCCCTTTATCTTCTCGGAAGCTTTGCGATATGGTTGTAACCGCCTTCTAGAACGGCTACTTTCTGACTGGTGACCAGCTACAGAAAGTCTGTCTTAATTTAACCTATTCCCCTACGTTAAAACATTGAACCTCGACATAACCTGCAAAATAGAAGCCTTTGTAATTTGTTAGTGGTTCGCGTTAATTTTAATATATTCTTGAAAGACCAGATTTGCTAGGTATTTAGAAAAACTTAACTATTTAGAGCGAACATTCCGAATTCTTCAAGTCACTGTTTACTTTCGATAATTTGTCAATGTCAAAGTTATATCTCAATTGGATTTTTGGATTCGTCTCACACACCATAACAGTTAATTCTATTTCATTTAAAATATTTTTTTATACAGCCATCCGTAAGCGTTAGCCCCTAAATGCGAGATATTAAGTAAATAAGTTTTGTGGCCCGACGAAATTAAATTGATTATGGTCTTAATTAATTACGAATCGCTTTTCAAGGCTTGTTAACGGAACTTTGATTATTAATAACATGAGAATGTTGTTGCATTAGTGGGTTTTAGTCAAATACAATCCGAATCCAAAATTTAGCCTTTGGTAAATAACGCTATTGTTGGTATGTGCTTTTAGTGGTCATTGAAGAATATCGCGCAATCATTATAGGGTACCGAGTAATCTTTTGGTAATGCGAATTACTCAATCATACATAAATTTTGGTTACACTTATTTTTCCTAAATTTTCATAGTTTTTAACCATCATATACTTACATTCCTTTTTAAACGACCACCATGAGAATGTTATTTATGTGCCCTGGCCGTCCTGTCTTTTTTTCAGTGACTGGTTTAGTAGCGTCTTCTTAACATATACCTACCTTATTTGTTTAGCAAAGTGCCTGGGTTAGTTGCTACTTGGCGCCCGTATTTTTTACAATTTAAAATTTGAGTCTTTCCTTTAACTCACGACCAGCTCCACCTTAAAAGTGACGCAACATTCTGTTAAGCAATAAATAATTAAACCAGCTCTCAATGATCAATGTCTACCAAATATTATTAAATTTAGTTTCGGAGTTCGCGTTCGGTAATTTTGTCATAAACTATTAGTTTACAATTGAATTTGTCTTTCATTATAGTATATGAAGTATTAATAACGGTAAGACAATTGTTTGGAGGAGGAGCAAAGCGACGACTCCAATTATTGTCTGAGATCGGTAATTCTTTAACGTTCGTGATGCTTATGAGGTTTTTTGCACTGCAGAAATGTAATTTTCTTCAACCGTCAGTAAAATCTAACATTATACCACAGAATAATATGTTGGTGGAACTGTAAGTCTATGTCAAATTCAAGGTTAGCAGGTTAGGTTTTGCGTCAGTCTTGTGTCAGAACTGACGCAAAACCAAAACCTCTTAACCTCGAATTTTTACTTGCCGTTCTAGAACGGTAAACATTCTTTACTGAATTGGCAACAAACGCTGTAACTAAGTAAAATCATTCTATCGTGCAAAAAGTATATTGAAGCTTAAGTTTTTCTCAATTTAAAAAAGTGGATAATCGTAACACCAAGTTTTAGTATTACTGACATAGTAAGGTGCATTAGCATGCTTATTTACAGCAAGGAATTTATTACCATATTTTAAATGTTTATATTCAACTCTCATTATGTATTCAAATATCCAGGGAATATTAATCAAACCGTATTTTCTGGAGCGCAGAAAAGCAGACCAACGAAATCTCGAAACTTCGCAATCTCTGGCACGTAATTTGATTTATGCCGTAAAAATACCTGAGATCGGTAGAATAACAAAAAGCCAGGCGAACCTTCGCACATGGCTTAGTTCCCAATGAAAAACAAATCTGATGATGTACGGTTGCAGGGTCGCATCTCAGAGGAGTATCGACGCCTTGATTTACGATTTGTGAACTTCGACTAAGGTATACTGCATATGCCAGCAATTTACGCCATGATCATAATTTTCCTTCACTTGCTGGAGCCTAGGTACACGCAACAAGGTTAACCACTTAATGTATGTTGATTCCTTATCCGACAGAATTAATTGCGGTTTAGTTGGTGAGGCGTCTCCACGTCGGCAAGAAGTTGGGGAAAACGCTAGCGCAGGTCATGGATTCTGAATGGGTTTTAAACTCACTCAAGTAGTGATAGAATTGACAAGAGGGAGATTTACTAAAGTGTTCAACTTTGGCGGTGTTGTTTTTTGCGAACTCGCGGATTCAATTTTCTACAGTTATAGAAGTAACATGTGCAAACAAGTCGGCCGAAAAGAAAAATATAAAAATCAATGATGTAGACCAGAACTTGTCACAAGTTAGCAGCGAAATGTTCGAACTCGAGCAATTTTGTTCTCTTGAAGTCGTTTATATCGTCTGCAGGGAGAGTAAATTGGAATTTTTGATAAAGTGTTATTGTGGTGCATATTACCATATTTGAGAGAAGACTGTCAGCAGCAACCTTTGTTATTCTTTATACACTTAACACTCTGTAAAAACTGAGTTGTGGCGCTTTAGTTCGCACATATTTTTAGCGCAAAATTCGACGAGAAAATATCTTGCGTTATATGGGAGATAAAAATCAGAAGTTTCACACACCAGTTTCAAAAAACAATTAACCAAAGTCACCTTAGACAAAAATTACCTATGTCCCCGTTTGCATTTGAAGCATTTCAACTAACGGTCGTTAGAAAACTCATCTTATCAGATTTACATGTGCTTATTAAAACGTATGTCCTGCATTGGTAGTTTAGTTAATTTTCAAGCAAGCCCAAAGTCGCATGAGTAGTTCACAGTTACTGTTTATCCGTGTATTTTATGTCGGTGTTTGATACGTTATAGGTAATATGTTATTACTACTTCATTTGTGCAAAGGTTAATTAAAAGCTAGAAAATTATTATTCAAAACAACTCTAATACACAGCAGGTTCAATGCTACGCAAATTAATAAATCAATTGTTATAAAAGGTAAGTAAAATGTTCACCCTCCATTTGTAAGCGCAAGCGAACCCTTTTTTATGTTATTAATAACGTATCTCACAATTTGAGGGTTATTGTTTAATTCCTCGCATTTTGCCGAAATGCGCTGGCGAAGCTCAGCACTATTGGCAAAGGGCGTTTTAAAACTCAATTTTTCAGTTACTACCACACAAAGTATCCAGCGGAGTCAAATCGCACGACCTTGATGGATAATTAATGGCACAATTTCTGCTGATTAATCTATCGTAAAAACATTGCCAAAAAACACGAGTGTTTCAGGTGTAACGTGAGCAGTTAACTGTTGGTAGAAGCCAGTTTGCAGTTCATCATCATGGAGCTGGTCGATGAACGGAGTCAGAATTTCTTCTTTATACCGTTGAGCTGTAAGTGTGCAACCTTGCTGGTTATCATCCATGTTTTGCATGAACCACTGGCAATACTGTCTCCTGCAGACAAAATCTGGTGGGCGCCATTCTTGGACGGCAGCTAATTTATATGGATGGAGTTTCAAGTCCTTTCTCAAGATCGTCCAGCACGTGGGTACGGATAGCTCTATTTGCCGTGAAAGCTCACAAACTGACGTTTTGTGTGCGTTTTCAATAATTTCCGTACATTGCTCAATAACTTTTTGCGATCGTTTTTTAGGGCGACCACCTCCTTTCCGATGAATACTTCCGCTTGCTCTAAAAAGCAGTACTAAATGTGTCGCCACAGAATGAAAATTGTTGTGCAGAGTCTCGTATAAGCAAGCACGGCGCCGCTCCCAGTTAATTGTACCTGGTGCGACTGCAACGAGGACTAAAATGTATAAAAGCAAATTCCGCATCCACTTCACGTCACTTGAGAACTGAGATCCTGATCCTGACCTCCAGCTCCAGGTCCCCCTCCGGAGGTCTGACCCATTTTTCCAATACTTTCCTGACCTAGTTCTACCTTGTGACGTAAACCTGTCTCGTAGGGTAACCCTCCTATCCTGAACCCGACGCAGTTCTGCCTTGTAACGGAAACCCGTTTCTTAGAAATACCCCCCTAACAGGGAACTGACAGAGTTCTGCCTTGTGACGAAAACCCGTCTCGTAAAATATTCTGTTAACCTAAATTTCGCATCCGGCACCACTAGGTCAATTTGACCATAATCTACCTGCTTCGCCAAGGTTATTATAACACAAAACATAAAACATAAAAAACTGGCATACCTGTAGTAAGAACGTGGTTGATTTGACGATACCTTCTTGACAATTCTTCGAAAATGGATAGTACTTTGCCGGTCGAGGCACGAGAGCTCGAACGATCTTCCAGCGCTTTCCGGGTACCATAGCAGTGCAAAGGCGGACTTAGATCCAGATGAACAGATCCTATTTAAGTTATTCTATGAAACCCAAACTTATACACCAAGGAGGCACCGCGACCTGCCGAGCTTAACACCCTAATTACACACGTCATCAGTACAGTAAAACTCGTAAAACAGTAAAACAAGATTCATAAACAGTCGTCATCATCGGCGACATTAATAGCTCTTGCTTCAGACCGATCATTTCTAGTTCAAGTACACCGGAGCTCTACTTCATCCAAAATTTCCTGAAAAGGATGCTTGGGAGCAGCCGGGCATAATCGACGTGTATAGTGAGTTGCCGACGGCCAAGTAGCATCGATCCAGCCCGTTTACCAGAGGAAATTATATGTTATAATTCTATGTACATGTCAATACTAAGATTTATTTTGTACTTAGTTAAAAACATTATACGGTTTATTTATAAACTGTTTATTCCGGTACTTATACGTCTGAGTGCTAACGAACCCATGGAAATCTGAGCATACCCGAGGCAAAATAATGTAAATTAATTAATAAAAGTTCCCGCAACAATTCATGCAGTCATTACAAAGTTACAAAATACTACACATAATTTCCATGCGTGTCTTTATAGGCCTTCTTTGATAAATCATTTTTTGAATTACATGTTACAATCAATGCCATTAATACGAATAAAAGCATTTACATTATATATTATTTCCTTCGGAAGGATGATGCGTTTGAAGATTGTTTGCAATAATAATAAATTTTCCTGTACGCTTGCGTCGCAAACTCTTGCACTCACTGTTATAAATTTAACGTTTCTATTCATTATTGCAACATAATATTAGAACAGAACGACACAACAGAATAACTTTTGTTGTGATAAATTTGTGAAACCTTTTTGTGGCGTGATATAATTCATGCTGTTTATTGGGTATTTCGCCACCCGGCAAAATTAAAGTAACTAAGTATCGAACGTTTCGGGGAACAACCTGTCCTCGCGATCAACGAATTGATAAGTATGGCTAAAAATTAACAAACAAAACTAGAACTGACAGCGGCCAACCTTCAGTAAAGTGCTGCGACTCAACAGTTGTTTTATTTGACTCACCGATACTTGCTTGGAGTATAGGGTAGTGTAAGATAGAGACCGTATATGGTAAGTGAGTTTTATTTAGACTGTTATACTGGTTTTGTTGTTGTGATTGACAACTGCGCCCTTATTAAAACCTGTTTATCTTTAATTTATGTTTTAACCATAAGAACCATCACCTAATCCTTAGTTATGACAACGAATCGAGAGTTTTGAGCTAGTCCGGGTTACAACCGCCTATTGTTGAAGGGCGGTACATTTCCACAGAATACATATAACAGGATATTTTCCTAATGACTAGCCGTGGTCGCCTTTTGCACGCACACTGAAAAGAACAACGCTACAAAAATTAGGACCACAGAACGATTAGCCTCATAGGCCATACACTGAAGATATTTACACGATCTATGAATGAACGTATACGAATCACAAATTGGAGGAAAAATTTTGCGACACTCGATTTGGATTCAAGAGTGGCTCGGTACCAGAGAAACCGTTTTCACGAGTCAGGTGCTGATACAAAAATCCCGTGACGTTATTTATGGTGAATGCCTGGATCACCAACTTCGAAAAGTCTTTCATTATAGCCAATCTCTATTAGCAACAGAGAACATCAAAAAGGGAGTTGGATAAGAATTGTATTACCCCTGATGATCTATTGAAAATATTTCGAATAGCTTCCTAATGAAGCATTGGATAGCTCACAGAACAGAGTAATCATATATGAAGAAACACATCGACAACTTGAAAAATACGCAAATAATACGGTACGTTATTAGTAGACATACAACCGTTCCACTGTGATCTATCATCAGCGATAAGCGGCAGTTCTTCCTTTTACTATAGGCCAGTGGTCTGCTTTTAACTAAAAGGTGGTCTTATAAGTCTTCATTATACCTAATCGGGGTAGGTAGGTAGGTGGCTAGCCTTACCCGTCGAAGGTGAGGAAAGGTTTTCTTATTACGGTTTAATGAGTACCACAGGTGTTAGCGCGGTAGTCGAAGAGTCGTTGGGGATCGAACCCGGTCCGGCTTCCTGAGATTCAATCATGTTGCTTGCGCGGCCATCTGCTTTCTCAACGGCGGTTGTTATCCATAAATTAAAAGAACTGTGATATTTGCACCTGAAGAGCCCGAATTTGAACATAATTAATGTAGAAGAATTCGAATGCTGGTATATTAAATCATAATCGACGCTTGATCTTCAGTGCACGAAAACCTATTAATAAGCGCAACGGCCCATCGATGCACGGGTCCACGTATAGCAAACCACGGCGCAACCTCACCTGAATTACGTCAAGAAATTGCGCAGATAGTGAAGCTCAGAAAAGTACAAGAACACGATGGTCGGTCAGATCGAGAAACTGGTGAGTTCCGCTCCACTAGGAGGAGTCAGTAGTCCCCAGGGGATAGCACCAGCAAACTGCAGCCAAAGCAAACTTTCCAGTTGAATTCGTTTAGTACAAAGCCGCCCACAAGGTTGCTTTACCTAACAAAGCATGGCGTTACCAAAGCCGACACCTCAAGTCCGGTTTCCTCCAACAGAACCGTCCATCCGAATCAACCCTGACCTTGCCTTACCTTGCAAAGCAAGTCAAATTTAAGTCCAGAGACCAGCCACACGTATTCTGCTAGAGCTCTAAATATCCTCCTAAACTTATATGCTTGAATGTACCCTCCAGGCCCCCATTTTCGGTACCTGAGTATGCCGTTAAAATCATCCCCTAACCTACCTTCTAAGCCGCCGTTTTTTGGTACCGGAATATACTTTTTAAACCTACTAACTTGGGGCTTTATAATTACGTCATTAAAATGGATTTCTGGCCTTAGTGAGGCCTTCCACAATTAACTAGCTTTCAGTGTAATCAACACGTATCCAGCACAACCGCCACCACACTTAAGCAGATGCATACCGTACGTGGCGCCGATGCTTCCTCCTGGCTATCAGTATTATTCCACGACGTTGCCTGATAAAATTAGAGCTCATTGAACAAGCTCGAGAAACGGCACAGAATCATACTGCCCGCCAGACAATTCGATCTTTTTCATAGGTACAGTTTGCTTATCACGTACCTCTCTCCGGCTGTACGAAATTGAAGTTGGATGTGTTGTCGCCCCTGAACTACACTTCCACACCCGGAAATTCGTTCCAGGGGGCAATATACCCTTAATTGGCTACACGAAAAACCGATTCCCTGAACCACAACAAACGACGCCATTAATATTGTTAGTAATAGTGTTGGTCGCCACGCAGGGCCGCCACGGGTATTATCAAAAAGAAGACAGTCGACCGCCGTAATCCGCTTCGCTTGCGTACCAGAAATTTTCCGAAAGTACTTAGGCATTTACCTGTTTTATTTCCATGTTAGTGTAGATAAATTTCGTTACATTAAGTTTAGCTTTAAAAATGATAGTTAATCAAAGGTATTCTTAGGCTAATCAAAGCAAAATAGCGAAACCTTGGGTCACTGAGCACATGCACATAAAAAATGCACGTCCTAGGACTAACAAAAATATGCAGGAATAAGTCGATAAATAGTAAACTTATAAGAGGACTTGGTTACATCATGGTTTTCTCCATGTCTATATGTTGTTGGAAGTTAGACTCTTCGATTAACTCACAGGGAAAAAGTAGGCTCCTTCAAAATGTCGTTTTAGAAAGGGGTTTGCTCAAAATATCATGGACGGCTCACCACACCAACGCTTCGATAATAAATTCGGCAGTTTTCGGCCATATTATTCACAGAGATGGAGGTTAGCTAGAAAGATTATTAACAATAGGAGATGTCCAAGGGTGAAGAAGCCGAAGGCAATCCACCACAAGATGGGGGGATCTTAATCAGAAAAGCAGACTCTCCACTTTGTAGTGAACATAAAACAAGAATTATAGAAATGGAATGTGGATCACAGTAACACTCAATAGTAAATGTTTTGTTTAATTTAGCCGAAGCCCTATCTTTTAGTTTTTATGAGACCTTTATGTCGAACGCGACGTTATGGTATAATGTAGGTCAGCTTGCATTAAAGAAGTGCTATCTTTTACTATCCTATAAAGTAGACGTTGATCAATATCATGCAAAATAATTATAAAGCAACAAATTACAATGGGAATAACAACGTAGTCCCAAGTTACCCAGCTTTAAAAAGTATACAAATTGGGTGGTTGGTTCGGGACCAGCATGTTATAACTCAAACTATGAAAGATATTTAGCACCCTTGGGATACTAAGCCATGCACAGTCAAATTTTGTTTTGATCATGTCTTTCGCGTAGTTAAAATTTTAAAATTTACTGCCTTACTCGAAAATTAAATACCTTAGATACGGGAATAATTTCGTAACAAACGCGAGTTTAAGCTCACTGTCGGGAAACTTCCCCGGAACACCAACCCCGGAGTCTGCCAGCGTACTAAGAATTTACGACATCCAACGCTGCAAGCCGTGCAAAGTGTAAAGGGTAATTTCATTATAAATAAAGTAAATACGGAATTTGCCAATTTAAATGCTAAACTTCCCCAGGGCGTCGGCGTCGCATCAAGAAACGCGCTTTCCTTAAGTTCGCGAGGGACAGGCGGCAATTTGTCAATGAAATTCGGGGGAGAGATAAGCCAGTTAGCGAATTTTCAATACTGGTCGGATGGTTCCCGTTAATTTGGCAGGGATTGGGCCGGTATTTCGCAGATTTCTGGCACCTTCGCGCATTGAACTCGCCGTAGTGCGAGCTGTCAAAACGAATAACTAATTGCGCCGTGACGCTAAAAGGGCGCGTAAAAAATTAATATCGCGTTAGAGCCAGCCAGCTGCAAGTTTTCAGGAGTTAATCTTCCATAATTAATTATCCGGCGGAAGAAGCGCATGAAAGTAAGTTTCGGGATTCAGATTTAAAATGCCGACAAAGGATTACAGGATTAGCGGTGCCCGGATCCATCATGTAATGAATCTCGTTTTTGAGTTATTTATACCCCCAGGGCCCTGAAGTGTAAAAATTTCGGCGAATGTAATTACATCGCTATTAAAACAAATGCTGTGTTTGCGCATCTCGACGGGTTTGAGATTGCGGTTGCGGCTTCTTGTTTAATGCAGACCAGATTAGCTCTCCATACCATCCTACATAATCTGTGATCCGTAATAATAGCAAACAAACAACAGAGAAGCCGGATTAAAATTTCTACCTTTCTAAAGCTCAGGAGAGCTGTCGGCGTAGACTACGTGTTCTGCTGAATGCCATAAATTTGGTCGTAATTCCTGTCGAGCTAGGCCTGTTTAAACTCTATTTATCATTCTCAGTTGTGTCTATATCCTCATATTGTTTGAATATAACCGAGGATAGCAGACGACGTATAGGATGTCCCATTTTTGTTAGAAGTGGAAATTTTTGCTATTGGTATAACATGTATCAAACGTACTATGCTCTTCAGTTTTTTACTGCAAACTGATTACAATCCATCAAATGCTGAGCTCTATGAGGTATATTATATTTTACTGGTAATACAATTCGGTTTACTTTATAAGTACGGCTGTATTCAGCTGTTGTCACATTACTTTAAAAGCCGCAAATTTTGAAAAAATCTGTAAAGGACTTTACTCAGAACTTCCCTCGCAAGTGGCGTTGTGACATTAAACAATTTTAAAGAAAGTAGGAGTAAAAATTTCTTAACGTTCCTCATAATACTGAAACAACAAAAAACACTTTGCAGTGTGAATTACATCAATTTTAAAATAAAAAACCATACGGAACCGTCCGAATCTTTGCGATGCAGCGCTGTTAAACATGCCGCTCATATTTGTTCCACTTTTTGTTTCTTTTAACATTTATCCTGTATGTGTTGGGTAAAGCCTGAGCTATGTGCAAATTATTACTTATTAAACTAAAAATATTTTTAAACATTTTTTAAGCTGCTCACTTTGTATATGTTAGGTTCAAACCATGCCTTTTTTGGGAACGGGGAAAAACCTAAGCTATGGGTAAAATATTACTTTCATTTAAGCAATATATCTTGCGTTGAAGCAAAAATTGACAAAACCGTAATTTTTTAACGTGCCTCCCTTGTTTATATTTTACCGAAAGTTTCTCGGTTTCATGTCAGGAACGCATATAATCCGCCTGCAAAATATCATCTTCCTCTAACAAATGCATAGTTTTTTAGTTATACCGGCAACAGGGAAATAGATAGACAGACATATAGAAAGGCGGAATTAAGAAAACCCATCTAGGGACCCTGAAACATAAACATCTGAAAAAATCTCGAAAGGTGATGTTTTCGCGATTACAATAGGTAGTTCCTTCGTCTTTTAGACGAGAAAAGTAATTATAGTTTCATAGCGTTTTATCCCATTTATACTTTTATCGAAGTATTATTGGTTACTGATGGCCCTAAGACTCCTAATGAAACACATTTTAAGTAGAGCGATAAACCAATTCTAATTAATTTTTAACCATGACTACAGCTTAGTTTAGGTTAACTTACTTGAAACGGGTCAATTCGTGGCACCTGTATTTATTCAAACTATATCTCTTCATTATATGATAATCAGCAATGAAGCCTGACTGTAAGTGCTCTTGTATTTATGCACGTAGTTTAGTACTATAGAGTGATATTTAATGTATGCCCAGTCAATGACTATAAGTGCGGTGTGCCACGAGTGCGTGAAACAATGCGCCAACAATGCAGTTTTAGCGCGGGAATAACCGGTCAGTATTGGAATCAACGCCGGAGGCCTGCAAGAAGTCCATTCGCGCCCAAGTGGTTGAAGAGAGATTCGTACCCAGATTGTTAACAAGTGCGGGTCGTCGCGAGTTCGCTGATCGAACTCGCGACTTGTCAGCAACACGAAGCGGGCTAATAACAGCCCTAAACAGCGCAGCATATATTGTGTGGTAGCCGGCATTATTCGCCGTCGGCTCATCGTGCCTCTGAAAGAGACGCCAGCACCCAAAAGCAGTCAAATTCTGCCGCAGTTGCAGCCTTGTCAGAAGACAGCTATCGTTGCGACATCATAGCAAAAGCACCTGCCATAGTATACAGCTTATAACACCTGGAAACCCTCAAAAGCCAGGTTAGTTAATAGGCATAATCACCGTGCAAGCGAAATATTATTGCACCAGCTGGAGCCATTACCCTTGTGATTGTTAGCACGGAGAATTACCTGCTGATCGAGCGTCGCAGTTACGTCATCCCAACGTGCACGCACTATCTTCGAAAACCGATATCCGGTCACGAGCCTGTTCAGGAAGGGACAGCGTCTTGTTGAGTTTACTAGTGCACGTTATTTAACTTTGCGCCGATTAATGAACTTCTACGTATCTGTTTGAACCATTTTGATATATGTACCTTGTTAGCGCTGTATTTTTCATGTACTTATATGTATTTTCTTGTGTTTGTATTGGTTTTGCAGATTATATGTCTTCATTGTAAACTGTTTAGCTTCTTATGGTCATTCATATTTGCATTGGTGAGTAACAGGTGTCCACGAGCTGGCCTTAAACAATATTTGTTGGCCTCAAATAACATTAGCTTTCCCTTAGCTGCACTGCGAATATAAAAAAGAGTCCCATAAGCATACCGACTGAATCAGTTAGCGAACCCAGGGCAAAGTAAAGTAATAATTCAGTGTTGGTAGGTAAAAGACGCCGTGTTACATACTGTAGCGGTTATGCCACGTTTCCATCGTAATTTATTGATCGACAGATTGCGATGGATTAGATTAGCATATGGTAATAGGAAAATGTGGTGCCAGTTGTCTCATAGGGAAAACACAATAAAACCAAGTAATTAAGACTGATCCAACTGGACCAAATTTATCAAACTAACTCAATTATTAAACTCCGCATGCTACAGGAACAAAGTAAACGGAGTAGCTTGGTCGCTGTCATTGCCGGTCCCAAGTCCGACTTAAGGAAGAACCTAGCCCACGTAGCACAACAAAGCAGAAAAGATTTTGTTTGGCCAAAGAAAGATCCCTATATGATACGCAGGGGGACAATTCTGCGTTTGCTAAATGAATTGCCAAATACATTAGCAACGAAGACAATTTACATAAAACTAAACTAAAACCTAGATAGAAGGATCTACACAGCGCCACATAAAAAATGGAGGAATTGTCCATGAGGAAGAAAGACATAATACATGAAATGAGGTAAAAGAACATTGATATAGCAATATTTACAGAAACAAAGAAGAAAAAGATAAGGAAACAAACATTTGAAAAATTAACACATTTAGAGAGGAGTTGCAACACACGAGAGAGTAAAAGTTGGGGCATCAATCCTCATAAAAAAAATGGATCAAAAGAACTCAAAGTGTAGAAGAAATCAACGAACAATTAATAAAAATAAGTGTAAGTGTATTTTGAAAGTAATTACTATTATTGAGATATCGGGTTTATCAGAGGGCCAACAACGAAAACCGAATACACTGTTTTGACGACCTGAATAGCGACACAGAAAAGACACAGAAACGAATGAAATGCTGATAACTGAAGACTTGAATTGTATAATAGGCAAAGAAAAAAATTACAAAGTAATTAAACAGTTCTAAGAGAAGAATAAAATGACAACGGAGATAAACTAATTGAAATATGTAGAGAATATAAACTAATAGCAGCAACATAAAAACATACACAAACACACTTTAAAATAGTTTAATAATAATAACTAACAATAATAATGACTCTATTTTCTTTTTTTTTCAACCGACACAGGTTATAGAATAAAATAATAAATAATGGTGGCATAAGGAAAGAAAAAAAGAAAGAAAAAACGATAATATTCAAAATATTTCCAGAGGCAACTTTTGCGCATCCACGCTCTTCCATCACATACTTGATTGCAGAATTCATTGAATCAACTGGACTCACATAAAAGCTATACATCCAGGCAAGAAGATGTTAAATAGAACTTAGATATGATTGCTGTTATACAACCACGACGCAACTTTATATTTGAAAGTTATCGCAGAATTGTCTTGAAAGCGTTGAGGAATTAAATTACATCGTTTAGCAATGTTGTATGAAAACGAGCGTTTAAAATGTTTAGTGAAATGCAACGAAGTAGTTAGTAATCCTCGATGTCTATGGTCAAGGTTATTTACATATGTACAGTATTTATCTTGTTATGGAGATAAGAAGGAGTCTTTGATATAACAATTTTGTAATCAAGTAAAGTGGCATGCAAACAGCGGTGTTGTTCCATATTGAACCACTTGTCACCTATGATTTTGTCCACATCTTCCCACCCCGTAAATAAATCTCAAACTAGAATTTTGGACCAATTGAATTTTTCTAATAGTAGTTTTATCAAGGCACCGACCAAAAGAGTAGCAACATAATTAAATGCAGATATAATAAAGGAATCGCATAAGATTCGTTTGCCATTACTATTTAGGATTTGCCCATTGATATATCTATTTTTAAATTGCAGTACGCGCTATGAACACAATAGCTAAGATTACCACGATAGTCATTGTCTACTCCTAAATTGCAAACTGAATTAGAAACCGTAATTATTGAAATTTGAATTTCAGGCGCATATGTGGTTCTACTCTTTTTGGAATCTAAAACAATAACTATGGATTTACTAAGATAGTTTATTTATTAATTAATTGTTCAAACTTTCATTGATTAAACTACAAGCCTGTAAAGTCTCATCAGGTTTAAAATACTGATAAATCTGGGCCCCATCGGCATACTGATGATAGGGACTATGGAAACGCATAAGTTAGAGGAGTAGATCGAGTACAACAGTAGGGTCCCAAAATAGAGCCCTGGGGGACACCAGTGAGAATAGGTTGAAGGGACGACTTTTCATTTCGTATAATAACATTTTGCTTTCGGTAAGTTAAATAATTCTGCATTAATTAAAGCTGACTGCTGAAACCCAAAGATGGAAAAATCAATTATCCATTGCGTATTAGTTAAACAACAACGAAAACTGTTTGTAAGATATGTGAGAGTGTATACTACAATGTTCTATTATAACTTGATGTGGTTATCTAAAATAAATGTGTAAAATAAATGACTTTAATCTCAAAGGGGCTCTTATCTCATATGGGTCGGGTCTCTCCATCCTAGCAAGTTAATGTTTTGATTTGTATGAATTACAAGGAATGCTCGTACGTTTGCCAATCAATTATCGTGGTATTATTTTTTATAATTTAAAAGTAAAAGCTTTGTGTAATCGTAATTTAATTAACCGGATAGCTACCATACAGGATATTATTTAACTAAATGTACAGCGACGCTTATAATTGGCCTAACGGCTGTTGGCTGAGTACCAAAGTAAAAACAAAAAAAAAGTTAAAAAAATAAAGGGAACATTGAGATAAATATAGCGTTCCAACTTCACAAACTGCAAACCTAGTGCGTT
This sequence comes from Agriotes lineatus, assembly GCA_940337035.1. NCBI lineage: Eukaryota > Metazoa > Arthropoda > Insecta > Coleoptera > Elateridae > Agriotes > Agriotes lineatus. The sequence goes on along the minus strand of OW679200.1, from coordinate 97,129,987 downwards.
ATACTCGGAAATTATCTTTGATTACGTAATTAAAGCGTTGCCTAGCCGATAACAATAGCCGTAAGTAAATACACGTCACAAACTTAACACACTCAAAGGACGCTTGTGCCCGAAGTGCTTTTAGAACTTCTGACCTTTCTGTTGCTCTTTTAAACTAAATTAGGGCTGAACGCGAGTTATTAGCATGTCCTACGATGGTTGGCCTCCTCTTTGTCCGTTGGCCAGCCTATCCTAGTCGCTGAACGCCGCCGCAAAACGATTGCAGCTCCACGACCGCTGTGACACCAAAAACTGCTCACAGCTCTCCACGAAGGTCACTGCCTACCTCCAGCTTCCAGGGCTCCAATTGCTCTGCTCGGATGTCCTAAAACAGCCACCAGAGTACACGCTCACACCCGATGCACCGATAAGACACTTTTTCAAACTTCTGCAGAGATGCTATCAATCAATGAATTCCACTACAGCATATCCACTTCATTGGGAAAAGGCGATTTATTCACAATTTTACAATTATTTATTGGGGAAGCCAAAATAGTACCACACTCAGCTTGACTTCCTTTCCCTAAACTGTTTGTGTTCGATACTACATTGTTTTACACTGTTTTCAAGTCTACTCTGATTACATTTTGTTTAAATCAAGGCTAATAATATTTTGATTACAGTTTTATAGATTATTATGAAAACCAATGCTATTTTATTATATTTACAAGGATTAAACTAGCACATTTCTGAAATATTTTATAAATTGTTGTTTGATATGCATGAAATATTATTAATTGCTATAATAATCACAGACGCTTAAAATGTGTTCATAGCAATACACAATCGGAATGCGGCTCTGGCCACCATATGGCGATAGAAAAATATATACCTTATGAAAGACAAAACCTTGAAACAGTTCAAGACACAAAACCTTCAAGAAACCAAAGTATACTTTTCTAACTTAAAGCTACTATATCAGTATGTTATCAAGTAAATATACCAATCAGGCATTAGGGTTAGAAGAGTAACAAGGAGAACCATATAATTACATAAGTGAAGAACTACTAACAACAATAAAAAAACTAAAGTATAAAAGATGCATAACAAATAAAACACCTGAAGGAAGAAAAGTATATGTAAAATGGAAAAAAGTGTGAAACAAAAAGTCAAGGAACAGAAAAATGAACAATAGAATAACATCTGCTAACACATGCAGTGTGTTCCACTTACGAGTGTAGCACCCTTATATCTTTATAGATTTTATTCCATATCCATATTTTGTTAGAACACGTTATGGTCTACTTTCGTCCAAAAAGGGCGCCGAAAGGTGTTTAATACAACTAATATACCCAGAGAGCAAAAAAAAAAGTCTTAAACTTGAAAGCATATTCAAAATCAAAATAATGTGAAATGAATTCTATGAATGAGTAACTAAAGTACACATATCAATAATAAAACCTATGCTAGTCAACAGTGTATAATAATACCCAAATATACAATATTAAGTGCCGACTATTTTAACCGATTCAAATATTAATAGCATAAAGTGCACTCGACGTAAAGGTATTATTTCTAAGTTAATGTTACTGTTCACCACTAGAACAGAAAGCGCAAGTAACGCATAAATAATGAAAATTGCAAACGCAAGAAGCAAAATGGACCAACTAAGAAGTTAATGTGCAACGGTAAATATCCTGACACAAGCTGACGGAACTCAAAGGGATTTGAAGAATACTCATCGAACACGCTGGCACGTGGCACAATAATTATATTAAGTGTAACATGTGACGTGACACCCAATTTCAAGTTTACC
>OW679200.1:96948543-97128092 GCA_940337035.1 Agriotes lineatus | reverse complement strand
ATGAAGCATTGGATAGCTCACAGAACAGAGTAATCATATATGAAGAAACACATCGACAACTTGAAAAATACGCAAATAATACGGTACGTTATTAGTAGACATACAACCGTTCCACTGTGATCTATCATCAGCGATAAGCGGCAGTTCTTCCTTTTACTATAGGCCAGTGGTCTGCTTTTAACTAAAAGGTGGTCTTATAAGTCTTCATTATACCTAATCGGGGTAGGTAGGTAGGTGGCTAGCCTTACCCGTCGAAGGTGAGGAAAGGTTTTCTTATTACGGTTTAATGAGTACCACAGGTGTTAGCGCGGTAGTCGAAGAGTCGTTGGGGATCGAACCCGGTCCGGCTTCCTGAGATTCAATCATGTTGCTTGCGCGGCCATCTGCTTTCTCAACGGCGGTTGTTATCCATAAATTAAAAGAACTGTGATATTTGCACCTGAAGAGCCCGAATTTGAACATAATTAATGTAGAAGAATTCGAATGCTGGTATATTAAATCATAATCGACGCTTGATCTTCAGTGCACGAAAACCTATTAATAAGCGCAACGGCCCATCGATGCACGGGTCCACGTATAGCAAACCACGGCGCAACCTCACCTGAATTACGTCAAGAAATTGCGCAGATAGTGAAGCTCAGAAAAGTACAAGAACACGATGGTCGGTCAGATCGAGAAACTGGTGAGTTCCGCTCCACTAGGAGGAGTCAGTAGTCCCCAGGGGATAGCACCAGCAAACTGCAGCCAAAGCAAACTTTCCAGTTGAATTCGTTTAGTACAAAGCCGCCCACAAGGTTGCTTTACCTAACAAAGCATGGCGTTACCAAAGCCGACACCTCAAGTCCGGTTTCCTCCAACAGAACCGTCCATCCGAATCAACCCTGACCTTGCCTTACCTTGCAAAGCAAGTCAAATTTAAGTCCAGAGACCAGCCACACGTATTCTGCTAGAGCTCTAAATATCCTCCTAAACTTATATGCTTGAATGTACCCTCCAGGCCCCCATTTTCGGTACCTGAGTATGCCGTTAAAATCATCCCCTAACCTACCTTCTAAGCCGCCGTTTTTTGGTACCGGAATATACTTTTTAAACCTACTAACTTGGGGCTTTATAATTACGTCATTAAAATGGATTTCTGGCCTTAGTGAGGCCTTCCACAATTAACTAGCTTTCAGTGTAATCAACACGTATCCAGCACAACCGCCACCACACTTAAGCAGATGCATACCGTACGTGGCGCCGATGCTTCCTCCTGGCTATCAGTATTATTCCACGACGTTGCCTGATAAAATTAGAGCTCATTGAACAAGCTCGAGAAACGGCACAGAATCATACTGCCCGCCAGACAATTCGATCTTTTTCATAGGTACAGTTTGCTTATCACGTACCTCTCTCCGGCTGTACGAAATTGAAGTTGGATGTGTTGTCGCCCCTGAACTACACTTCCACACCCGGAAATTCGTTCCAGGGGGCAATATACCCTTAATTGGCTACACGAAAAACCGATTCCCTGAACCACAACAAACGACGCCATTAATATTGTTAGTAATAGTGTTGGTCGCCACGCAGGGCCGCCACGGGTATTATCAAAAAGAAGACAGTCGACCGCCGTAATCCGCTTCGCTTGCGTACCAGAAATTTTCCGAAAGTACTTAGGCATTTACCTGTTTTATTTCCATGTTAGTGTAGATAAATTTCGTTACATTAAGTTTAGCTTTAAAAATGATAGTTAATCAAAGGTATTCTTAGGCTAATCAAAGCAAAATAGCGAAACCTTGGGTCACTGAGCACATGCACATAAAAAATGCACGTCCTAGGACTAACAAAAATATGCAGGAATAAGTCGATAAATAGTAAACTTATAAGAGGACTTGGTTACATCATGGTTTTCTCCATGTCTATATGTTGTTGGAAGTTAGACTCTTCGATTAACTCACAGGGAAAAAGTAGGCTCCTTCAAAATGTCGTTTTAGAAAGGGGTTTGCTCAAAATATCATGGACGGCTCACCACACCAACGCTTCGATAATAAATTCGGCAGTTTTCGGCCATATTATTCACAGAGATGGAGGTTAGCTAGAAAGATTATTAACAATAGGAGATGTCCAAGGGTGAAGAAGCCGAAGGCAATCCACCACAAGATGGGGGGATCTTAATCAGAAAAGCAGACTCTCCACTTTGTAGTGAACATAAAACAAGAATTATAGAAATGGAATGTGGATCACAGTAACACTCAATAGTAAATGTTTTGTTTAATTTAGCCGAAGCCCTATCTTTTAGTTTTTATGAGACCTTTATGTCGAACGCGACGTTATGGTATAATGTAGGTCAGCTTGCATTAAAGAAGTGCTATCTTTTACTATCCTATAAAGTAGACGTTGATCAATATCATGCAAAATAATTATAAAGCAACAAATTACAATGGGAATAACAACGTAGTCCCAAGTTACCCAGCTTTAAAAAGTATACAAATTGGGTGGTTGGTTCGGGACCAGCATGTTATAACTCAAACTATGAAAGATATTTAGCACCCTTGGGATACTAAGCCATGCACAGTCAAATTTTGTTTTGATCATGTCTTTCGCGTAGTTAAAATTTTAAAATTTACTGCCTTACTCGAAAATTAAATACCTTAGATACGGGAATAATTTCGTAACAAACGCGAGTTTAAGCTCACTGTCGGGAAACTTCCCCGGAACACCAACCCCGGAGTCTGCCAGCGTACTAAGAATTTACGACATCCAACGCTGCAAGCCGTGCAAAGTGTAAAGGGTAATTTCATTATAAATAAAGTAAATACGGAATTTGCCAATTTAAATGCTAAACTTCCCCAGGGCGTCGGCGTCGCATCAAGAAACGCGCTTTCCTTAAGTTCGCGAGGGACAGGCGGCAATTTGTCAATGAAATTCGGGGGAGAGATAAGCCAGTTAGCGAATTTTCAATACTGGTCGGATGGTTCCCGTTAATTTGGCAGGGATTGGGCCGGTATTTCGCAGATTTCTGGCACCTTCGCGCATTGAACTCGCCGTAGTGCGAGCTGTCAAAACGAATAACTAATTGCGCCGTGACGCTAAAAGGGCGCGTAAAAAATTAATATCGCGTTAGAGCCAGCCAGCTGCAAGTTTTCAGGAGTTAATCTTCCATAATTAATTATCCGGCGGAAGAAGCGCATGAAAGTAAGTTTCGGGATTCAGATTTAAAATGCCGACAAAGGATTACAGGATTAGCGGTGCCCGGATCCATCATGTAATGAATCTCGTTTTTGAGTTATTTATACCCCCAGGGCCCTGAAGTGTAAAAATTTCGGCGAATGTAATTACATCGCTATTAAAACAAATGCTGTGTTTGCGCATCTCGACGGGTTTGAGATTGCGGTTGCGGCTTCTTGTTTAATGCAGACCAGATTAGCTCTCCATACCATCCTACATAATCTGTGATCCGTAATAATAGCAAACAAACAACAGAGAAGCCGGATTAAAATTTCTACCTTTCTAAAGCTCAGGAGAGCTGTCGGCGTAGACTACGTGTTCTGCTGAATGCCATAAATTTGGTCGTAATTCCTGTCGAGCTAGGCCTGTTTAAACTCTATTTATCATTCTCAGTTGTGTCTATATCCTCATATTGTTTGAATATAACCGAGGATAGCAGACGACGTATAGGATGTCCCATTTTTGTTAGAAGTGGAAATTTTTGCTATTGGTATAACATGTATCAAACGTACTATGCTCTTCAGTTTTTTACTGCAAACTGATTACAATCCATCAAATGCTGAGCTCTATGAGGTATATTATATTTTACTGGTAATACAATTCGGTTTACTTTATAAGTACGGCTGTATTCAGCTGTTGTCACATTACTTTAAAAGCCGCAAATTTTGAAAAAATCTGTAAAGGACTTTACTCAGAACTTCCCTCGCAAGTGGCGTTGTGACATTAAACAATTTTAAAGAAAGTAGGAGTAAAAATTTCTTAACGTTCCTCATAATACTGAAACAACAAAAAACACTTTGCAGTGTGAATTACATCAATTTTAAAATAAAAAACCATACGGAACCGTCCGAATCTTTGCGATGCAGCGCTGTTAAACATGCCGCTCATATTTGTTCCACTTTTTGTTTCTTTTAACATTTATCCTGTATGTGTTGGGTAAAGCCTGAGCTATGTGCAAATTATTACTTATTAAACTAAAAATATTTTTAAACATTTTTTAAGCTGCTCACTTTGTATATGTTAGGTTCAAACCATGCCTTTTTTGGGAACGGGGAAAAACCTAAGCTATGGGTAAAATATTACTTTCATTTAAGCAATATATCTTGCGTTGAAGCAAAAATTGACAAAACCGTAATTTTTTAACGTGCCTCCCTTGTTTATATTTTACCGAAAGTTTCTCGGTTTCATGTCAGGAACGCATATAATCCGCCTGCAAAATATCATCTTCCTCTAACAAATGCATAGTTTTTTAGTTATACCGGCAACAGGGAAATAGATAGACAGACATATAGAAAGGCGGAATTAAGAAAACCCATCTAGGGACCCTGAAACATAAACATCTGAAAAAATCTCGAAAGGTGATGTTTTCGCGATTACAATAGGTAGTTCCTTCGTCTTTTAGACGAGAAAAGTAATTATAGTTTCATAGCGTTTTATCCCATTTATACTTTTATCGAAGTATTATTGGTTACTGATGGCCCTAAGACTCCTAATGAAACACATTTTAAGTAGAGCGATAAACCAATTCTAATTAATTTTTAACCATGACTACAGCTTAGTTTAGGTTAACTTACTTGAAACGGGTCAATTCGTGGCACCTGTATTTATTCAAACTATATCTCTTCATTATATGATAATCAGCAATGAAGCCTGACTGTAAGTGCTCTTGTATTTATGCACGTAGTTTAGTACTATAGAGTGATATTTAATGTATGCCCAGTCAATGACTATAAGTGCGGTGTGCCACGAGTGCGTGAAACAATGCGCCAACAATGCAGTTTTAGCGCGGGAATAACCGGTCAGTATTGGAATCAACGCCGGAGGCCTGCAAGAAGTCCATTCGCGCCCAAGTGGTTGAAGAGAGATTCGTACCCAGATTGTTAACAAGTGCGGGTCGTCGCGAGTTCGCTGATCGAACTCGCGACTTGTCAGCAACACGAAGCGGGCTAATAACAGCCCTAAACAGCGCAGCATATATTGTGTGGTAGCCGGCATTATTCGCCGTCGGCTCATCGTGCCTCTGAAAGAGACGCCAGCACCCAAAAGCAGTCAAATTCTGCCGCAGTTGCAGCCTTGTCAGAAGACAGCTATCGTTGCGACATCATAGCAAAAGCACCTGCCATAGTATACAGCTTATAACACCTGGAAACCCTCAAAAGCCAGGTTAGTTAATAGGCATAATCACCGTGCAAGCGAAATATTATTGCACCAGCTGGAGCCATTACCCTTGTGATTGTTAGCACGGAGAATTACCTGCTGATCGAGCGTCGCAGTTACGTCATCCCAACGTGCACGCACTATCTTCGAAAACCGATATCCGGTCACGAGCCTGTTCAGGAAGGGACAGCGTCTTGTTGAGTTTACTAGTGCACGTTATTTAACTTTGCGCCGATTAATGAACTTCTACGTATCTGTTTGAACCATTTTGATATATGTACCTTGTTAGCGCTGTATTTTTCATGTACTTATATGTATTTTCTTGTGTTTGTATTGGTTTTGCAGATTATATGTCTTCATTGTAAACTGTTTAGCTTCTTATGGTCATTCATATTTGCATTGGTGAGTAACAGGTGTCCACGAGCTGGCCTTAAACAATATTTGTTGGCCTCAAATAACATTAGCTTTCCCTTAGCTGCACTGCGAATATAAAAAAGAGTCCCATAAGCATACCGACTGAATCAGTTAGCGAACCCAGGGCAAAGTAAAGTAATAATTCAGTGTTGGTAGGTAAAAGACGCCGTGTTACATACTGTAGCGGTTATGCCACGTTTCCATCGTAATTTATTGATCGACAGATTGCGATGGATTAGATTAGCATATGGTAATAGGAAAATGTGGTGCCAGTTGTCTCATAGGGAAAACACAATAAAACCAAGTAATTAAGACTGATCCAACTGGACCAAATTTATCAAACTAACTCAATTATTAAACTCCGCATGCTACAGGAACAAAGTAAACGGAGTAGCTTGGTCGCTGTCATTGCCGGTCCCAAGTCCGACTTAAGGAAGAACCTAGCCCACGTAGCACAACAAAGCAGAAAAGATTTTGTTTGGCCAAAGAAAGATCCCTATATGATACGCAGGGGGACAATTCTGCGTTTGCTAAATGAATTGCCAAATACATTAGCAACGAAGACAATTTACATAAAACTAAACTAAAACCTAGATAGAAGGATCTACACAGCGCCACATAAAAAATGGAGGAATTGTCCATGAGGAAGAAAGACATAATACATGAAATGAGGTAAAAGAACATTGATATAGCAATATTTACAGAAACAAAGAAGAAAAAGATAAGGAAACAAACATTTGAAAAATTAACACATTTAGAGAGGAGTTGCAACACACGAGAGAGTAAAAGTTGGGGCATCAATCCTCATAAAAAAAATGGATCAAAAGAACTCAAAGTGTAGAAGAAATCAACGAACAATTAATAAAAATAAGTGTAAGTGTATTTTGAAAGTAATTACTATTATTGAGATATCGGGTTTATCAGAGGGCCAACAACGAAAACCGAATACACTGTTTTGACGACCTGAATAGCGACACAGAAAAGACACAGAAACGAATGAAATGCTGATAACTGAAGACTTGAATTGTATAATAGGCAAAGAAAAAAATTACAAAGTAATTAAACAGTTCTAAGAGAAGAATAAAATGACAACGGAGATAAACTAATTGAAATATGTAGAGAATATAAACTAATAGCAGCAACATAAAAACATACACAAACACACTTTAAAATAGTTTAATAATAATAACTAACAATAATAATGACTCTATTTTCTTTTTTTTTCAACCGACACAGGTTATAGAATAAAATAATAAATAATGGTGGCATAAGGAAAGAAAAAAAGAAAGAAAAAACGATAATATTCAAAATATTTCCAGAGGCAACTTTTGCGCATCCACGCTCTTCCATCACATACTTGATTGCAGAATTCATTGAATCAACTGGACTCACATAAAAGCTATACATCCAGGCAAGAAGATGTTAAATAGAACTTAGATATGATTGCTGTTATACAACCACGACGCAACTTTATATTTGAAAGTTATCGCAGAATTGTCTTGAAAGCGTTGAGGAATTAAATTACATCGTTTAGCAATGTTGTATGAAAACGAGCGTTTAAAATGTTTAGTGAAATGCAACGAAGTAGTTAGTAATCCTCGATGTCTATGGTCAAGGTTATTTACATATGTACAGTATTTATCTTGTTATGGAGATAAGAAGGAGTCTTTGATATAACAATTTTGTAATCAAGTAAAGTGGCATGCAAACAGCGGTGTTGTTCCATATTGAACCACTTGTCACCTATGATTTTGTCCACATCTTCCCACCCCGTAAATAAATCTCAAACTAGAATTTTGGACCAATTGAATTTTTCTAATAGTAGTTTTATCAAGGCACCGACCAAAAGAGTAGCAACATAATTAAATGCAGATATAATAAAGGAATCGCATAAGATTCGTTTGCCATTACTATTTAGGATTTGCCCATTGATATATCTATTTTTAAATTGCAGTACGCGCTATGAACACAATAGCTAAGATTACCACGATAGTCATTGTCTACTCCTAAATTGCAAACTGAATTAGAAACCGTAATTATTGAAATTTGAATTTCAGGCGCATATGTGGTTCTACTCTTTTTGGAATCTAAAACAATAACTATGGATTTACTAAGATAGTTTATTTATTAATTAATTGTTCAAACTTTCATTGATTAAACTACAAGCCTGTAAAGTCTCATCAGGTTTAAAATACTGATAAATCTGGGCCCCATCGGCATACTGATGATAGGGACTATGGAAACGCATAAGTTAGAGGAGTAGATCGAGTACAACAGTAGGGTCCCAAAATAGAGCCCTGGGGGACACCAGTGAGAATAGGTTGAAGGGACGACTTTTCATTTCGTATAATAACATTTTGCTTTCGGTAAGTTAAATAATTCTGCATTAATTAAAGCTGACTGCTGAAACCCAAAGATGGAAAAATCAATTATCCATTGCGTATTAGTTAAACAACAACGAAAACTGTTTGTAAGATATGTGAGAGTGTATACTACAATGTTCTATTATAACTTGATGTGGTTATCTAAAATAAATGTGTAAAATAAATGACTTTAATCTCAAAGGGGCTCTTATCTCATATGGGTCGGGTCTCTCCATCCTAGCAAGTTAATGTTTTGATTTGTATGAATTACAAGGAATGCTCGTACGTTTGCCAATCAATTATCGTGGTATTATTTTTTATAATTTAAAAGTAAAAGCTTTGTGTAATCGTAATTTAATTAACCGGATAGCTACCATACAGGATATTATTTAACTAAATGTACAGCGACGCTTATAATTGGCCTAACGGCTGTTGGCTGAGTACCAAAGTAAAAACAAAAAAAAAGTTAAAAAAATAAAGGGAACATTGAGATAAATATAGCGTTCCAACTTCACAAACTGCAAACCTAGTGCGTTATACTCGGAAATTATCTTTGATTACGTAATTAAAGCGTTGCCTAGCCGATAACAATAGCCGTAAGTAAATACACGTCACAAACTTAACACACTCAAAGGACGCTTGTGCCCGAAGTGCTTTTAGAACTTCTGACCTTTCTGTTGCTCTTTTAAACTAAATTAGGGCTGAACGCGAGTTATTAGCATGTCCTACGATGGTTGGCCTCCTCTTTGTCCGTTGGCCAGCCTATCCTAGTCGCTGAACGCCGCCGCAAAACGATTGCAGCTCCACGACCGCTGTGACACCAAAAACTGCTCACAGCTCTCCACGAAGGTCACTGCCTACCTCCAGCTTCCAGGGCTCCAATTGCTCTGCTCGGATGTCCTAAAACAGCCACCAGAGTACACGCTCACACCCGATGCACCGATAAGACACTTTTTCAAACTTCTGCAGAGATGCTATCAATCAATGAATTCCACTACAGCATATCCACTTCATTGGGAAAAGGCGATTTATTCACAATTTTACAATTATTTATTGGGGAAGCCAAAATAGTACCACACTCAGCTTGACTTCCTTTCCCTAAACTGTTTGTGTTCGATACTACATTGTTTTACACTGTTTTCAAGTCTACTCTGATTACATTTTGTTTAAATCAAGGCTAATAATATTTTGATTACAGTTTTATAGATTATTATGAAAACCAATGCTATTTTATTATATTTACAAGGATTAAACTAGCACATTTCTGAAATATTTTATAAATTGTTGTTTGATATGCATGAAATATTATTAATTGCTATAATAATCACAGACGCTTAAAATGTGTTCATAGCAATACACAATCGGAATGCGGCTCTGGCCACCATATGGCGATAGAAAAATATATACCTTATGAAAGACAAAACCTTGAAACAGTTCAAGACACAAAACCTTCAAGAAACCAAAGTATACTTTTCTAACTTAAAGCTACTATATCAGTATGTTATCAAGTAAATATACCAATCAGGCATTAGGGTTAGAAGAGTAACAAGGAGAACCATATAATTACATAAGTGAAGAACTACTAACAACAATAAAAAAACTAAAGTATAAAAGATGCATAACAAATAAAACACCTGAAGGAAGAAAAGTATATGTAAAATGGAAAAAAGTGTGAAACAAAAAGTCAAGGAACAGAAAAATGAACAATAGAATAACATCTGCTAACACATGCAGTGTGTTCCACTTACGAGTGTAGCACCCTTATATCTTTATAGATTTTATTCCATATCCATATTTTGTTAGAACACGTTATGGTCTACTTTCGTCCAAAAAGGGCGCCGAAAGGTGTTTAATACAACTAATATACCCAGAGAGCAAAAAAAAAAGTCTTAAACTTGAAAGCATATTCAAAATCAAAATAATGTGAAATGAATTCTATGAATGAGTAACTAAAGTACACATATCAATAATAAAACCTATGCTAGTCAACAGTGTATAATAATACCCAAATATACAATATTAAGTGCCGACTATTTTAACCGATTCAAATATTAATAGCATAAAGTGCACTCGACGTAAAGGTATTATTTCTAAGTTAATGTTACTGTTCACCACTAGAACAGAAAGCGCAAGTAACGCATAAATAATGAAAATTGCAAACGCAAGAAGCAAAATGGACCAACTAAGAAGTTAATGTGCAACGGTAAATATCCTGACACAAGCTGACGGAACTCAAAGGGATTTGAAGAATACTCATCGAACACGCTGGCACGTGGCACAATAATTATATTAAGTGTAACATGTGACGTGACACCCAATTTCAAGTTTACCACAATTTAGGTTTACTACAAACTGCTCGAGAATGGGCTCGCAAAGCACCCAACAGACTTATTGTAGCGGAAAATTCTTAACGGACCCTTTAATCTACTCGGAATATGTCCGTAGGACGCCAACCTTCATGAGGGCAGAAACAAGCGGGCAAGCGAAAAACGCCAGTCTCCAGAACGTAAGAGCTGCACAGCCTGCAGCGCCAGGGTAAAAATATCGGGCCTACGACTCCAAACACACGGCAGAAGCGAACAATTACGGGGAAACAGCCACAAATTCTTGTGAAGGTAAGCACAAAAGTCGAAACGAAAGAGCGAGTATAAAAGCCCAAAAGACTCACCCCTTGGGTCGAATGAGAGATGAAGAAAAATAGCTTAACGCCTTCAGATATCGAAAGCTAAGGTTACGAAAATTCACGAACAACGACTGGCGAAACGTATCAGCACCTGCAGCGACGGCACGGTCAAGACGAATATTACGGCGAGGAATATATAACAAATAACTGAAGGAAGAGAAATAGGTATCTTTTCTTTCCCAGCCTAAGTCGTCCACTGCTGGACAGAAGCCTTGCGTCTTGTCCGGGTCTCCATTCGACCATTCGTTTTATCCATCTTTCATCTTTGAATCTCGCCACGTGCCCCGCCCAATTCCATTTCAGCTCAACTATTATCGACACAGCATCCTTGACCTAATAGTGGCGTTAGGTATTCTCTCCCTTAGTGTTATCCGTAACATTGACTTTTCCATTGCTGCTTGTGTTACTCTAATTTGCTTTATGGTTTTCTTGGTTAATATTAGTGCTTCGGTTCTATACGTGAAGACAGGGAGTATGCACTGATCGAACACTTTTCTTTTCAGGCATACCGGGATATCTGATTTTAAAATGTTACTCACCTTTCCGTAGGCTGCCCATGTCAGATTTATTCTCTTATTAAGTTCGTGGGTTTGATTATCTCTCCCAATGGTTAACTCATGTCCCAGGTATTTGTATGAGTATACTTGTTCGATCTTCATATCATCTACCCAAATGTTGTCGCTGATGACCAGGTTTGTCATATATTTTATTTAGACTAATTTATAGCAAGTCTAACCTTCCATTGAGGCAGCTTTGAGTTCCTGTAGCATTTTGTTTGCTTCGTCTATTGTATCTGTGATCAGGACGAGATCGTCCGCAAATCTTAGGTGGTTTAGTAGTTCACCGTTGATGTTGATTCCACACTGTTCCCAATTTAGGTTTTTATACATATATTCTAAGAGTGTCGTAAATAATTTAGGGGATAGGACGTCTCCCTGTCTTACCCCTTTTTCTATTGGAAATGTATTGGTGTCTTCGTGTAAATTTACTGTTGCGGTTGCGTGGTTTTCTTATCTTAGTAGACCTGTGTATCTGGAGTCTTTTCGGCATTGCGAGAAGGCATGGAAGAGTTTTTGTTGATTTATAGAATAAAATGCCTTTTCATAGTCCACGAATATCAGGATTAGAGGCTTGTTATATTCTACAAATTTCTCAATTAGTAATTTAAGTACTGTTAGATGGTCACTCGTACTAAACCCTGCTCTAAATCTAGCTTGTTCCCTTGGTTGGTATAGGTCTAGTTTTGCACTCATACGTTTTGATAGTATTCTCGTAGAGAGTTTTATATGTGCTGGAGCAGGCTAATTGGACTGTACGCTAGATTTGTGGCGTGTCCTTTTTTATTTATCAGGGTAATGATGGCATTGTCCCATCGAGTAGGTGTTCTTTGCTCTATGAGGTATTTATTAAATAAAGATTTCAAGGTTTTTAAGACAGCTAGTCCGCCTTCTTTGATCGCCTCTATAGCTACTCCATCGTCTCCTGGTGTTCTACTGTTCCTCATCTCTCCCATTGCTGCTTTTATTTCTTCGAGACTAATTTCGGGTATGTCTTCTGACCCCTGGTTTCTGATATATTGTATGTCTTCTACTTTTACAGGGTTTTCGTTTTTGTATAGTTTGCGATAGAAGTTTTCACAATCTCAGATTTATTTGTAATTATTTATCGATTTTTATCTTTTAGTTTTATTATACTTTTTCTTCCCATATTTATTTGACGTTTCAGAACTTTCAGTTTTATTTTTGTTTGATTGATTGGGTGATTTTAGTGGTGTTATACTTTCGAATATCTTTCCTAGCCTCTTTTGATATTTCTTTATTGATTTTTCTTCTGAGTTTTTATTTTTCATTTGTCTTCTTTTTTTCATTGGGGATTTTGTATTAACACTGATCTTGCTAGTGTGTAGGTTTTGTTTAATACAGTATTTCTGAGTTGCTTCCTTTAATGTTTTTACTATGGCATCGCTACTTTCTTCAATGCTGTTTTCGTCTTTCACTCGACTTAGTCGTTCTTCTGTCACGTCTATGTATTCTTGCCGTTTTTCAACTTTTGTTCATTTTCCATTATTACCTTTACTTTTAGCCTGCTTTTTTACAAGGATACCTTTTTCGTGTTTTAGATTGATGATTATTGTAGCTCTCACCAGCTGGTGGTCGCTTCCGATGTAGAATTTGTTTAAGACTTCAACATTTTTTATAACTTGCCGTTTATTTGAGATTATGAAGTCTACTTCGTTTTTGGTGAAGCCATCTGGGCTCCTCCAGGTCCATTTTCTGTTTTCATTCCTTTTGAAGAACCTGTTCATTATAAACATGTTGTCTTGTAGACAAAATCCTAATAGAGTTCTACTTCTCTCGTTCCTTTCTCCTACTCCATACTCCAACAAAACGTTTACCAACTGGAAATCTTTGGTGATGAACGCTACTAATATCAGTATATCCTTGAGTTATTCAAACATACAGAGTACCTAAAAATAGCATAACTTATCAATTAATTAAAGATTAGAGTAAAGAATATCCTGCATAAAAGTTACGCAATAACTTGCAGCGAATCTTTAAATGACCTTAACACCTTTTAGTCATCTTTTGTTTCGTGTGAAGACGTCAAAGTTAAGTAGTACTACCTTTCACAACGAAGGCAAAGAACATTAAAGTTCTTTTTTAAATTTTCAAATAATTGATGAAAAAACTATTTAACAAACTACGAATTCTATTTTGTTGATATGAAATTACTCATATATACATACAACTACGTGTATATAAAGTTTAAAATGGGTGACTATATGTGGAGAATTCTTCTTTATAGTTGGTTGGCCCTAGGAATCGCTAAATGCAAGGAAAACTATGGTTAAGAAAGAACATAACGTATTACTCCCAAATTATTGAAAAAATAATTACCATATTGCAGCTTCAATTAACAAGACACCTAAAAAGAGGGATCTTGAAAATTATTATGTACAATGGATACTGCATACAGCGACTACTTACAAATTATTCGAACCGGAGGAACTCCAGTTATTAAGGGCTGTTCGCGTCAACTTGTATGACTGACGATACATTTAACTATTCCAGAGTGTCATCTACAAAATACCCTGCACGATGATGTTACATGTATAGAACCTTTCTATACGGGTACTGTAGTCGGCGTTGGGACAACAATTCTGGTAGCTTTTCAACAGTATAACATTTATAATTGCTAGAAACTGTGGGCCATAAGTAATTAACACCAGAATTCTGAAGCATTTTTGGAGTTCATATGAAAGAAGGCAATAAACGTTATTATCAACTTTCGTATATCCTGAATTCCTACCGATCATTTATTTTACCTGTATATTGGAAGTATTTTATATATACTTTAAGCGATTTTTTATTTTTGCAAATGTCGAAAGCACATGTGCAAATTGTGGCAATAATTTCTTTCTAAATCAATTGAGGTCTAAAACCACTACATCAATTAATTCTGTACATCTAGAATCCTATAATTTCTACTAGGATATCTACTTCGCAAATTCTCGACAGTAAAGGTCATTTACCGGTTTCAGGATATAAAGCCTTTGTTTACATATACAAAAGTAGGCTGGTAACTAGGTCATAACTTATCTGTAGGGTTAAGGAATATTACCCTACATGGCAACCATAACCACACAGCAACCGATAAACTATTGAACAAATCGCGGATGTTATGAATCATAACAGCCTTAGATGTTTTAAAAGCCTCGCTCTACGAGCTCGGATTTCAAAACATCTGCGGCAGTTATGATACTCATAACATTCCTAGATTTGTTAATAGCTATAACTAAAGTTGCTGTGGACCCTGTGCGTTTCTCATGGTGTCATATATAGACCTGAATTCTACAACTGTGTAACCTAAGTAACTAATTTTCTGAAGCACGCTGCCATGTGGTTTTTATATGCTTGTTGCAACGTAATCAAATTATCACAAGGTAGACTTTATCTGCTGCTACCTGCATCTGAAGGTTTGCCACAAATTTTTATAATCATTAACTCTTTAGAACTCATTCTTCGGTCCAGTGGTGAAGCATTAATTTTGTAAAGACAACCCACTGTTTTCTAATTAATTATTTTGATATTACGGCAGCTATAACGTCTGAGTTATTACTTTTGTAAATCTATGGTGCAAAGATGAAGTGAAGGTTTGCCACAAATTTTTATAATCATTAGCTCTTTAGAACTCATTCTTTGGTCCAGTGGTAAAGCATTAATTTTGTAAAGTCAACCCACTGTTTTCTAATTAATTATTTTGATATTACGGCAGCTATAACGTCTGAGTTATTACTTTTGTAAATCTATGGTGCAAAGATGAAGTGAAGGTTTGCCACAAATTTTTATAATCATTAACTCTTTAGAACTCATTCTTCGGTCCAGTGGTGAAGCATTAATTTTGTAAAGACAACCCACTGTTTTCTAATTAATTATTTTGATATTACGGCAGCTATATTGTCTGAGTTATTACTTTTGTAAATCTATGGTGCAAAGATGAAGTGAAGGTTTGCCACAAATTTTTATAATCATTAGCTCTTTAGAACTCATTCTTCGGTCCAGTGGTAAAGCATTAATTTTGTAAAGTCAACCCACTGTTTTCTAATTAATTATTTTGATATTACGGCAGCTATAACGTCTGAGTTATTACTTTTGTAAATCTATGGTGCAAAGATGAAGTGAAGGTTTGCCACAAATTTTTATAATCATTAACTCTTTAGAACTCATTCTTCGATCCAGTGGTGAAGCATTAATTTTGTAAAGACAACCCACTGTTTTCTAATTAATTATTTTGATATTACAGCAGCTATAACGTCTGAGTTATTACTTTTGTAAATCTATGGTGCAAAGATGAAGTGAAGGTTTGCCACAAATTTTTATAATCATTAACTCTTTAGAACTCATTCTTCGGTCCAGTGGTGAAGCATTAATTTTGTAAAGTCAACCCACTGTTTTCTAATTAATTATTTTGATATTACAGCAGCTATAACGTCTGAGTTATTACTTTTGTAAATCTATGGTGCAAAGATGAAGTGCTTGTTTCATTAAGGATTTCTTTACTGTTTAATTTAATTTTATTGTTTCTGTTTTTGTAGTGTTTCAAATCTATTAGGTATTTTTTTGTTGATTTATTCTTATCTAGATTCATGCACAAAAAGATATGCTGAATTGTACATGTATATGGACTATATTATATACTGATTAAATCACAGACTTTGTTACTTGAACTTATCAATTCGTTAGTTAGATCTTCAAATGTTTTTATGAGAGATTTTTTGCCTGGTAGATCTGCAACCATTGTTTCTTCGGTTATTTTTAAAATGGGCGATTAGCGTTATTTACTTCGAGTGCGAGTTTTTGTACTGAATTGAGAGAACATCCTGTGGGAAGGTTTGCTGTTTGTTTGTACCAGATGAGGGAACTTTGAAGTCGTTTCATCTTCACACCGCTTTGAGCCACATGCAGCACCAATCAAATACTTTTGAGGTTTGCCAAAAAGCATAGCTCTGGCAAGCATTTATTTCCCTTGTACATTAATTATCTAATTAGCCTTTTTTATGACGGAGTCGAACATTTCCAATTCCAAAGACCTAAACCGTCGGATATTGCTCCGAGGAGTCCTGAAGAGGAGTCCCGAAGTTATCTTTTGCTCCACGTCTGTAACAGGTTCGGTAGAGGGGTTTTTGGTGAATTTTTTGCGGTTGGCGCTTACGCTGCTTCTTGAAGAGGTCACGAAGGTATTCTGGTTCTAGAACGGGCCTTATTTGACTTTTACTTCGATGTGTGTACAATGGGGATCGGCATACTATGTAACTAGGTATAATTACAGCACAATCGATCGTGATTTGAGGCTTTATTTCAAGTTGTAAAGAAACTTTATTATCCATGACTTAAGTTCGTTTCTTCAAATGTTGCTTAGTCTATTATAACTACCTGGGCTTCACCTTTTTATCTTGTAAGAGTTTGCGGAGCAATTTCTATACTGAGATGCATATTTAATCTTGGTTGGAGATAGCAATTGTAGCAAGATTGAAATTGCTAGATGGTTAAAAGTAACTTTCTGCACGATTTCCCAAAGCAGTTAAGAACTCAATACCTTTAAGAACATAGTTTGCAGGCTGGTTTGCTACACCGGCAATTAAAATAATTTGGACTAAGTGTGAGAAGGAAGTACACAGGTACTTGGATAATTTGGCCCTCTCTTGAGGTAAAGAAAAGATTTGGCTGTGGGAAGGTGTGAAATCACTCAGAAAACTTAACTTACTCCCCGTCCTCTTTCATGGGTAGCGTTTCACAGCTATTGCTCCCATATAATTTAAGTGTGGGAAATACTAGAAGCGAGGTTTCCCTATGATCTATATGCCACCTATACTAGCATTACTTTGCATTGTGTATGATATTTACTATTTTGTGATTATAGTCTTTCTGCATTTAAATGTTCTCGATTTTTTTTTAATACCTGTAATTACAAGTCGCTATTTTGACCCTGACTTGTTATCACCTCAAAGGTGCGATTTCTTTATTATTATATGATCCTTGTTACAACTTGGGTTTCATTTGTGCCTTTTTTGCTACGATTGAGTTGGTTGGTGATTAGTTGTCTCAGGAAGACAGCAGGAAACGTGCTATTTAGAACCACTTGACCCTTTCTAATTTAGTTATCAACTTTCGTACTTAGTTGGTGGCATGTTTCAAAAACGGGCAAAAACGAATGTAACAGCAGCAGCAATAATTGAATGAACCTGTCAACCAACTAGCAGGCAACCTTAATAATTACACGCTTGGGCCTAGATGTAACAATGCGGTGCGGTGTCATGCTACCCGTGGTAGGTGGCAGGTTTCACCTAAGGTAATTTCATTGTACCGCACATAATAAAGAGTAAAAGGATGTTTATAGTTGCACACAACATGCTAGAATGTACATACCGCAAAGTTAAATTTGAGAATTGCAGGAATTCCCAATTAAACATGCATAATACATGCTACCTGCTTCAGTTAACTACCTTGAAATAGTTCGCTGCGGAGAACGAAAACAGCAGTGGGGTACGTTTACCTGTAGTCTTAGGCAAGTTTGTATCAACTAAGAGCTACATCAAGCCGAATGCGTTATGAGCTAGATAAACTTAGTGCCGCTAGTTTACACAACTCGTTCATCTAATTAAAACTGCTTTCATCAACTGCAACTGCAACCGGAGCAGAAAACGCGATTTCCCGGGCTCACAAATAAGTCAAACTGTTAGCACTGCAACCTATTCTAGGCGTCGTTAATTTCAATAAAGGCCTGCGCTGCGGTAGCGCGCAAATAAACGTCCAGTTTGTACGTGTACGAGAATTTGGGAGTAGTAACACTGCGTGTTAAAACCACCACATGGTGCAAATACCCGCACTGGGAATAATAAAAAGGAAAACATTGCCAGTCGTGCCCGCGGATTTTGCCTAACGCCAGCCAAAGAAATTCCCTAATGAGTCCTAGGTCATTAATAATTGTAAGCCAGATAAATACATGTTTTCGTCTGGATTACCCCCTGCTAGTTTGTGCTGATCAATATTCATGTAATAAGGGGTTTCCTTTGTGGCGCTCGATTCAACAGGTAAATATGACAGTAAAGCCGTTCTGTGTGGGAGGATTAGAAAGCTATGCAAATTAACGTATCAAAAGTAGGAGTTTAGAGAAAATTTAGATGTTTTTAATGAGCGGTGGCGGCATTTTGGGGGTTCATTAACTTTTAACAATAACTAAGCAAACAATAATAATTAATGACTCACCTACATTTCGCCGGTGTTTTAATCGAAATATAGTGATGATTTTTAATTTTAATATTCCAAAAGAAAACGTCATACGCACAGAACACGAAATATTCAAACACAACACACAATTTATATAAGAATTAAAAAAATAGACACGAAATAGGCAGAAAAACTTATTGTAAAATTATGAGTTCCAATTTTATCTTGCTGGTTGAAATTTAATAACGATGTAGACCGTCCACGTGTTTTTAATGCTTTGGACTGATGAATCGAGTTACATTTTTGGGAGCACAGATATTATGATAAGACTGCGAGTCTGCAGCGATGGCAGCTCAACAATTATGAGGCCTCGCGCCACGTTGAAATTGATATATCGCCGATTCTGCAGCGACCTTGTTTACGCCCGTAATTCCCATGCAATTTCGGAGAACAGTTTCAGAGGGCCCACAACAGCTGCCAGCTTCACAATGGATATGATACGAGCGAGTGTGTTGATACTCACGTAAGTCATGTTTGCTGACATATTTTTTGAATGTTGCCTTACTTTTTTAAGGGGTATCAAATTGCGATCTCTGTATTTCATTATGTAAACCTTGTTATATTGTATACATGATGGAGTATATTTTCAATTATAGGCTGGTTGTTTTTGACAGATAGGCTGTTTACGGCTGGGAGGTTCGAGATCTTAAGCACCTAAGGGGAAGTCGCCACTATTCTCACAAACTAGTCTTGCAATGCTTTCAAGAATAGAGACTTTGCACTGGTGCAACGGGCAAGAAAGAGGAGCCCATACAAAGTATTTTAGAAATCATTTAGAAAAAACGCTCTCAATGTAAAAAAAATAATAAAAAAGTGTTATGAAAAAAATGGTATTGTAGTCCAAAGCCACTTGAAACTCTTTGGATATGTAGATTATAATGGTATATCAGTTGAATTTTCTCGCAACTAAAAAGGAACGGCTTCTCAGAGATAATGATTGCAGCATCCACGTAATCCTGCAATAGCCTTCCCAACGTTGACAGACCCACCTTTTCGTGAGTAATTTTTGGAAAAAAAGTTACAGAACTATTTATCATCCTGGTAGCTTTCGATATTTAGCTTAAAGCCTTAAACGCGGTAGAGATATCTGGACATTTACTTCGGTGTTATTATTCAAAAAGTCTCCGAGGCTTGGCACCTCAAGCAAAGATTTTACTTGAAGAACCTTTCTCCAGAAATTCACTTGTGAGGACAGGATGTGGGTAGACCTTCTACTGAAGCACTCCTAGGAGTCCCCAATTCATCTAATACAACAAAACGTTGGGTTTCTTGTAAGAACAATTTGAAAATAAAACACTTTTCTAGTATTTGTCGAAATTGTTGTTTCTCATGTCGTATATATTTCTATGTAGTAAATTTACAGCTTTGAAAATTATGATAGGTAATGCTTATTACCTTATATTTAATGCTTTATGTATATAGATGCCATCAAAATAATTAAGGAGGTAAGTACATTTACAAAACTTAAAAGTTGAACCTATGGTCGTGTGTAAATGTGGGGTACCAAAAATATATTCAGAATATTCGGATCCCACAGATTTGATACTATCTCTCATGCTCCCTCAATGGGCGTGACTTGTAGAGTTAATACAAGAATAAGCAGTGTACCACTCCAGAACACCAGTAGCTTTAAGCCTGAAATCTAATATCCAACAGGTACTATTCTATAAACGACAGGGTTGGCAGTTAAGGTTTAGGTTGAGCTTTATTTTGTTCGTATCATAAAATGCCATGCCCATTAAAACTTTTTTTTGCTTGGAAAAATGTTAGGTACATCAAGCGTATTTAAAATACTTTTTCATAACATTTACTTGTTATTTGTCAATAACAGAACTGTCAACCTGGCTGAAAAGTTCGCCATAACAGCCATGGCTGTTATACATTTAACAGGCTAGGTCGTTAAGAAATAACAGAACAGTAACATTGGCAATACTGAAATGTATTGTTGTTGCAACTGAAGCCTAAGTCAAATTCGCAGTTAGCAGGTTAGGTTTTGCGTCAGTCTGTGTCAAAACTGACGCAAAACCTAATCTACTAATCTTGAATTTGACATAGACTTACAGTGTCACCAACAATACATTTCAGTATTTCCAAACGTCTCTAACACCCGTTACTAAAACTATTTAACTTTTTCATTTAAATTGATCCAAAATTTCAATTTTTGTAGGTGTTATAAAAAATATTCAACGACATACGACCGTTGTCGCATCTAACTAACTAGGATAAATTCATTAGCATCGGCCTGACGGCCTCGGCCACGAATTTATCCTCATTTGTTAGATGCTTACTAACGGCCTAATGTCATTAATAACTATTTTCGCATGTTGTATAATAATGTGCCATTTTAGTAAATTCAAAATCTTTTAATAAAGTGGCACTTTGGTGCATAGAAATGTCACTTTACTATATGGTAATGTCACTGTCAAATTCCAGGTTAGCAGGTTAGGTTTTGCGTCAGTCTGTGTCAAAACTGACGGAAATCCTAACCTGTTAACCTCGAATTTGACACAGACTGACCCAAAACCTAACCTGCTAACCTCGAATTTGACATAGACTTACAGTGCCACCAACATATTATTCATACGTTTGAATTTCCGCAGCCGCCTTTTTTAATGGACATGTGGTATAATTCCTTTATATAAATGTTTGTTTATAAATACTTATACAAAATTCGATAAAATAGTATGCATACTTCGTAAGAAAAGTAGTTTTACTAAACTTTTATAGCTTTTTAAGTTCCTCGCTCGCTTCGCTGCCTCGTACTCAATCAAGCTATATTCTTTCAGTAAAACTTTACTTTTCTAAACTTGTTGTGTAATATACTATTAAGTAGCTACTACAAAAAATCATATTTTTTTGTAACTTTAAAAATATTACCAAATCAAGTAGACGTTTAAACACAAAATATTATTTTGGCAATATAAAGTATAAAGAGTTCTTTTATTCAAATATTGAGAGTTGTCACTAACGTCTTTCAGTTTCGAAATTCTCAAGTGAAACATCTTGCACATTGATAACTTCTTATATATTTGTTTTGTACCGAATGACAGTTGTATACGATACAGTGCTTTTATATAGACAGTGGCGACAATACAACCAAGCCACACCCCCGCCGCCATATTTAGGCAAATTTCTAACGGTTGTTTATTTAAATCCGTAATCAGAGTCGACTGTGATACGTGTTTTACGTTGGGCAGTACTGAAAACATTTGAGATTTGCAGGTTAATATTTGCGTCAGTCTGTGTCAAATAACAAACAAAACCTAACCTACTAACCTCGAATTTGACATAGACTGACAATACACTTCAGTATAACACGAATCACAAGTGATTTAGCTTAAACATGGCGGCTAAAACCACGTGATCTAGGGAGCCAATCAAAAATAGGACACCCCATTGTCGCCACTGTCTATATAAAGGCACTGTAGTATACGATAGCGTAAACGTGAGAATTGGAAAAACTAGAATAAATCAATCAAAAACTGTATTTTAGATCAAGTAAATGGGCGTTATAATCTTATAATTTACTAAACCACATTTTGTGCGCTCATTTTTAGATACAACAAACATTGACAAAGTTATCAATACGGAATTTCTTATATATAATTAAAGAGGAATATAAGATGTAACATACCATCACTAGTTATGGTTGTTGAATTCACTGAGAAACGTACCTGAAACAAGAAATATATTATAGACATCTAATGGCTATCAACTCATCACCTATCAACAATTATATAGTGTTTTTGTAATATAGATACCATCACATTTAGAATAAATTAATATTGGAAATCATAGAAAAATTCACAGATACGTCGCAGAAACGTCCACACTCGACTCACGAAATGGATGATTCGACATTTACTATTAAATCATACTGAATGAGTTACTCGTATATATTTTTGAAGAATTCTTATGCCACATATGTAAAAAGCCAAAAAAATATTAGTTTATAACAACATCATGCTCTAGCGAATAAGTTAACCTTGCAGGAATTTACGAATTGGGAAATAAACGTTGCTTTTTCCATTTTATCGTTATCAAACAACAGTCCTACAAGTCTAGAAAGATTCTGGGTGTCTAAATCTGCGACCATTTAAACATTTCGTGATAAAGGTTCCGTACTGTAAATAGTAAGATGTGCTACGTTATGAGATGTAACCATCTCCTATTTATCATTTAGCAACTAATAACTTTGATTTGACAGCTAGTATTGCTGTTCTGGTTACTGCTGGTAGACGGCTGTTGATGATAACACACAGTTTTACGAAATGATAACTTTCTTCTTTATGTGTCTTGTCTGATTATCAGACGTTAACTATCACCATGTTGAGAATTTCTTTATATCGATATCGATCCCGTGCAGCATGGAATAATTGTTCGGCTGTTAGGTCTGTCCATTGGCGCAGGTTTCTCAGCCACGACATTTTCTTTCTGCCTATCCACTTTTTTCCTTCGATTTTCCCATTTAGTGTTAAACGTAGAAGTTCGTATTTTGGTCCTCTCATTACATGCCCAAGATATTCTAGTTTTATTTGTTTTATTAGTTAAAAGTTCTCTGTTTTTGTTCAGCATGTTTAACACTTGTTCGTTTGTCTTTCTTTGCGTCCAGGGAATTTTGAGGATTCTACGGTAGCACCACAACTCAAATGCCTCAATGCGGTTCATAGTAACGATTTTTAGTGTCCAGATTTCACATCCGTACAGAAGCACAGACCAGACATAGCATTTGAGGAATTTAGTTCTAGTGGGCAGTTTGAGATGTTTATTACTTAATATTGTTCTAAACTTTAGAAAGGAATTCCTAGCTAGCTGAATGCGATATTTTATTTCTTCATCTGGGTCCAAATTTTTGTTGATCCAGCTACCTAAATATCTAAAATGATCGACTTGAGAGATATTTACTCAATTAAGTTGTAAATTCAGTGAGCCTACATCAAGTTTGCTACTCACTAACAGTTTGGTTTTCTTAACATTTATGGTTAATCCCATTTGTATGCTTTGTTCATTGACTTTGTCTAACATCATCTGAGGGTCTTCGATGCTTTCAGCCAATATCGCCGTGTCATCAGCATATCTTCAATTTGTAATACTTTCACCTCCAATTCTGACTCCTTTATATATAGTTATATATAGTATATAGTTATTATGAGGCAGGGTGATAGAACGCAACCCTGTCTCACTGCTCGTCTAATAGGGATTTCGTCTGTTTCTTGGTCACCGTCTATTTTCACTGTTGCATATTGATTTCAATATAAAGTCCTCAGTACGGCAATATCTTTGTCATCTAAACCAATATGTTGTAACATCTCAATTAATTTCGTATGCTGTACACGGTCGAATGCCTTTTCGTAGTCGACAAAGCATATATATTGGTTTACGTACTTCCCAACACCGCTGTAATAAAGTCTGCATACAGAATAAAGCTTCCCTTGTTCCAAAACCTTTTCGAAACCCCATTTGTTCATCAGTTATAGATTTCTCACACTTAGTATAAATTCTGCTCATTAAACTTATCAGTCTGAAATCAGTACATGCTCTGGCATTATTTTTCTTCGGTATCGGTTGTCCTTTTTGGTAAATATTATTAAATAGTTTAGTTAAATTGCTTATATTTTCATCATTAAGACATTTTAACCAATCTGCTGGGATCTGATCTGGACCTGGTGTTTTATTGTTTTTTGCTTGTTTTATGACTTTTTCCATTTCTTCTTTCAATATGCTTAGACCTATTTCAGCTATCTTGTTCCATGTGCGTTCTTGTCTGTCATCATCAAATAGTTTTGTAATATTGCTCCATTCGGTCTTTTTTCCATTAGCATCAATTGTAAGCTTTCCATCAGCACTTTTCAATATATAGGAAGATTTTTTGCGTACGTTACCTGTTAGTTCTTTTATTTTCTTGTGTATATTAAATTCATCGTGTTGTCGTTGTAATTCTTCCAGTTCACTGCATTTCTCTTCCATCCATTTCTTCTTTGCCTCATTAATTTTTCTACGAATATGTCTGTGTAAATATTTGTATTCTTTCTAGCTCTTATTCTTTGCTTTTCTGCGTTTTTCCATAAGTTCTAATATTTAATCGGTCATCCACTTTTGTTTTTTCGTACTTTCTTTGACTTGAAATATTTCTTTCCCTGTTTTTATCATCGCATGCTTCATACCCTTCCACGTTGTCTCTATATCGTTATTTTTTATGTTTTCCAACTTCTCCATCTCTTGTTTAAGATTGTCGTTAATTTTATTGGTGAATTGCTCCCAGATGTTTGGTTTTCTCAGCAGCTGTGTATTCATATTTGGTTCTTTAAACGAGCGTCCGATCCTTTTAAGTTTTATTTGCATTTTTGCAATCAGCAAAATGTGGTCCGATGCGACATCAGCCCCAGGGTATGTTTTAACCGCCTGTTTCTAAGTCGTTGATTAATAAGGATAAAGTCAATTTGATTTCTTATTATCTTATTTTGGCCATCTGCTGGTGCCTTCCAAGTGTATAATCGTCTCTTCGGCAGTTTAAACCATGTATTGGTGATTAGTTGTTGTTCTTGACAAAAGTTTAACAGCATGTCACCTCTATCATTTTTATTACCCAGGCCAAGACCCCCTGTTATATTTGTTATTCTGTCGGTTCTGACTTTAGCGTTAAAGTCTCCCATAATAATATTCACTTCGTGGGTTTTTGTGGTTTTCAAAAGATTATTGAGTTGGTCACGGCTTATCCGGGGTGAGAGCATATGCTTGCACAGTGTTAATATTAACAGGGCTGCCGTATAGCTGCAGCATTAAAATTCTATCTGAGAGAGGTAGGAAACTGCGTACTGATTTACTCATTTTTTCTTCTATAATTATTGCAGTCCCGTTCTGGTGTACATCGTCAGGCATTCCGGAATAGTAGACAGCGTATCCGTTAGTCTTGATTGGCCCAGTTTTTGGCCATCTTGCCTCACTGACGCCCAGTATTTGAATGTCTAGCCTATTCATTTCGTAAAGAATGTTATGTAGTTTTCCCGCTGCGAACATGGTCCCTATATTCCATGTGGCTATTCTATTGATGTTCATATTAGCTTTCAATTTCGATTTCGATTCACAGGGATGACGACCTGGGAGGCCCTGTGGTCTAAATGAGCTTGTTCTGCCCTGCCGGATCTTGGCTTCCGAGATCCATTATCAGTAATTTTTCGTACTATCTTTGCATTCACCATGGTGATTGAATGATAATACAACTATGTATTTATTGAAGCAACATTATTAAACAAACACCCTTCTATTTACATACATGTAGCAAGATATAAAGATACACATAAAGTCGAAGATTAAAACAATTTTAAGCGCTAACAGTTACACGACTATGTTAACGAGTAGGTTGGAAGTTGCCGAGTTCAGCACACTTCAGATGATAGGCAGACATTGTGTGCCGGAGATTGTAAACCGAATGCTTCTGATTGAACTGAATGATCAAATGCATGTTTGGCGCTTCCCTGTTTGGTATATGTAGCCGCCCAGTTGCGTAAGTGCAAGGTTGTTAACAGCTTTCCGGTTACCGCACGAGTCTTCGTTTCCTTGAAGGTGTAATTAGCCGTTGTCGCCCGTTCCTAAGCCATGGCATAGAATTTTGGTTTATTGCTGCAATATAATACCACCTCGCCTAGGTGTTAAGTCATTATTGTTCGGTCGGTTTTCGCTACTCGACTGTTGTATTACCCACTTTTTTGTCTGCAAGCGGTCAGCTGAAATACGCCGCTTCTTGCGCAGCCATATTTTCTTGCCCAAAACTGTTCAGCGATTACCTGCTGTAACGCCCTGGATTTCCTACAGTTTACAGATCGAATAATGTTGCCGAGGTTCGAGTTATCAAATGGTTGTTCTTTTACAGTAAAATCGCAGAAGCAATTTGTCACTCGCGATGCTAATTGATCAGTTTACACTAAGCACTGAGTTGCGCGTAGCGTAACATCCAAAATTAGTTTCCTGCTGTGGTAGACTGCACAGATTTTTGAATTGCAGTTTTAACTTTTATTATCTGAATTTGCAGAATTTTCGCGAGGTGATTTATGGACGGTAAGGTGGTGATGCTTTTGCTATACTGTAGTGAACGGTTGCCAATTTATTTGTCATAGAATCAAGTAAAACTAAATTCCATTCTGGTCTTTGCAAAATATATCATCCATTACTATGTTACATATAGCCGATATAACTTTTTGTTACCATCACTCAATAATGTGATTGAAAATTCAAATTTGAATGTGTCAAAGGTCGCTCACTCAGTATTACTACATACGTAGCACGAATCGAAGGCCACTCTAATTAAAAATTACTTTGATCATACGGTATATTGGTTTTAATTACTTTGATCATACGGTATATTGGTTTTAACAATATGGCGCATAATACACCTTATGTTTATTAGAGTTGACTGTGTATATTTAATAAAAAACATATACACGAGTTACTCTGTATATTAAAGGCGTACGTAGTGAATAAAGTAGTTCGTGAATTTAGTTTGTGTGTTGATTTTTATTAATTTATTTGTAGATATTCCTGCAAACATTTGGTATGTATTCGGTAATTAAGTTGTGTAAACAATAATAACAAAGTAAATTACTGATTTGTGTACCGCGTGAAAAAATAAATTAAGGGATAGGCCATAGTATTGATCCGGAGGCGGTAGCCAAAACACGTTCGAAACAAACCGTCAAAAGTCAACAAATATTTCGAGTGCATACTTACCTAACCTTTAAAAACATCATGCCCACCTTTGTTTATTGTAAAATGTGTTTTTCAATAAAAGTGAGTGCCTAATAAAATTTAAACTTAATTATTAACCTTGTTTTTATGTTTAACCTCTTTTGGAAACGTTATCTTGGAATTTATATTTAAAATAGACATTAACTGACCATGGCCTGCTCAAAATCACGCAGTATTCCTAAAATGCAATAAAGATAACAACAGGCATCTGTTTAGTGCCTAAAGGCACACAATCTTGTATGGTCTACACATTACCCTGACATAATAATTTTCTCTCTTCATTTAACTATAATGAACTGGGCGAAACAAAGAATCTGCAATATTTGGCCAGGTCGGCTTTAAATACAGCTTAGTTTATAATGCTGTCAATGTGACATTTGTCCAAAATTACACTACCAATGCCACGCTATAATAACCAAACCCAAAATATTATTTTAAATGGTTGGTATGAATAATGTGCTATTTAGAGAAATTGTAACGGTTTGGTCGGAATCCAAGCGAAAATATGATCAGCTAATACCCTTGACAAACTCAAAACCAGATGAAATTATTCGCCTTTGGAATTGTGTACTTACTGAGATTACTATTAACCATTGGAGGAACTACGCCAATTAGAGAAGCATGAGATAGCACGAAAGTTTGCGACGTTTCTAATATTTATCCAATTATTATCAATAAGTACTAATGCAAACGATTCATTAGACGTATTCAACTTTAATTCTTATGAAGTTACTTAAGTAACTAGTTCTTGATCCAGTTTCAATATTTCTATATCCCATCAGCGTTTATTTTGCTTGTAGAAACAGTACTTAAGTTATCACAATGTCAAAAAGAGAATTAAGAGGTTGCAAGTGGCATCAACAAGATAAAGTAGAAATTATATAGTGAGATATAACAATAGTGACAACTTACAGCTGAGCTGATAATGCGGATGTCATACACAAGTTGCCTAAAATTGTACGGAGCATGACAATTCCATGAGTTGAAAAAGGTTCAAATACTATTTTTCATAAGAGTAACCGAAATAGAAAATGTAACATTTACTTTGATAGCTAGGCAACAAGTAGCTGTGTTACCTACTGGTTTCCTAATTACCAAAGTAAATGTTATATTTTCTATTACGGTTACTCTTATAGAATATAGTATTTGAACCTTTTTCAACTCATGGAATTGCCATGTTTCGTACAATTTTAGGCAACCTGTATGTCAATTTTGTTCTGATATCAATATCTGTCATCCAAATATGATTTTTTCAATTAGCTTTCAATATAAAACATGCATTTTTAACTCGATGATTTGTTGTTTATGACTTTATAGAAAAACGGTAATATGTAAATTCTGCAAATTATCCTTTTTCTGTGACGTAATAATTCTTCATCTTCATTTTACTATAAGGAACTAGGCGAAATAAAAAAAATTGCAGGTTTTGGTCAGGTCGGATTTAAATAGCTCTTATTTTATAATGCAGTCAATGTGAGATTTGTCTAAAATTACATGAACAATTCCGCGCTATAATGAGCACTCCCAAAATCTTATCTTAAAAACGTTAGAAACTTCTTTGAAGATGAGAAACATCGGATAGTTTAAGCGTGTCTTGGTATGAATAATGTGGTTTGGTCGTAGTGCAGACGAAAATATGGCTCCGTTTCCATTCGCTGGATTCTTTTCACCGGAATTGATCACGCCAGAATCCGTCACGCCGGAATTCGACTTGCCGGAACTCTTTCGACCTGAATGCATTTCGCAGGATATCAAGATTTTTTAATTATCAAATATTATGTCCGACGAAAAAAATCCGACGAATGCAGTGGGAAGGGGCGGTGTAAGATGCAAGAAAAGGCTTTCCCATGAGAATCAAAAGAAAAGTGTGCCATGATGAGCGCCACTTGATATGTCTGCCAAGGATGGAGTGAGGGTTTCCTTCAGGAAGATTTTCTCTGGTCTAGGGCAAGGGTGCTCAGTTCCATGATGCGGAGGACGAGGGAATGGCGGTCAGAGAGTAATGCAGGTCACAAATAATTTTTTTAACTATAACAGTTGGGGAGAAGTTGTTGGTGCTGCTTTCTTTCACCCATTAGACGTTTTAAATTGGTTTCCATTTGGGACACTTCAGTTGCATCTGGATTTTGATAGAGTAGTATCATATTTTACGCCATTTTCTTAAAATTTTTTAGTAGGGTGCTTGTGCTGGTCTACTCTCATTTGTTGCACTTTTCTGAGAAAAATAGAAATTAAAAACACACATCATTACTTCTATTATCCAGTAGTAATATATTGTGCATTTTATTGCCCCTTTTAATGTAGATCGGCTTTTTTATTTCAACTGGGCAATTGGTAAAGGTGGTCCCACTGGCAAACAAATTGTGTACTGGCGGTCATACTGAGCAGCATTGCCCGCATATGAGTGTCATATCTCCATTATAGTTTATCATATTTTAAAGTTCCAAGGAAACAACAAAGAACAACCTTCATTTTACCAGTAAATTTTTTTTAAATATGATGTTTTTTCTTTGATTGCTATTGCCCAAATAGTGTCACCATTATTGGCCAACGTGTTTGAGAATTCTATCAGATTGATTAGTTTTTAAACGAGATATTAAACTGTTTCTTTAACTGTTCGCTATTCCCCCGTTCTCCCTACTTACCGCGAGTCGAATTTCTGATATATCTATCTTACTTTGTGTAACTGAATTTTGTTTCGAAGATAAGTTACGCAGCGTGTAATTTGAGAACACACAAAATACATTTATAACCGCCCACAGCTCGTGGTGTTACGTTACGCGATAAGCAATGCCCCTAGTAGGTGTTAGGTCTTGGCAGAATTCCACAATGAGAAGTACGTTTGATGCCATGTTCACTTAGAGCGTACTGCACTCTCAACGGGGTAGCGCTAAAACTTTATGTCCACTTAAAATGGGAAATTCTTAAATATTTCACAACATGCATCGCTTAGCTTATAAAAATTATGCGAATGGCGGTAATTCACTACATGCATCGCTTACTAATAGAACACATCCAACTTACATCGAAATACAGCACTTTTTATTGGCGGCTTCGAGCCTATGAAGCAAGGGTAAGCAGCTTGATTTTCCTAATTGACTACGGATAAATCAGCGATGATCTACCAGCGATATAACGAAAGGTTCTTGGTGGCTGCGTCGGCTTGTCAAATAAAGAATTAATAACTGAAGTTCAAAAGATGGTAGAGGTTTCTAAAATGGCTGCTACCGTACAAGAAGTAGTAACATTCAAATGCATATATTATGTTTCTAGTTTGATAGAAGGGTGCAAACTACGTGCTTAAAGCAATGCTACCAAGACCCTGGGCAATCTTTCAAACCCTTTCCCCCTCTTCTTAAAGGGCAGATGTAGTACTGGTGTCATTTTTTAAACTGACTTAAAACAAGGCATGATACTTAATCCGTGAAGAACACAGAAACTGTTGCTTTGCAGGAGAAATTACTACAACCAATAATTTTTTCTCTAAGGAATTCAGACATCTAATATGCTTTCTTTGCTTAATAGACTTTACTAATTGACTATTCTTATTTATGAATTGATAAAAGTTTTTGAAAGAAATACATTTTTTTAGTGTAAAGGCTGTTCAGCTTGTGGAGCCCCAAATACTTTCGAGAGGGTTTCCAAACATTACAGCTTAGTTACAAAAAGAGTATTAACCTGAACGTCGGATGTTGAGTAAATATAAGTGTCGTTGTTCCAGTTGCTTTTCTTTTATTATATGAGTATGATTTATGGCTAGGCTCTTTTGAATTGTTATTTATATTTACTATTTGAGAAAGGTATGAAAGGCTGATCTACTTTCAATAATTTGTCTAATAATACATGTACTAGCTATTGTTCATACAAAGACGTTAATGTAGCGCTACTATATTCTAAATATAATACCAACGAAGTTGGCAAAGCTGGTGGTAAATAGTTTTATTCGCTTTAATAACTTCAACAACACTTACTTTAGGAGTACATATTTAATAATAATAATACAAGAACTTTAAGTAACATTTATCGTTCGTAACTCACAAGTTTCAGTATTAAATTTTGGTTAAGGAGGGTTCGGTTAGAGTAATAACCAAAATAATCGTTTACACAAATTACAGACAAGCAACAATTTCAAAGCTCGGTTCAGCACTTGGTCAATTAAGCCTCTCAATCCTGCGCTAAATGTATAAACTGACTACAACCTTCATTGCAATTTATATACGACACCATTAGTGGCGGAAGAAATGGAGAAGTTTCAAGTTGTCTAAAGTTGAACATAAGCTGCTTGTGCAGTATGTAGCTTAGCAGTTTTGCACGTTTTATTCTGCAGTTCTTGAATAGTTCTCAAGCGTTTTATTTGCAGCAATTTTCTATTTTGACGTTGAAACGCGAATCTTTTCAAACTAGAAGCAATTTAGGTAAAACCCTAGTGTGCTTGCTTTGGCAGTTTTGAAAATGACACTGTCGATATTGCCGAGGAGGGGAGAGAAAATCCTCTAAATTATACTCATAACTTTAAAATAAACTCGATTGCACAGATAAACAAGTTATCACCATGAAAGTTTTATAAGAATCTAGCTACTCGAGCAGAAGCATTCCCACGGTTTAATCGATTATGAAGGTTGTGGGTAATGAGAGGTGCACAGAGTAGGAAGCAAATAATCGGCTTAAAAAGGTCTGAAATGTAGCTGTTAAAACGGTCAACAGGAAAAGTTTAATTTAGATCTATATAGAGTAAGTTAGATCGAAAAAATTCTGGGGCCGTTATAATTATTAGATTAATATAAATTTAGACAGATTTGTGATAACAAAGCAATATTTGAGTTTTGTACTTTAGAGAAAGCATAATTTCAATGCAAGTTGCCTCATGATATAGTTAAGATGCCAATTGCAAAGCACTATTTTCATCTAATTGAATTTAATTAATACTTCAAAACTGTACTCTGGAATATTTTTTTCTTGTTCTTCGTCTTAATATAGGCCAGTGGAATATTTATTAAATATGAGAATTATAAATCATCTTGATATTAAATACACCCATAGCATATAGACCACCTTTCACAATGTTACATTTGTGAAAATCTGCTTGGACCTTCTTGGACGGCTCCCAATAAACTCCTACCTAAACGTATCCCAATAATTGATAATATTGTATCCATTTTCTATTACAATGCCGTTTGACTTTATACTGAAATGATACTTTGCTGAAGCCATTATTAAAAAAATTTTCTATTCTTTTGCCAACCATCTGGACTACACTGTATACGGGTTAAGGTAAAGTTGCTCATTTGTGGGAGAAATAATTCAATAGATCCTGATTTACTAAGAAGCCATCATCACTGATAATTGCTCTTAATGCAGTTGTAACTTAACAGAGCTGTTCAGCAATAAATATCAAACAAATAATTTTTCTCAAGGAAACTGCCCTCATAATTTAGGTGGCCTATATTTTTAGGCGAATCGGCAGTGTAGCTCAGTGGTTAGAGCATTGGAGTGCGGTGCGGAACTCTGGAGTTCGAATCCCAGAATCGATGCCTGGCGGACGGCCTACCCAGTAGCTTTAAATAATTGGGGACCTGCGTTCGAAAGAACAAGGGGTACTAATGCAGTTGTCTAACGCGTGATGGTCACCATTAACAAACAAACAAACAAACAAACCATATCATCACGTGTCATGAATTTGACACGCGACAGCCGGGTGTGAGAGCGAGGATACGGAAGCTCTAACCTTCCGCCTTGCAGGTCAAGCTCCTTCATGGGGTGTTAGTGCCTCACCATTATTATTATTATATACTGCTCTACAGTAGTTATCTATGAGTGAAGCTTCCAAGATGTGAATGGACACGTTGTACAGGACTCAGAAGCACTGAAAATAGAAAACTTGAAACAGAAGACCTTGAACAAGTAACGGCGGAGGAGGAAAGGTTGTGCGAGGAAAATTAAGAACTTTTATATCTATTGTGACGACTCTGAAAAAGGAGAAAGTTAAGTTAGTGTGACCAACTCCTAGGGATCTCGCTATAAGCGGTGATCTGGAAGTCCTTCTATAAAAAATTAAATAATGTCAAACGTTTCCACTACAGAGAATAAAAGACAGAGGTTATACTACAGGATTGTACAATAATAGAAACTTAAAGTTGGAAGCGAAACATTTTCAATATGAAAGACAACAGGGAAGTGAGGGAAAAAGCTACAAATAATATCTGCTAGAAAAGAAATTAATTTAAGGAGTCATACGAGAAAAAATATATTGTTACGAGCGTAGAAAACCAAATCAAGGCAAGAAGATTGAGAAGCCCGTCACTAGGGTTTAGACCGGCGAAGCAGTGGAGGCTTTGAGTTTCTGACCGAGATCCGAGTCTTCAGAAGACAGTTAATAGCCGCGTAGTCGAAACGTCAGGTTATCAGCCTTCTCAGAAAAAAAATCATCTCCGTGTGGGTGCGCTGCTCGCCATTTGGAACCTTAGCTGACTTGGTGCCAAATCATAAAACTCATATTTAAGCTGTACTCCACGTAACTTCGCGCCTTCATACTCTTTAATATTAATTTGATACGGGTTCAGCCTACAGCTGATCCTGAAGAATTTTCTATAGTCTTGTGTGTGTTTAATATAACCGTGTTAGATTACATCCTGTTTTTTTTTGTAAAGCGAAATTATGTCTTCATTTTTAGGAATATCAGTAAACTCATTCGAAGAACATATAGAAAGACATGTAGACTCCCTATGTCGAGTACGCACAGTTTCAGAAACATGACATAATTAGAAGCCATCGAAAACAACACGGTGGCGCCTCAACCAATAATGAAAAATATTTCGTGTACATAGTAAATTGACGTCCGCAAATAAACTCTGCTCTGTCAGTTTAAGAGCACTGCCATTCTATTGAGCTAGCTGCGTGTAATGATTACTGCTAGCTACAGACAGTAAATCGGTTTTTAGCTGTAACAGGCAACACTGTTATTTGAGTGTGTAACTTACATCTATAGATTATTAAGAAAACTGATTCCATGCTGATGTGAAACCATATTAACTTTGCCATTAAATAGATGGCGCTATACTGATGATGGTCTCTTCTCCTTAGAAGAAAGCTATAACAAAACTGTAAACGTAAACAAAGCTATTTTAAAGATGAAGTTTCTATGTAAAAGAAATTAGACAAATATAACCAGCAGTTTCAAATAACGAAGCGAATTTTACAACTTGCTCCTGTAAAAGACAACTAGCTCTACGTGATCACAATGGTGAGATATCAAAGTAGATCCTCTAATACCTAGCTTTCTTATAATATCTAACCCTTTTTAATTGTCTAGCTGTCATAGAAAGAAGAGAATCTAAGTTAGTATCTACTGCAATTTTACGAATAGAGAAACACGAAAGAAGCTCTTCTGACAGTAATAAATTTATTTGGCTTCTTGGCTATTATACGTTTATGATAGATAATATTTCTATTTGTCCGCGATTGGTTTATAGTCAGCCGGCCCTTCATAATGCAACAATAAACATATGCATGACGTAGTCGTAGTCTTAGAAGCTGCATTTTTCTTTTATTGCAAATTAACGTAATTCACGTTGCTAAGTGTTTCGTTTACCGTTTCAATATTAATTATTCGAATTTTATTAGAAACATTTAAGATATTTTCGCCCATTTTTTACGTAATTATAAACTAATCAATTGTTATTCGTTTGTGGTGCGCGTTCTTTACTAAAAACATTAAACAACTTCCTCTGCAACTTTCTTTACATTATTTTAACTACAAGGTTACCTATATGGTGGGTTAAGAAGTTAGCATGCATAAATCCCGGCTTTTTGATTTAAAATGTGGAACCCAGTTCTTCCTCTTCGGCTTTCTCATCCCTATAATGGCTCCTTTTCAAATATTTGCATGCTACAGACTTGGAATAATTAGCCCTTTCATTTGAACATTTCGAGTAAACATGGAGCCTGGTCGCCATTGCTTTCCCAATCGACTAAAGAGCTTTACGTTTTACAGACAATACTTCATCTTCTATATAAATTCTGCAGCTCTTATATTAATCAAGCATAATAACGGAATCATGCTTGTCTCACTAACAGTCAAATAGGTCATGACAGCATCAGTTGCAGCAAAGCTACACAGTTTCAAGAATTACTAGTAATTATTAAGACGGTTTTGTTTCTAATGTGTCAGGTTTCTCGCATATACAGGAGTTTTGTAAAATGTATAACGTAATTGTTTAGGTTATTTAGAAAAATGTAGTGTGCGCTTTATCCTAACGCTGCGCTGTCGAGCCATTTTCTGTTTGATCAACTAGGGTTTATAATTTCCCAATTATATGGATTAATCAATTCATTATTGGCACTAAATAACAAGCCATTATCATATTTGTTTGCAGCAAATACATAAATGAATCTACATATGTACTTAAAAAGCTTTACCCTGTTGGAGTCAGTCCAATTAGAGGGTTTTAACCGAAACTTTTGAAAACAAGCCTCGTTACCCTGCGAAGTTGGCTTTTGACTGTATTGAAACAGTCGAGCGTGTAATAACTGTATAGAAATAATAGCTTCGGTCAAAGCTGGCGCATTTATTGGACATGTTATTGCTGGTAATGCCGTTTGGAAACTAGTTGAACGTCGAGCACAATTAGCGTTGGTTCAATTATTTCGAGTTTTGGAGAAAGAGTTAAAATTTTGTTAGGTTTTTGTTTTAAATAAATCGTCATTAACGACACTTACTTTATTACTTAAATTAACGACATCTCGGTCTACCTAAAAAGTGAGGAGTTCATAAAATGACAGGAAATACTATAAGTCTATAAGGTTATTGGAGTTCCATTCGATGATTGATAGCATTTGCTTCAGGTACTATTTTAAATTGATAAATGTTTACCCAGCCGATTTTCTCGTCTGAAAAATTGTGCGTAGTACATCAGAAAATGAAAGAAAAATGTGTTTACAAAGTTTACCCGGCGTGCGACGCGTAACCTACCCGTACATTCAAATTTGGCGTGATATATGAAGATTCCAAAACCACCTAAATAACTTTTTGTCGGTGCACTGACAAGTTAGATATTATGAATGATGACTTTTATTGTGCCCGCCGGAGTTCATTCCGCCACAAATGAGCACTTTAGGTGCAACAGTTTCTTAGTTTCGATACTCTTGGTCGGCAGCGGTGTGCAGTGATTTAGAGTTAAGGCACTTTCCATACAAATAGATATAAACTGTTGTGGTTAATCAATCTTGAAGGTGCTGTGCGGTTAACATTCTCTGAAGTTGCAGCAAAGTGTTCCAACTTTGCACCACGAGGTAAAAGATTTAATTCAGCTTCAAATATTTATAGCATCCCTTGTTTTGGATACAAAAACCTGATTATAGTTCAACACAACAAGGACTGCTACTCATTAAAGACAGGCTCCTATCAACAAAAACGGAAACTAAGTATTTTTTGTAGCACAGTATTGCGTGAAAGTAACAAACTAAAAATGATAAAAAATGCTATGTCCCTAGAGGTTACAGCAATAAAGCATGGCCATCTACAACTCTAAAACTACCTAAAGCGAAGTTCAATCGAAATACTCGTTTAATGTCTAATTCCGAATAGTATAATTGAGATTTATCAAATTCACTTAACCTGCTCTTCTGAAATGTCAAATTTCAAGAAAAACAATGAAGTAGCACGTTATACTCTAAAATGAATTTACGAAATCAAGCAAAAATTCACACAGCTAGCTACAGTGGGACATAGGCACGGTTCTATTCTAAAGGAGTATGTGCTTCTGCATAATTCAATTCAGGAGCGACGTAGAAGTAGAAAATTATTATTTATCTAAGGACCATAAATTTCGAATTGTCGCCTGGAAGATGAATGACTTCACCCAGGAGAGAACGATGTCGGCAAAGGAAGTTTCGTTGAATTTCACCTGATAACGTTTAATTTGCATTGCATATAGTTGTACATACTACAGGCCACCGCATTGTACGTACAGTAATGTATTTTAAACAGAAAATACAGAAGGCAAAATATTCCTCGCAGTCACAGCAGATAGCCCTAGTGGCGTCATGGTTATAAAATGTAATGTATAAAAATTATTAGGCAGGTCACAATCCAACCTTTATATTGAAAATATTCAAGACCCTCCTTTACAGGTACAAGCTCAACCAGGTGGTCATAAAGCAAGTACTCGAATAAAATACACATATAATAGTAATATCCGCTTTACGTCTACGAGCATGCAGGTTCTAGCTACACGAGGAAAGATATAGACATGAAGGAACTGCAAGCCCTGTAGAAACTACCCAGAAACAGAAAAAGCCAGTCTGCATCTTGAAGTAGCGCTTCAGGCAGAACACACTCACTTAACTGCGTTCGCACCACGTATGTAAATACGTAAGCAGAAAAAATATTGCATGCACTTACACGCCTGGTTTAGTTGCCGTTTACTGCCTCTTTAAATGTACCCCCGGACCTGCGGTTGGTGTGCGTTTTATTCGAAATTCACCACTAACGGTACGAGTTCATAGGCATACGCACCGAATTTACCTACGGGCGGAATTATTATAGCACACCTATAATTAATTCCTTGATGTCTTTTTCATTATTATTTATCAAATTTTATTTTGGCCCACTTTTGGAAATATTTTCATATTTAACTTTTTGATTCAACGGGATTTCCCATCTAACTTCACATCAGACTTATATATTAATCTGTGGTGACAGCTATTAAAAATTTTCAGAATTTTGAATTAGCCAAAAAATGCTCTATTTAAACATTTAGAAGGGGAGTGTTTAATTCCTCCCCTCATAATAATTTTTGTTATGTATTGTTTAGTGTTTTTATTATATTATTAACTTTTCAAACAATCCAAGGTAAGATTTTTTATCAAAACATTGCTTGGTATTCTAACCCGTTTTCTCTCATTTTAGGAAGTTTATAATGTATCTACATTAATTGTATCAACTGTAATCTGAAGAAGTTTGCTAATATGCAAATGAAACGTTATTCTCAACAAATAAAGCTACTCGGTTTTGTTTGATTTTTCGCTTTTTATTGGCTGATAAAAATGTTTTCCTAACCAAACTATTTCGTATTATTAATATTCAGCCGTTATAAATTTGTTTACATATAATCGAATCATTTGGGAAACTGATTCTAAAATCTACTAATATCAACTGGACAACGATCTACTGGCAATGGACCCGTTACACACCCCTATCAACAAAAAATTTTTCGACGATATCAAGAAAAATTTTGGCGGCAATTTTGAAAAATGTTTTCGCACGTTAAATAAAATTAGCATTTCAATTGTAAAGGTGAGTGAACGGATAGAATTTATTAAGCAGTGTAAACATTTACGTTTAATTCCAAAGTTTCTTAAAAATAACTATAGAAATATTCAATTTACAAAAATCAACAATAATCAGAAATTTAAAAACATTGAACTTGATTTTGCAATGAAAACACTATCTATACTTTTAAATGATGCATATAGTAACAAAAATTTTTTAACTCAAAAAGTAATTAACTGTAAAAATTTGCTTGAACGTAAAATACCCCAAAATTTAATAATATCTTTCATTTCTCATAGAACTTCATTAAATTACAAAATCAAATACAAGTTAAAAGCTAAACATGAGAAAAAAATAAATATTTTATTAAAACAACAACACAATAATAATGCAAACCAAAATAATTTTATTAATATTTACAATATTCAAAAGCCGGATTCTTGGATAAAAAATTTAACTAATAAAGCTTTACCACAAGATGTTGAAGATGTTTTGAAACTTGGGCCAAATTTTAACTTTTATAACCCTACAAATAAAATTCCAAATGAGAAAATCATAGTGAACGTTGAGAATGCAATTAGTAATTTGAATTCAGACAATCAAACTAAAATAAGAGCTTCCCTCTGTAATATTTTAACCAATCACCAGAATAAAAATAACAAAAAATTCTTAAACTCAAATAAAAACATACAAAATGATATCTTTCTCCAGAAATTAAATACCACTAAAAAGTTCTTGAAACAAAATGAAAACATTATTGTTACTAAAGCAGATAAAACACAAACCACAGTTATAATAAACAAAACAGATTATAATAATAAAATGTTGAACCTATTAAATGACAAAAATACATATAGCAAAGTTGATAAGGATCCAACAAATAAAATTCAAAACTTTAACAACAAAATTTTAAAAAATTGGAATGACAACAAATACATATGTGATAATACCTATAAAAAACTAATAACACATGATGGACTCATACCAAAAATTTATGGCTTACCTAAATTACACAAAAAAGACTTTCCTTTACGACCTATTGTCGCATCTTATATGAGCCCATTATATAAACTTTCAAAACATTTATCGAATATATTAATTAATATCACTCAAAAAAACCAACATAGTGTAAAAGATTCTTGGACTTTTAAAAAATTTATTGATAATGTTTCACTTACTAAAAATCAAGTTTTATTCTCTTTGGATGTTGTCTCACTTTATACTAATATTCCTATAAATTTAGCCATTGATACTATTGAACAATATTGGTCTCAAATAGAAAAATATACAAATATTCCTAAACTAGAATTTATTAAAGCTGTTGAATACATATTGAATTCTACTTTTTTCTCTTTCAATAATCAAATATATAAACAGAATTTTGGTGTTGCTATGGGACAACCCCTTTCAAGCACAATAGCCGATTTAGTTATGCAAAGAATTGAATCTGAAATTTTAAATAATTTGAGTGATATTGGTTTTTATAAACGGTATGTCGATGATATTATAATTGGTACTAATATAAACAACGTAAAAAAATTGTTTCAAACTTTTAATGACTATCATCCAAGACTACAATTCACAATTGAATATGAACAAAATAAATCTATAAATTTTCTTGATTTAACACTTATAAGAACAGATTCTGGTATAATTGAAACTAACTGGTTTAGAAAAGACATTAAAACTGACAGATATTTACATTTTGCTTCTCAAACAACAATTAAATACAAAATTAGTGTTATTAACAGTCTAATAGATCGTGCAATTTTACTTTCTTCCGAAAAATACCATAATGAAAATATAACAAAAATTAAAAATATATTAATAAATAACGGTTACCCCATAGACTTCATAAATTCAAAAATTAAAATTAGAATTAATAAACTAAATTTCAAAAACACAAATAACAAAAATGATTCTTTTGACTTATACCCTAATTGTTTAGGAAAAACTTTTAATAACGATCAATATATAGAAAATTCATATTACATATCACTTCCTTACATACCTAAATTGTCACAACAATTAAGTAAACTTTTGAAAACTTATAATTTTAATGTTTCTTTCAAAAATAATAATACTATTGGTAAACTTTTCTTTAATAATTTAAAAGATAAACCTGAAATTCAATCAGAATCTAATATTGTCTATCAAATCAATTGTAGTGATTGTGATGCCAGTTATATTGGTCAAACCAAACAGTACCTCAAAAAAAGGATTTCACAACATGCAACTTCAATAAAAAAGAAAACATTAACTCCAAATAAACCCAATACTGCCTTATCAGACCACGCTGTTGATAATTACCACAATTTCAATTTTAACTCCCCAAAAATATTACAAAGGGAATCAAACCTTAGTAAACGAATTTTTTATGAAATGATTGCAATAAAACAAAATTCTAACTCAATTAACTATAAAACTGACATTGAAAACCTACACTCAATTTATTTTAATCTTATCTAAATAATTATATTATCTTTCCAGACTGATAATTTCATTAAACTTGTTTTTGTCACTTTTTTCTGTTTACCATAACATATATAATTAACATGATCATTTTAAAAAATAGAAATTTTGTGCGTTTTCAATTCTTTTTATGCTTTTCTCTTAAATTATTTTTATCAAATTAATTTATTAAAGGATTTTTGCTTTGATATTTTTTTATATTAATTCCTTGATGTCTTTTTCATTATTATTTATCAAATTTTATTTTGGCCCACTTTTGGAAATATTTTCATATTTAACTTTTTGATTCAACGGGATTTCCCATCTAACTTCACATCAGACTTATATATTAATCTGTGGTGACAGCTATTAAAAATTTTCAGAATTTTGAATTAGCCAAAAAATGCTCTATTTAAACATTTAGAAGGGGAGTGTTTAATTCCTCCCCTCATAATAATTTTTGTTATGTATTGTTTAGTGTTTTTATTATATTATTAACTTTTCAAACAATCCAAGGTAAGATTTTTTATCAAAACATTGCTTGGTATTCTAACCCGTTTTCTCTCATTTTCGGAAGTTTATAATGTATCTACATTAATTGTATCAACTGTAATCTGAAGAAGTTTGCTAATATGCAAATGAAACGTTATTCTCAACAAATAAAGCTACTCGGTTTTGTTTGATTTTTCGCTTTTTATTGGCTGATAAAAATGTTTTCCTAACCAAACTATTTCGTATTATTAATATTCAGCCGTTATAAATTTGTTTACATATACATACGAATGTTGACAAATAAAGTAGACGTAAAATTAAATTATGTAGTAATTGTAATCAGGTATGATATCAAAATCAGCAAAACGAAGCCCATGAAACGAAGCAAAAAATGGCATAACCATGAGTGACGCACTCATATAGAAAGCATAGTAAAATCACCAATAGAAAAAGCGTGATGTACAGATAGAGTGAATGGCAAATCAATGGCCACCAGACCGCAAAAACATAAATGTCGGCAGATAAGCGAGCTCAGAATCGACTCCCTAAGTAATGGACAGTAACAATCTTCATGGAAGGAATTTTTCAAACACCTTCGATAATATTGGTAACATACTGATAGGCCTATGCCAAAGTAAAACTTACTGTTGCAGGTGTTTTGTTTCTTAGGTAGCTTCTTGAAGTGATGCTGTTAAATTCTGGACTGCTTCGTCTAGCTCATATTCACTCTTCAAGGAGGTATTTTGGGTAAGTATCAAGTTTATCAGTTCTATAAATACATTGTTAGGTGTAGAATGCATCTATTTAGGATTACAGTTCAAGGCTCGCGTTCTGGTTGAATTTTACCTCTATGGTGCATAGTTTGAATTTTGCGCGTCACTCC
Source organism: Agriotes lineatus (assembly GCA_940337035.1). NCBI lineage: Eukaryota > Metazoa > Arthropoda > Insecta > Coleoptera > Elateridae > Agriotes > Agriotes lineatus. The sequence continues at coordinate 97,085,644 of OW679200.1, read as the reverse complement.
GCATTGAGGTGTTTTTGTCGGTACGCGAAGCAATAAAATGTCCGTTCCGGATTTTCGCTGCCTCTTTTGTTTGTGCAACATTTTCTAACAGTTCATCTTCCAGTTTGGTCATATATATAGACCAACAGGCGTCCTGGGGAAGTTATGCTGTGAAATATTGGGTCAGCCCTCGCTGTGTAAGCGGATTAAACATCTCTGGTGGACTTTTTGAAGAATAATATCTCTTACGCCAATTTGGCGGAGCAAGGTAGCGAGCCGTTGTAATTTCGCTTTCCACGTGGCCCATCGTTGAGGTAAGTTCGTTTAAGCTTCCGTTTGTACCGCGTGTTTAGAGGATTTGTAGTAGCTTGGACGTTTATTTTTAGCTGTTAGTATGGCGTCCTTGACGTATAATTAGAGCAGTCGTTTTTCCGAGTGCCTTCTGCTTGAATGCGAGGTTGTAGTACCGACATTTCCGCAGCATTCGTGTATCAAGCGCTTTCATCTAGACGTAAGATTTCCTGCAGTATTGAGCTTGACCTGGTTATCGTTCTTCTGCGTTGCTGTAACGTTCATCGCCCTCGAGGTAAGTGTGCCAGGAGCTCAACTGCGGAGCCGATGTAATGTTGTGTATCGTATGATCTTTCAATAGTGTTTGAATTTCGAACTGGTGCTACTCTGTCGCCAACATGGTCGAGCGGTTAGAGAGCTCAGGCTGTGGTGCCACCGTGCAGCGTTCAATCACGACATCTGGCAACTGGCGGGCGGCTCACCCAGTCGCTTAAAAAATTGGGTACCGAAACCACAGTCGTGAAAGTAGGAAAAGTAAAACAGTCGTCGTAGGCGTGATGCTAACCACATCACCCAGTACGCCGTTAACGGTGTGCCAGATTGACTGGGTTTCGGAAAACGATATTTCGGGGACCGTTACTTGCCTTGGTCAGGCCGTGTTTCTACTTGGAATGAAGTGCCCGAACTTTACTTAAACTTTACAGTGCTACTGTGCCCTTGGAAAAAGTTCGTGAAACTTTCCCGAGATTTTCTGTACCTATTTAGTACTCTCACAGCTTGCTTTTGCAACACTATGTTGCAAGCAAGTCGTTCCTGGTCTCTTTCAAACCTCCGTGGGTTTTACATTTGTCATAAAACCCTTGCCTTCTATCGTAGTTTGCTTAATTGTTTCAATGGGTACCCTTCAAGGCCCATTTGAACGCTTAAAGTGATACCGTTAATAATTATTTTCGGAGCCCCTTGTTGGTCTCTGCAACACTTTTAATTTGCTTGTTGCTTCTAATTAATGTTTTTTTCTAAAATATTATAAATTTAAATTTGTTAGTAATATTATTCGAGCTGATTCGATATAGGTGTAACGGAGAACTATGTATATTTAGTGAATAATCCTATGTACACTGTACTAGCTTTGCATACAATAATTTATGTTCTGCGATCATTATACGTGTTTACCTCTTTAACAGTTCATTTTTGGTTAATTATCCCTTCTGTTTCGAATTTAGTCCTACTACGATAAACAAAGGTTCATGTTTCAAATAGAAATCTGTACAAGAGCTGTTTTCCCTGGCAATTAGTGCTATATACAATATGTTCATTAAAATAGTTCATTGATTCCTATTTCCGAAATATATTAACGAAATTAATCAAAATGGCCAATGGGTGTATAGTGCTCAAGCTTGCATGGTCCAATTCCAGCAAAAGTTCTCAGATTTTATAATTTTGGAACATGTTTTTTTGCAAACGTTCGAAAAACTGTCGACTTTCCAACAAACTGGCAGCATAGTTCGAAAAAAGAGAAGGGGCCGGCCCACAGCGAGTACCCAGGAAGTCATTGCTGATGTGCAAAAACGCTTGTTAAACGAACCAAGAAAATCATTGCGGCTGCGGCAACTTAGACAAGAGGTTGCTTTATCACTTGACACTTGTCAGAAAATTGGGAAAAAAGATCTGCATTTGACCCCGTACAAAATGCAAAACTTTCACGAATTGCTTCCTCCGGACGCATCGCATATTATCAATGGTTCACTGAACGTCTGATGTATAATGACGATTTGTTTGATTCAAGGTGTTTTGGACGAATCCTATCTGGGTACGTTAAGTCGAAAACAATGAGGCATTGGAGCGCTGATAACTCCCATATTTTTCGCAAGGCTCAGTTACATCCAGAAAAGGTTGGCATTTTTTGTTGCGGTGTCACGACGAAGGATTATTAGACCATTATTTTTTGACAGTTAATGGTCAGCGGTACAGGGACAATATCCTCCAAGTAGTCTCCGGCCAGCTACATGACGACTGCAAAGAGGCTACTTCCAGCAGGACGGGGCCAAAGCTCATACAGCTCGTGCAACCACTTAATTTATTCGCCAGTTTTTCGATGACCGAGGTATCAGCCTAAAATGCAGGCCAGAATTTCCTCCGACATCTCCGGATTTGACCCCACTCGACTACTCCTTTTTTCCTCATCTGAAAAACACAATATTCAAGACCCCGATTCAAGACATTGAACATCTGAGACGAAGTATCACTGAAGAATGCGTAAACATCACTTTTAAAATCCTCCAGAACACGTTTGAAAGCATGAAGCGATCAGTTCAATTATGTTTATGGGAAAATGGAGGTCATTTCCAACAATTTTTGTAGTCTAGACAACTTACATTACTGTTTTGAGTTTTCAATTACATAAACTGAAAATTATGACATTTTCATTTTATTCTTATGAATCTGAATCAAGTCACGGACATACGTTTGAATTTCCACAGCCGCCCCTTATGGACTTTTTTAATTAATATATTCTACATTGCTGTTATTACATCGTCTAGTTTATGTAACTTCTACTTAGTTTTGTGTGTCTTCTTTCAGAGTTTGATGCTTTTGGGACTACTTTTCAGTTTACGGATTATCGGTGATATTTTGATGAACTTTTCATAATTAAAAGATTCTTTGGCACCCTTGATTGATATCTTATTAAGTTCAGCACATTATGTTAAACCGCACTCCATCTTCACTGGGGTAGCCTGCCAGTATCCAAGTAGTCACTGGATTTTGAGGTAATTTAACTTACGGGTCTTAATTTGGTATCAAGATCCCATTTAGTTTACACGTTCTGGAGGTTACTGCTTTTGATTTCTCGATTATTTGGAAATTAGCAGTGATTAATACAGGACTGCGGTCGGAGGACAGGTCTATACAGGATTTGACTATCAAGTGGCTCTAACAAATACCTTTAAACACCCAGAAGTCTAGTAGATGTGGTATTTTTGTCTATCTGTGGGTAGATATGTTTGTTCGCCTGTCGAGCAGTATGAAATGAATTTTTCTTACATGACTTAAAGTTTGTTAGAGCGATTAATTTCGAGCTCTAGTGTGCATGCTTAGTGTTAAAGTCTCCTTCAGATACGAAGCGATCGCCTAACGACGTGAAGTGGTTTAAGAGCTGTTTCTTGTTAACTGAACAACCTGGTAGATAGTAGCCAGCGTATAGTCTAAACTTTCCAGTGTTGTTTTCAATTACTACGTTAGTAGCTTACAGATGAGGTGGAGAGTACTTTTACAACTCGCAGTGTTTAATATCGTCTCTTAGCTTTTCACTCGAATGTTCTGTGTTGCATATAGTATAGTTCTGTATTTTGAAATAGCTTTTGAATGCGGAATTAGTTTCATAGATGAGCATTACGTTAATGCGATAATTTACGAGGAGGTATTTTACTTCTTAAATACGTCCAGATTAGTCGTTGTAGTTACATATTGCATTTTCTATCATAGCAGTGATCAGATTTAAAGGGGTTATCATTTTCTCCCTAACGTTTGTTACCATATTTTCCAAACCACTGATTTTTACGGTTGATGAGGTAAAGGATAGGTGAGTTGTAATAACTGCTGGATGGGGCGAGGTTGTAAATTATTACTGCATATTTTTGAGATGAGATGAGATGCCTTGCTGTAGGTTTAAGCTTTTACTGTTGGTTTTCAAGTAATTCCTTTTCTCTTAAAGGCGGGTAGGTTTTCTTCTGTTGCTCTTTGTAGATTGAGCAACTCTTACAGTTTGGACAGTGGTTACGATCGCTTAAGACAAGGTTGGCATTTTTACTGGGTTCCTTGCTTTCGCACACTTTTTTTTTCGTGATTACCTCCGCACTTCACACATTAAGCAAAATATTTGGGTGGGCACCCCTGGCATTTTATACATTGAAGTATGAGTCTTTTCGGACGCAGAAGTTCGAATTTAAAGAATGTATTCAGAGTTGTTATGTTATAAATATCTTTATTATTGAAGCTTTGTTGAAGCTTAATATGAAATAAAGAAAGAACTACTATGGTTGTGATGGCGGATGTTATTCATGCACGTTACATTATCTGGAAGTTAATGCGAATAAATGTATTCAACGCAAACAACATGTTTATATAATATTACAGGTTAAGACATTTTGAGTAAGGTAGCAGCTAAATTCAGCAAAGGCATTCAAATCTACCTAGACCGCGAAGGTGAACCCTCCAAATCTTCGGAGCAGCTTTTCAAAGCCGCACAGAGCAACTTCAATAAACACGTTGATCCCGGATAAAATTTAATACGGTTTGTGACGGCAGACGAAGCAAATTTAATATTCATCTCACGTACCCCAAATGTGTGATGCACGAGGAGCAGTCACCTGACGTCCGCCCTAATTTGCAAACAGGTAATCTGTGTTGCCCTAACAACGATGAGCGAGGGGCGGGAAGTGTTACACTTACACGTAAAGCGAATTTAGCGTGTCAGGCTGATTTTGGGGCCAACTGTAAAACAAACGAAAGCGTGAATGCTGTGAACTTTCCCGTTCTCGAGGATTGTTGGTGAAATTTGAGCTACTTTGGGGATAAATCGAGTGGAAGGCTATTATTTCCAGGTTAAGAAGTTACATTAAGGGCAATAAGTCATGGACTACGCTGTTCACGTGTTTATCTCTGCGGCTTGCCTCGAAATACGACCATATCGACATAAATAGAGTGGTGTTAGGAAGCGGTAATAGTGTCGAGGTCTAGGTTGCAACAGAAGGCTTTTACACGGCTAGAGAGTGTTACATCGAGAATTATTGCTAATGCGGTTAAGGGGATGTTCGCCACTTCTCCTGTTTGCTGTTGTTTGCGCCTTAGAAGGTAAAAACTTGATCGATTTTTTTTCCAAGGGGTATTAGTTAGTAGTGTCTATTTGCGAAGCATAAGAAAGGCTGGGTGTTATCTTTAGAAACATTTTAAAAGTAGGTTTATTATATTTTATTTAACGCAACAATACATTGAAGCAAACAATAAAAACGGGTTCATATGCAAGAAAGAAGCACTGGGAGTTAGAAAAGAAAATGAGTACAGAGAGATTTAGAAAGTGCTTATGAGGAAATGAAGGAAAAACTTGAAGATTCTGTAGAAAAAAAGGAGAAGTATGAAATAATTGCAAAAAAATAGAACATGTCAATTTATTAAAAAATAGAAACAGAAATGATAAATTAAAAACAACTGAAGAATATTATGAAAACCGTTACCATTTACAAATGCAAAAGCGTCAGAGTGCATAAAAGTCAAATTATGGTAAAATTTAATTTACCAATTTGTTTGCAATGACGAATGATATATGATACAAGTATTAGGCCACGTTTCGTCAACTTGGAAAACGTAGGTAAAGTCAACATTTATATTGGGGGTAGCAGGTATATAAAGCTATAAAAAAAATTAATTTACTAGCCTTGCTTAGTGGCCACACATACAAGGTATTCAAACAAGGTTCAGATCGGATGGGCTGATTATGTATGAATTTATATTGTGTTTATATGGAGCCATAACACATTCTGTTGTACGGATCATGAGTTCAGGGTCATTAGGTTAATATAGATCTTAACTTGAAATAATTAAGAAACGTGTTAGCTCATGAGTTCGTCTTATACTCGTAGAATATATTTATCCGGTATTTTACCACTACACGTCGATTTCCGGTTCTCAACCGCCAAACTTTTCTATTAAAGGAATCTTCTTGTAAGCGATAGGAGATCATTCATTCTTTTATTCTGCTATTTCAGGATCTCCTTGGTTGGACTCTCTATCGTTTTCCAGGTGGTTTTCCTCGAACAATTTTTTTTGGGTACCTCTGATAATTCACTCGTAATAAGAGTTCTTGTTTATATTATCTGTTAATGATCCATGTTTCGCAGACGTAACACGGAACAGATTCAACCATTGATCTTTCTATATATTTCTTCGTCTTTGGCGATATAATTTTATTCCACCATATTGAGTTAAGGCGACCTACCACTTTCCGACCGTTTTCTTTAAACGATTTAATTCCAACTTGATCTCTTGCGTTTTACGTTACTACAGCTATTTCCGTTTATCAACTTGCTGAACCTCCTAGTTGTCATTTGTTAGTACCTGCAATCAAGCAACCGTAGATAATTCAAAGTTAAAAAGACTTTCATGACTGTATATTACGATATTTTCTGTTAAAATTGAGACCACAGTATTATGGAACAACTGTTTATAATTTCTTTTCGATAAAAATAAAACCATTATCCACTATCATAATGTATGATGAAGCTGGACATAAAGAGCCTCAATGTGATATTTAAATTAAATGCTAATACATGAGATGATCGTTATCCAAAGAACAATTAAAAAATTACACAGTAAGGGTAAAAATTGCTGAGATTACTTTACTTAAAATATAATTTTCTGAATTTAATTAACTTTACCTTAGAAACCATCAAAGTTATATAAAAAAATATTTAAAAAATGTACTCAACAAGACCACCACAATGCTTCAAAAAAGAATAAAAAGTTTGGTTTTAATGCTTCTGAAAAGGACATGTAAACGAAAAATTCAGTAACTGACAACTTAAATAAACTGAATTAAAAAATCAGAAGCAGTAAATATACGTGGCGTACTAGACGACGGCGAACAATAACAGTTTATTATCATCAAAAGGGTTACCGTTGGCTAATCTCTCAAAATCAAACCTAACATAGCTGCTTGGATACAATTGCCTGCCGACCAGCTCAGTACGAAGACGGCGTGTGACAGTTCTATGAACGAAATATGCAAAACGGGCGCCAACGGTATTTTTAACAAAATAAGCAAGTGTATCCAGGCAGTAGAACGAGAATCCGTAAACTCAGTAGCACAAACAATCTGAAAGAAAGCACAACTCAAACATCGGTAGCAGTAACAAATAATAAATAAACACAATAAAATATCACAGTATAATTGGCATTTAAAATATCACAATACAATCGAGAAAGCATAACTCTTAATATGAATGCGTCACAATTTACCAATATCTGCATAACAACAAAAATAATGGTTCAGCGGACGTTAATGGAAAATCAGAACTTAAATTGCCGCAAGCCGAGAAGCGGCCGCGCACACTCGCGAACGGACATGTCATAAAATGATTATCTAAATACAGTCTAAAGTACAACCTGTTAGCGGCTTCCGTCGAGCACTTTCAGCATGCTTATCAAGAGTCCAGGCGTGCTGAAGATCTCCCTGAGAACACGCAGCAAGCCAAGGTCGCACATCGAAGATAGCGGCGGCGACAGCTACCTCCTCGAAATTCGGAAAAACTGCACACTCGAACTGAATTGCCCAAAACTGCTTATGTAGACTGATTTGAACCAAGACTGATTTGCCCCGACAGATTACTCGAATTTTGAACACGGCTGCTTGTTCGAATTCTGCCCAAGACGGCTTGTTTGAATTCCGCCCAAGACGGCTTGCTAAGGAAAACGAAATCCAGAATAAATGCATGCAACCCTTTGGTAAACGACCAACAAAATAAAACGGAACTTACCCCGGGTGAACTGGGCAAACGAGCATCGAAGGCTAGATGCGGCATGGCGTAGAATAAAATCTCACATGCTTCGCTTTGCAGCGAGGCCCCAAAGCTCCCATAACTAACAAAATGTAGCGGCAAGACAAAGCGGATCACCAAAGCCAGCATAAAACATCTTCGCCGCGTTCCGCCAAACCAAAAGGGACGCGCTCAGCCAAAAGAATGCGGCCTCGAGAGCGCTCCGACCTCAACGCTGTCGAGCAAGGCCAAAATCATGCCTGAACGATACGATAACAAGTCCCACAGAAATCGCAAATTAACGAAGGCATAAAACTAGCAATGCAGAACTACAGGGAGTAACAAAATAACCGTAACAAGTTCATAAAAACTAGAAGGTTAAGGAAAAGACCTGACAGTTGTTATAACAAAAAATTTACAGCCAAAATCAAACCATCGCATCGTGAATACATGAGCAAATATGAGGGCGGGCTAGCTAACAGTGAAGGCGGCGTGCGGTTTTTTACAAGTTAAATTCATTAATCAGTATTAAAAGAGCCTCAATGAATCTTTATGCAGCAAATGTGCTCAGATAAAAACAAAAACTCGTAAACTCAAACCTTAACCCGAGCAATCATTATCTGAAATGCAATAAAAATTTGAACAATGTCATAACTCAGTAAATTATATAAATGCGATAATAAGAACGTTGAATAGGAAAATAAATAAAATATTAAAAGGAATTATATTACTAAATCAAGTTAAAATTTAATGAGGCTTGAAGGAAAATTCGTCGAAGGTGCTGTGGCAATGGTACAAGACAAGATGTAATGTAACGAGAACCAAATCCAATATTATCGTGATAAAGAAAGTAAAATTCGAGAAATCCTAAAGGGATTCTATAGAAGCCGTTAGAAAATCGGCTCTTTCCATTTGCGAGGTCGCACCTCCCGACCAACTTTTGGCTGCTAGAGGATACTCCCCCGGCCATATTTTTGTTTAGCTTTCAGTGATAGAGGCTTACTGTGGTTGCCGCATCTTGTAGTCGATTGAGTGGTCGTTCCAAGTTGAACTTCTGTTGATTGTATGAGTGATATCCTACACATTTTGAACATAATATAGGCACTTAGCTAACGATTTTCTGCATAGGTAAATTGCCGTCACTCTTTTATATGTAACACTGACTAACAAAGAGTTTTTGCGTAGTCCTGTTAGATGTGTAACAGTCCCTCAAGCGTTCTGCAGCAGTGTATCAATATTGCTTCTTATTGAAAAATTTCTTCACGGACGAACGTCTGCTAGTGCATGTAGAATTATTAGGGATTGTTTGTTATGGTTTTTGTCTTCCGGTGGTCCTCACTGACTTTAATAAATGGTATCTTAATAGATTTATTAAAATTACTGTACGATTCTCATTTCTAACGCGACGGGCAGTTACATACGTTTGCTTGCAATAATAGTAGTTTATTTATCTAGAACGAAAAGTGGCATTTTAAAGACGAGAAAGTTGTTTACGTCCGAGGCGTCAGCCGAGGACGGAATTACTTGCGAGGATCTTTAAAAACACTTTCCGTTCGTGGTGAATACAACGGTTTATTTCATACTGCAAGTTTAATGAATTTTAAATAAAAAGTTGTAAAAATCATTTCAAATTTCAGGTCAACAACTGACGTATAATTTTAAAGTACTTGAACTTTAAAATTTTACTTTAAAGTACTAGGACTTTAATGTTCCATTTTTTGTACAATAAATAAGTTTTAAAGTACTTGAACTTAAAAATTTTACTTTAAGGTACTAGGATTTTAATGTTCCATTTTTTGTACCATAAATAATCCGAAAAATGTCATTTTTGACATCAGTATGAAATAAAATACGTTTTTCAGAAACGTCACACTTGAAGTGCTTAATATATGAAGCAAAATACAAACATTTTCCATTGCCGACCGGAACATTCTCATTGTGCATTGCTTTTCCTTGAAAAGTCTCTTCACGAGCGAACGTCAGATAGAGCAGGTACAATTCTTAGGGATTATTTTTTATGGTTCTGGCCTTCTGCTGTTGCTCAGTTACTTGAATAAATTAGATTTCCTAAAATTACTGTACGATTCTCATTTCTGACACGACGTCTTCTTGCAATAAAATACGTTTTTCGAAAACATCACAATTTAAGTGGTTGATAACTGAAACAAAATACGAATTTTCATATCCGAGGGGAACATTCTCATTGTGCGCTCTGCAGCAGTGTATCAATATTGCTTTCCCTTAAAAATCTTCCTTAAGACCAAACGTCTGCCAGGGCAGGTAGAATTCTTATGGATTGTTTGCTGTCGTTCTGGTCTTCCGGTGGTGCGCACTTCCTTTATTAATGTTATCTTAATAAACTTCCTAGAATTACTGTACAATTCTCATTTCTGGGGCGAGGTACAGTTATACACGTTTGCTTGCAATGAAATACCTCTTTCATAATCGTTACAATTTAAGTGCTTAGTATCTGAAGCAAAATACAAACATTTTCCATCGCCGAGAGGTCCATTCTCAATGTAGGGATTTCCTTCAATGCATCATCGCGCATCGGTGAGAAAACATCAGATGCCATTTTAAAAATAACACCAATTTGTTCCCATATCTTTTCAGGTACTACATCTGTTTTGATTATCGTGAAGTAGCTCCCTTCTATCACAGTCCGCGATACCCTCCCTTTACGATGAGCTCATTAACTCCGTTTAATAGGCTTGTTACTTGTGTTAAATACATGTCTATATTCCCTATTATGCACTCAAGCTAAAACTGTACTCTTTGAATGGTATGAATTCTGGATTCACGTATCAGAAAGAAATCCCCTTAAAAATGGTTAAGCTTGCGCCAACTTCTATATCATATACGCAACTAAGAAATAAAAGGAGAGTTAACGCATTCAGTATAAATGAGAAAATAATACTACACCTACTAGAAATATTTAGCAATTTAGGGCAATGAGGGATATAACAAAAATCATACTATTTAAATAAAAAACCGATGAGAAATGGGATCCAGGCCATTTAATGACGATTTGTGAAAATGTTGGGGAGATAAACGGTAAACAGAAGAAAAAGATTATTTTTAATAATTTAAGTCAAGCCAAGCCTCTTGATGATTTATATCTTGAATACGAGATACATTTACAATGTAAGCAGATAGATATGAAGACAACAAAATTCTGATAAAAATCATGGACTTGTCTTATGGCTGAAAAGCAGTCGTAGCAGTCGCCTTGGTTTAGTGAAACTAATTATTAAGTAAGTGGAGATAAGTTTACTGCAATTTAATTATGAAGTGTGTTGTGTGCACCGAGGATGTCCAACCTGATAGAGAAATATCTTGTGATCTGTGCAAACAATTTGTACACTCTACATGCAGCGGTTTATCTAGAAACGAAACAGCATGCTTGAAGGCTAAAGATCGCAAGTTGTCTTTTTACTGTATGAACTGCAAAGATATCAAATTGCAATTAGCAAGTATTAAGGGGCTGAGAAAAATTGTAGAAGATTTGCAGTCTGAAGTCAAAGAATTAAGAGAGCGTGTTATTCAATCATCATCAGTACAAAAACAGGACCAGCTTCAAATTTCAGAACAGGTTATTTCGGAAATTCAGGACCGTAGAAATCGTGAATCGAATATAATAATTTTCAATTTGGATGAATCGAAAGAGCCTAACCATAAATATAGGATAGCTGATGATAAAAATATTGCACAGAAAATTCTAAGTGATATACTGGAGTCTAAGGTCGAGGATTTAAGTATCTTTCGTTTGGGAAAGTTTGATAACGCTAAAAAACGGCCTCTTGTAGTTAAATTCAAGTGTATAAATGATGCTCTACATATTCTTCGGAATAAAAAATTTATAAAAAGTAGTTATAATGTCGTTGTAGCAGCTGATCAAACTATAATGCAAAAAAATCACTTCAAAGCCTTGAAAACTGAGCTTCAATCATTTTTTGATAGGGGTATCATGAACAAAACCATTAAGTACGTAAAGGGTGTTCCTATAATTGTTGATATCACCTCACAATCGGCTACAAAAAACTTAATTTAAATACGGAGCTTACGATTTATTATCAGAATGTTCGAGGAATGCGCACTAAGTTAAATGATTTTTATTTGGCCGTTTTAAGTGAATCTTATGACATAATTGTGGTTACTGAGTCGTGGCTTACTGACTTTATTAAAGACCAAGAGTTTATTGATGAAAGATATTTTGTTTTTAGAAAAAATAGATCTGAAGAAACTAGTGATAAACTAAGTGGTGGAGGTGTTTTAATTGCAACTAAAAAGAAATATGCCGTGTCAGTTATGATGACTAGTCCAAGTGATAGAGAAGAGTTGTGGTTGTCAATTACATTTAATAATCAAAAGGTTGTATTATGTGCTGTATATTTTCCACCGGGTACTGCTTACGAGAAATACATGGAACATTGTATTCTACTTGAAGACTGTGTCAGTGAAAATCAAGATAGTTTATTTATAATAGTTGGAGATTACAATCTTCGCAATATTCAATGGCAAGCTGAAGAGGAGTTGGAAGGTTTATCAGCAATTCGCTTACCAGGTGAAACTGAACAACTTGTATATGATACTTTCTCATATTGTGGACTAAGGCAATTTAATAATGTTAAAAATATTAATAATGTTATACTAGATCTAATGTTCTCAAACGTTTGTCTGCAAAACGCTGCAACAGATCCTTTACTTCCATGTGATCTTCATCATCCCCCACTTTTGTTTAAATTTCTCATTTAACTGAACTATGCAAATTAGAGGAATATTATCTGAACTTTAAAAATGTTGATTACGACAATTTGAAACTACATTTAGCCAACATAAATTGGAATATGCTTTTCGAGAATAATAGTTTAGATTCATGTGTAAATATTTTTTATGATGCGCTATATTCTGCTTTTAACATTTTTGTACAGAAGAAAAAATGTAGAAACAGTACTTTTCCCATATGGTATACACCAAACGTTATAAACTTAATTAAACAAAAAAAAGCTATGCATAGAATGTTCAAGCAGTATAATAGTGAAGTATATTATGAGGAATTTCGTCGTTTAAGAAATATGTGTAAAAGTGCTATTACAGCTGCTTATAACAACTATCTAAAACAAATGGAAAGTAATATTGTTAATGATATAAATAGTTTTTGGCGTTATGTCAAGTATAAAAATAACGGTTTAAAAACTGTACCGCATAATATGTGTCTAGGTGACGAGTCTGTAAATGATGGCATTGGCATTGCTAATTTATTTTGTAAATATTTCAAATCAGTGTATACTGAAAGCAATAATATTGATACCTCTTTTGAATTTAATACTTCTTTTTGTGTTAGCTCACATACAGTATCGCATGAGGAAATTCTACAATTTCTCAATGAATTATGTATTAATAAAGGAGCAGGGCCGGATGGTGTACCTCCTAGTATCCTTAAGAATTGCGCTTCTGAATTGGCGGATCCATTGGTTAAACTGTATAATATGTCTCTTAGTACTGGTACGGTTCCGTCCATTTGGAAACGCACATTTATTGTTCCTGTATTTAAAAACGGGGATAGTTGCGACATAAAAAATTATAGACCTATAAGTATACAATCTAGCATACCAAAAATTTTAGATAAATTAGTCAGTAAACTGTTTCAGAGACTTTTCATGAATATCATAGCTGAAAATCAGCATGGGTTTTACCCGGGAAGAAGTACCGTAACGAATTTATTTCCTTATGTAAGTTTTATTAGTGACTCTATTGAAGCAGGTCATGATGTAGATGCTGTTTATACAGATTTTAGCAAAGCATTTGATAGAGTCAATCATAGCTTACTGATTGCTAAACTGAAAGGTTATGGTATTCAGGGAAGGCTATTATCTTGGATAAATTCTTTTGTTAAAGGTAGAACACAGTTGGTAAAAATTAATAATTTTAAATCATCAGAGTTTGAGGTGTTATCTGGAGTTCCTCAGGGTTCCCATCTTGGACCTATTTTGTTTTCCGTATTTATTAATAATATTTCTGCTCGTTTAAGTTCAAACTTTCTTTTATTTGCTGATGATTTAAAAATCTTTAAAAAAATTGAAACAGAAGATGACTGTTTAGCGTTACAAAGTGATCTAGGTAGTTTACACAATTGGTGTGTTGTCAATGATATGGAATTAAATATTAGTAAATGTAAATCCATTAGATTTAGTAAAAAAAGAGTTAATACTTTGTTTACATATTGTATTGATAACGAAGTACTTGAAAATGTTCCAGTAATTAGGGATTTGGGTGTCTTATTAGACAGTTCTCTATCGTTTATTGATCATATTGATCACATAACTGCTAAAGCATTAAGGATGTCTGGTTTCATTAAAAGAATTACTCTACAGTTTAATAATATACGATGTTTGGTAATACTCTATGTATCTCTGGTACGATCAATACTCGATTATAATTGTATGATATGGTCTCCTACCTTTAAAGTGCATTGTAATCGCATAGAAAATGTACAGAGAAAGATTGTTAAAGCACTTTGCTATAAATGTAGAATTCCCTTTGAAGACGTCAATTATCTTCAAATTTTGCAGTATTTTGGTTTTCATCTGATGCATATCAGAAGAAACTATTTTGAATTATGCTTTGCATATAAATGCCTAAATTTTCTTATATCTTGCCCAGAAATATTGTCACTTTTTAACCTGTATGTTCCTCAAGTTAATACTAGAAATAGTTATGTGCTGCAAGTGAAGTATCATAGAACAACGTATGGTACTAACACTCCAGTAAATAGAATAGCTAAAGTTGTAAACACGCTTACTAGTGATATTGACTTATTCCATGTATCTTTGCACACGTTTATTCGTAATGTTAAGAAGCACCTTAGAATGTAAAGTTTAATAAGCATTTAAATTTTGTATTTTTTTTTATTTTTCATTCAATTCTTATTTTATTTTATTTTTATATGGCATCTTATATGTAGCGACTGTTCGCTTGTATTTTCTTTTTCTATATTATGTAAAATGGTATAATCCGTAAAATAAACTATTATTATTATTATTATGTTTATACCTCTTAAGAGACAGTTAATATCTGATGCTTTTGTTAGCATCCTTAAATTTTTGGAAATAATGATCACTACTTAAAACTATGTAGATAGACTGTCTTTGCCCTCTAGATAGTTTAAGATTTTGAGATACGAAGCTCTGTATTTGTAACATACTATATCATAGTTGCTTTTACCTTTTCGAATATCTATAAAATTATAGGAAGAAGGCAGTTTAGACAAAATGAACAACAAACGCTTTTAAAAAAAATGAGGATGAAAAATATGACTCAGAAAATGTGGACAAAAATTATATATGCTATAGGATCAAAACTATGATCATCCGAGCAATGTCAAAATAAAGCATATTAAGTCAGACAATCAAATAAAGCAGGACTGCCACTGCCACTAGAAAACTAATGCAAAGTAATTGATGCCTTGGAATATGAATAGGAAGAACCTTATTTTAGAGCAAAATATGTCTTTTTTTAATGTTCGAACATTTGAAATGATTTCGACTATCCCTATATTACTGTGTGAAAAAAGTATATAAACGAAAATAAATTATAAAACATCGCCACTGCTCTTTATGCACGCCTAGAGGGTGATGGGAAACTCATCAAACCCCTTCTCAAGCGGGCTCAAGTTTAGACGGAAAGTAGATCGGTACTTCGTTTGCTATAGTAAACCAGAGAGGGCGTGCTGCTTTTGAATGTTACCGTTTTGTAAATCTAGCCCCTGGCGACCTTCACCGATCAAATGATGTGATTTTTCGATGTTCGGATATAACAAGCTCTTCGAACACAACTTACTAATCTAAAATTCTGCTTCCGTCTGGCTGTGAGACGTAGACATTTATTTGAACTCCTATTCGGATACTTGAAAAAACGCCTTCTATCGGTCCTACCACTACATATACCAACGCTTTGCCTCGATGCCAGTTCGTCCATCGTCATTCTTTTAGTTGAACTTGTTCATTTTTGATTTGTCAGGCACGGCCTCCGTTTGACGAGTTGGCAAATCCCAACAAATTTTCAACCGATACCACGGCCTCGCTATCCGTCAATCTTTCACTCAGCGTCTTGATTCTTCTATCTTGCCGTCGCATCGGTAATTACTACACCCAGCTAAGCTGTTTTATTAGTTAAGTATTGCATGTATAAAGTGCCGCCAGTTTTGAATAGGTCATATGTATTAAATTAAGCAATACATGAATGAAAGAAGTCTTGTCGCTAGGATCAATATTGTGTTATTTCCGGAGCAATATGGAATTGTATCAGCAGCTTTCCAGAAATCCTCAAAGGTAAGTCATGTCTTTGAGTTATGCGCACACTTTCCGTCACCAAGGGATGTTCTCATGTTATAATTTCCTTATACCATTTCTAGCAGACATCAGGTACCGCCCATAAACATAACACACATTTGTTTACGTATCTTTCTGGGTACAATCTGGTTTGACTATAGCATGCGAGCTCTTTCTTCAGAATATGACCCATCTTTGGCACTGAGCTAATTCGAACTCCTTTTAGGCTTGTACCGCGTAGTGAACGTGGTTTAACTCGTTCCCCAGTACTTTCAAAAACTTTTTAAGTTAAGCTTCAAAAACATCTTCTGGACAATGTCTACTATAAACTCTCCGGTTTCAGATTTGTTGAAAATTAAGACTATCCTGTTTTACTGACTATAATATTTTGATATTACTGTATTTTTCTGTAGATAGCTGTTTTATTTGTGTATATGCTTTGTATTTTTTAAATATTAACTAGAATTGTGACATATCTAAGTGTATATTATGATGAATAAATACTACTACTACTACAATAATATCGAAGAGAATGAATATAAATAATTCGAAAGTTACTTTAAGCATAATAAGCATAATACAAGTTTGTTTGGTAGTTGTGTTAGAAGTAATTCTTCCTTCCATTGTAAGGGCAAACTCACATATAATTACTTCTAAAAGAAAAATTAGTTAGCTAACTTCTACATAAAATTCATACATGAATAAATCCACTAACATATTCATCAGCAACAAACTCGGTGAGGAACAGTGAGATGTGCTATCCAGCTCATAGCACCATAAAACTAAATTTTCCTAATTTATTACCACTTGATGCAGCTCCACGTTCCAAGACAACAACATTATGCAATTACCCTTTGCAGTTGCACTACGGTAAGCAAAAAGAGTGCTTGCTGAACGTAGTGCAATAATTTAAGCGCAACCTACATTTCGCAAACAGCGTCCCCCCGGGAAGCAGGAATTTCATTTCCACCTTCATATAAACAGGAATGTGCGCTCCGCTCCTGTTTTGCTAGGTTACAATAAGTAGAAATCAATATTTATAAACCGTTCATAGCGCATAACAAGAAGTTATGGTTTCATTTAGAAGTTAATGGAAATGATATATCTTAATTGACTTACCTATGTAAGCTTCCAATCGCCATTTATCACATAATTTTTTAAAACAAAGACATATGTACATAGCTACAGAGCCGTATCTAGGAATTTTTCTACGCAAGGCAAACAACAATGATGCCCTCTTGCACCCGAACGCCACTCTCACACGTTAAGGGCAATTTCAATGTGTTTATAGAGTTTCAATCTTTTACAGTTTAATTGAAAATTGACATCGGCATTCAAAACTCTGCGTTGACGTCTTTCATCTATGGTGCGCTTAGCCCCCCTATAAATCCTGTCCTGCATAATTATTGTAAAATATATAGTGAATGAGTAGATATACTTTAAAATACGGAAGACTAAAGAATTTATGTTTTTCGGGTACTAAAACTGTTCCTTGCACTAATATAAAACAATGGCATTTTCTGGCAACGAAGAAAACACGAAAATAGAAACAGTTTGTGTTTTTTGCAATAGTAAATCAGTTGCAAAACCTACAAAATTAATGGAAGTCGGAATCTTGCTACGATAGAAACTCTACACAAACCATTGTACGTACCTGCAGACTACATCATATGACATGAATTCAAGATGCATCCATGGCTGTCTTCGCTACAGCAAAATAACATGTTTAATGCTTAAATTATCAGTTGGGCTTAGAGTTGAAGAAGAAACTAAAGGAGGAAGGCTTCATGTTCAGAAGCACTCTTCTATCTCTACCTTCCTGTTCCGAGATGTTTGACCGTTCTCGATCAGAAACATGCCACCGACTAAAACCGGTCGGAGCAGAGTTACCTTAGAAGGCGATGAACTAAAATAAAGGGCGCCAAGTGGTTTTATCTGGCACGTTAACCTCTAGATACTTGAAACAACAAACCACTAAGTGATTAATAGCCTCAAATGTAAAGCCTTACTTAAGAATTACCTAATTGCTTAATTATGTGTACTTACTGTAACTCGCTGCTGAGTGGGATCCGCAAGTTGAAATCCATAATGCAAAATGAAATTTCTTTACACAAGTAATTTAGAATAATCTCGCTGACTGAGTAAATGTAACAGTTTCCCAAATTTAATGTAATACCTTTACAATGGGCTTAGCTTATTCAGTATACTTTCTCTGCATTAAACAAAAATCATACCAACCTCTGATTCAGTAAATTCAATGCTAAATTAACTACCGAAGCCGTTTGGATCTAGTGTAATAATTATTTTAAACAATCAGTGACTCAGTTTTAGCTACCATAGCTAATCTTTAAACATAATAAAATTGTGGCTTATATTTATATGAATATTCATTAAGTAAACTTTTATGTATGTATACAGAGTATCCAGTAAAGGTATTCCGTAAATTTAGATATTGATTCAGCGATGAAAACCAAGCATGAAAGTTCATATAAACATGGCGGGTTAAATGCCTCTTTAAGAATATTTAACATTCTACATTTTTCGTTTATCACATCAATTTTTAAACATACTGTAAGGTACCTAATTTAATAAAAAAAAATAAAGTACACTTGAATACACGTATGTACTCTTTCAAACTCCGAAAAACTCTCTCAGACTTCAGGTGTTCTTCTAATAGTTTTACATGCGTTAGTATTCTTTGCAGAAGTTACTCTCAAGTATCTACTGTGCGAGCATAAACTATATTTGTTAACTGGCCCCAGAGATAATGATCGAAAGGATTTAAATCGGGCGATGTCGGTGGCCATGAGAGCGGCCCCCTCTTCAAATCCATTTTTGGGATAATAAATTATTTAAAAACTGTCGTATATTTAACGCAAAATGGGCAGTAGCCATAAACCAGCACTCACGTCTTGTGGCCAGAGGTACATTTTCTATAACATTGGTAATGATTCTTGGAAGAAACGTTCGTATACGTTACCATTCAATCTAGTAGGCAGTTCAAAGGGTCCCAAAAGTTCATTTCCAATTATGCCGAACCAAATATTGATAGAAAATATTTGCTGGTATCTTAAAGAAATTACAGCATGTTGATTTTCATCACACCAAGTGTGAGAATTGTGAAAATTGAAAACACCGTCCGTCCCCAGTACAACACGCTTCGTCTGTAAAAATAATCTTCAAAGTAAACTCCGGGTCTTGAATGAGTTGTTGCAAAAGAAATTGGAAAAATAACATGCGCTTGTGGTTGTCAACTGGTTCCACAATGGCTTGGACTTTTTGAAAATGGGTAAAGTTGCTGTTCATGTAACACGTTCCATACTGAGGATTTTGCAACGCCAGTAGCTGCAAAAATTCGCCGTACACTTGTTTCAGGATCTTCGTCAACGATATTTAGCATTTCCCCTTCAACATCTGGATTTCGGCGAACATTACGGCCCCAATCAGAAGAACGAGGTTTGAACAAACCATTTTCTCGCAGTCTCCTATCTAAACTCAAAAACGTTTTAGCGCACAGTGAACGTCGGTTTGGATACCTTTCGCTGTATAATCTAACTGCTAGAGCAGCATTTCTGTTGGACTTTCCCAAAATTAGATGCACATCTGCACAATTTTCAAAAGGATATTCAATTGTTGTTAATGACAGATCAAAAATATGCCTAAAGAAGTCAAAACAGATGCCAACATTGACTTAACCCAGGTTACTTAGCAAAACATAGGCCATGCCAATGAATTATTTAGTTTTCTAAAATTAATAATATTCTTTCAAATATCGAATATCTTTGAAACGAAGCATCGGATCCCCAATGTTTATAAGAACTTTTATGATTGGTTTTCATCGATGAATCTATATCTAAATTTATGGAACACCTTTACTGGACACCCTGTATATTGCTGATTTGTTTATCAGATAGTATTATTCTGGTTTGTTAGAAACATATAAAGCATAGTTTAAACTTTGAGATACAAAGGTTTTCATAATGAAAGCAATTTCTTAAAAATATCTTAGTGCGATTTATCTGGTTATTTACGTTTTCCACAAATTGCACAGCTAGCACTTTCCTGCTATCTGTCAAATGTTCGCTTAGCGCAGGGGATTGGCCCACTTTGATTATTCCGTCTATTGCCGGCACTTGATTATTTAATACAGCTAGGTTCTATCAGTTAAGTAATGCATGTTGTAAATTACCGTCATTTCAAAATATGTTCTACTAAGTAAGCGATGAATGTTATGAAATAAATAAGAATTAGTGGTTTAAATGTGTTTGGCTTGTCACCGGGCTATCAATACTGGCTTCTATGTGAAATAATACGGCGGCTAAGTACATCGCCAGATTACCTTATCTTCTATAGTCTATAGCACAAAATAGAGTACAGTTAGTATTAGGTTTACTAATTGCTGTTCGGCCATTCAGCTGTGACTAGCAAAAAATGTATTTCTGGGTGCGTTATTTTAATATAGTCGTTTCAGGTTTTATGCTGTCTTATTATTTCATTTTTGATACGAACTGTACTTATGCGAATTCTTTGGGAATTATGATACAAAGTAGGTCGTATCTTGGAGTTGAACACATTTTTCATCGCCGAAGGTGGTCTTCCTTGTGAAATTCCCATTCAATGTACCTCCAAGGTACACATTTTGTTTTGACTTTTGCACGAAACCTCTTATTTTTCCGCCCTCCCTTTTCATTAAACTACATTGCGCACATTTTATGGCTTGTTACTGCCCGTAATCTGGTTCTCCACTGCAACGCGTTGATTTTTTATCGTTATTCTCATTTGCAACAATGTAGCGTTGCAATGTTTTCTTACCGTGGATTGACCAATATTTTAATAAAATTTTAGACTGCATTTCTTGGGCTGTAATGCGTCGGCTTTGTCTTAAAGTGGTAACTACATCTGTAAATGTGTATTTTTGTAATTTTTTGACGTGTTGTCCATAGCTTGCTGTTAAAGATTCCTCTTTTTTATATGAAGCAACTGTTCATACGAGAATTGACTGAAAAATTGTATGCTTGGTCGTTGTCCCTCTTAACCATGTTCCATGCGCATGCAGAGCATAATCGTGCTTCTCAGTGTTGGAGTTCCCCTCTTTCGCTATTTTTTTGTGTACTGACAATCTATTGTAATTGATTAAGAAATTCGTCACTTGGGTTATAGTACTTACTAACGCTTGGCAAATCACAATTTCTAATTTGTTAACACACAGCCCTTGCTTTCAGCTAACTAAGGCTTTTATGAGTGAACACATTGCAGCGAACACAATTTAGGCCTGTAGACTTATCATAACAACATTTGAAGCATTTTAAACATTATTTTTAAAAAAGTTTCCATACATTGTATAAAATGGCATTGACCTTGATATAATAATTTCTAAAACGGCATTATAAATAGTGTTAGCCTTGATTTGAATAAAAAATGTAATCACAGCACGCAAATGAAAATAACAATGTAGGGCCAATGTAAACAAAAGCCAATGTGGGGAAGCAAAGCGAAGCTTGGTTGTGTTATTTTGGCTTCTCCACGAAAAGCAATCTAACAGTGAATAGTTACAAATTTTTCTAAATTAAAATGTGTTTTAAATTAGTTTAGTGTCCTTTGGTAGGCTTCAGAGGGGTTTCCCTTTGATGCGTGGCACCTCTGCACTCGCCAGGAGTTGAAAAGTGTTTGAACAGTTCGTCAAGTGTAGCTGGTATTTCGGTGCTGTTTTTGGAGGTCCTACCAGATTAGTTGGAGCCTTGGAAACTGGAGGTAAGCAGTGACCTTCATAAAAAGCAGTGAAACCCTAGGTGTAGGGCAACTGCCTGAGCTGGAAGCAATTTTGGAGCAGAACAAGCTGCAGGCTTCGTTGGGCGAGGAACCTGAGCTTGTTACGGCAGCCCAATGGATAGAAAGGCCCCATTTGTCGTGGAACTTGCTGTGGGTTCTTTACAAGCACAATTTTGCATCGCAGAAGCCAATACAAGGTCAAGAAAAGTTCATCTTAAAATTGAAATCAGTGGATTTTTAATGTGACGGGCGTCGTTTTTGTGCATTTCCGGTCGAAGCATCTTTTGAGCGTTTTGTTAAAGAGCATCTATTTACTTACGTTCCTGTTGTCATCTAGGCAACGCATTAATACTTAATTTTCTATGAAATTTGTTGAAATTGAAGATTTGTTTTTGATAGAATGTGTGTTTAGGTCGTTATATTTTACAGTATGTCCCCATTACTACAAAAATCTCATATTATTGTGATCCCACTAGAGAAATATGCTTCATTTAATACGATTTCAATTGATAAAATCCACAATAATTTATGTAACTGGCCAATATATTACAAATTATTGTACAAATAAATATAAAATTTGGTATGGTGTAAATGCCAATAGATAAATATAACCCTCTAAGAGCCGGGAAAATGAAAAGGCAGGTAGCTATTTGCACTTAACACAAACATGAAATAAAATATTATGTTAGCAGATAGGGCATATCATCGTAATAGATTATTTAGAATACCAAACCAAAGCGACCAATCATATTGCCTTTCTTGATATCTCGCCAGACTAATTATTATTATTCAAGCGGAATGAGGCAAAGAAAATATGAATAACCGCTAATTAAAATAGCCAGCATTCTTTCAAATTATTTTGGTGATGCCTAAACCTTAGTGCGCCAAGTTCATATGGGTTTACTTATCGTTTTGCTAATACTGATCTATTGTTATAAATAAGTTTACAATTAAAATATTTGTAGACTTTTAGTAGCATATGATCTAAACTGGCGTATAGGACGCTTGCCTTTGCATTTCTAGCTTGAGCATCTCAGCGTTTTCCTTCAAAATTATGTAGTTAAAACAGATTTCCGTAAATAAAATCAATGAGATAACGGATGTTGTTTCGGGATATAATTATAAAATAGGTCGCACCGGTACAAAATTATAAGAAACCTGATACAAATGCAATCCCCTGTTGTTCAGATACGGCACGAAAAGAAAACCTAAAATCCCCGCCAAGACGAGTTGATTCCCGAGGGGCTCAATGTTATACATTTTCTTCGGTAATTCTACGACTTCCCTGTTTAAATAAGAAAGCAATTTACCTAAGCAAATGCAGGAAGGTAATCAATAACGCAAGCAGGTATGTTTGATCACAATCGTGACCCTTTTCCAGCACATAATGCTCTCCAATTTTTCAGATTTCCGGCTGGGACGTCGGCATAAGTTATTCATAAAACAATATCGCAGGCCCCTGTCGTTTGGATTACACGCCCTTTAACAAACTCAAGCTGATCATATAAGAAATTCTATTTGTGCCTGGCGAAGGATAGATTTCAGGGACAGCTTAGGGTTTCAGGCCGTTGTAGAAGTAGGCAATATCAAGAGATATGGAGCTCGGATGAATAATACGAGCATTATGCAGGCTCTGAATCATGCTTGTCCGAGATATATTGCAAGTCTTCAGAGACATGCTTCTAACGCCGAAATGCTAGCACATATTAAATTTATGGAGTAAAGACTGGAGCCGTCATTGTTCGCTTGCATGCGCTGCTGGTCTTTTAATGTAAGGGATGAGATAAGGCCTGCTATTTAATTTATCCGAGCCGGTTGCAACCTGCCCTTTGTAGATGTATCTAAACTTATTCTCCGGGCGTGCAGAACTCGCTCTAGAGTTGGTCCAACAAAGCTAGTCATTCCAGCTTGAAGCGATAATAGCCTGAGCATTGTCGCCCTCTTCTCCTCCAGAATTCCAATGTCGTTTTGTGTTACGATATTTGATGGGTATGTAACTACAAGTATTAAGCAATATTAATAGACCGGAAAATGAAAAGGGGAATGATATAGGGCATATGATGTAAATTTTTGCAATAGAAATAACATTTCAAAAACAAAAACGAAAAAGAGGAACGATTTAAATGCAAAAAAGTAAAGAACCAGAAGTAAAATGTACTCAAACACGGCGATTGATTGTAATAATATGGCGCTGATACTAGAATGGAGTAAGATTAAACTTAAAGCGGCGATGTTTCAGTACCTTGCTTGTGATATCCGATTCGGACGGAAAGTTGAAGTTCTACGATATACGAACAGAACGTGGACAGAACGCCAAATAATACTGCGCTCGGATAAGCTTGTAGATGTCTACCCTGGAAAAACGTCCGACATGCCGATAAACGATCCCATCCTGCAACTACATTGCATTATCAAGGGTAATACCACAAGTAGTGGATATATTTTTGACAAATATTTTGCCGTTTCCATGTAAATTATTGCGACTAATTAACGATATTAATACATATCGATTAACTTTATTGAAAAATAATCCAACAATTAATATTCATCCTCCATTAAATTCAGCGGAATACTTTCAAAACACAACATTTTTAAATTTTTAATGCAAGCCAAACTTTTTTCACACAGTTTGTTGGTGTTTAGTTTTACGTAACCTAGCGATATCGGACAGAGCATCGTTGCTAAGCGATATTTCGCAACAAGGCTATTTAGTTTTTGAGTACGTACATTGTTTTGGGAATATTTTGCATGGTGCCCAATATTCAGTGATATACTGCTGTTATTGGTTGAAAAAAGCAAATGTCTGCAATATGATTGGCTTATATGTTATAGTGTTGAATAGTCAAAACGATAACAGCTATGAACCGTGTGCTCACTTGTGGCTAATCTTCTTAGATAAAGGGGCGCTGGTGTTCACGACTTCACATTTAATGCAAAATTATCCTTTACGTTCTCTTAAATCCAGTGGCGGCGTCGATCTATTTCAACCCCGCATACAAATGCCAAGAGAGCGTGTGGCCGGCTGGTAAAGTGCTTGCCTAGCAGTCGGCAGATAGCAAGGATCCTTTTAGGATCCTTGGGCAGATAGTGGGTCCGACCCCATACCCGCACATTTGTAATATCGAACACTCTCCGGCCTTTGGTGGTCGTGACCCCTGTGAGGGCATTCTTCCTTAATTCAAGGGATTAGGTTACCCACCTACCTCGGTCGCAGCTTAGAAAACCACACTCGTTGTGTGGAAGTAACAGGATCTCAGCCTATATTAAAAAGAAGAAGAAGATAAAAGTATCTAATATTGCAATAAAAGAATTAAATGATAGACTCGGAAACAGCAATAAAAACATGGGGAACTACCTAGGAGTACAATTAAATAATAAGAAATACAATGGAGAATACATTCTGGAGTTACATAGAGAAAATTAGATCGGTTAGCAAGTGTTAAGTTTCAATAAAAATATATCTATAAACACACTCCCACATTGGCAAGAAAGTAGTTGTTAAAAGCGGATCAAAAATAAGAAGTGGATAAAAAGTAAGAAGAAATTCAAATAAAAATTGCAAGAAGAAGTGAAAAAAAAGTGAAATACAGGCATCGAGTAGAAATATCCTAAGCAGCTTGATAGAACACTACCCACCAGCAAAACTAGGCTACAAAGACATAACGAATTATCACGGTACCTATTGGCTGAGTACAAAATAAATAAATAAATAAATAAATTAGTTGTAAAAATTATCTTTAATCAAAAAATAAAAACGACTGTGAATTATTACATGGAAACAAATAACTTGTATTTAAAAACGTAATAAACGACGAAATTATAGATAAAATGTTATTTTTTTAATGAATTTACTAAAAATCTAAAATTAGTGCACACAGTGACGACACTTGGAAATACTACGTATAAACAAAAAACAATTCTCATCAACGAGGATAGTTAGGAAGATAGACAATACTTTCAAGAGTGCACTTGAGTGCAGCAGTGCAAGATTATCGGCTGTTATAAGGCGTTTTTAGATTTCTGTGGGATTTGATAATAACAAGGCACTAACCTACAAGTTGAAAGCTTTAAAGTCCCGTCTCGTCAAATTGTGAAACTTTGCAATCAACGTTGGTCTAATATTTGCAATTTTCTCGTACCGCATCTTCTTACTAACCTTAGCTGCCATATCCCATAGATAACGTTCTGAGTTGCCTGCAGATGCTGCATCCGGGGGCTTTCATTATTCAAACCCACCATGCTGGTCTCGAGCGAACAACTTTTCGCATTAGCCCGGAAGTGAAATGTTGTGACACTACACCATGGAAAGCCTATAACCGAGGGGAACCGCTTCATACGGTGGAAAAGCTTCTCATGCAGACACACCAGGTGGAGCCTAACAATTACCCAAATTTGTTCTGGTATCTTTTAGGTACAGCGTTTTCTAATCTCGAGAGCGAGCACTTCTCACAGTCAAAAATTCGCCACTCCTGCGTTGAGCTGACTGAAGCAATTTTGCTGTTGCTGGGTCATAAATTTGTTTCTCCTCTCAAAAAATTGTTCCATTGTAGGAAAAGCGACAGTATATATAAACTGGAATTTTAGAAACTTAGAAATATATTTTGACATAACGAGAAGAGGACGTGTATATAATGTGTTACAAAACTAGAATTGAGAAAAACAGAGATAAAAATAGAAGGTTTAATGTCCATCAACTGACGAAATGTGACTTATTAATTAAGTGTTTTCTGTCTCTACCTCTATCATAATATAGTATATTAAAGTATGAGTGGATAACAAGGTCTTTAAAACACGCGCGAGTTTTCGAGCACGACGGCGTAGCCGGAGTGCTCGAAATAGAGCAAGTGTTTTAAAGACCAGTTATCCACGAATACTTTACGCTATTTTTTATTATACCTTCAATACTGGAAATAAATTACGCACTAAAAACTTAGAAATAATTTTTGTCGTGATAAATCGAGAGGGCATAATAATATTGCTACTATAGTTACGAGAATTATCTACGTTGTTGTCGCGTCCATGTCCGTTGTTGCATTCAGTCGTTTCCTTGACAACCTTTAAAGCTCGGCGAGCTTTAATCGCCTGTATTCGCACGCTCAGGCGTGCTTTAAATGGCGATTCTGATGCAGGTATAATAAAAAATATATTTCACTAACGTTATGCCAACAACAATATTCAAACTAATTGTATTTAATATCTAGAATTATCCTCTCCTTCACTTGATCACTTGAATTATTCTAAAATAGATGCATCGCTTTCTCGCATTTCGGGAATTCTTCAACGTCCTATTCCTGAAATGCATTTCAATATCTGGTATACTTATGTGTCTTCCTTGGATTGCACAATCAGTGGCATACACAAATATCGAGAAAGGAGGAGAGAGGAGGGGTTTAGTTTGTTTTGTAATGTATCATTTCTCAATTTCTGATAGCTTTGTCATTCTCCCTTTTCTATTTCAGATCTTTTTTAATCTCTCCCGTGCTTCCCCCAGTCTAAACATTTGTATAATTTTAATGTTGTTATATTTCGACCTCTGTCGTTTTCTTCAGACGTTACATTCCCGTTTAAGTTTTTTTCATTTATATTCGTTCAACTTGTAGCAACACCCTCGAAGTAGCTTGTGGGCCATTGTAACATTTGAAAGAATACCCGGTCCCATAGGTTATGGTTCTTTAATTTTTCTTTGAGTTCAGTATACAGATTGTCTGCAGGTACTAAATATAGTGTTTTTGCTGCAAATGTTAATACAGATCCTATTGAGTGGCTTATAATTTTTAAGAATTCTATAGAACACGACAAAATTTTAAATACACTTTACTAAAATCTCAAATTTCGGATTTGTGTGAACAAGTTGAAATTGCACGGGCTTTATATAAATAATCGATGTCAATCAGGTATAAAATCAAGTCTTTAGGCACCTGCTACATGATATAAGAGATAACCTTCAATATCTCATGCTCCGCTGAAGGCTACCAAAAGATGTTCATACATGAAGCGAGCGTCGATTTCAAACCCTTTCCGCCTTAATGTGGGAAGTTATAGCAATTCAAACGCGATGGGCCTGTTTTCCTTAAACGGGTTTTTCTCTTCCCACGAGGCCTGCCATCCATCAAAGCTGAAAAGCCAGAACTTTCGAATCGTTTTACATATAGAGACGTTTCTGCCTCCGTTTTTATCCCGTTATTCAAATGCCCAGAATGGCTGAAAATAATCCACCAACTTTTTGTGGCATGCAGTATAATGAATTACTTGGGATGGACTGGACTGCGACAGAACATCGCAAAAACCTTTCCATGCGAAATATAGAAAACAGAAAGCGAGGTTACCGGAAAATCTCCGTGGTGGAGCCGATACAAAAAGCAATTTAATAAAATCATAATATTTGAATTAGCAAGGATTTGATATTGATGACATTATTTCAGGTTTATATTTACTCAATCTACCCTTTTGATTAAAAAGGACCGTCACTCTGTGTGAGCAGATAAACAACATAATCCATTTAAATAGAATCTACAGTTAGCATTATTTGTTTCATAACGAAAAACTTAAGTAAAAACGCAATTCTCATGAGAAAACATCAAGCTGTGATAAATTGCATGAACAAGTGCTATACAAAGATTCCCTTACTGTTGTTCACATTGATTGTAAATATTTTATGGTTACTCAAAATCTGAAAAACATTTTAATTGACGATCGAAAGCGTTCAAAATCTCGAAAAACTGAAAGGCAGTAGTACTTACTAAGAAAAAAAATAAAAATGATGGGAGACTGCTTATGAGAAAGATAGGAACAAGCGCACAGCGCTAAGAAATTACCACATGGATAGTAATATTACATAATTATATCCATCTCAAAATATTGGCTTTGAATGTATATATCACATTAATAGACAACAGGTTAGGAGAAGCAATGGAAGAAAAGCTAGAAGAAGAGAAGCCAGCGCTACCACTCAGAAGGCACACTGCTACTACTCAGTACTCTAACGAAAATTATGGCAAATAAGCCTGCATACCTAACCTCTTTAACAGAGCCTGATGTGTTCTCCATGATATATTGAATCCATAAGAAGCAATAGAAGTACAACACGAAGTACAAAGAGTGTATCTATCTACAGATGTAAGATGTAAAAGGCTTGGTAAGGTTCAATGAAGAGAATAATAAATTCTCAAAATTGAAAGGAGCATGAAACATGGTGCCCACTCCGATTTATAGTCGATGGATTAGACCTGCCTCCTCTCTTATTTCTTCTTCTTTCAGTCTTCTTGCACTCAAAATTGATCATAACTCTCTCACAGCGCCTTTCATCTCTCGTTTTTTATCTGTTCTGAACCAAGCCAAGCCTGCTATTTTATATCATGCTGACACACCATCTAGTAATAGACCTTCTTCGCTATCAAAGTTGTTTGTTTTTAATATTATCTCTTCATGTTGCTCCTACCGCTTCACCATCACGCTGTGCGTGTTCTTTAGTTTTCGTATTATCTGCTTTATAATTTTCCACTTTTGTACGCTGTATATGATAATTGGTTAAATACATTGATAATAGAGTTTCGCTCTCAGGTATTGCAAAATTTCTTTTTTTAGATTATTATTTGATGGCTCCTTCACATTCCCAAAAGCTATCCAACCTAATCATGTTTTCTCTTGATTTCGATGTCCTTGTTTTCTTTAGCGAGTGTAATTTTTTGTCCCAAATATATATACTCTGTGACATTCACCTTCTTTATCAATATCTGTATTGGTGTTTTCTGTGCATCTTATCTTTGTTTTGTGCTTGTAACTTTATTAACATGTATCGCCCATCGTTTTCATTGTCTGCACATAAAACATCATTAGCGAACCTGAGCTGATTCAGACTTTCACCATTCCCTCTAGAATGAAATTAAATAACTAGGCGGCAATAGTTTTGTCTTATACCTCATCTTGCTGAGAATGTATTTATGTTACTGTCTTAGTTGGCTATCTATCTTGCCTTATATTCTACATGTTTTTAACGAGATCGGTGGTTTATGTGTGGAGTTTAACACTTCAATAATTACCCAGTATTTTGAGTAGAGGAAATTGTGCTAAATAAAAGAGAAAATGGTGTCGTAGACCTAACTTTGGTACTTTAAAATAAATTGGCGATAAAATGCAACAATAATCAATTTTTTATTTAGCATTCCGTAAAGGTATAATAGATGTCTAAATATTCTACGGGATTTTAAGGTAAGCATCTTTACAATATTGTTCGTATAATTTCTTAGAAAAATTAATTTACTTTCGATATTACAGAACCAAAATTTAAAATGTCGCTATATACAACTCCTTTTCAAAGTTCGCGTAACAAATACTCATCCAACGTCCATGTTTATTCTAAAATGCAGGTGGTTTCCGCTTTGGCAGAGAAGTGTACAGTGCAGAACAACAAGTAGCTTGTAACAAGATCTGACACACATTTTGCTGCAGCTGCATCAAATATGGAAGGCTTCTAAACCGTTGCTCGATTAATCCCTTCAAAGGAGACATATTTTGCAAGCACCCCCATTAGTGAAACTTTGTGGGTATTGTCTGAGTGATACGCAGTGCAATACACCCACCTGCAAGTACCCACCATGTCTGGAAGATTGTGCCCCCTCAGCCACCACGTATGGATGTAGGGTTTGCGCGGATTGTAGAGCTCGTCGCTGTGGTTCTATTCCTCGCTGTTGCTCGAAGCAACCCTGCAGTCCACCTAAAGTTCCAAGAGAATTTGCCAATTATTACAACAGAAATCACGACTGTTGCGATAGTTGATGGCAGTATCCACAATACAACAAAAGCTGAAGAAGGAAATGTCTTCAGCCAAATAAGACTGAACAACGAGCGGAAGGCAACGGGGAACTACCGCGGAAACTTAAAAATTTCCCACAGAAGTCAACACAAATAGAATGACGTCTTAAATAGTAAAAGATGCCGGAAGTAAATCCGTCTCCCAATCGGATTTCCAGGTGGAGACAGCTAAAGAAGGCAAATCCGTTGTGTTGACCACAACCAATCTATAGGATGATAGATTTGTATATGAATAGCGCAGCATTTTAATGACATTCGCATTGTTGAACTGTTTTGAAGGACGTTTAATAGAAATACACATTTTAAGGTATTTATTTGTAATATACGCAGTAGGGCCATTAAACGGGAGTTTTATGTCTAACAGAACTCCTAGACCATTGATGAAAGTAGCTGTTACGGTCGGAATGCGTCTTTACAAGTGTGCAGGTCTTTGAGCACGGTCTAGTTAATTTAAGGTTCTATGATACATAATTTGAACTTCGCGCGCGCTCTTCCTGGTCGTATTTTCTTTTTATGGGTGCGTGAAGCGTTAAATATGGTCTGAGCGTCCCGTTCCGCCTTCTTTTAGTTGTGTGCGATGTTTGCAAGTAGTTAATCTTCCTTTAGATCACCCAGAGTTCTGCGGACATGTCATGTAGTTTTGATGGAAATTGCCATCGCTGGAGTTTTCTCTCACGTCAATTCTTGACGGATTTTTTGGTTGCGGGCTGTTTGAATTGACTTGCACTCGGCCCAAATTTGGAGTAAGTATTAAAAATTTTATCGTACCGCGGCTTGAGGTGTTCTTTATTTTATTTAGGCATTCATTATAGCTGCAAGTTCTGAGCCTCAAGTAATCCATCCGCTGATCCCGTGAGGTTTCGCAGTTGCACGTACACAATGACTTTGGCCCAATTCCGTATTATTCTGCGGTATTTGTGTAATTTACTAAAATTATTTAAGACCGCAATTCCTGCAATACTTCCTTTTTCGTGTATGGAGGATATCCATACTGTTTCTATTCCATTGGAATTTCATCACCATTTATACATCGATTTATTAGTCTCGTCAGTAGTTTATACATCTTCTCCGTTCCAAATTTTATTTGTTCATTTGGAATTTTTCCTGGCCCGGGTGCATTTTGGTTTCTTAATGTCTTTACGGTTTTTTCTGTTGTGCTTTGAGTTATTTCTATTCTTACATCATTGTTTAGTTTGAAACTGTGGACGATATCCCGTTAATAATTCTCTGTAGCGTTGGTGCCACAATTTTTCGGTTTCGGTGTGGGTTGATCTTTTTTTTCTATAAATGGAGATTTTATTGGACCAGATCCTGAATTTTATTGGCTTTATGAATCTCTAGTTTTTACTCGTCGTTTTTCTCCAATGTATATCTCTATCTCCCTCCATTTCTATTCCCAAGTATTCTGTTTCGCCTTTTTAACCTTACCTTTAACTAAGGTCTACACATTACCGTTTTGATGTGACGTAACGATTTCCTCTCTTTATTTAACTGTAAGGAACTGGACGAAACAAAAAATCTGCAGCTTTTGGTCAGGTCCGGGTTGAGTATGGCTTTTTTTATAATATTGTCAATGTGACATTTGTCCAAAATGACAGTAAAATAACGCACAATAACAAGCAAGCGAGCAAGCCTAAAATCGTATTTTAAGTGTTAGGGACTTTTTCGAAGAGGATTAGCGTCGGATTACATAGATCAAGAAGTCTTGGTTTGAATAATGTGCTTAAATGAGCATCCCTTACATTAAAGGTTAGGTATATGTCAAATCCTTTCTAAAGTCTACTACCTGCGATCTAAATGATCTTTTTGAATTTCAATGTAATATAAGACATACGTTTTGAACGCTATGTGTTGTTATTTCTGACGTCACAGAAAAAGGATAATGTGTAGACTTTAGTCTTTGTTGCTCTTTACGTGCTTTCCTATCTACTTCATTCTTTGTATTTAATCATCTCTTATATAGTTCTTGTTTGATTTTTATCCCCTGCTCTGTCTTTCTCTTTCCAATGCATTACCTTATTTTTCTTAATAGGTTAATATCCTATCGCCCATATGTCGCTTGGTGCATACTTTCCTTGAGATGTTCATATATCTCTTTACTTGTCATTTCTAATTTTTCGTTAAGCTTCTGGTCTGTATTTTTCTGTCGGTACAATTACTACTACATAAATACATACATATTCACATAATATAAATAACAAGAAGCCAGAACATGTTAGGTTCGTTTGAAAATTCGCGCCGCCAACTTTTAATGTACGCGGCCGAAGGAGCCGCGTAATTCGTCGCGTTGAACTTCCCACGTCAAAAGTTTTCAGCCCGAGGACAGATGAGCTGTTAACGAGATATAATCGAACGAATGGGTCGTGAATCGTTAACCGCTGTTATTCCTTGATTATAATTAGTTATTTGGTGAGGCTCCATGCTGTGCCGATTATCAAATTATGAGCCTGTCCAATACTTTGAGTCCTGTCTCATTCTTGAGTTTCTCGAAATTTCATATCTACCGAGGCGGCGCGGCGGTGGGATACATCTAAAGAAATCTTATAGCGCTCTGCTACGCCCTATACAGCAGCCTTGCCATCCAGGCCCTGAACATCCATTTATCGTTTCATAACCCTCTTGCCCGTAACCCTCCCCCCTCTTGTTATCCTTTTCGCATACATCATTTACCCTCCACCAACCCGCAATTGGCCAGCGTGGTGGAGTACGGCCAAAAACCCCGTAATGAAATGTCGATATCGATTTCCGAAAATAATCACCAGGTGGGTCGGGCGAGAAGCTCGGAATCCCACACTGATAACAGAATATCAGTCTGCTCCAGGGAATATGGGGGGAGCAAGAAGTCGATTGGACCAATCCACCACAGTAAACTGAAACTGCAAGTAGTTACCTATAACACCAGAACCCTGTCAACAAATTACAAAATATAAGAACTGGAGGAAGAGCTCAAACACCTGAGGTGAGACATACTAGGATTCAGTGAGCACAAAAGGCGAGACGAAAAAGAACTATTACTTCCATCAGGTCATCTGCTCTATTATGTAGGTGTAGAAAATATAAACCAAGGTGGAGTGGGCTTCCTAATACATAAATCACATGTCCGAAACGTCATACAGATTCAAAGCGTAAGTCCCAGAGTAGCATACCTTCTCCTCAGACTAAACACCAGGTACACACTGAAAGTGATACAAATCTATGCCCCCACATCAGCTCAAACTGATGAGGACATCGAAAAATTCTATGACGATATCAGCACAGCACTACGACAGACCCCTTCTCACTACATCTTGCTTATGGGAGACTTTAACGCCAAATTAGGGCTCAAACAAGATGACATTGAAATATCATTGGGAAACCATGGAGTTGGGATAAGAAATGAAAGAGGAAAGACACTGCTTGATTTCCTACAACCAAATCAATTATATTCAATGAATAGCTAGCCCCGACGGAGTCACAAAAAACCAAATCGACTATATTATTTCAAACATGAAAAATGTAGTAAAGGACGTCACAGTTCTAAACAACTGCTCAATAGGGAGCGACCATAAAGCAAAAATAATCATAAATCTAAGAAAGGAGAGGTTGACGCTAATAAGGAAAACAACATGTAGAAGGTCGATAACAACACAAAATGCAGACCTATATGAAAAAATGCTAAATTCATGCCTCACAGCAGCCCTGCCAAAAGAAGAAGAAGACATAGACATTGAAAACACAAATAAACAGATAATACAAGCAATAAAGGAAGCTGAAAGCAAAGGTCAGTCAGTGGGGAGTGGAAATAAGGAAAAGCTAAGCGACGGCACAAAGAAACTTATGGAAATCAGAAGAAAATTAAAGGGTAAACACTAAAAAAACATCACACAGTTACGGGAACTCAACAAAGAAATATCAAAAGCCATCCGAAGAGACGTAAGGTTACACAATACAAGAGAAATAGCTAGGGTAATAGAGGAAAATAAGGGAATGAAGGTACTGAGGAAAAAACTGTCAGAGGGAAAGATACAAATAAGTAGGATTATAGACAACAAGACCGGATATACTACGACAAATAGGCAAGACATTTTGAAAATCGCCAGAGAATTTTACGCCGAACTCTATAAGCAACCCAAAACACTGGAGACCAACACAGACTTTCCCAAAGTCAGAAACCAAGGATTCGATGATATTCCAGACATCACCCTAGATGAAATAAATAACAGCTTGAAAGAGATGAAAAACAAAAAGTCACCAGGGGACGATGACGTCAGTACCGAAAACATCAAAATGGGAGGAACAGGACTCCTAAACATACTGTGTAAACTTTATAACGCTTGCCTAAGGAACACTATAACACCTGAACAATGGAATAAGGCCATCATTAGACTGCTACACAAGAAAGGAGACATAGCCCAAATCCAAAACTACAGGCCAATCAGCCTGTTTTCCCAAATATATAAACTATTTATGCGAATCATTACTAAAAGGATAACAGCAAAATTGGACTTTTATCAGCCACGCGAACAGGCGGGCTTTCGTGTGGGGTATGGCACCAACGATCACCTCCATACAATAAAAATCCTCATTGAAAAATGTGTAAATTATAATAAGCCTTTAGTCCTCGTCTTTATAGATTACGAAAAAGCGTTTGACACAGTCGACTACCACAGTATGCTCAAAGCTCTTGCTGACTGCAGAATTGACTACCACTACGTCAACATTATCAAACATGTGTATGAAAACGCAAACGCTTTTATCAGGCTCCACGAAGACACTTCTGAACTCAAAATAGAACGGGGTATGCGTCAAGGCGATGTTATAATAATAATAATAATAATAAATGTCTTTATTACTATAAACGTAACACATTAAAACAATTGGAATTTACAGTTAGGGCGAGATTCAGCACATATGCCAGCTGTATTCCACATACAATAACCAAATTCAAGCAATTAGCATACGTCTGCTCTTCCATCTAACCCCAAATTATTCACCACCCTCTTGGAATATATGTTCAAATCCACTGAAATTGAGAATCTAGGCATCAACATTAATGGCGAAAATCTCAATCATCTACGTTTCGCTGACGACCTAGTACTAATTGCGGACAACTTTGATGAGGCAAAAAAGATGCTACACGAGCTAGAACTAGCATCCAAAAGGGTCGGTCTGAACATCAATATCAGCAAGACGAAGCTCATGACCAACTTAGTTGCCAGTGAAAACCTAGTAGTCAACAAACTAAGCATTGAACAAGTGTACTCGTACAAATACCTGGGTCATGAAATTCGTGTGGGAAGAGATAACCAAACATGTGAGATTGGCAAAAGAATAGGGCTAACCTGGGCAGCCTTTGGAAAATTAAAACACATTTTAAGATCTGATATACCTATGTGTCTTAAGAGTAAAGTTTACAACCAGTGCATACTACCCGTACTAACATACGGAGCTGAGCCACTGACTTTAACAAAACAAACTGCCAAAAAAGTAAGAGTAGCTCAGAGACACATGGAGAGAGCAATGCTAGGTCTATCTCTAAGAGACAGAGTACCAAATACAGAGGTGAGAAAGAGGAGCGGAGTCACAGATGCCATCACAAGAATAGCAAGTATCAAGTGGAACTGGACGGGCCACCTAGCCAGAACAAATGATGATAGATGGACAAAGACAATATCCGAATGGAGACCGCGCGAGCATTCTTTCCGCAGCAGAGGCAGACCGCCCACGCAATGGTCAGATGATCTTAAACGCATCCGCACCAACTGGATAAATGCAGAGCAAGATAGGGAGAAATGGAAGTCTACCGACGATGCTTTAGGGAATTGTCGCCAGTGTAGATGTTTTCTTCTTTTTTATTGCCAAAAGCGGCATTTACAAGCCCACCAATCTTGCCCAACTTTGGCGGCCAGAGATCCTGTAGGTGCAAAATATTGTCGGAATATGAGGATTTCCTTGATTTTCGCATACTGACGTCGATTAAACTGAATTTCAGCTAAGTGAAATATGTGCTTTATTATTATTGTTAATCTTATATATCTTGTGTTGCATGTTTTTTTAACGTGCATTTTAAATATGGCATATATACGCGTACCTAAGCTACAATTTGGATGTATAGGTTACAGTAAATGTTGTATGTGTTTTAGGAAGTATTCAATTTCATGTTGTAATATAAGTTTTGAGGCATATGCCAGATAGTAGTGGAGTAACGCCTTCAACGCTTTGATTATCACCTGTGGAGGTTTTGTTTATCACGACAGGGCTAGAAGTCTGATTCGCCGAAATGTAATATTATACGAAAACGATAAATTTCCGAATAATGCCTCTTATCTCAGGAATAAATTGACACACAATGCTACATATTGGGTAACTTAAACTACAACTACTTATGTAATTTTAGAAATTTATTTTGATATGTGTGTGCAATTTTGTAGTGAAGATACCTGTTAAAATAGAGCAACATGAATACCTCGTCCAGCAGCAACCAGTGATTCGTTTTCTGGTATTGGAAGGTATTCCGGATACAGAAATTAGCCAAAGATTGAAAAATGCATTGGAATTACCAGTCTGAAGGGCAAGAACCACTTTAAACAATGGCAACATTCCAATTCTGCAAAACAAAGGAAGTTTAAAACTGAGCCGTCAGAACGAAAGATAATGATGACAGTTTTCTGGAATCACCGGGACATAATGTTGATCGAATATTGTGAAAACTTTAAAAACTAGAAAAAGCTTTAAGGGATAAAATCTCGGAATTTAGTGGTAAAAATGTTTACGTTTTCCATGATAATGCACGCCCCCGTACTGCAGCGCCTACCCAAGATCGCCTAAAGAAATTCAGTTGGACAGTAGTGAAACACTCTCCCTACAATCCTAATTTGACCCCTTGTTAAATTTAGAACGCGCCTCTTTAAACTTCGCAGGTCTGTGCGGGCAGTTTAGGTTATTCCTGGGTCTGTAGTACAGATTTTGAATTTCGCGCGCTCCTCGCCCTGTTGGAGATTTGTGGTTGTGGATTGCCAACAAACGTCACGTGGACGGAATTGTGTTACAAACCTCAAAGTGACGCATATGTCAGAGGAATAAAAATGGCGGACGTGGCGGTACTCTCCTATATATGCTGACTCTGATGTACACGAGAAGCGACATAAACTAGCCTTTTTTCACGTCGTCCTTCCATTCCGTTCTATTCTATGACGGCGAACAGTTTTAGCGCCTTTTACTTTGTCCAGTGGTTTTTGGGCATACATAGTTGGCGGAATTTGCCCTCGCTGATGTTGGCGGCTTATGCACTTTGGCATTTTACTGAGAAATATCTTCGCACATAAATTCCTGCGGATAAAATCGCTTTCCTGTTCCACTTCTTTACGTGGTCCAAAACTAATTTGGGGTAAGACGATTGAAGCTTTTCTCATACCGTGTATAAGATGGCCGTATCTACAGTTTGCTTTACGAGCTTCGTGCCTAAACGCATTTAATGTTTTTCCATCCACGGAGCAAGCACCTTTTTAAGTTGCTGTAATGTATATGTGTCGCTTTTAATTTGTGTTATTGGCTAATGTTCTCGCAAGCCGAGTTGGTATTATAAGGTGCACTTTAATTTGGACGATATTAATTCACCTTATGTTTTACCTATATTGAATGATCACCTGTACTTTGTACCTCGTACTGTATACTATTTTAATTATGTACTTATATACTTTGATATGAGCATTTTGTCTTGTTCTTTGTTACTGCTACTTGGATTCGTGTGATTTCTTTCAAATTATTGTGCTACCTTAGGTTTACGAATTCTATGTGATGCCTGGATGCATTTGTCGTTAGTTGAAAGATTCGTTGGCGACCTTTTGGCTTTTAATTAATTTGAATACTTAAAGAACTGCATGGCGTCTCCAACAGTTAGTAGCCGACGAATAATTTGATGCTAACATCCTTCTGATTATTTTTTGTTTGGCACCCTCAAAAAAGCGCCAGGAATTCGTTTTGGAAGCGCGCACGAACTCCAACCGGCAGCAGGGTCATGGATGCGTTTTCAATCGACGAAGTACTAAAATTGAGGAATACAATTACTCGATCATCTTGGAGAAAGTGCATATATTTGGATTAGGATTGCATAGAATAATTGACAATATATTAATTGCAGTTTTCACATATAATCTCATAAGAGCATTAATTCTTTCCGGAAATTTTTTGAGTGCGTTCCAACAACGTCGTATTAATTTGCCCGAGCGAGACGCCAGGGCAAATTAGGACATTGTTGGAACTCACGAAAAATAATTTCCGGATATGAATTAATGCTCGAATGCAGATTCAGTAAGAAAATCGTAACGACCCAAACCCTAAAAAGAAGTAATGTCTACCTACAAAAAATTTCCAAGAAATTTTGTTATTGTCTTGGTTATGGCTCGTGAACTAATTTTTCTATTGGTCATTAATGAGTGTCGTACGATTTTCAATAATAATTTTTGGTTTCGTTTAAAGAAATTATTCGGGAAATTTATCAAACAATCCTCGTATATGTTATGTTAATATTTTGCATTTTGTAAAGTGCTGTGGAGTTCTGCGTATTTTGAAGTCAAATAAGTATTCATGGTGCACTCCTCAAATTCATCAATGACATTTATCCCACCATAGTCGCGTCTTAAAATACCAATAATTTATCGCCATATTCACGTATTATCAAAGATACACTCTCTTTTATGTCAGTCTACGCCCAACTTCAATCAAAATGAGCAATAGGACCCGTTTAGGCTTACTGCATTTCGTAAATGGGGATTTACATGTAACAATCTACTTATTGTTATGTGCTCATCAAGTTTTATTAGGTGGGGGTGAACCAAGGTTACGCGCACTTAAGCCATAATGGGCTTATTGCATTAACTTCAAGTTTCGTGTGTATATATGTGTTGTGTGTTGTCTTCCTACTACACCACATAGACCAGCCTTCAGAGGAGAGCGACGTTAATTGTATCTCAACGACTTATGAAGTTACTCCAAGACTTCTTCTTAGTAGCCATGCTCTTTGCCTCATTCCAATTTTTAGCGCGTTTTTCTAATATTTTCTCTTATTTCATGTTCTTTTACGCCTTGCCGTTTTCTTTTAACCAATAGTTTGTTTCTCATATCTTCTTAATTTTTCGAATTCTATATAATTTTACTAGGGGGCCACACCATCTCACTTGGACTTTTGTTTTAATATCATCGTTTCTTAACCTATTTCCGTTTTTATACCTAGAACCCTTCTTGAAAATTGAATCTTAGTTTTCTGTAGTTTTCGGTGTTGTGTCATGGTCCACCATGGTGCATGGTGTATAAATGGTTTTGTATAAAATCGATTTGACCTTTTTATAGATTTTCGTTTCCAATAAAATTTCCCAGTATTTTCTGGCATTCTTTTTCAATATCGCCCATAACGTATTCAAATAATAGCCGACTCAATACTACTAATTGCGTGACGCCTTTCGTGGTGGTGTGAGATATCATACTTCCAGTTTCTATTCGATTTACTGTGTATGTACCTTTTATTGTATCCAGCAATTCGATTTCCACATCTTTCTATTTACATAAGCCTTCCATAGGTCAATGAAACATGAGAAAACCTATTAACTTAGTACAGTCAGACCTCGCCGTTCGCGGGGGTTATGTTCCAGAAGAATGCGGCGAAGCGCAAAACCGCGATGCGCAAGTAAACATATAAATGATAAAAACGGAGTTAGGTTCCATTAACTAGATTTATTTATACTATACAACCTCTAAAAACCAAAACTTTTCTGCGTTTTTTGTCTGGCAAATCTGAAGCAGAAACTTTACGCTTTGACGACTTGGTTTTCCGTGTTTTAAAAATTAAACTCAGTTGAATTTTCGGCAGAAACGCTCGAGAAGACAGTAAAGTTTAAACTAAAATTCCATACGTAACATAAGTCTGCCACTTCAATCTAGAGCTCGAATGTCCATTTGTTTATTCAAATTATAAT
The DNA here is from genome assembly GCA_940337035.1 of Agriotes lineatus. Taxonomy (NCBI): domain Eukaryota; kingdom Metazoa; phylum Arthropoda; class Insecta; order Coleoptera; family Elateridae; genus Agriotes; species Agriotes lineatus. The sequence goes on along the minus strand of OW679200.1, from coordinate 97,044,985 downwards.
TTTACAATTTATTTCAGGTCCGATTTGGTAGTAAGAGATTCAAATAAATAGGCTTGATAAGTGTATTTACAAGTTCGTGATAAATAATGTTATTTAGGTGTTCATGACCATAGGCGCCGACTTCGTAAAATTCCATGTGGGGCCTTTGGATATTCACAGTTGGGTTGGGGGAGGGGGGGTGGGGCACGGAGTACCCCCAGCTAGAAGGGGAATCCGGGGGGCCTCCCCCGGAAAATTTTGAAAAATTTGAGTTCAAATACACAGTTTTAACGCTTCCAATTGACTATATTTTTGTCACTGATTTATCTAGGGTAGGTTTCAGAAAATATAAAAAATAACGCATAAAATTTAAAAAACATAGACAAGCAGCACTTAGATACTACTTAATGACAAGAATATAAATAGGTATGCTAAACAGATTTATTCACAAACAAATTATACAAACAACTTAAATATTTCTCTGTGAAAACAAAAACAAATTCTGTTTCATAAAATATAAAAATAAACTAGGCAAAAGACAACTCCAACTAACAACAAAGTTACTTCATAAAAAATGTATTTTGAATTTAAACACAGGAATTTTATGTGGGGCCCAGCCCCACGTCTATCATTTCATGTGGGGCCTGGGCCTGGCGGCCCCCATTAAGTCGGCGCCTATGTTCATGACATAAACCGCATACGCTTTATTTACTTACGGCCGGTCTTATGAAGGTCACCAACCTGACGTTGGCGCTTATGACATACTATACATTCGTAAACACATTTTTATGCGCTTTTGTTTATTTTAACAGCGAATTAAAGTTAACGTCAGATTAGTGGCCTTCATATGACCGGCCGTTAGTGTGTGAAAGTTGAAACAATTAACGTTGGCAATTCCATCCGCGAACGGCAAAGCAAATATCCGCAAACGGCAAAGAAAAGCGAGCACAAAGGTGCCCCGCGTAAAATCAAATCAGCGAACCGCAAAGCCGCGAACGGCGAAGTCTGACTGTATTTACTCCGACATTCGTTGTAGTGTGTTCGTATTATCATGCACTCTACGTCCAGGTCGGAGATCCCTTTGTACATCTTCTAGTGTAGCTCTTAATTCGTTTTTACTTTCCTCGTCTAAAAAACGAAATACGTATTGCAATCGCGAAAAAATTTCCGATATTTTCTTAGATCTTCGCGTTTCAGAGTCTCTAGATGACGAAAAACGGGTTTTTTCAATTTTATTCTGTCTGTCTGTCGGTCTGTTGGCAGTATAACTCACAAACTATTTGCTCGGGAGAAAACTTCGGAGAAATATATACAGTTGAGCACCGTAAAAAATAATATTTTGTTTATTTTTGTATTAACTGATAAGTCAAAGTAATAGTTTGCACATAGGTCAGACTTTACACTTAACGAAAATGGGACCCAACAGATGCAAGGTAATGTCGTAAAAGAGTCAAAAAGTCTCAACAATAAGTCCGTTCTGTTAAATACAGCGGCGTAGTGCAAAGCCGGAAGACGTCCTCGATGGGCTAGTGGATCAGACGGCCGGCAATAGTTGTGCGTTCGCAAGCGCTGTAGTTTAAATCTCATTGGGTAATTAAGTAACGACTTCCGGTATTGGACCGTGTCATGATTGAGATCGAAGAACTCATCGTTTCGCCCACTTTCGTAAGGGACTTCATCAGGAGGAGAAAGCAACTATTAAAGGCACTCACTCGCTGTCGCTCGTTCGTGCTTTAAACAGTTTCGATTATTAATTGCCTTCATTAACACACTTGTTGGTTAAATAACTATTAATGACGATTTCGAGGTACTTCACTGCCGATTAAAAAAAACAATGTATTTATCTTCTCATCAAGTCACATAAATTGTAAGTGTTATGCCGTTTGAAAATAAAAAAAAATATTAAAAAAGCAACACTTAGCCTACTGCCTAACAGTAATAACGATTATTGATCGTGTTGTTTGTCTTAATTATTATTCTCACATTGAATATACAAGTTTATTGTAGATAAAGTCGTGCTGCGTCATGTGTATTAAACTGATATGCATTATTCTTAATATTTGCCAAAAATGTTTTATTTTGCAATATATCTACAATATCATTGTACATACATACTAAAGGAGGAGCAACAGAGCGTTGTATTTATTTATGTTTAATACTGTTTGATAACATTAAATGCTATAAGGTCAGCAGTTCAATCAAAGAACACACAATTTTGCAATTCGCGTATTCATTACCCACAGGCGCCATTCATAAAAAGGGAACTTTGTAATAAGCGTGATATGTATACAGAAAAGCGATATAACACGTAATAAAAGGAAATTATTTTCAACGTGAGCAAACTGCGATGCAGCAGTCTTTTTCCTTAAATTAAAATATGTTTTTTTAAGTTTTTCATGGACCTAATAAACTTGTAGACCGTAAATATCAAATTTATCTCTCGTGGAATTGCTTGTACATTTGTTAATTGGAAATGTTTACAAATGTCAAAGGTCGCTGTAAACGCGACACAATTGCAGATGTTCGTTTCACAGAACGGTCAAGATAGCTTTGCTGTTTCCAACATCTACCAGGAAATGTCCACTACATTTCCACAAATAATAAAAAAGTACAAGCGATAAACATACACGTTGTAATATAAGTGACAAATATGGCAATAAGATGCATTTGTGTTAATACTAGAACAGAAGAAATGCATGTTTTACAGTTTGTATCATGTGGGTTGTTTGGATTTTGCTGCATTGCCAGCATTAGTGGAAAGCCGTGTTCCGATGAAAGCAGATATATAGACGGTAAACATTAATTAACATAAATTATAGTTACCTAGTCATAATTTTCCTCGTTTTAGTTGGATGGTTTAATATTATATTTCCAGACAATATATGTAGTAGATCTGATCAGTTTGTTAGATGAGTGTATTTCAGCAATTATTTGGTGCTTCTTAAGCGGTGAAACTAATGTCCAAATTCAAATAACGTTCAAATACTGTGGAAAACATTAGAACCACCCTGTAGATTAAAGAAATGTTAATATGCATTAACCTTGCAGGTTATTACTGGCGACGTTATGATGGAGTGGTTCCACCAGACGCCTTGCTGGGGGGAACAGATGCTGTGGGCAACCCCACTTACATAGGACAGGTTGTCTTTAAGGGTGTTTTAATACCAGGTCAAATAGATCCGGAGGAGAAAGCAATTTCGTTTGAATGGGGAAACGCAGAACACAAACAGAGCCGCAATATTAAGGTACAAATCTGTATGTCGTACCGGTTTGCAATAATAAGTTCGGATCTCTACTACCAATTTTCTTTAATCGAAGTCGTCGCACATATGGCGCCATCACGTGTATAATATAATATGATAAGGGCCTAATCACATCTAATCAATAAATTACGAAGACTGGAGGTGTCTTAAAAAGCGGCCGTTCCAAAAAGCCTATCCAAAAATCCTATGGAAAAACACCCCATTCCAACAGTCTGCAAAAGTAACAATAAGGGATTTGTCATACAAATATTTTCAATTTCTTTTCTTCTAAGCAATTATTATGTACTAGAAGTTGCCAAGAACGAAAGCATGAAAGTTGGATATTTATATTTCGTTTGTAAGTTCTAATTATTATACGGTGCACGTCAACAAAATAAGATTTGATAGGCCATAAATACTAAGCGAAACCGTTACTTTCAAAAATTTTACTGTTATAGACTTACCCTGATTTTTACAATGTTATTTGAGATTCTAACTCAACACCAATGACTGAGATATTCTACTATTCCTCATTGAATTAGCGTCTAATATATATTTTCCAGGATTTGAGAATTCGTGCATTTACTTATTCCTTTTTGTAGATTCTATGTACCAAGCAACCGGAACAGTTCGAGTGGATACGGACAACCAACGATCAGTTCCCCAATCTGCAAAACGACACCTTCATTTACGGCGGCTTTGAATCGACTTACACGATTTTTATCGGCAGAGTTTTCGATAAAAAGGAACTCCTAATAGGAAAGGTCCTAATCATCGACGGCAATTGCAAAGGGTTGCACACTTCGAACAATGGGAAATTTATACGCAATAGCTCCTTTGAAATTCTCAATTACAATCCAGATATCCCCAATAAGTACGAAATTAGGGAGGCGCTTGCCGGTCGCAGTTTGTACGAACCGAGCTCTGCCTCTATTTTAGAAAGTTGTGTCTTCAGCCTCATCATGCTGCTAACTGCTCTTTGCTTGATGTGAGATGGTTTATTTTATAAATTTATTTTATCTTGAATGAATGTGTATTTATAATTTTTTAAATAAATTTTGTTACGACTGCATTTTAATTGAACAAATTCAAGTGGCTACTGGTAAAGAGAAACGGGAAAACTTAACTCATACTATTTATGTCCGCTACTATGTCAACCATCTGCAATTATTATTACCTACAAAAGAATTGATATGTCGCTTTCAATAGCTGGCAGTTATACGATAGCGACAGTTTTTTTCGTGGTTGATATTCCGACCAGGACGTGCGTGATGGGGGGGGGGCATAGTAATAAATTCTTTGCATGCGTTACCTTTAGTTGAGTCCAGAAGCTTGCAAAAAAGGCGGCGTCTACATTGACAGCTTTTGTAGTACCCGTATTGCAGCAATTCTGGTTTACTACGGCTGATTGTTGGGAATTTCGACTTCAAATAGCCAGAACTCAAAATACTACATGTGTTTGAATACCAAAAGTTTCGTACCGTTGATTTCATTTTCGACTACCGTTGGACAATTGGGCGTTTATTCAATATAGCAGTTCCTTCCTTTAATGCGATGTAATTTACTTGTGAAGTAGAATGCAGTTTCACATGGTTGGGGCATTTTAGTTGAAAAGGTTAAGTAATTTTTTGCATGCTGATCAACTTCCTGCAGCCGAATGAAATAGCTTTTCCTGTTAAGAGGCTCTCTTTAGGGAGCAATTGCTGTTTTTACGCGGTGAGCTAGCCATCTTATAGTATTACCCGTCCTTCCTCCACTGAGCTGCTTAAGGCAATTTTATGTTTATTACGGTGTCATAATTTTTCACCTAACGTAACGGATTTGTAAACCGCTACATGCAATGTATTTTAATTTAAAAAAAAAGTGACAAACGTTCACCGTTGAGGCTCCACTGAGCAGATGTCCAGTTACAATATCGCAACAATTACAAATGTATATCAAAAATACTAGACAAATTTCCACAAGTTACACAGTAAAAATAAATTTGAAAAACTGTGTGCTACTGATTAGTAAGTTTTCATTCATAGAGGAATATAACAAGTTAGAAAACGTACTTCTCGAAATTTACCAAAAATTATGTTTTCAAGGTAGTTGAAAATGCCATTCACTATACAGGTAGAATGAATTTGAAGTGAGCGTTATGAGGAATTTTATTGGGTTCATAATCAATTAAACCAAAGACCACTTGATAAATCAGGACGACCTCTTTAAAGACATTAAAAAAACTGCCACAGTTGTAGTATTGTTTATTCTTAATACAATATCGCTATAATCCACAAAATTAGTATATCTAACCTCTAAACTGTAATCAACAGCAGAAGAGAGCTTTGGCTACCTAAGATGATAATGTCAGACGTCATCACATAATTTAATTGTGAGCGATGAAACATCAAATAAATTGTGAATTAATAATTGATATAACCGCAGCTACAAGAGTCTATATAAAATTTTTAAAATATTAAATACCGTCACCAGTAAGACCGAACTTCTCAACGGTAGCCTAAATTATGAATACAGCACACACGTTTCTAAATTTTGACTTTCACTTTTATAAGAAAACTGTAATTAAGGCTAAACCGTAATTTCTGACACTTCTGTTAGAGTATTTTAACGTGGTTAGTTAAGCAAATCCACCCAAAAAACCTTATTTTCTCTGCAGCTGGCACTGTTCGCCTTCCCTTAGCCTAACACTTCGTTTTCGTCTGTTTTCCCAATCTCCATCTGGTAGTCCTCTGACCTCGACTGGCTCTCTACATTGCTTCTCCACGATCTTCTGGAACTGCCTATTTTTTTTGATACGAGGGGGTTTTTAATTAAACCAAAAAAATGCGCTATGTGCTCCAAAAAGCTCCACCGTATCCGGTCCACCATAAAAACAACGGTTGTAATTGTAGGCACAAAATTTGCAAAAACGAAAGTTCCTCTGGAGCGGATGGGTAATAAACTAGCACCCTCGGAAGGCGGCTTATAAATCATCTCACTTCGGCGTCAAAGCCAAATACAGTCATTATGGAATAAATCATTATTAAATTAAGCGAATTGCTAAGACCCTTAAAGTACGTATCTCTACGCGAAGATACACTGTGTACGGACTTTTTGGAAACGAAAAAATGTCATCAGACGGCAGGAAAAAGCAGTAAAGACCAAACTCCTCAAACCATAAAGCACGAGCGTTTTAAAGAAAATCAAAGCGTTGAGCACTTATAACGTGGCTGCGGCTGGTATAAAATGGATTTAACCTCCATAAAAGTAAAACTTGACATTTGCAAAATTCCTAAACCATAATGTTTACAAACCTCAGGCAAGCTTATTACAAGAACTCGAAAACAGAACAGCCATAAAAATAGGCCTATCGTATAATGCAGCTCTACTCAAATATACGGAGACTTAAATTAAATACAAATTAACGTTTCAATAAACAAATCAGCCCTATGTGAGGTGTTCTTACATACGGAAAAATAAAAAAAAAAGTTACGAAAGCAACGCCGACTTTGAGGTAAAAAAATGAACGAGCGCGGAGAAAAAAAAACAACAATGAAGTATCACTCCTGGGAGCTAACAACAGTAAAATGATTAAAAATATCAGCGAACGCATCAGCACAACCTTTTGGTGTCAATAGGCTTGGCTTCTTATCGGCAAACCAGTGCTGCCCAATTTATCAGCTAATTAGAAGCGCCAACCCCGCGTATCCACCACCACGAAGAAAAGGATCGCTCAACCCTACTCACGGACCAATGGGCGTACAGAAGGTAATACGCAAAAAAACGCGCCTTTAAATAGTGAGATGTTGCGAGCAGAAAATCACTCCAGATCGTCGAGTCGAATCCTGAGTCCACCATTCAGTTGGTGGACTCAACCGCACTCCACCCGGAGTCCAACCTGAAGAAATCCTGTGTGAACCAGACCCCAGCTCAACCACCCGGCCCCGAGTCAGCTCAACATCATCTCCTTTTACTTCCTGAGAGGTGCGCACCGCCGTCCACTTCAACACGAGGGGCCCACACTGCCGCCTACGCTTCAACCTAAGGAACCCCCACCGCCGCCTGCTGCTCCAGCATCGAGGACCAACGCCTTGACGAGCCATCCCCGCCATCGAGCTCCAGCAACAGGCGAGGTCACGAACGGCACCAGCGCCGACTGCCCGCTGCAGTTGCCCCTTCTAAGGAAGAGCGGAAGTAGCTTCGGCAACTGTACCCAGTTTCGCCTTGTGCTTTTAGTCAGTATAGAATAGGTTTACACATAAATAAATAATTATTCAGCCAACCAACTGTTTAGCTCAGGGATATGCCCCCAGGTTTGCGACTGTCGCCATTCCCCTCCACCGCTGAGCTAAGGTCAAAGGTTTTTTGTCATCTTTCTTCCCATAGGACTACAGCCTACTATTTTTATCCATCTGCTATCGTCCATTCTTCGTACATACCTACCCATAACATTTTAAGCTTTTTCGGTCTATGGTTTTTACATCGTCCTCTGCAATTTACATTCTATTTCTTTCTTTTTGTTTGGAATTTCATCCTTACTACTCTACGGCATCTTCTCCAACACTCAATTTCTACCGCATTGACCGTAGATTTGTTTCTTTTATTTATCGAACAGGTTTCTGTACAGTATATCACGATACTTTCTATAAATAATTTAATATTCTCACTTTATTGTTTTTGCAATGTCTGTTCCATAATACAACTTCAGTTGTCTTATATTGTCGATTTGCTAGTTTATCCCATTCCTTTTCTACTTCCATCGTCTATAAGACGAAGAAAGTATTGTAATCGCAAAAAAATCACCTTTCGAGATTTCTCCAGATCTTCACGCTTCAGGTTCCCTAGATGAGGAAAAACAGGTTTTCTCAATTCCGTCTGTCTGTCTGTCTGTCTGTCTGCCTGTCTGTCTGTCTGCCTGTTGGGGATATAACTGAAAAACTGTTTGTTGGGGAAGGACAATATTTTGCATACACATTATATATCTACCTGGCATAAAATCAAGAAAATTTCAGACAAATATATACAGGGTGAGCACCTTAAAAAAATAAATTTTGTTTTTTATTTTTTATTTAACTTAGCAATAAATACAAGTACTAATTTGTACATAGCGCAGGCGGCTTTATTCTTACCAAAAATGGAACCCAAGAGATACAGAATAATGTTGTACGATACAAAAAGGAGCAACCAATTAGTGCGTTACTAAATATAGCTGCAACGCTGAAATCCGAGCGGTCGGTGCTCCGTAGCTCAGGTAGAAATAGCCCATTCTCTTTCATTATCATACAAAACGTTGGAAATGTATACGTGGTCCGCCTGCACTTCGAATTCGACCACCGATAAAGTTTTTATTATTTAAAAATTTATTTAATTTATTAGAAACGTGAAGATATTTCTACTCCTAAATTAATTTGATTTTTAAAATTATTTAATGTCACAATGTCCACGAAGGAAGTTGTAGGTCAAGCCTTTTACAGATTTTTTGATATTCCCTTTTTTGTTATTGTACTACCAACTATTTGAACCTCACCTCTTTCTTCGTTTTCACCTTTTCTTTGTTTTGTTTTTGGTATTCAGTTTTATCGAAATTTATCTCCAGTCCTGCTCTAGTATATTTTTCCTTTAGCTTCCTCACTATACAAAGTGTATCTAATCGGTAGTACAGAAAGTGCGATATTCGACGTAAAATTCTGGGTAGAAAATTTAAGTACCAAAAATGATGGATTTGTCCTCGAGAGCAGTAGTTAAAAACATCCGTTGCTTCAGGTAAGTACCTCTTCTGTATCTCAAAATATAATCACGCAAACTTGTTCAAAATTTGAAACTATCGTCCCAGGTAAAATTTTTGAAATATTGCCTTACTTTTATGAAACAATGTGTATTGAATGAAGTTCTTCTGTTTTTTATCATAGAATGATTCCAAAGGACTCTCTTCCATATATTACTCAAAAAATACATTTTCGTACAGATATTCATAATTTGAACTTAAGATTTAGGGGTCTGATTGCACTACCAGCTCATAAAACAAAGCTTTTTGAAAGGTAATTTACTCACAACATTTACAAAGTGTATAATTTTGTACCAAAGTGTTTTAAAACTGTCTCGGTATCTGTTTTTAGATCACGAATGAAAGAATGGCTTAGCTCTAAGTAATTTTTAAAAAATATATCAAATTTGCGAGTGTCAGTAGCTATAATTTTCTGCTTTCGTTTTGTTGTATTTGTAAGCTCACAACAACTGCATGTATATATATCTATATAACTTAGTGTTTAGTTTTTTTAGCGGAGGTATCGTAGAGCAGTGGCCTTTTCTTTTTTTTTTTTAGAAAAAGCCACCGAATACCTTTGCTTCCAAATGTGTGTGTGTATAGTTCTATTAATTAATGTACAATATTATTCTGGAAATAAAACTTATATTATTATTATTATTATTAGTAAGTACTTCTGTGACAACATAGTTTCATAAAAGTAAGCTGGTATTTCTGAACCATAATTTTACATTTTGAACAACCTTTTCTGATGATATTTTGACGTATGTAAAGCAGAAAAGGTACTTTACCTAACAAAACATATCTTTTATCTCCCCCTGGTGAGGTGTCATGGAAACAAATTCATCATTTTGATATTTTCTCCTCAGAATTTTAAGTAGAATATCGTAATGCATTTTTTGTACGATCGATTAGATATGCCCTTACAGCTGAAGTCTTCTTCATCCTGCGCTATTAATACTTGTTCATCTGTATAACTCAAAGTGTATGACTAATCCCCTCTTATTGAGACTCCCACTTCTGTTGCATTGTTTTTATTGTTTCTTCTTCTTCGTCACTGATTTTTATTTGTTTATTTTTCTGTTTTGTTCTGCCTGCGTATGGTTCTATACTCTTGCATGCCTTTTTGTCCCATCTCTCGAATTTTTTTCTATTTATCATTATATTCGTTTCTCTGTTTATTAGCATTTCTGTAGTCCTCGTCCGTTTTCTTATATACTTTTCATATGTACTTTTATATTGTTTTCCTATTTGTCTGTTTCTCCTAAGGCTTCTAGAGCTGCTTGTTTGGTATTTTACGTGATTATACATTTCTTTGGATGCTGTTACAATTGAAACGTATAAGTTTTTGATCTAGTTTAACTTGCTTTCTCGTCTTGTGCGCCTCACGTAACATAAAAATCTATTTTACCTTGTAGTTTTTACTTCCGTTTATTATAAACGAAGTAATGGATTCGCCCCAAAAATTCCAGATTGAGTATTCAACAGATGTTCACGTTTTAAAGTCCCCTGAACCTAAAAACATGTTTTTGTTGATCGATCTGCCTGTCTGTCTGTGTGTCTCTCTGAGAACAGTATATCTCAAAAAAGAAAGGAGGTATGGCGATGAAACTTCATATGTAAGTTTTTCTACGACCACTACTAAAAGTATGCCTTTAGCACTAGCTTGTGGAACTAAAAATGACGTATTATACATCCGCGTGCTAAAAGTGAAATCTGCTGTTTACTTTTAGCACATGTGCTAAAAGTAAACAGCTGGTTTTGATTTTGTGTATTTTAAACTGGAAGTGAGGTTAGAAAGTTATTCTAGTTACTTCTTTCGTTAGAGGTAAAGTGTTTTTTAAATAATTAAAGCATTATTTTATGAATAAAGTAGTCTGTGTACTATTATAATTACACTTTGTTAAATCGACATTTATGGATTATAAAAGTAAATTTAAGGTCGTAGAAAATATATTGTATGCAAACTCGTGCTAAAAGTGTTATTGCACGAGACATGCCGAAGGCTGAATTTCATATTTTTCATATCTTGTTCATAAACATCCACTTTCAGCACTTGTTGCATAAATAGATATTTCTGTACTATCTAGATGCGACAGCAAGCTTTTGAAGGAAATCTCATAATTTTTTCAAATACAATTCTAAATTCCTGGCTCCGAGATCCAAGATTCAAGTTGGCAAGCATGCAAAACAACAGGCTAGCTTGTAGCTTTAACAATTGTCATAAACGAAGACTTGTTTTAATAAGTCTATTTTATATGTAAAAACAGTAGGAGATTTACTGATTTCGATACCTTCGTATAACTGTAAAAAATAAAATGAAGAGATGATAGCCGATATTTTGGCCGACAATTCATACTGATTAAGGTACACCAAACTAACAGATGAAAATGTGTAAAACAAGTCGACCTTTCTATTCGCAAATTATAGACGTTGAACGAGTGCTTAAAAATAGTATTTATTATGCAAAACTATGTCGACATTTCTTCAAGGACACTAAACTGAGTGGGTATCTTTCTTATCAGTAGACCCAAGATCATGGAAATAATGAGCAAAAATATACATAAACTCGACAAGTAAATGGGCATTTCCTATTTCGCAGTTGTATAAGGAATTAACAAAATATATTACGTAAATATTATTTTCAAATTATTCATTAATAGAATTACGTAATTGTTAGATTGAATATTTGATGTTCAATATCGACTGGGAGATTCTACCTTTTAAATAGGTAAATTAGGCTATATCTCGTTTTCGGTTGCATTACGGTAGCAACTTGTAGTCAGTTCCTGCTTTATTTTTATACAAACTGCATATAGATTTAAAAATAACGCGTTGCATTTTTAATAACTTTAAACCGTCAACAATCGGCTGTTACAGGCTTTCGTTATCGAAGTCCCGCCACAGCATCACTTCGTGTGAAGAGGCAGGGGTCACGATAACATACTTTAACTGTAAAAATGTTTACGTATGCTTCCCAATTCTATATCTTTGAGTACTAAAAGTAATTTGAAGTAAATAATAAATAGGCCACGGTAAAAACAATCCTTCAGTTGTAGCAGTGTTGTTACACCTTATCACAATGGGGTTGTTGTGTTTCAGTACTTCTTTTATACTTGTTTTTTACTTTATATCTTTAACTGAAGAAGTATGGTCTAGATGTGATAGTGACATAGAAGGTAAGTTTAAAGAAAATGGTTAGTTATATAGTTTTGATTTGGAAAGGAAGGCATTTAAAAACTATTTTCCAGTGTCGTTGAGCAATTGATACAATTGATTAGTTATTTACAATACGAGTGCAGTAGGTAGCATTTTGTGGCGCAAGGTTTTAATTTTTGAAGCACGACGCGAATCGGAGTGCTTTAATAAAACCAAGTGTTGTAATAGTAATTAACGTATTTAGAGGGGTAACCCAGTCTTAACATTCGAGTATATTTTTACCACTACAGCGAGCATAGCGAGGCAAGAGTGGTAATTTATGTGAGAAATGTTAAGACGGTTACTCCTCGAAATGCGCTCATTAGTTTATTGTTCATTGAGGCAATAATTTTCAAACAATAATAATTATTAAAAACTGCTAAATCGAAATCGGACTATCATGAATATGTGTGATGTTGCTATAGTGCCTGTCGTAAACAAAATAAACATTTTAAAATGGAAACGCAAAACGAGTTCTTTGTTATTCCGGATGAAATTAAAGAGATTGCAGTCTCCTCCACGGAGGAAATTGTCCCTTCTAGTGGATGCATGTTAAATGTGTCTTAACATTCGAGGACACTGTTTAACATGTCAATGAACAATAAAATTTTTAATGCACGACCATTGTATTACGTTTTCTGGCCAATATATATTTATTTAACATTTTCTATAAATTCTAGATTTTGCTTGGCGAATATCAAAACACCGTTTCTATCAAGCATGTTGCCTTCAGTAAATTTTTTACTTGGTCCAACGTCAAAACGCTTTCAAACTTTCAAAGTCAGTCGTAAACAGTATATTGTATAACAAGTTAAGAAAAGTGTAGTTTGTTCATTCAAAGACAAGTTCAAAAACGCTCCGAGCAAGAAAGAATTCTTCTCACGTGTTTCAGATGTTATTGTTTCATGTATTCCTGGAAAATGCCTAAAACTCTTGATATAAAGATAGAAAAACGTTGTGTATTTAAAAATTAAGATGTGCGTTACTGTGCATAAAAACGTTTCTATGCAGAAAAGTACCACTTTTTTAAACGACTTTGTATTTCGAAATGCAGCTCATTTACCTATACTAAGTGAAAATATAAGTTTCCTTTCTTTTCCAAAACTCAAATTAACTGAACGAAGAATTACGTAACGTTTCTGCAAATACCCTTTATTACCACCAAAGAACTTCTTATGTAAGGGTATCTGAAAGCTAATCATTTTCTGGCCATTTTACCTGACCGGGATGGCTAAAAACACTGACCAACTGTAAAATCGTAGCTACGGTCGACGTCACCTGTGTATGATTATGTTGTTTACATGTCAGGAAGCCAAAAAATAAAAGCTCTACTGCAACTTTTCAATATAAAAAAGATATAACTTTGACAACAATCATCTGAGATTCCTACTTTTGATTCTGAAGTTTACTTAACAATGAAGTTGTGGTTTGATCGATTATAGAAGTATATAGAATACAAGGGAGAATACTATTCGCTTCTTAGCTTCTATTGTGGTCTATAGTAATTCGAAAACTCATTATGATTGATCTTTTTTTTAAATAAAATTAGTGACGCTTGATAATGTAGTTTTATCTTTCATTTTGTTTCACAGGCTATTATTGGCGACACTACTCAGGAAAAATACCACGAGATGCCTTATTGGGAGGAACTAGCAAAGCAGGAAATCCTACGTACATTGGGCAAACTGTGTTCAATGGAATATTAATACCTGGGCAAATAATTGCGGAAGAACAGGAAATTTATTTTGAATGGGGCGACATGGAGCATATCACCAAGAAAAACGTAAAAGTTAGTAGATATACCTATAATTTAGATTTAACTGCAAAAAGAGTAGTTTAACGCACGCAATGTGACAGTGATTTCGTTCGACAGTTCGTGGCATTTATAAGTAAGAAAATTATGTTTATCGGATTCACGATATTAAGCCTTTGTTTACATATACAAAAGTAGGCTGGTAACTAAGTCATGACTGTAGCTGCACGGTAATAGCCCTTTACCGTACAACAACCATTACCATACTGAAACAACTTTACCTGTACGGTAATATTCCATTACCGTACATGGCAACCATTACCATACTGCAACCGATAAACTATTGAACAAACCACGGATGATATGAATCACAATAGCTTTAGATGTCTTAAAATTCTCGCTTCATGAGCTTGGATTTCAAAACAACATTTGCGGCAGTTATGATACTCATAACATTCGTAGATATGTTAGTAGCTATTATCCAACACCTCCTTGTTATAAGGATATTACTAGATCAATTTTAGACCTCTAAAGTGACCCATAACCCACTGGTGTGTTAAACCATAACCCACTGGTGAGATAAAAACCAGGTCACTCACTACTGTGTTGTTGATAGCACTGTTAAGCTATGTCAAATTTAAGATTTGCAGGTTAAGTTTTGCCTCAATTTGTGTCAAATAACAAACGAAACCTAACCTATTAACGTGAAATTTGACATAGACTTCAGTACCGCCAAACGTACAACAGGAATCACAGGCGACTTTAATTATAAATGTATTTGATTTATCGGTAGTGTCCAATTTATCACTATGAGTTTTTAAGGCTGGAAATACAAAATTAATGTTTTTTAGATATTTATTCAGTTGTGGGGTAAAATTGTGTATGGCACGCGTGCGTTACTGCAAATAATTCACTCGAAAAATTACCCCTCTTCGCCTTGCGGCTCAAGGGCTCAACTTCTCTCTCGTGGATTATTTGTAATATAACACAATTACACCACAAATAACTATTTTATTGTAACGCGGCATTACCAGCAGCATTTCCAATAAAATTCATTTTATTAGTTTTCGAAGTATACGCAAAAAATAGAAATTTGCATTTTAGTCGGTTTCGAAATTGTAAGGTTTCTTCTTGTTTCAGTTTTAGCATAAATGGTAATAATAATCACCTTATTATTCTGCAATACAAACAAACAAAAACAGGGTTTATATTAAAAAAAAACAGTTAATCGGAACGCGAGATTTAGCTATGTATAGGTAATTAACCTAATTGGATCAGAAGTGTCAGTGTTTATATATGCATTACAATCACTTAATAAGTTATACTACAACGACAATAAAATAATAATAATAAGACAAAACATTTAAGCGAAATATGCTTATAGAAAAATTTATATAATATACGAAAGGTGGACACAACCGTTAAAGAAACTATTCAGAGTATTTAGACGACCAAGAAAATATATAATAATAATAAAAAAAGAAGTTAACTATACAGCAGCTATTGCAAGTGTAGATCGTAATTAATGTAAATTGCTGTTATCTATATCTCACAAACAAAACTCTTCGTCTTCTTCTACTATCTTCTATTTAGATGATTGCCTGTTCTATCCAGATTATAACGACTCCCACCAACGTTTTTGAAGAAGTCCTACTTCACATCTTCCAGTTGGTGATTTATCTCGTGGTATCCTTACTACCCTATATTCTTACATTCTTGAAACAAAACATAAAATCAATAGCTATTTAAGTAACAAGGAATGTAAGGCCCTATTAACATTTGAGGTAGGCAAGTACAAGCCAAGACAAAGTCGCGGCTTGTTGCTTGCCGAAAATGTTAATAGGCGATACATTCCGAGTTATCTTATTATATTTTTCCCGCTGCTTATCGAAACTTTCCTAGGTTTTTGGAAAAAATCGTTTGGTTTGTCACCTGTCACCAAGATTAGTTTTCGTGACTCGTGTTACCTGTGAGTGTCACATGTCACATAAACACTTGCAACTTATAAACAAAACGTCTAAATCTGCATCCTGCTTTGCTAATTTTATTATCCTAGGAACTTAATATAGTATATTAAAGCATGAGTGGATAACAAGGTCTTTAAAACACGCGCGAGTTTTCGAGCACGACGGCGTAGCCGGAGTGCTCGAAATAGAGCAAGTGTTTTAAAGACCAGTTATCCACGAATACTTTACGCTATTTTTTAATATACCTTCAATACTGGAAATAAATTACGCACTAAAAACTTAGAAATAATTTTTGTCGTGATAAATCGAGAGGGCATAATAACATTGCTACTATAGTTACGAGAATTATTTACGTTGTTGTCGCGTCCATGTGTCGCTCAGGCGTGCTTTAAATGGCGATTCTGATGCAGGTATAATAAAAATAATATTAAGTTCCGTTGTCAAGAAAAAGCAGCAAACAAATATAATCACTGACTTACACGTTTTTTTACTAATAGTAGGGAGGCCAAGCGAATTAATAATTATTTTCGTGGGACTGAGTAGGTTTATACCGACAAGTGATACCATTGTAATCAGCGGTGTTTCTTTAGTAGAAAAACTCCTGTTGTCGCTTTCTCAGCCTGTGGAGTGAGAAGCTATGACGTCATAAAGATGGCGATTCTTGGTATCAGGTTTTAATACAGTAAGACTAGGTTTAACCCAAACATCCAAAAAATAAAATTCTACCCAGTGGCAAACTGTTTAGTACCCTCCTCTTAGTAAGTGGAAAAAAGTTGCATGACCTTGCGTGTCGGATTTAGGCGGGAGGGGGTTGGAAAGGTGGTAAAATGGTAGGTTTCAACAGTATTACAGTTTTTCGCAAATATCTCTTTAACTGCAAGGTTTAGCGTAAACTTGATCCTATACAAAATTAATGTACATTTAATTTACAATAAAAATGGTCATATGAATTTTTGCACTGCAGTAAAGGATTACGGAAATATGGAGGGGGTAAAAATGTAACTTTTTCTGTTTGTCAAAAAAAGCAAAAATCACGCCTATGAACTCATACTATTCGCTCCAAGTGTATTATATAAAGTGTTCAAAGAAGTGGGGAGGCCAGGTGGTTATGTTAAAGCACCCAGCATAAAAGACGAACAACATTTACGCAGATCATCCATTACTACACATGTTGAAGTGAAAGTGGAAGATGGAATTAATGTCACTCTAGGACAAGCAAAATTTCTAACTAGTATTAAGAACAAGATACAACTGATTACTCTCATCACTGTACACTTACAGCAAGCTGGCTGCAAAGTGATTCAGGCAGAATGTGATGCTGAGACCAAGATCGTTTTTACTACAATTGACGAATCAAAGAAGGAAACAGAGGGTATCGTAATTGGCAATGACAACGATTTATTGGTCTTGTTGGTTGTTCATGCTCCAGCCATCAAACAGTTGAATATGGTTGTACCGAATCAAGGTATAACCAAGAAGAAAAAGTTTACTGCATTGGAGACATTCAGCGTGGTATCGGAAAAATGAAGGATGTTCTCTTGGCAGTTTACACTTTCGCCGGATATGATACCGCCTCTTCAATTTATAGAAAGGGAAAAATAACGCCTTCTGAAAGCGTGCGACGTGACAAGAAATTTTACTTAAAGCAGTTGATTTTTAACTACCCAAATGCAGACCCAGATGCAGTAACTGGCTGGAAACCATTTCTTCCTTTCGATATTTGCATCAACAAATGCAGATAATTTGGATAATCTGCGCCATCAATGTTATTTGTAGACCATTGCAAAGAAGCCTGTACACACAAATTTCAGGTTGGCTATACTTTTCCCTACTTCAGCAGCTGCACAACAACACTCTTATAGAGTTTACCATCAAGTGCAGCAATGGCTCAATCTCAATAAAAATTCACTAAAATGGGGTTGGAAAAGGATTGGTGGTTATGTGCGTCCAGTTGCAACCACAAAGGCAGCTGATCCTGAAATATTGCTCTCCCTCATTGTTTGCACTTGTAATGCGGGGTGTGTCAGAAACTGTAAGCGTCGACAGAGTGGCTTGAAATCCTCAAACATGTGCAAGAATTGCTCCTGACATGGGTGCACCAACACAGATGCACTAATTATTGACGACGGCATCGATGAAGATAATCTTCAACATGAAAAAGAGCTTGAAGGTTTTTAGGTTACTGATTGCTGTTATTTATTATTATGTAACTACCTTGAACGTTGTACATACCACTTTTCATTGAAGAACATTGAATTTGCTGAAAAGCATGTATTGTGAAGAAAACAATTTCCATTATTTTTTGTATTACAGCTTATTAGATAAAGTTTGTAGTTAACCCTGTTTCAATGATATCCACATGATTTTATCTTTTTAGGATGATATGACAGAAGATAGAGGTAATTTAAGTAGGTGTAATTATAAGAACACAAATGGGAACGAAAAAAACGATATGATGAATTATTCAAAGAGAAACATAGGCAAAATGAAGATAAAAGCAACAAAGGAGGGGAGCCATGTAGATATATTATCATATACATACACATAGCCGTACATACATACATCATCATCATCATCATCATCATTCGTTTTTGCTCCTTTAGAAGCATAGGGCGTCTTTCGACGATTCTTCAGCATTTGGTGTTTCCACCTATATGGTAGCAGGGTTGCCAGCTCTGTACCAACATACATACATACACACATACAAATGTTCCTATCTTATTGTTGCGTCACTAAGTACTTTTTATAACGAAACACTTATTTTTAAGTGAGTACGATGAATCCCAAGCTAACTGGAAAATAATGACATTATTACCCCTTCCATATCTCTGTAACCCTTGTCGGGAAGTCAAAAATGCATAAGACCATTTTTATTGTAAATTAAATATAGATTAATTTTGTATGAGATAAAGTTTGCGCTAAACCTTGCAGTTAACGAGATATTTGCGAAAAACTATAAAACTGTTGAAACCTACCATTTACCACATTTCCACCCCCTCCCTCCTAAACCCGACGCGCGATGTTGTGTGCAACTTTTTACCACCTATTGAGAGGAGGGTACTAAACAGTTTCCTGCTGGGTAGAACTTTTTTTTTTGATGTTTGGGTTAAACCCTAGCTTTAATGTACTAAAACCTGGAACCAAGAATGGCCATATTTGTGACGTCATAGCTCCTCACTCCACAGGCTGAGAAAGCGACAACATGATTTTTCATACTCAGGAAACACCACCGAATAAGAAGGTACCACTTGTCGGTATAAAGCTACTCAGTCCCACGAAAATCGTTATTTGACGAGATAATTTAGTTTGGCCTCTCTACTATAAGGCTGTATCACTGACTTACATGATCAACAGCGGGAGAAATGTTTTTTCTACAACTATCGTCGTCTTCCTTTTCTCAACTATTTCTATATTGATTGCTAAGGTCTACACATTACCATTTTGCTGTGACGTAACAATTTTCTCTCTTTGTTTAACAATAAGAAACTGGACGAAACAAAAAATCTGCAGTTCTTGGTCAGGTCCGCTTTAAGTGTGGTTTGTTTTATAATACTGTCAATGTGAAATTTGTAGAAAATGACAATAAAATTCTGGGCAATAATAAGCAAGCGAGCAAGCCTAAATTCTTATTTTAAGCGTGAGGGACTTCTTCGAAGAGGAGAAACGTCGGATTACATCGGTAAAGTATGTCTTGATTTGAATAATGTGCTATTTAGAGTATCCCTTACATTAAAGGTTAGGTATATGACAAATTCTTATAAAGTCTACTACCTGCGATCTAAATGATCTTTTTGAATTTCAATGTAATATAAGACATACGTTTTAAACGCTATGTTTTATTATTTTTGACGTCACATAAAAAGGGTAATGTGCAGACTTTATCTTATCGTTCCCTCCTCTAGGTCTCTCCTTTTCATGGCTTCATCTACTTCGTTCTTCCCTGACTTTCGAGACCTACCCCTCTTCATTTTTTCTATATGGCTCAAATGTGTTACCCTGGCCATCCATCTGCTTCTAGCTTCTATTTGCTAACATGTCCATACCAAGTTAACCTCTTTCCCTCAATGTAATATAGCATGTCCATTTGTATACGTCAGTTTAGTCTCGGAATTGAACACCTTTGTTGAAGTTTTAGTTTTTTTTAACTAAATGACTGGTTGTGATTAAACTAATACTTAAACCTAGATCTAATGCATGCAGGTAAATAATCATACGGACGAAAGCATTTTCAAATGAGAGCACGTTGTCACTCCCCATACAGCGTATGAAATGTTTAGGTACTCATAGATGTATATACGCTTTTTAGATTGAAATTATTTTAATCCAAGAGCAGCTGGGCCGAAATACATAGATTCAGGCAGTGTGAAACTATCGAACTTTTACATGTAAAAAGCTTAAAAGGGTCCAGTAGCTCCGCGTGAGAAGTGGGTTTTAGACCGAATGAAAGAGATTGCGCTCACGATAATTAAAACAATTGTATTTGGAAAGATACGGGAAAAAATTTGGGTAATTTCTAAGGGCGTCAAGTGAAGTTTGTCTGCCGGTGATGTACTGAAGGAATCTCCATCAGGAGAATGTCTCTCGCGGATATTGGACCTATGTGCGTGCCCGGTCCTATGATTTGGACCTACCTCGTTTTGTGGACTGTGAAAACCTAGTTTATCGCAAGAACACGCGGAACTAAATTGCGCTTCACAAACTGAAGATCATACGGTATATTTCGATCTTCAGTAAGATATCATTTCTGCAGGCAGAAGCGGAAAGATAGAATCTCAACAACCAATAGTAACAAACAATCCCTAAGAACTCACCTGCCCGTGATGCCATGTCCCGTGGTAAGCACAGGGGAAAGCATTTTTATCGACGATATTTGATGTAAATGTACATGATGTGTGGAATGGAACGTTTTCGTCGGGCTTAGTCAGAAGGTATGGACAACGGCAGTTCACAAATTGACTACGAACGCAAGCGTTAATATATACTCTAACAACAAGATACAAGGCTTCGATATGTATGCAATCTAACGACTGATCCGAAATTCCGAGGCACTCGCATGAGACGGGATCGGCGTTGCAGATTGGTAGACTGTGTTTCTCAGTTCCCAAGAGAATAGACGTGGTAATTTTCCAAAATTGCCACTGTAACATTTCCCAAACACCTACATTCACGAAACGATGACGCTCACACCACGCACAAACTTTCTCCTTAAAATCAATTACTCGACTATGTCACGCCGAATATAAATCAAGACGAATTTCGCGGTCTTTTCGCTCCTTACCGTGTGTGTTGAGACAGTGGCGACCTCAAACTGAGCTACAAAAGATAGGCTTCCAGTTTACTGCTTTAATACTTTTAATTTTACGTTTATAAAGCGAACGAACTTATACCTGACATCATTAATTTAGATGTTGTAGCGAGTCCAAATTCCCAAGAGATATTTATAATGCCAAATTGTAAATCTGCCAAACGTGTTGAGAAAGACAGCTAGGCCACAAGGCTAAACAATTTTTAAAATTCGACCATTTTGATACTGTAAAACTTCGTCTAGTCCTGCTGAATACGAAATGTTGATAAGGTTGGTTTTATAGGTAAACTTCTTTAATTCGGAAACTTGAAGAGCCGCATGATCTACAAAAAATTCCAGTGCTACAATGACTGCATTAGAGGTGGATTATTTAAAACAATAAAATTTTGACTACCATGAAATATAGGTATTATACAGTGTTTTCGTAAAATTGCGGATAAATTCGTTAAAAATTTAAGCAATAATTTTTGGTAAAAACGCTGGGACCCGTCGATTTTTATTTTTATTTGCGCATTTTTTCAAATAAATCCATACATACAGGGTGACCCGCGTAGGAGGTATGACGTCATCGAGGATTTTTTTGAAATGGCAACTGTCTTTTTTTTGAATTTGAAAGAACGCATTTTTTTTAGTTACGCTAAGCTGATTTGTCAGTCACATGACCAAAAATTAAGAAAACAATTAAAATTGCAAAATTTTAAATTTAAATGCATTAACTTCCAAAACAAGTAAATTAAATGTTCAAATTGTGCTCTGTTGTCTGGCTGACAGTAGCCAAGACGACTGACATGTTTTTTATTGATTGCTATCATTGATAAAAAAGTAAAAAAACTCCTAAAATTAAATTTAGTATTTGTACTATCTGTAACCTCATTTACCTTGCGGTGTAGAGGGTGGTGATTCGTACGCTAGCATAATGGGGTACAATGCTCAACTTGCCCCGGATTCGGGTTGCAGAGTTGGAGAGCGTCTTTTGTGCTTGCGCAGCAACCGTTGCGTGCGGAATTTAGTATATTGCAATTCTTGGTCATGTGACCTATAGGCAAAAATCAGTTCAGCATATTAGTACGGTGTAATTAGTCCAAAAAACGGCCTAACCTCAACATCCAAAGTAAAAGTTTCCCTCCAACTCCAAATTGTTCTATACATTCCACATATTGTTTGGTAAAAAGTTACACCAGTTTAAGCGTCGGGTTTAGGGGGGGAGGGGGAAGAAGTTAGTAAATTAGTAGTTTTTATCAGTTTTTCTTAAATATTTCGAAAACTATGCGGTTTAGCGCGAAAAGTGTTATATACAAATATAATCTACATTAAATTGCGAACAAAAATGGGCCGGTGCATAATGTTGCTAAAGTGAACGGTTCCAGAGTTACGGAGGGTGTAAATGTAGAAACTTTTTAGATTTTTTGGAAAAAATACGACATCACTAAGGAAACTAATTTTTTTTTGTTCTGCTGTCATTTTTGTTATTGTTCGTCTTTAGAATACTGTGCGAACTATGTGATAATCACAGGATTGTGTTTTGTTAAAGCAAATTGCGATTTTAGTGGCCGGTGGTATGTTAGTGATAAGCCCTTGAAGGAACGACAACCTCACCACCTTCTCAAGGGCGCCACTTTTTAAGGGAATAGAGCCTAGGCCATCTAAACCTGTGGTACGGAGAAACCCACTTTGAACTTTCTCTGGACAATGCCGCATTAAGAATGAATATCTTTCCAACATAAATGATTTTAAAATATAAAAATATTATCACATATAATCTCATAAGAGCATTAGTTCTTTCCGGAAATTTTTTTGAGTGCGTTCCAACAACGTCGTATTAATTTACCCGAGCGGGACGCGAGGGCAAATTAGGACGTTGTTGGAATGCACGAAAAATAATTTCCGGATATGAATTAATGCTCGAATGCAGATTCGATAAGAAAATCGTAACGACACAAACCCTAAAAAGAAGTAATGTCTGCCTACAAAAAATTTCCAAGAAATTTTTTAGTTGTCTTGGTTACGACTCCTGAACTAATTTTTCTATTGGTCATTAATGAGTGTCGTACGATTTTCTGTATAATAATTATGATACATAATTATATAATTTTTAATCATAATATTTTTAAAACTGCAGCTTTTGGAGGTTTTTCTTTAGAAAATAGGCATATTTGGCTGTATATTGCAACCATATTTTATTAAAAAAATTTAAGTTCATAAACAGAGTTCAATAGTAATATTGAATAAAAATGTAGAATGTTAAATGCGACATTAAATTAATGTAAAGTGGAGTCTGGAGTGACATGACCATTGAACAGGTTTTGATGAGATCCTTGAGTAGCATTGGTGGATTGACCGGAGGCAGAGGAATAACAGCGACAACTATTGCAACTTGGATCAACTCCATGCCAGCTTGTTCTCGGGTGTGTGAAGCAATGGAACAATTTGCAGGTGTGTCTCTTCAGAGCAGCACGTGGAGCTACGAGAGGCAAGGCAGAAAAGAAATGGCAAGGACTTGCAAACTTTTATTTCTTGGCTTGAGGAACACAATCCGTTTTCTAAAACACCTGAACTCTCTTCCTTATTAACAGGGGTTGTAGCAGATGAAAACGTGAACTGTGATAAAGCGTTTGAAGTTGGAACACTAGCCTTGAAAGAGATTGAGAACAAAACATTCAAAGAGATACACTTGAAAAGAAAGTTAGCTGTTAAGTTTCTAGCCTCTATAACCAAGTCTATGACAATTAACAACAACACTGTGGGCCGGTTGCAGAAAGCAATGTTAAGTCTGGTGTTAGCTAACGCGACGTCAAAGTGAACAAAAACGAATCAAATCTCAAATGCTTATGGTAACTAATACATTAGTAAACAAAATTTGATGCGATTTTGTTCACTTTGACGCGATGTTAGGTAACACCAGACTTAACATTGCTTTCTGCAACCGGCCCTGTATGTGTGAACCCTAACACTCTCTTAGATCGGATGCTGTGCACAGTAAGGAGTAATGAGAGACTTGAAGAAATATTTCAATTTGAATTATGTGCTTATCCTCCATCCTTCTTCGACGAATCTGGCTTGATGAGGAAGGGAAGCAAATCTTCAATGGTGACTGTTTTGGTTCCAGATTCAAATGAATCATCAATCACCCCAGATTCAGAGAAAGTGTCCTACATCATTGATGGAGGTCACCTCCTTCATCGTGTTGTCTGGCGACGCCCAGCTACCTTCAGACTGATTTGCGAGCAATACACAGATTACATAATTACTCATTATGGGCCAGCAACTGTTGTTTTTGATGGATACGAGCAAGGAAACACAAAAGATGAAGAACACTTACGCAGATCACGTTCTACCACTAACATTGAAGTGAAAGTAGAAGACTCAATCCATGTAAATATCAATCAAAGTGAATTTCTAGCTAACGCTAAGAACAAAATGGGCCTTTTTTCTCTACTTACAGTGCACTTGCAAAGAGGTGGTTGCACAGTTCATCAAGCATCGGGTGACGCTGACTTATTAATAGTTTTAACAGCAATTGATGAAGCTACGAAAGGAGTTGAAGCTTGTGTAATTGGTGATGACACGGACTTACTGGTCTTGTTGACTGTCCACGCACCATCAGAGAACAAATTGAAAATGGTGGTACCAAAGAAAGGCAATCAGCAGGAAAAAGTGTACACTATTTCTGACATTCAACGAGGCATTGGGAATATGAAAGGTGTACTCTTAGCAATATACGCCTTCACAGGATGTGACACTGTATCAGCTATCTACAAGAAGGGGAAAATTACATCGTATAGGAAAGTACAAGCCAACAACGCTCTTCGTACGAAACTTCTAGTCTTCAACGACCCCAAAGCTAACCCCAGTGCAGTGGCTGACGCTGGAAAGCATTTCCTTCTTGCGATGTTTGGAGCTAAGAACACTGAAGATCTAGATTGTTTTCGCTACCAGTGTTACTTGCAGGCTATTGCAAAACAGCCTATACATTCATTTTTCAAGTTGGCTGCACTTCCCCCCACTTCAGCAGCTTCCAGGCAGCATTCATTTACAACCTACCACCAGGTGCAGCAGTGGCTGAATGAGAAGAATCCGCTCGAGTGGGGGTGGAAGAAGATTGGCGAACACCTGAGACCAATTACAACAGTACGTCCTGCAGCTCCCCAGGAATTACTTTCCCTCATAGTGTGCGCTTGCAAAGACGAATACGTCCGTAACTGCGAGTGCAGAAAAAGTGGTCTAAACTGCTCAAGCATATGCGGTAATTGCTCAGGCCTAGGATGTGATAACATCATAGACGAAGATCTAGAAGAGGAGGGTGCTATGTTTGAAGAGGACTGAATACTGATGAATACTTTACATTAATTTAAGGTCGCATTTAACATTCTACATTTTTATTCAATATTACTATTGAACTCTGTTTATGAACTTAAATTTTTTTAATAAAATATGGTTGCAATATACAGCCAAATATGCCTATTTTCTAAAGAAAAACCTCCAAAAGCTGCAGTTTTAAAAATATTATGATTAAAAATTATATAATTATGTATCATAATTATTATACAGATAATATTTTCATATTTTAAAATCATTTATGTTGGAAAGATATTCATTCTTAATGCGGCATTGTCCAGAGAAAGTTCAGAGTGGGTTTCTCCGTACCACAGGTTTATAGGGCCTAGGCCTGTGGAAGCCTCTATTCCCTTAAAAAGTAGCACCCCTTGAGAAGGTGCTGAGGTTGTCGTTCCTTCGAGGGATTATCACTAACATACCACCGGCCACTAAAATCGCAATTTGCTTTAACAAAACACAATCCTGTGATTATCACATAGTTCGCACAGTATTCTAAAGACGAACAATAACAAAAATGACAGCAGAACAAAACAAATTATTTTCCTTAGTGATGTATTTTTTCCTAAAAATCTAAAAAATTTCTACATTTACACCCTCCGTAACTCTGGAACCGTTCACTTTAGCAAGATTATGCGCAGGACCATTTTTGTTCGCAATTTAATGTAGATTATTTTTGTATATAACACTTTTCGCGCTAAACCGCATAGTTTTCGAAATATTTAAGAAAAACTGATAAAAACTACTAATTTACTAACTTCTCCCCCCTCCCCCCCTCAAACCCGACGCTTAAAATGGTGTAACTTTTTTCCAAACAATATTTGGACTGTATAGAACAATTTGTAGCTGGAGGGAAACTTTTACTTTGGATGATGAGGTTTGGGTCTGATTGCAGCGTACTATATGTAAAAAATGTGTTCTTTCAAATTTCGTAATAAAAAAGAAGGTTGCCATTTTATTTGACAAAAAAAATGGCAAATAAAAATAAAAGTCGACTAGTCCCAGTGTTTCTTTCAAAAGTTAGTCCTTAAATTTTTAACGAATTTATCCACTACTTTTCGAAAGTACTGTATAACAGTTAGCTGAGCAGATAATTAAAAATAAAATTATTTTGAAATTACATGATGCTGCATGCTGCACTAGTTGTATTTATTGTTTTAGTAGCTTGATACATATTTATAAAACTTTATTTTTGTATACAATTTTCAAAAAGCAAACTATCTCTAGTTTTGGTATATATCGCTGATAAATACATTTCTTAGCTATTCTGTAAAACATACATCCTTTCCATATTGCTTTAGTTCTAGATCTATGCTATGGAGCCTAACATCACATATATTTTCAGATTCTATGTACACAGGAGCCTCATAGGTTCGAGTGGATAAGGACCAACAAGAAGGACATTCAAAATCTGACCGAGAAAAACTTCATATATGGAGGTTTCGAATCAACTTACACAGTCTACATCGGAAGAGTGCAAGTGAACGACGAGTTGGCGGTAGGAAAAGTCATAGTTACTTCTGGCAAAGCTGCAGGCCTGCACACCACAAGCAATGGAACGTTCGTCCACCGCCCTGAGTTTGAAGTCCTTAATTACGATGCTGATGTTCCTGACCTTTCTGAGATTAGAAAATCGCTTGCTGAACGCAACCTATATGTAAAAAATTCCGCAAGGTGCTGTACTAGGTGCCATATTAATACCTTCATCTTGGTTTTGATTTTTCTCTTTTTGAAATTATTTTGCTAGTTAGTTAGTATAAGACTTTTTGATATTTAGTTATTTTTTGTTAATACCTCTGAGATTATAAATATATGTTACATTTCGTTGTATTTAATCAATTGACTTAATGGAGTTGGATGCGTCGTGAGAAGTTAATGCACTTGGAAGAAAGCTTTAGAAAAAGGTATATAGCTAGTAATACCGTTTGATGGATTTATCACATTTCCTGAAACTATATTAAGTATATATATAACTTTAGTTTTTAGTACATAAAACTCAAAACGCATTGACATCTAACCTTCTAAAATTCACAAATATCATAATCACAAGTGTTTCAAGAAGAGGCGATTGGAAATTTCATGCAAATAATGTTATCAGTAACTTGTTTTTTATTTGGCTCTTATCCGTACATTTGCATCCTGAAGTGAAGGTAAAAATTGTGCAATACATATTTCGGGCGAACATCCTTCGCAAAACTGCTTGTATTGCAGTTTCAAAAAGAGTAAATAATTATGGTTAAAAGTAATTAATCAATAATATTTCTGCGAACAAAGGTCTGTATGTAATGTATCAGAAGACTAATCTCTGTGCAAAGGTCAGCTCAAAGAGTAATAGTTCATCACCTCGTTGTAAAATAATAAACATACCAATACGTACTAATAATAAGTGAGATTTATCTGTTTTTGAGCATTATTATGAAAAATTAATGCATCAGTGATCAGCTAATGGAATCGAAAATATATCTGAATATTGAATTTCTAAAGTAAATATTATGGAGATAATTAGCACTGTGATATTAATATTCTAATTCACGTTATTTACTATTGCCAAGCTCCATCATTAACTGTCAATCATAAAAATGTTTCCAAGCTATTTAAATTGCTAAGCAAATAACTACATTTTGCTGTTTGCTGTTACATTGCGGTGTTATAATGTTCTTCCTGGAAATAGACTTGCTGTATTAACAGTAATTGAATATGTTTAAGGCAATTAGCTTCGCGTTTTATTTATACGTTTCAAAAAACTGATATAATATCAATTATGAAAAACACTATACAAAGAATTACTCCAATAACATGCTACATCGTCCAAAATTAAGTAACTAAGCTTGAGCTGTACCAAAGGTCTCAGATAGTAAACGAAATTTTATCTTGTTCGGGAAACCCGCGGTTGTAGATTGCTGTTTATCAGAATCATCATTTTTATTTAACAAAAATATAAAGGATGCAATGACTACATCAAGAAACAGTTATTACTCGAACTTGGTAAAGAGCTGGTTTCTTCCGTGTGGAACATGTTTTCTTCTTTTGGGCTGAAACTATGGACGCTAATTGGCTTGCTGGTATGTTATGCTGATGGAAAAACCTTGTTGGAGGACGTCGATGTAGAAGGTAGGTTGTTGTTTAAAAAATTTAGGAATAAACTATATAAAATAACTGCTATAGTGATGTTCAAAGTAATTTGTAGAACAATTCAGTGCTTAGAAAGGAATGAATAATAGTAACCCACTATATATGTATTGAGTCTTTACCAACGCACTCTATACAAATATCAGCAGGCAGGTGAATTGTTAATTATTTAGTCAGACTTTTTACCGAGTTTCTCTGGAACTACAATTTTTCTTCGCATATCTAGTTTCCTATCAAAAAATTAATTCCTAATTCTTAAAATATTTATATTGTGGCGACATTTTTACTGCTGTTTTGAATCGCCCAATCTCTCTTGGTCCTGAAATATTCTATTTTAAAAGATTTCTTCAGTAACTTCCAAAAACTATTTATGGTTTTTTAAATATCTTTTGGATCTGATTTTTCACTGATCTAAAGCTAAGAGAGATGAGAGGATAGATTTTGTTTAATATGGGGCATATTTAGAGCTCTTTTTTTATTTTAAATCTCCATTAGTCCAGAAGTTAAATATTGTTTGGAAGATTGATTTTTAAGCTATTTTAAGCATTTTAGGGATAATGAGGCATTTTTACATTATATTTTCAATTTTAAGTGGTCTAAATTTTTGTTACTGCAAAAGAGCAGTTTGGAAATGATAAACTTTTACAAAGTTTCACCATTTTTATACGGTTATACGTTCAAAGTGTTCACTTTCGCTGGTTTTTAAGTAGCTTAATAACATTTTTACATTATAAAAGAAAGAAAAAACATTGCAGCTCGATTGTATATAGCTATTACCCAAAAAACCGTTCAACATTAGAAACAACTAAGAGGCAAAGAAATAAATTTAAAAAAAATGTTTCCCTAACCTTTACGAGGCGGTGGATTTTGTCTAAAATAAGAATTTAACCGTTTTTCTGTATATTATACTTTCTGAGGTCCTTAAGGATACAATGAAAACATTCACCTTGTATACAATGTGTTTCATTTAAGATGAACGCAGCCTGATATTTTTGTTATTTTTAGGAGTAGAGATGCTCAGTAGTAGATTTTGAAGAAACACATTTTGCAAGATAATTAACGCCATTGCAAATTGCAAGCCCAACCTACTATTCGTTGAATATAGCCAATTTTCGATATTTTGATTCGGTATGCAAATATCGAAAAAAAATATTAAAAAGAGTTGCTCAAAATCTAATTCTGATCTTAATGTTTCCGATTCGATGCAATTTTCCTATTTTGAATTTTTGAGTAGTATTGTTCAATCGGAGAGTTGACTTTCAGGTTTAACTAGCGTTCTCCGAGCCTTTGCAATTCCTAGATTGGTGAGCGCCACATTTTAATGAAACAGCGTTAATCAATTTAACACCTGTAAAGGTACTATACAGATTGTCTGCAGGTACTAGGTACACACGGCAACTAGATATAGAGACGGTTTGTTTGTCTGACAGTATCTGTATCTATAGTATGGCTATAGAATGGTTTCTAATCTATGAACGCAACCATAAGTCACTTAAAAATAAAATGTTAAGTTTGACATTTAAGTATAGACGTAGTTGCTTTCATAAATTAGCCATACTAGATGAAAGTAATTTTTGATCATGATTTAGTTACCGTGTGTACCTAGTACCTTCAGAAAATCTGTATAAACAAGTGGTTCAACTGAATAAATTTAAAAGGATGGGTGATCAATAAATAAAATCAAAATCAAACTTTGGATTTAATTAAATAGTTTAGCAACGAATTATTATAAAATTACGCGTATCACCATGTTCGTTATACTCCAATTAGTATTACCTAAAAAAAGTATTGCAAAGGATTTGACTAAATGGAAGCGCTCGGAATCGATTCGGACAAAGTTTAGAAACTTTAATTAAAATGAGCTTACAAACGCTATTTAATGACACGATTCACCTATTGCGTTTACTTCATATATCAGTAAAATTATCCGTTCATTATTATTGGCAATTAAAACGTACAGAAAAATTCAAAAAACATGCAAAGCAAATAGAGTGGTAAAGAACTCATGATTAACTTGTTAAATATGTGAAATTGGTAAACAGCTAATGGTTGATTATTAGTTAACAAAAAAAATAATTGGAAATGAGTAACCTGTAGTGCAGCTTTCGAACGCAGCAGGAAGCAAAAGGGGTAGTAACTGGGATTCTGGGTACCCAAAAGGTGGAATAAAAAAGCATATTTGCGTCGCAAAATGGTAGGTTCCAGGTTCTATGGCTTTTTCATTCTGCGAAGCGCAGTAAACAGAAGGTTGACACTGAGGAAAAGGTACATTGGCCTTGAAAAAGTATTAAGGGCCCCTCAAAGAAACGTGGAGTACATCGAGACTATTTAAAAAAAACTGAAAAGAAAGAGGGGCCTTATAATAAATTCTACCACACGTCAGCAAGTACGGTGCAAACCCAGATTTTGGGTACAGTTGAACCTTCAAAGCAGAAGTATTATACTGATAGTGATTTATTTACGAATTTAATACTTAACGATACGGATATAACCACTTCGTTGGTTCAGTTCATTTTTTTCTGCAGAGATAAAATATATCTACTACAACGACTGCACTTTTTCAAAACGGTAATAATAAATGCACCTCAAATGAGCATCGTGTATATTGCATTACGTTACAAAATCGGTAAATGGCCGAAAAAGGGTTAAAAATACAAGACCGGAAGGGCCGAGATCTTCTAGTTTCTAGGTCTGATCCAAAAAAACACTCATCGATTAAGTGTCGTATAAAAGTTTATGTGATATCAACTTTACTTATAAAAAATAGTAGTTTGTTTAAAGCTGTAGAATATTGTTTGCCAAAATAAAACGCCCAATTTTTGTTTCCATGTAACCAAATACCAAATACAACAGGCTTGACCTAGGATCGTAGCATTTTATAATCGGTCTATTATAACAAACCAGAAAACAAGTAAAAAAATCAATAAAAGGGTTTATACGGAACTCCCCTCTCGGTTACAAAATATGTACAAGTCTTTTAATGTGGCTAGTAATACTGAAACAGTAAAAGAAAATATCTAGTGATGCCCATTACATCAGTTTGCAAATTAAAAAAGCTCTGCAGCCTGTGGCATTCGAAGTCACGGAATCTGATTGCTATCCAGACCCTTTAACCACCAACCACAAAAACGCATTTGCTTAAGAATGCGTTATAAAGGGCGCGGTGACTACGTGACGGATGAAGAGTTCACAATATTCCTATTTTCTTCAAGAATAGAAACCTGAACTATATGCAAAGTATTACTATTTAACTAGTAGTTCTTGAGTTAAAACAAAAATGGGCGGAATTTTAAAGGGCTCGCCCTGTATATACTTCACCATCGATATATTTGGTTTTGAGCCAGATAGACATCTAATCCGCATGCAAGATGTCGTCTTCTACTAATAAATATTTTTTGAGCCATAACACCAACAAGCAGGCCAACAGACAGGCAGACGGAATTCATAAAACATGTTTTTCGTCATCTAGGGACCCTGAAACGTGAATATCTGAAGAAATCAGGGAAGGCGATTTTTTCATGATTACAATACTGCCTTCGTTTTTTTTTTTGGACAAGGGAAGTAATAGATCGGTAGGGTAAAAACCAAATAAAAAATAAAATATCTATAATCGAAACCCTATTCTGACGAACGGCTTTGCGTTTCCACCACTACGTTCAGCTCGGCTTTCTTTAATTCGGACCGACTTACACTGGTTACACGGCTTTTTGTGCCGATCGGCCTGGCCGAACTCGACGTTTCCACCGATCGGCAAAGCTCTGCAATCGCCGTAACGTATTATCTCTCGTGAGCAGCAGTCAGACTGCATTAAACAATATCGACAAAAACCACCGAGTGCTTTTACCTCCGATGTAGAAGAATTTGTTATTTTAATATTTTTAAAACACGGAATACCACATCCGATGGAAAATAACCACAGAATAGACTACCAGCGATAGAAATTTCCACCAACATGAATTTACATCGGACTTGCACTAATATTAACTTGAAACTTTAAGGAATTTGATGTGCTACCGAATTGAAATACCACCGGCCAGAGTTACATCCACTTTAACCAGTTTTTTTTTCTAGAGAAATGTTATGAAAATTAGTTGTCATTTTATTCATACTCGAAGCAAGTGTAGTAAAATGTGAAGTTTGTTTTCAAATCTTTTTATTTGGAAAATAGTACTAACTGACCATATTAGAATGATGTTGAACAAATAAACTAAAATAGACCTTGTCAATTAATTCTTCCATTAATTTCATTTAAACATCTCAAAAACATTTATTGACGCATAAAAATGTTATCACTATACTATATAAATTTTTTTTTTTATTATTATAAAGTACTTAATTCAATTTAAATGAAAATTACCGTAGATAATCTTTTTCCAACATTTTTGGTCAGAAGATGATGATAATGATTTTTGGACACACAATTTTATATTCATATAATATTTTCTTACTGATAATCTTTACTAATAATATGCAAGGTGCCCTGATTTTCCTGAAAAAATGTTTCTGGGTAGTAAATCTCATACTCATCAAGAAATTTCTAAAAGATTTTGTATTTTTTCCTTCGCCAACACGGTACAACAATAAAAAAATTTACTGCTTTCAATATGTGCCAAAAATTAATAGAGATATTACATTGAGATTTAGCACACTTAAATGCCTAAGAAAATATAACTAATCGGATGAGTTTGAATTAAGTGATTCAAGCCAGTGAGGTACATTTTTAACAAAATGCTTAAACAA
Source organism: Agriotes lineatus (assembly GCA_940337035.1). Lineage (NCBI taxonomy): Eukaryota > Metazoa > Arthropoda > Insecta > Coleoptera > Elateridae > Agriotes > Agriotes lineatus. The sequence continues at coordinate 97,011,594 of OW679200.1, read as the reverse complement.
AAGAAAAGCAGACCTCCTTTATTTTTCCATAAGAGAGTATGATTCCAAATTTACCATTAAATTTTGCAAAAAATCACTATGAGTGAATTTTCTAACAAGCATTCTGTTTTTGATATATTCGTGCTCATACAGATCTTCCTACAATTTCTTCAATGGCAAAATATATTAATTTCTAAGAACTTTTCTGAAATATTTTAAAGCAGAAAAACGAAAACATCCTGTACATTCTTAAATTTTTAGATAAACTATACATTTTTGCTAATAAATTGAATTGATACATGGCAGTTTTAAAAAATGTGTTTGTCTGATTACTTAAAAAATCACTTAATTCAGATGTGTTATGTATTAGATCCTACAAATGAGAGAATTAATTAATTAATTAACGTTTCAGGATATTACTGGAGAGACTATTTAGGCAAAATACCGCACGATGCTGTGCAAGGGGGGCCGGATGGCTCAGGGGACACGATGTACATAGGGCAGACTGTTTTCACGGGACTTAAGGGACCAATACTAGTTCCTGGCCAAATAAGCGAACAAAACCAAACCTTGTACTTTGAGTGGGGTAAGCAAGAGCGTGCAGCGACTCAAAACATTAAGGTAGGTGACTTCCCGTTAAAATACTGCAGTACAATATTATATCAGTTCTTTGTAGATTCTTTGCGCTGCGCATCCCGAGCAATTCGAATGGCTAAGAACTAGTACAGAGGACATATCCAGACTTGCGAATGAGCACCTGGTTTTGGGAGGATTCGAAGGCAATTACACGGTTTACATTGGCAGAGTTCTAACAGGAGGGCAGTGGACAATAGCTAAGGTCCTTGTTGTGAACGACAACGCCTTGCTGCATGCCACAAAGAATGGAAAGGACGATTATCACTATAAGTTTGAGGTTTTGAATTACAATCCGAACATCCCTCCTGTTGAGCACATTAGGTCGTCTGTTCAAAGGAGAAGGCCATCGAGAAATTCATCTGGAAGAATAAAATATTTCACAAGTTATATGTTCGGAATTGTATTTCTATTAAGCTTACTATAGAAGTAATAAGTTAGCATTTAAAATCTAGAAAGTAAAATTATTTAAGTTCAGCCTGATTTATAATAGTTGACTATGGAGCAATACTCGCATCTCTTCTGATTAACTTGACAACAATTGCTATATTGTTATACTGACATGGCGCTCGTTGCTAAATAATACGTAAAAAATTGTTGTTTTGCAATTCCTGCATAAAATAGAAGTAAAGTACTATATTTCTTTATAGCAATTGACGGTTTATAGTATGCTACTCAAAATGAGGTTAAGCGTTTTTACATTTTCGCAATATGATTGCGGTCTAAGACTGTAAAAGTTGCATATAATCAAACAATACAGAACGCAACTGAATGACTTTATTAAACGAAAATCAGCTCATGCCTCTCGGGGACTGCGTGTTCCTAATGAAGCATTTTCGGATCCCTGGTCACATTAACCTATTTCCATTTGATAAAATGCATTCAATCTCCGAAGTAGGATCAAGTCAATCAGTTATACGCAGTATGTTGTTGCTAGCCTACTTGTTAACATCTACACTGCAGGAGCATCCGCATGCCCTCTTTAAGGAGGTTTAGACATTAAGCCCCACTGTTTCCACCCCGGATTGGGAAATCGCAGTTAAGTCGACACAAGATTTTTATGACCGCTGAAATTACTGGGGTTTAAACGCAGAATTTGTAGCCCAGAGCCAGAGGATCATACCTCTAAGCCATTTCCCTGTATAGAGAGAGATTTTGAAAAATATGCGGTATGCGATGATATTGGCAAATATTATTACAAGATTTTTTACTGATCCCAAACAGTGAACACGTCACCGACTAACTTGATAGAATGAGTCAGGTGCGACTTACCTTAATAGATTAATTCAAGGACACCAAGAGGTTCTATCTGACATGTTAATTCCTAGATTCTTGAGACGATAAACCATTAAGTGACTTAAATTATAATTCTTGAGTGCTTATATTCTACCGAGGAGTCATTGCTGCTGAGGGAGTGGGAACGTTAATGTAGTAATGTAATTCATTCAGCGCGGTTTTAGATATTACCATCTCTTTGTTATAAAACGGAGAATACATTAAACCAGAATTTATTGTTGTTTGATTGCGGCAGAACTCGGCTCACCGCCTCGTCCTGGCAATAAAACTCGTTTCATTAAGGTGCGGATAATCAAACTTGTATCGTTAATATATAAATGAACCATTTATAATAAATAAAAATGAAAAATTAGACCAACAGTATGGCTGTTATCAAGTATAAAATTACTAAGCTCTCAACTGTTTAGGTACCAGTGCAAAAGTTAGGTTAGCCAAGCAGCGTCAAAACAATACAACATAATTTCCCACCTGAGGAATCACTCCTGGCAATTAACTTATTAAATACAAGAATCTCTTGGTTAATCGATTAAAATAAAAAAAGGTAAAACCTAGATTTATACCATTGGAAAACGGTGAACACTTAATTTATCAAAATAACCAAAATATATGGGCTGGACTAGTTTTCACATCGTAACGATAGCTGAACCTAATCTCCAAGGACCGACACTACAATTAACAATGTATATTACTACTACTATAATGTATACACCGGTCTAATCACAGCCGAAAATGCATGCACTAGGTCACCACAAAAGTCAGCTGAATGTAATGCACTGCGTAAAGACCCCGTTCAGCCACAACTGCTCTAAATGATGCCCCACTACCAAGTCTCCAATTCTCTGAATAACTCCAGATATCGAATTTCTTGAGAACGGCCCTCTGCCACTTTCGTAGCAATAATCCTAGTTCCAAGGGCATTCCAAAAATAACTACAGCGAAAAACAATATTTTAAACTCAATTCCGTAAACGAAACAACCTCTTACCAGAACTCTGCCTATTTCAAAGTTTGGAAGAGTAGCAACCAAAAATAATTGCAAGGAGTTTTTCCTTTCTTAATGCACCAAAAATTACCGAAGCTTTTACGAACAAATTTCTAAAATCGGCTTCCAACATCTCAAACCCGATCAGGATTATCCGGCGGAATCTTCACCACCTGCACTCTAGGGCTCCCAAACACCAAGTGCCACTAAAAGCATGATGGCAACCAACCTCGACCACCTCGAGGAAAAAAAGACACATGGAAGAACAAAAGCGCCCATCTTGCAACACAACCGGATTTTCATGCTCAAACAAAACCTGCAGCAGAATATGTAGCTGAAAGGGTTAATTAAATGTCGCATTGGACAAGTTCGGTTAAAGAATTTCGACTTTGAAGCACGATACGTGGTAGTTAAGAAAGAACTATTATCTGTTTCTCTGCTACACTTATGCTAAAAGTTGTCAACACCATCCCAAGCGTTTCTATATGTAGAGATCTTCAATGAAACGACAAAGAGGTCGAATCGATTTCATATTGATCAAAAATGTATAAAACTGAAGCTCCATGCTAGCCAACAAATAGTACTTTATCTACACAAGAGAACAATAGGGAAATCTGCAATACCATGTGGAGATCAATAAAATGCAAAGGCCTAAGTAACAAAACTATCATGAAATAATACAATTAAGCGAATAACAAGGTCAAATGAACGGACAGAGAACATAAGATGAGTTAACTTGACGAAAGTGTGTTAAGAGACTGGCATGCATCAAAACAAAAACCACACCAGAGACATGTCCATGAAAGTTGAACTAACTCGTAGTTTTACACCAAGCTACTTACAAATTGTAAAATCAAAAGGTAGGGACAAACTAACATAAGAGAAGTTGCAACTCACAGGAAACCAGCACACAAACATGCATTTTGTTACGGTATTAAAACAACTTTACAACACCCACCCAAGGTGAGCATCGCACCACGGAATTAGTCCTGGAAAACTGGCACACTTGCCCTGAGATTTGCTAGAAACAGGCTAAAGGCCACGGCTGGAACGCTCAGGGAGTCGGGCGTGAGTCACACGATACGTTCTGGGCAAGCGTGTTGAGGCATATGTATATATGGTACGTCAAAATTATGAGGGCGCCACCAAGCCTGTCTTAACCCAAATAACCGGGCCTGGGCGGTTAAACGGGAGTGAAGTATCCAAGATACTCCGTCGATAAGAATTCTCATGAGCTGCAAGCTCAAATAACAATTTCGTGATCGCAAATACTGGAATGGTAATATTGGGACTCTTTGGGTCGAGACAGCGTAACCACTGGACCTACCTGCACGCTCTGATCTCTCACGTCTCGCCGTACACCAATCTTTACACTGCAAAAGGCGGTATCTGAAACAAAGCATGCACAGGTCGAATAGGAATAATACGTCCCTTAATTAAATATGCGTCTATTGGTCGCTAACTACATCTGGGCAGCAAATCGTGCCGCCAAGCTTATGTTATTTCTTACGTTAAGCACCAGCTGATGGACGCGCTATGCTAGTAAACAACACACTATGGGTGGCCGGCCGCAGTGGGCTCGACACTTTACATATTAGAGTACAGTTTAGAAATACGCACTCCGGAAAAGGGCGCGTTAGTTCGTGATAACAGACGCCGACCTGCAAAGGCAACGGGAGCAGTGTAGCTAGCAGCAAAGCACGACGCCGCACAAATGCGCGACGATTTAATTGAAGGCCTAACTCGTTAGGCAGCGGGGCAGCGTGACTGCAATATTTGACCAGGAAGAGGGGCTAACATAGCCTCACTAAAGCATGCGAATTTGGAATAGTTGCCAGCCCCTGCTACGTCGCCCACGCAGTCGTTGGCTGCGGTTAACACCTGATAAGCAAAGCACAAAGCCCTCGCAAACATAAACAAAGAGCTCGAACAGCTTAGGGAGCGCCAGGCTCAGCACGGCGAGGCGTTGATTCCATTTATGTATTAATCGGTACAAATAGCGAAGCTCGAGCACCTAACGTTACTGAATTAAAAGTTAGCACAAACGTAGCACCAAAACATAGGCGCAGAGTTCTTTAGCTATTTAGGCGATGAAACGCGAAACTCGCGCACATGAACTTACTAGTAGGCTACCAAAGTAGCGTCTTGAAGCATGGTGGCCTCAAACCGGCATTAAAAGCCGCGACAAGCAAGCAAGGGGCATGCATCCGCCCACAAAAAGTTGAGCACAAAAGCACCGCCGCTCGCACAAGCGACAGTTAATATGTTTAAATGGTTGTAATTACAAATACCTTAGTCCGTAGACGGTCTATGAGAGTTGCGTGCAGTCAGTTGGTAGAAGGCGGCAGTCTGTGGCAGCTCAATCGCCAAAACACGGCATTAGGGGTAAACGGGCTGGAATCCGCCAAGATGGCGGCGTTAGGACGCTCTCCTGAGAGCACACTTACGGCGGCAAAGAGGCCTACTTCGTCCTGCCTAGAAAGATCCTCGAAAACAGCGAGTTGCAAAGGGAAAGCCCCCTTTCTCACAAACGCAGAACTGGCCCCGGGAAGCCCATCACACACCTACGCTTTGACGTAAAGACTTGCCACTCGCACAATCACACGCGACCTCTTAAAGGCGAAACAGTTTATGGCATATTCGCTGAAACAGCACGGGAAATATGAAGGCTTTCACAGCAACGGAACTAACAAACAGCGGCAATTTACACAACATTCGCTGAAACAGCACGAGACGGGAAAAACAGGCTGGCGTCCCCGCCAATGGCGGGAACGCCGCGAAACGGCACACTCTGCGACTTCTTAGATCAACGGCCCTCGGCTGACTGCCCCGCAAGGAGCGTTACGACGCTTGAAGTGGCGTGAGCCAAAACGGCGTTACCACGTGACCCTCGACAGCCAATGGCGATGCGCTCAATAAAACAAATAAGTTCCGGTAACGAAGACAGCACGCCTCAACGGCGTGATTTCTAGAAGGTTCGGAATTCTTGCGAGCGATAACACCCGGCTGCCAAAGTGTCAGCAAAGGGGTGCTCCAACTGACGAGAAATACTGCGTTTGGGGCCAAATATGTGAAAAATCATTATTATGGAATTAGGCGATGAAGCCAAATAAGTAACTAAAAGGGTTTAGCCTACGGGCACGCTGCCCTAAAGCCTAGGTGGCTAATTAAAATACCAAAATGACCCGACAATTTTTTAAACGAATCACCCGGTATATTTGTTCTTGTTCGGAATCAGGGACTCAAATTACATACAGCAGTCGTGCCTTACCATTAGATAGTAAATGTATATTACCAGAAGTAATACTATAAGTACTTTGATATTATCGGGTTATATGCCGATAACTTGTTGCGCAATAATAAAGGAGTGTCAGTTTGACAGGTTCAATAGTCCGACCGCGTCAGCGGGAGGATTATTCTGTCAAACTGACACGATTTGTTATTGTGCAGGAAGTTTGAGACGATAAAAATTATAACAGAAAATTCTTTCAGTTGAGTGTTTACGTATTTTGATGTTTCTGGACGGTTTGCACCCCTATATGCACGTTAGCATGCTTGGTTGTTAACCCTGGAGGAACTCAAAGTAGGCACGGGAAATTTGAAGTTCCAGTACACTAAGGCCCTGAACGATATGTCTGAAACAGTTTATAGTCGTGTCGGTAAAATGGCGTTGCGTACGGACAAATTCAATGTAATTAGCTGTATTACGGTGTTAATAACATTCACGGCTAGTGTGTTAAGCCTTGCATATCGTGATCCATCCTTGGTGAATAAGTTTGGGAATCTTATAATGACACAAGCATGAAATTTTTACCTCGCAGAAAGCCCGTTTTTCGCTGCTTGGTTTACCGGTAACAGCTGGAAGGTTGCTGGCGCTGGAATGTCCCTGCCCACAAAGTGCAATTTTCTTTCAGTGAACTACCAAGATTGCGGGTGCAGGTACGCTAGCTTTATAGTGGGTTTAAGGTTAAATGGAATTAGAGGATGTCGGTTTATGCGGGTTTAAAGAGCGAATCGAGACCTCCGGCACAGATAAGCTAGGTTAGGGTCAGGTAGCAGCTCACCGAATCGGGACCTCCAGCAGAGATGAGCTATGCCAGGTTCAGGTAGCAACTTAACAAATCGAGGCCTCCAGTATATTTGAGCTAGGTCAATTGTAGGTATCAAGAAAGGGGCCAGGCCCGAGGGGAGTCTGAAGGATAGTCAGGATCGAGAAGTCAGGTACTCAAGTCTCAAGTGTGTTGAACTGGCTGCCCTTTTGGATTATATACCCTCTAGTTTCTCTTTATCGGGGAAAATTTCTAGAGAGGATTGGAGAAGGAACTGCTTTAAGTATTACTGGACGCGTGTTCACTCATCGCAGCTTAGAGTGGGCTTTCGGAAACCGCGCGGTGAAGATGCAAGCGATATTTGTAACTTGAATAAGCGCCGTACAACTTCCCTTTACGAAACCTTGACGTATTGAAAACAGAAAATGTGCTTCACCTGAAAAAAAACATGTTCTTTATCTACCGCTGATGAGGGCTCATGAAGACCAATCCTACATTTTAGTGTTTAACATCAACAGCATCACGTGTAGTTCTTTCACCAATTTATATAAACCCTGTATATTACGTCTGTATTCACCCATAATTCAGACTTCTGCTTTGTGTTAAGCTTTTTTAATATTTTCCTCTTCTTCTTCTAGTACCCATGGTAGTACTATATTCTTTGGTTCACTTGTTAGTTGTTTGATATAGATCTTTAATGCTGGTTTGACGGAGCAGGTACAGTTTAATATATCGTTTTTATTGACTTCTTTAGTTCTATCTGTTGGTAGATGGATATTAGCTGAGTTGTTTTCGCTCTCTGGAAAGAGATAGCCTACTTTAGCCACCAAAAATGATGATCGGTTTCGCAACCAGCTCCTCTGCTCAGTCTAGAGTCATGTACCTGGAATATATTTGCTTGGAGATGATATAGTCTATACTGGATGTTCTTATGTGGGCACCATGTAATCCCTAGGTCGTAGTATCGTTTGGTACTTTTTAGCAAAATTGCCTACTGTATCACCATCTTATGGCATTTAGAACTCCTGCTAGTACTATATCTTGCTGCCTTTGAAGCTCATAATTATGTCTGAAACTTTTTCGTAGACTTACTCTTTATGTTAGATGTCCAGGAGCACATATTTTATGTAGAAATTATCACCCTTTCATACCTATATATCGTTAGTGTTACCATGAGCATTCTATCGTTTGGTACTTTTTAGCAAAATTGCCTACTGTATCACCATCTTATGGCATTTAGAACTCCTGCTAGTACTATATCTTGCTGCCTTTGAAGCTCATAATTATGTCTGAAACTTTTTCGTAGACTTACTCTTTATGTTAGATGTCCAGGAGCACATATTTTATGTAGAAATTATCACCCTTTCATACCTATATATCGTTAGTGTTACCATGAGCATTCTATTTGATTGATACTTCTAATTCTGTGTAAACCTTTTAAGGTATCCTTTTATCAGAACAGATATTCCAAAACCAGCTCCTTCATGTATTACTACACATGAAGAGAATTCAACATATTCTTTGCGTTTTGAGTCAGGCACAACTACACTATCCAAATTGTGTAATTCAATCTAATAAACTATCATGCTTTAAAAAGAGAAGCTGTAAATATTATTTACCGATATAATTAGAACATCAAGTAATATTAACCCAAAACAAGTTTTTCGCCCTAGACGTAATATCCGAAATTGAATAAGTAAGGAAATAAGGCAAGATATGGAATACATCATGCCCGCGGCGCGATTTATACGAAGCGAAGAGACCGGGGCAATTTAAGCATACAATTTCAGGATGCGCGGAAAACGTAAAGCGACGAGTTCAGATAATAAGAGCTCTGAAATTTATAGCTAGCGCAATTGAAAACAGCAGGGAATTCAATTGCGCAGATACATTAGCCCTATTAATATGGGCGATTGGTTTAAGCGATTTTATTGTAGTGCTTGCCAAATGGGAACATAACATTTTCATTGAAAACATAATCAAAATGGCCCCCAAAATCAATCAAGCGTAGCTCGGCTAGAATGTTGGTTTTATGGTCCAACTGACCTGGATTTTCTGTGGCCAGATTGTACTTCGTTGCGATTCATGGTGATGATTTCTAAGGAGCGCAAATAGTTGAATTGTCTGGATATTCTAGCTACATACTGATATGTACTTGATCTCGCAATAAACTACTAATTTGGAAATTTATAATGTATCAACTTGTGAATTGAAAACCAGCACAAGAACAAGTTTATTTGGAATTTTGGTATAAAGTATACAATTCACTTGTGGAAAACAGAGCCAACTTGTGACTAGTGAAAATAGTCATACTTTCATTGTATTATACACCTGAATATAACAATTGTAAGTAACTAGCCCAAGAAGCGAAACACTTGTCACTACATCTATCATTTTTTTTATTAAATAAATAAGTTGTACATTATCTTGTAAGCGATTTTATGTTCGAGAGTCTAAATCAATTGATACAAACAATCTTCATGGTTATAAAAATCTAACAGCTATAAGGTTTGTACCACATACACTGTATCGTGATAATCTTGAATTAGCTATAGCTGTTCCAGGACATTACATTGAAGATTGTAATTAGACATTTGTACCAAGATCACTGCCACATTCTTACAACCAAGATGAACAAAGTAATTTTATAACAAGCCTCAACCAGCCTGAAGATGTAATTAAGCCATTGGGTTCTCCATCTAAAGAAATACTACAAGATAATATCACCCTTCCAATGTACAATAAGGACCAAAAATGAGGAAAATTGAAATTGAGTTCAGAAACAATGTGCAATATGTCAGAAATAATAAGTAATGAGATGAAGGAATCCCTCTACCTTTCCTACCATTAAATTGGGGCCAATAAACAAAAGTGGAAGAGAAAATACATACAGGCCCAGAGATGATGAAAAATTTGCTATACAATTGCCTGTTGTTAATGTTCATATAAAGGAAAAGTTATTTGAAGATTCTGATGCTGAATATCTGATAAGTGAAGAAATCCTGGACATATGTGTGTAGCTCTTGTTAATAGAAGTGCGATGTGGAAACCAATAGGTAAACAAACAAGAAGGTTAATTCAAGGCGAATTGAAGCCTCTTTAGGGGATGAACCCGCTTCTAGAGCAGATACCACATGGCAAGGCATCAGAAGTAGAAATGGGAACAGAAAATAGTTTCCCCTGAAGTTATAAACTGGATATTTGATTTGCATTTATTTTCAGTGAAATTATTACCATATCTTTACGTGGTGTTGTTAAATGAATTGTCATTTAATATTACTTGCGTATATTCTCACACAATATTTAGAATATCTGTAAAGAGCTGTGCTCAGAACTTTCCCAGCAAGTGAACGTTGTAACACTAAACAATTCTAAAAATCAAAGGAAACAACGAGTAAAAATATTTTAACGTTCCTAATAATACTGCAATAATAGATGGAAACATTTGCTAATGCACAATTTCATCAATTTTCAAATATTAAAATTTGTAAAAAACTTTACTCAGAACTTCCCTCGCAAATGGACGTTGTGACACTAAATAATTTTAAAAATCAAAGGAAGCTAGCGGTAAACGTATATTAACATTTTTAATAATACTGAAACAATAAAGGAAAACACTTGGCAATGCGAATTACATCAGTTTTTAAATTCAAAAAAATATTGCCGGCCGTGGGATTCGCACTTCAGCGCCTGCGAATGCAATTTCGACGGTTGGCAGTAGCCAGACCATTCGTCGCAAGCGACTACGCAGGAAGCTTTAAATCTCAGCGATGCAGCAGAAGTAAGCGCAAACGCACTTATTTTTTGCCCCTTTTTGTCTATTCTACGATATTTTACCCTGTATCTGCTGGGTTTCATTTTTGTCAAGTGTAAAGCATAAGCCATATTCAAATTATTACTTTTATCTATTTTTCAGTTTCTGGTGTTTGAGAAACCTCGAAAGTTAACTTTTTCGCGATTCCTTGGTGTTCTAGACGAAGGAAGTGAAAATTATTAAGTTGAAAAACATATTCTTGCAGATAACGACCACCGTCCCACTTTGACATTCTTTCCAAAATCGAAGAATTGGTAAATACAGTTTTGCTGCAATACAAGACAGACAATATTTGGCCGTAGGCTTAAGGGACGAATATGGTATGTGGGGTGTCTACTGGTGTAGGTAAACTTTTCACTTTTGTGTTAGATGTATATACATAATTGATATATTAATATGTGCAATACCTCAGACTGTAAATAGATGCAGTTTACCCTTCTTACCTGCTGTAAAAAAAATTCGTCCCTGGAAGCCATTACTAGTCTATTTAAATTTGCTCCTTTTGCGCACATTCTTCAAATAACTTAGTACAGTAAGACATTCTGTTTATCGGTTCGGTCAGTAGAAGACGTAACTAAAACTCTGAAGTATTGGGTGCAAGTCCAATATTTTGCAATTATTGGAAATCGTCGTTCTGGTAAGTTTCCTTTTATACAATCCACAACAATTCAAATTTATTTGTCGTTTAATTATCAGTAAATACTTTCTGAAAGATAAGAATGAGCTTTAGAAGATACTTAAGAAACCATGTGTCAAATTGGATAAAAATAATTTTTACGTTTTGTTAGATTTTTGGTACGTGCGAAACAATGAAATTAGTTTGGGCAAAACAACATTTTCCAGAAGCTTTTCAAATAGTTTTGAAAACATTACCTATAATCGTGTCTGAAAATAGGCTCCCATGTGACAAATCTTATCAATAAACTTAGTATTTTAGGAGATCTAACACACTACTTACATACCTATTTGCTTCAAAAGTACTTTCAAAGGCGGTGTCTATGACTTGTAATACTTCAATACGTAAATTTTTAAATTTCTTGCACAATAATAAAAGTGAAAGATTAATAATAGCAATATACAGGGTGAGGCACATAAAGTGTTACAGAGCAATAGCACTCAAACTATTGATCATATCCAAAATTGTTTCAGACAAAAGTTTCAGTGTTCGAGAAGGCCGTCATACTGGACCACCCTATTTTTTTATCGGTGGAGGCGCTGAAGCTACGTCAAGGTCAACTCCAGATTTTTAAATGGAACTATGTATTTTTTTTTTGATGACATTATTACCGATTTTAAGAAAAATTCAGCTACCTGCAACACAAGGTCATTCTAGTTAGCAAAGTATGAAGATAGTCAAAAAATCGAAAAATATCGGAATAATCACTTTCAAAGGACCCACTAACCTTGGTTTGGTTCTACCTACAGAAGATGCTCGAAGTGATGACCCTCGACTTGTAAGCACTTGTTAATTCGCTGATGAAAAGACCCTCTAACTTCAGCTAACATTTGTGGTGTAATTTCGGTACATGCTCGTCGTATTCTGTCTTTCATGTCGTCAGGCGTGGTAGGTGCTACCGCCATTACGCGATGTTTGACAAAACCCTATAAAAAGTAATCTGCTGATGTTAGATCTGGCGATCGTGGTGGCCAAGCTACAGGACCGCCTCGTCCTATCCACTTTTCGCCAAAAATCTCATTCATCACCTGTCTTAAACACACACAGAGCATAATGGGGTGGTGCACCGTCGTGTTGACTCGTGATTGTTGCACTGCTGCATTTTTCGATTTTTCATACTTTGCGTGACTATAATGACCTTGTGTTTCAGGTCGCTGAATTTGTCTTCAAATCGGTAATAATGTCATCGAAAAAAAAATACATGGTTCCATTTAAAAAAGTGGAGTTGACCTTGACGTAGTTTCAGCGCCTCCACCGATAAAAAAATAGGGTGGTCCAGTATGACGGCCTTCTTGAACACTGAAACTTTTGTCTGAAACATTTTTGGATGTGATCAATAGTTTGAGTGCTATTGCTCTGTAACACTTTATGTGCCTCACCCTGTATAATAAAAGCAAACCAAAGCTATGTCTTATTTTAAATTATATTTCAAAATTATTCCCTTCTCAAATCTGACAAGAGATCAACATTTTATGCTTACATTGTTTGGAAGGAGTTTCATATAGATATGAAATTGCATCCGCATTAGAAAACCTTTCATTTACGTTAAGAAATGAAGCACAGAGTTTACCTAATCGCTCAGTATGAATTCATATCACGCAAATACGAATCAACTCCCATTCAGACTAATAACCCACTGCATGCAACAAGAGGATATAATATTTAGCTCTAAATGTTCTTTAAAACATTACACATAAACATTTACGTAATTCAAATAACTGAAATACAACTTACTCAACCGCTAATCAGTATACTGGACGAGAGAAGATAATTTTCAGCAATGTGTGAAATACTGCCAGTGTTTGTTTTAATGTAATAAATTTTCACCATAAACACACAGGGTGTTAGGCATATATTCCTAGAAGAGAGCTCGATGTATTTACAGCATTGTGTAAGGAATTTAATTGGTTAATGTGCAAGGCTTAAATCACGTGTGGTATGGGTTTTCTCAGTCTCAATAGGCAGAATCCTGGTAAGAGGTTGTCTTACTTACGGAATTCTAGACTAACATCGTTTCCTCACTGTAGCCTTTTCGAGGTTATCCTAAAAGTTATGTGCTGTGGAGGTTGTGGAATCCATCTCGCTGACCACCAAATTGTTATGTCTAAAATTAGGCTTTTTTTAGTAAAAAAGGCATTATTGCTGTTTGAGTTCGCGGCCTAATAAGAGTCGCTAAAATAAGGGTCATTCATTGAACTGACCTTATGGTGACGTAGGGCAGGTATTTTCGACTCTTTTAGGCCTAGTATGTGGTGAATTCAATTTAATATATACTCTAGTATTAGCAATATATACTGCAATCTAATTTAATTATAGCGCGATTGTTGTATCTGCCATTGGAAGGCGAAGTAAGAACTATGCCCGTCCACTCAAATTCAGGCCTGACCATTCTACCGTCGGAAATTCAAAATTCAAGATATTAAATGTATTTATAATTGCCAGGAGTGGTTTTGTGCTGGCAATTGTTTACCTTGCTTTTGTATGTAGCTTAAGCTTGAGCTAACTAAGTCGCTGATTGGCTAACCTAATTTTTACACTGCTGACAAAACGATTTTGTATTTAATTAATTCATATTTAATATTGCTGCCACAGTGGTGGCACCTAATTCTCGTTTAGTGTGGTAAGAATTCATGTCTGAATAAAAATCCCTAAAAATGAAACATATTGCATTTTGTTTGGGAAAGTGTAGAACATATTTTGCCAGTAAGTTATTTATTATAAAAGAAGAAACATTTACTCAATTATATTATTGCACTAACGTTCCGGCTCCCTCGGCAATAGTCTGCTATGATTATTTGTTAATTGCCCCACGTTTTGGGCGATCAACAAAGTAATGCTATGATTGTGTCGCTTGCTATGGTGCACGTAATTAAAAATTAAAAACTTATTATTTGATTTGCTAAATAACATATACGTTTCATACCCCAGAATCTATCGTGATACCTGCCTTAAGCATAAATAAATTAGTTATAATGAAAAAGCACACAGCAAAGCTTTCATAAGCATGCAACTTTATGAGACTCTTGTTTCAGTTTGAGCAACTCAGAGTTTACAAAAAATATATAACACGTAAAACAGTTTATTTGGTTAGTTCATGGAAGCATATTATTTAAATTAAATAAGTATAAAAAAGACAAAGCTGTGATTTAATTATTAACCTTTCCAACTCCCATTCTTTACAGTTTGGTTATGATTGTAGAGCTCAACAATTACAATAAAATATTTCGCGAGCTAAAAGAGCACATAACGTAGTATAAACACGCTAACCATTTTTACTCACCGCTACTGGTTGATAATTCGCTAAAAACTGGAGCCGCATGCCTATGCTCAGATATTCAAAATGTCTGCTGCCTGCATATCGTTTAGTGATTAATTTCTTTAAAAAAAGTTGTATAAAATGCTCCAAATCAGAATACCGGCAGTCAAACCTAGATATAAACTACCACAAGCAATTGACAATCTTTATTTTCAGGTAAGTTACAGTTTAAATGAAACAGAATTACAAACTATTTCACCAAAAACAAATAATTTAACCAAAAAGCAGGAGGACGTCCGACGTGCCTTCTATTTATACCCTCGGAAAATAAAGGAATGCCATAGCCAAAAATTGGTTTAAGTTTACATTATTTATTTAACAATTGTTCACCGATATGCAGCATGTTATAAACAGAAGGCTGTCGCAATTTGAAAAAGATGTTTCAATTAATTACATAAAATGCCTCTCGTTTCAGGGTCCCTAGATGACGAAAAACATGTTTTCATAATTCCGTCTGTCTTTCTGTCTGTCTGTCTGTCTGTTTGACTGCCTCTTTGCGGCATACCTCAAAAACTATTTGCCGGAGGAAGACAATATTTTGCATACACATTATATATCTACTCGGTATGAAACCAAGAAAATTACAGACAAATATATACAGGTTAAGCACATTAAAAAAATGAATTTTTGTTTATTTTTTATTTAACTTAGCAATAAATACCAGTAATAATTTTTACATAACGCAGGATTTACTTTTACCAAAAACGAACCCCAATAGATACAGAATAAATGTTGTAAGATACAAAAAGGAGCAACAAATTAGTGCGTTACTTAATATAGCTGCAACGCAGAAATTCGAAGGGTCGGTGCTCCGTAGCTCAAGTAGAAATAGCCCGTTTCCTTGAAATATCCTACAAAACGTTGGGACTGCATACGCGGTCCGCCTGCGCTTTGAATTCGACCACCGGTAACGTTTTCTTTTATTGGAAAATGTATTTAATTTATTAGAAACGTGAAGATATTTTTACTCCAACTTAATTTGATTTTTAAAATTATTTAGTGTCACAATGTCGACGAGGGAAGTAAAGCCTTTTACAGATTTTTTTAATGTTTTAGTGCGTTTATTATTTCGTCTGTTGTTATTTCCGGCGTCTCTTCCGATCCTACATTTGCGATTTTTCCTCTTCTTATTTGCCCATTTTCATTTATATGTTGTGTGTTTGCTTTATACAAGTTAGTATACAATTCTTTGCCTATCTTGTTACGTGTCATTTGCGCCGCCTTTCAAGTTTGCATTCTGTAGTATTCGGTCCGCTCTGTTGCGCGTCTGTTCGGAAGAGTGTCTGTGAGGCCGGCGTTTTGTATTTCCCGCGCTGCGCCACGCCCATTTCTGGCCTGGCGGAGATAACCCAAGTTCTGGTTTTGGCGACGCGTTCCTTTCCGATCTGGTCTGCGAAGCAAAGAACATGCAGTGGTAACAATTAGGATTTCGGAGGCTTAATTTTGAGGTCTGCTGTTAGTTGAGGATATGTATGTGAGCCTTCACTGTGAAGTGGATTTAGGCACCGATTTTCGTGGTAAGGGAAGCCTGACTTCCATGCTGTTAGCGGAATTTTCCATGTTGTCACGTGCTTTACAAATTCGCGTAGACATTTTCCAGGCACCTTGTGCGAAGGGCCAAATGAAGGCTTGAAATACAGCTGTTCTTATCTGCATTGGGGGCGTTCCATGCATTGGCAATTCTTGGACCTTTGGATGCACTGAATCCCCTGCTGCAGGCGGTATTAGAGCGGAGGGGAGGATCCTATGTTTTGCCTCAGTTTTGCAAGATGAAGTCCCCCGAGCCTGCTCTGCGAAAACTGCGGACCTTGGCCGGCCCCTGAGCTTCATTTTAATGTGTGAACTAGGGCGTTTGCTTTATTGTTATGTAAATTGTATTAGTTTTGAATCCGAGGTACCTCATGCTATCACTGATAATTTAGCAAGACTTAATTAGTATAGCAAGTAATATTGTGGCCACCTCCGATTCTGCTGGTGGATCGATAACGTTGTGATATGTATATGAACTATGCTATATTTCATGAATTATACTGTGATATTTGCATTCTGGCTATATTTTCTACTGCAACCTATATTTGAGTTGAGCTTCTCTTTGAGATTTATTGTGCTACCTGAGTTTACGTATTCTCGTTCGAATGCCTAGATACACTTGCCGTTATTTGATGAAAAAATCCGTTGGCGCCCGTTTTGAGCTGTACACACCGTCTCCGTAACTGTAGCTAGTCGGCCGGCAATTGTATCCAAACAGTCACGTTATGTATTGATCTTGAGAGATTAGCCAACGGAAAACTTTTTTATGATAACAATCTCTAAGATCTCTTGGTCGTTGGTAGTATCGCTTCCATCTTGTTTTCGTAATTAAGTATATGCTTTTTGCCTATTGATAGGGCATATTATCGTTTTCTTCAATAATTGATCTCGTTAGATTTTCGTTATACTTCTTTATGTACTCTTTTATATTTTTTCTTTTGATTTATTTGTTTAGCTCGGAGTACTTGGTTGTGTCCTACTTCTGCTCTTGTCTCCATTTCCTTCTAATATTCATCAGTCGTTTAGTTTAATCTCGTATATTTTCGTTTGGTTTGTTTGTGTTTATTCTTATTGCTTTTGTTGCAGTTGATATTGTCTCTACTATTTTGTTATTCAGGTCATTTAATATTATATTTGATAACTCGTTCTTTGTCATATTGCTTAGTATTCTATCTACGTTTTCTTGGTATTCATTATTTTTTGTCTGTATCACCTCCGTTTTGCACGGTTTGCTTTGTACTTTGTATTAGTTTTGCATTACAGTATAATGTTTCCTAATTTGATTATCATTGATGTCGTTACTTCTATTTTATGCAAATATTTTTAGTTCTTCTAACTTAATAAAGTAACTAACTGTAAGACCGTTTATTCAAGTTTCAAGCGTTTTTGAAGAAATCATTATTTGCCATGCAATCTCCACGACTAACTTTCTAAGTTTACGTCGTTCATTATAAAGGCACTGGTTAGTTATGGCTTACCCTTTAGTGACTTCCGAGAGGAAGCTATATGTTATCGATAAACTTGTTTGGTAGCTTTCAGCTAATCGATTTTGGCAAGGTGACAAAACCTAAGAGTAATACCAGACTTTCCCAGGCCTGGAGAATCCCCGAATCCCAGCGTGCTCTTCCAATAGCCATAAATTTACCTGGAAAGCGTGACCTGCAGCTTAGATTGCTGATTCCAGTACTAACGTTTTGCCATTAAAATTCCGAAATGGCTTTCATATGACAATCCTTGGGGAATTACAGAAAATTTTGGAATTAATTACTATCGTCGGCAAAGGAAAATCGTATGTCTCATAAAGAAATCCATATTAAACTCGACTGGAAGTTTTATTAGGACTGGGCAACAGACCGAGTCAACAACAAATGCAACATATTTACTGACAACGCCTGAAAAGGCAGTATACTAGTTTACCTTGACTGTTAATACACTGATTTCCCAATAGCTCCGCAAAATACATCAAAAAGTTATAAAGATTAATGGTAGGGTGTCAAGTACCGAAAGCTCATGCAGGGTGAAATTCGATTTAGCCGAATTCAGATGTTTACGAGCGCGGAAGTAGTTTCCCGGTTCCTTACAAATAAATATTTGTCTTCCCGGAATTTGGGCCCTTAACAGAGTCGTCGAGGTCGTGAAGTTGAAATGTCGGGATTGTTCTACAAATACATTTTATAGACCCCCCTGTTTTCCCGTTTTGGGTTAGCCTAGTTTCCGCACGCAGATCTTTGAGCATGACTTGAGTCGCAGTTGCAGATTTTAACACTTTTTCGTTTGCTTGCTTCTCCTTTGTTTGCTGGATTGACGTTTGCAATTACGGAGCGTAATTAACGTCTTTGAAACTGGGATTTAATTATAAAACCTAAAAGGCCTATAGATTCGCCTCATGGAGGCAAGCAGTGTGAAGTTGCAGCAGATCTAGAATTTTCATTCTCATTATTAAAAGGTCACGCAGCACTGCAGCTCTTGGTGCAAATAGCATCCCCTAAAGTCTTGAGAGAGCTCGGAATATTAAAAAGTGAAAAATTATCTGCTTGAGGGATCACACTAACCAATTGCTGGAAAGCAGTGATGCTTGCTTTTTAAATCGTATATATTCTTCTTTGTACGACAACTACGAACGGAAGTCGTATTTTATAGACATTTACCGACATTTGCGTACTTAACGACATGTCGTAAATTTCAAGATCTAGAATCGTTTTCCCATTTCTTAAGCCTCGTTTGAGTTAAGACGTCATCGCGTTTCGCGCGACTAGCAGTTAATGTCTCAATGTCGTTCGTAATTTCTATTTAAAACTTAGTATTTCGTTCACAGTGTATATTTAAGACTATAGCTGACGTTAAAACTAGCTTTATTATTATTATTCTACTAGCACCGATTTAATGTATTAACATATTACTACTATTAAGAAGCTGTCAAACTCTAAAACCTGGAGTGCCATATCTTTAGTGCAGCTAATTTGACTCCACAAGCTACTGGCCCACAAGAGAATACATTCTATAAATTGGCTCCTAAGAAACAACTATTAGCTACAACAAAATAAGCAATTTTTAAAAGCTTTTGTAGGGCACATATTTTTAATTCCCCCTGGTTAATTTAGTTTTTCCTGGATTTAAATCGGTTCTCATGCATAAATTTACAGGGCTGGCAACATACTAAAGATTTCACAACGTCCTTTCGGTCTACGGGTTGCAGGCGGGAAACATGACACCGGGGGAGAGCTAGGCAATCGGTGGGCTCGGTCGTGTCTGCGTCTCCGCAAAAGACCACTGAAGACAAGGAATTTATGTGGGAAATGAGCATGCCGGGTTATTTAAGTGCGCTGCTTAAACCACTAATAATTGCTTATCAGGTCGAGAGTTATTGATAATCTCGCCGGATAATCTGTAACCTCAAGCACATAGTGCACCAAAGCGGTCCCAAATACACTCCAACCTAACAATAAAACAATAAGCAACGACCCAAACAACAAAGCTTTCTAAAATCAGCAGCACTACCACAAGCAACACTGCCAAAGCACATGAGAGCCCTCCCATTGTAAAAATGCCACCCCCCGTCGTGTCGGGTTTTGCAACCTCCCATATCGACGTTTTCGGTTAAGTCCTCGCCAGGCCAATCGAAATTTAACTACCCCGGCCCTAAATTAATTTTGGGCTCGTGTCAATTTTGTGCTAAATTTAGAACGTATCACATTTCAATGCTTGGTTTAGTCGAAAGCCCATAATTATATAAAAACTAGGAAATGATAGAATAGTTTCAAACAACTCAAAGTACACAAAAGTAAATATTACAACACTTCTGTATAATTAAATATGCCATACCATATTATTATTTTCATATAAAATATTTCCATTGGTTTAAAACGAAGCTACATATTTTTGAGCACTTTGCTCTGAACATAACCGTCTGTGTTATTATTCCATACGTCTGTTCGTTTCTTACTTTTACTGCTGATGTGATGGTTCTGGACTGACCAATGTTTAACAGATAAGATGATCATGGCTGCAAATTAATAAATTAATTTATAATTGTTAATTAAATCTGTTGGATGCAAATTTTAGTTTAATATTAGGTTTGGGAATGGAACAAATACAACAACATATTTGGGAAAAATGATAGTCACTTGACATCCGCGTAATCAGAACACATTAATGTTTTAGAGAATCCATCAGGGATGCTAAAAAGCTTTTCACTGCAAGACTCCCATGAGAATATGTTGACAATAAATTGTCACTGGCGTGGAAAAGGTTTGAAATTAAAAATGCGGTAAAATGAAAAAGTGCACAAACTGAATATGGGGTTGAAAGCAACAGGTTTATACCTCCATGCAAGAAAATATTTAACTGAAGTAATCGATATTAAAAAATGTTAGTTAAATATTTGAGACACTAACAAAAGTTCGATTATGAAATGAATTGATGGGGATGAATAAACAGAACGAAAAAGCGAAATCGGTATCGGAATACGAGTATAGGAATTCAATATTTCCAGTATAAATTAGCCCTATAGAAAAGTTGTTTTAGTAGGTACAGCTTAGTACCTCGAAAAAGGCTAAGATACTAATTATTTCTCGACGTTCTGAAAGCGCCGACATTTAAATAATATTGAAAAGCTACATATTTTTAAAATTCTAAACTGGAAATGTCGTTTTAAAAACCGGATTTGGCAGAATAATAAAATAGTTCAGTACGGAGATTTGGAAAAGATTCACAATCACTAATTTAACATTTAGAAGTGGAAGAACTAGTTTTTAGTTTTTTATTGACTCAATACATTCGTTTCAATATTTTTCCACTCGTTCAAAGCCTTCAACGTTATGGATCTTAGCAAAACGTTAAGTTTTCAAATTTAGGTAACATTAGCTGACATCAGCTTGTTAAAGGAAAATTCCCGTTTACGACGTGTAACAGGCTTATTGGATGCTCAGTGGCCCAATTGGATAGGAGCGGGCCATAAACGGAAATACGAGCTAACGCCTTGTGAAAGTCACATTAATTGTACCCTGGAAGCTACCGGGATGAATGCTTTGGTTATTATTCAGGGCGCTGCTATGGTCATTTAAATGCCTCTGATGGAGTGTGTTGAAGTCGAAACCGGTATTTACGACTAAAGCGCCAATTTGTGGCAGCATAAATTCGACTTTACGACAAGAGTTTAACATCCAAAACACTAAAAGGTTTGTTACACGACAAAAATTACATAGATAAAAAAAATACAAGGGTCAGTTGGCCCAACTATGGTACCGTAACAAAGAATGCCGACTAAGTTTCAGTGGGAGGGAGGGTTCCGTACGATATTAACTAAGGCAACGTTGAACGAACTAAAGATGTTAATTGCCACTTTATAAAAACCGGACAATACCGAAGCTTCCATTTGAAGGTGGAAATGATGAACAAACCTTTCAAACTCAACTTCAGCTACATCTTCCTTTTGATTATTGCACAATATAAAGCAAGACACGTAAGCTTTCGCCTGAAAGGCGACTCCACTGACGCAAGGTGATAACCAACAGTGTACGTGCGAGCTACCACGTAGCGACATAATTCGGGGTATTTCCTTTCAATGTGCAACGCCCCGACGATGCCTACTATCCCACCTAGTATTTAAGCTCTCTTTTAATCAGTACCAAAACACTATATGTCACTCACGAAAAATAAAATAACAGAATAAAAAATGATGGTACAACAGAACTTACGTCTGCAGAAGTCTATAATTTTGCAATAGAAATGCAAAAGATGTCGTAGTCTATCTAAATTTAAAAATCGTCCTTGTAAATGGAAAATACCCACGCAGAAGATCTCGTGGCGTTAGTAAATGTGTGGTCAGCTCCGAAATTTGGGCCTTTCCCCATTTGCGAATGTGTATTTAGCTACAAAACACACTGAACTGTACTGAGTTTTACAAATGAAAATTATAATCATAATATTACATTTGAGCGGGCCAACCTGCAGCTGTAACCGCAGTAAAGTTTTTCTAAAAAATACCTAAAAATAATACTTTAAGGCTAGCCGACGGCCTGATAAAGAATTCTACAAAATAATATTGATCTAGTTGCCGCTGAATGCGTTCCTGCAATACGAACGGAGATAATTCCCAAAATGTATTTGACATCATGCAACCTACTTTAAAGATCATCGATGAAACGTCGCACAAAGTCTAGGCAAAATTCGCTGCCAAAGTTGAGCTTCGCCAAAATGGAACACGTGATTCGAAGCGGAAGCAAAATAGACAGCTCCATGTACCGGGAAAACGTCAATTCTGCACGCTGTCTAGGAACAACCTTTTCAGAACTTCGTTTGGAAAATGGACAGTGGCAGTACGAGTATTAAGCAGAAATCCACAACGCATTGATTGCAAGATTTGTTCAGGACTTTTTGGCTTGCCGGAGGGTAGTAAAACGGTAGATTGATGTACTGGTAGTAAATGATACTGCCACTACAATGAGCGTAGCGGAACACAATACAGGATGTTTCTTTGAATGTATCTGACTATCGATCGATGCCTCAATTAGTAAGCGACTTTCAGAATTTGAAATCCATGTTTCCAATCCATAGGTTAATAATAGAAAATACTTGGGTCTCTGTCTCGGTCTTTTTATCTTTTTACTAATATGGCAATTGTTCCACATTTTTCTCAGTTTTGTCAAAGCATGTTTTCCCATGCTTATTTTCCTTTTTATCTTCCTGCACAGTGCGAGAATCGACATAAGTTATTTCATCTTTTCGCTGCATATCTTAAATCGTCAGAAAGAGTTGAGATAAGCGTTCTTATTCTATTTTGTGTGTCTCTTTATCAGGCCTTTGTATATGAGCGGCAATCACAGCGGTAAATGATATCATCTTTCCGCTGCATGTCTTGAGTCAGAGTGCAGATTTGTGGTAAATGCATTCTTTTTATTCTTATTCTTACCTTTCTTACGCAGTGCTGCCTGTTTCAGATGCGAGCACCGAGATAAATAATTTCACTTTCCACTGCCTGTTTTGGGACAGAATGAAGTAAATGAACAGTTCTATCTGCTACCAGTAGACTACATTTTGACCTATTAAGTGTAAGTTCGAGTTCTAAACTATACGTTTAAATGCGTTTGGGTACTTCTGCCACTCCTGGTGCTGAGGTGGCCAGTATAGTGGTATCATCCGCATATAGCTCTTAGAAATGTTTCCACCCCCAATCATACTGCTTTCAATCCAGTGCTCTGTCTCCTTTCTCACTATCCGCGTTTGTTATACAGCACCCTTATGTGACCCCTTTTCTCACTTAAAATTTTTAGGTAATTTGGGTACAAGAAGGCTTTGTTATGGACATACATATACAAGATTTTCCGAAACCGCCATTTTTTCCAGTAGAAGCTAAAGGGGGTCCCATTTAACGGTGTACTCCAAGAAGCAGCAATAGAATGTAACTGGTATTTGTAGAATTTATCATTTGCCTAACATTAACTAACCGTTCCGTCGTTTCTCGACCAGGCACCGAACGCTCTTCTTCTAGAGGGATCTGCGGTAACAAATACAGTTTGAGGAGTTCTTGCAGTACATAAAATATGATCTTGCTTCGATGGTTGATTAATGCGATAGTTCCGTAGTTGCTACAGTTTTGTTTACTCTTTCTTTGTGTACTGGGGCATGACTCGATTCGACTCACTCTTTTGGCCGGTTACCAAACTACTGTATATTGTAATAGGTCTGGTGGAGTACCCTAACCCCGCGGCCTCCGGTTACTTTCAACATCTCGGTTGCGATCCCTTCGATCCAGCTGCTGTATAGTTGTTACTTGTTTTAAGGATTCTTTGTGCACAGTTCGTTGCAATTGATTGTCTGAATATCGATCATCTTTAGCAGGCATTAGCCCCCCCCCCCCCGCCCCTCCCCCCGTTAAAAACTAACACACTGGCTAAATTGTAATTCCTTCTTATCAAATACATATAACCATCCAAGTATAAATAGTACTCCTTTAAAAGTTGGTATTTTCTTGTTATAAATAGGGCAAAGGCATCAAAAGCCACGAATCAATCACATAATCCATTACAAACAAGTAATAAGTACGGCCAACGCGTACTTCATGAAAATTATTCCTCTGCAATTGGATTTCATACAATTACATCGTTAGTTTGACTGGGAATTTGATTAACATATATACGACCTGCATACAAAATGTCATTGCATAATTTGTGTGAAGTTCGAAATGTTATCTAGTTCTCATTCGATGTTCCCATTTATTTATTATATATTCGGAAACTCTTTCAATTTTCTACTATATTCTTGTTATAATATTTACTTTTGTACCCTTTTATTTGTTTGTAAATATTCAGCCTATCATTTATTATTATTTTTATAATTATAAGTCTTTGATCAACCGCTCAAGTATACTCGTATTACGTTTTAAATATGTTTAAAGCACAAAAGGAACCCTAGGCTACTTCAGAGGCCGTGGATTGCTTAAAATCCTCGGCTGATGCAGTCAGCTGGTAACCGAACACGTGGGTATGGATGTAAAATGTGATACCACAGAGGGTTGCACTCCAACGCGATACCTCTGTTATGATTCTTGAAGTGTTACTTGTGATAATTATGCAGTTTAATAAAAAGCATGAACGAATACGATGTGTAATGGATGTTATTGCTTGAGTAGCTTTACAATGGAGATTTTACGTGGTTTTACTATGCAGCTGAATTCGAAACTTGGCTGTTGGGTTGTTGCTTGTTCTTACGGTTGGGTTACTGTTCAACTGGTACCACGATATAGTATACCAAGTAACTGGTAATTGCAAACATCCAGCGAGATGATCACTAACCAGTAACCTAATAAGCAATTATTAGTGATCCAAGTAGCGCACCTGGATATTCTGAGATGCTCATTTCCCACAAATGCCTTGCGAATTCGGTCTATGCGGCGGCTGCAACCGCAGCTGCAATTCGCATTGACGTAAGTTGGCGCTCAGCGGCAAGCATTCGTATTGCAGGTAGATGATTAGCGGTGTACCTAAATATAATCCCTGATCGAGATATTCTATAAGATGCTACGTTGTAACGTTAGCCTCCGCGTCAAATTTACCTAATGCACAAATAGTGTGCTAGAAATTTGAATGTCACTTTTTCCTGCTACAATTTTTGGCTGCATCTCCATAGCGTACGGATTTTCGATAAGGCGATCCTAACCGCTATGCACGGACGTAGCGTAAACCGGTACACAACGCAGTTCCGTCTCCAGAAATTACCCAATAATTAGTTGCTCGAAGAGTATAAAAAGAGAATCCGCAGTCATTTTAAAACACTTGAGTCTTGAGACCTGAGCCGCATCCTGTGGTGTCTTCCCAGGGCTTGGCCCCCGCTTTTCTGGTCCATTTTGACTCGCTAGTACAGCTCGACTTCCGATCTTACTAGAAACTCCGTTTAAATTGCAGCACCTACGTACTAAAACAGATCTCCAGGCCGGCATAGTCCATGTGCTTACACGTAGGCAGGTTGGTCCGCCTGCCATTAGTCTGCACAGACCGAAAACCTCCGGCGCTCGCCGGCGATTCTACCGTCAAAGGGACGGACTTTGTAACTTTGTCCAGTTTATATTATTCCGAGTGGTTCAAACTTATTCGCAAAGAACGCACCATGTCTAACCAGGCTTTATTCACTCGCCGTAAACATAACCGACACCGTAATAGTATATTATGTATCAAGTTTTATAAACGTCATTTTAGTCACGAGTTTTATTAATCACGAGCGAAGCGCAGCAGAGCGAGTCTTTAATAAAATGAATGACTAATAAGTTTATAAAACGAGTTGCATACTATACTTTTTCTGCGACCACAAATTTAGAGAATATAACATCATATTATTTCATTAAAATTTTGACATTTATTATATTAGGTTAAATTATGCTTGACAAACGTCAAAGTGACGGTTGAAAACTAACTTGATTTTAGTTTTGGCTGTAGCTAATAAAGCAAATACTATTTGAACCTAACTTCACCCCATGACTAAAACATCGTTGCCAACTTCAGCTCATGACTAAGAGGCTCTTTAGTCATAGGTTATGAAGGCATGATTAAAAGGTCACTTAGCGACGTGTATGTTAGTATGTTAAATGGCATTTTAGTTACAGGAGTAAAAAAAATACTTTTTTGTATTCGCTCCCCAAACTGGTTACTTTGGAAACTGTCTAGGATCCTCAAAATGGCCATTTAGAGGCCTTGTACTTAAAGTCGTCATGGCAACATTTTAGCAGACTCAAAAATTAGTTGCCATGACGACTTGAAGTACAAGGCCTCTAAATGGCCATTTTGAGGATCCTAGACAGTTTCCAAAGTAACCAGTTTGGGGAGCGAAAGATATAATGCCGCGTTAATGGTAATTGAAACTTCATATTATAATGTTTGGAGAGCTAATACAAAAAAACGTTGTATGCAACACGTCCTCAAATGGCTTTAGATGACTCATCTTCATATTACGGACTCGTCCCCTAAAGCCTTGCTTTGAGGACTAGTTACATAAAGTACTATTATTTGATTGAATTTGTCTGCTCGTAAAATCATAATAGCCCACCTCCATCTTATTGATAGCATAAATATAGGCTGTTTTAGATTCGCTTCAATTTCGGCCGAGTTACCTCATTCAAACCAACGTGCACTTATTTCTACTTTGTCCGAACTTCTTTTAAGAGGGTTCAAACGCATCAACCGAGCTATTTGGGCTGCGGTCAGATCAGTGATGTAGAACACGAGATACCATCTTATTTTATATTTATGAAAATTTTCTTAATTACGAATTATTTTGTATATATCTAAACACATTATACAATTTATTCCAACGCTGTGTTTTTCCTGTATTTTACACATTTGAGTACAACGAACCCATGTTGTCAATTCGAGCTTTACTCGATGTAACCAGTTTGAAAGTAAATGTAATGAATTTTGGCTAAGTTTAAAATAAGCATTAAAAGTCAATATTTCCATAAAAGCCAGTTACATTATAACACAGCGGAAATCCGCAAATCATCCTGTAAATACTATAACCTCGCACACGTATTGGTAATTTTTGTAATGCCTTCTTACGTTTATTTACATGCCTGGATTACATTTAAGCTACCGTTTCCCATCAGAGCAAATTAATAGAAACAGTCTTCTTCCAAAGTTTTATCAAATTCCAATCGAATGCTCTTAATTGACCAGCAAAGCACGTGTTGCTAAAAGCACATTTCCAGAATTATGCCTATTAGTTTGCTCGACTTCGTGTAGAACTCGAAACCTTTACAGCTGCGCGGTTGCCCCGAAACGGCCGTTTAAACAGGCCTGGAAGAAAGTGTCCCTTCGAAAGCGATTTACTGGAACTGGCGTCCGAAGCGATATATTGTCGCTATAACACATGTCACCCGGAAAACATAAATCTGCGCAGTGCTCGACCAAGTTGTTTTGAGTACATTTCCGACGGCTACGTGAAGGTTTTTGATCAATTAAGCTTAGCGAAACGTGAGAGATTAACAGGACCAGTTTTTGGTTTTTTATTTTCGCCGCTTTTCTCATTACAACGATTGCTTCGCCGATGTTCTGCTTAAGCTTACCAGACCTGCAGCACAACAACGGCAATTTTGAAATGTTCGTGTTAAGGAACGAATAAAAGAGATGTAAACTAACTAGAATGAACTCATTGAAAAGCTGCGAGAAACATTAACGGGAGTCGTCCAGAAAATGTTTCAAATCCTCTTTCAAGGAGAACAATTCAGCCATCAGATTCCCCGATAATCTCATCTAGCGAAACGCTTTAAGGGGCCTTTATCCTATAAAAAGAGAAGCCTTAGCAACAGGAAGCACTTAAGTTATCGTATTATTGATTTGTCCATAATTTAAGGTTCATCCTTACCTATAACGGGTCACTAAGGAGGATCTTCTCATACATGAGATCCAAAAAAGTCTCTGAATTGAAACAGTAGATAGCATAAAGTTTGTTCGATAATATTGGATAACTAGATTTTGCTTACTGCAGTATTTTTATAAAACAATCACAATTCTATGCGATTCATATGCAATTAATCTATTACCTATAAATATGTCGTCCGTTCAATTTCAAATCTTTCGCATGTAAACCCTTAAGTTCTTGTTGCTGATTTGCATATAGCTTTTCCATACATTGAGTGAAAACGTACAATCATTGATTATATTTTGTAAATGTGCGAATTTCCTTGAAATTAGTGAGTCTGAAAACGTAAGTACAATTTATGCACATTTACAACGAGATATATTTCTAAGAATCTGGAAGCATAATGAATATCGAACGTTTTCACCGGTACATCTATGTGTTGTAAAAGCGATGCCAGGACAAATGGAAAACTGCCAATGCACAATTGGTGATTAATACAAGAAAACCTTAGTAATAACTGTTTTAGTTTGAAGTTTAAATAAGCTTGGCAAGACATACCTGCACACCAAATCAAAGTTATTTTAAAATTTCGATATTGGTTAATAGAAAGTGAATTTGAATGGAAATATTTAAATTTTGTTTAGTCTCCGTAGTTTAGCAGGGTAAATGTTGTAATTTCCCTAGCTACGAGGTAAAATATTGCAGCTTTTTTAGGCGATTTTCAAATACATATATAATGGCCGTAGCTCATTGAATTTAGAAGGTAAAGCTTCGGCAAGCTGTAGCAAGAGCTTTAGAACCAGCTCACGGACATCGTACTCCCTCAAAAAAATTTCACAACCGGGACTGTTCATTGTCTGAGAAACCAAGCAAGTAACAGCTTACCAAATTCCAAACGAACAAACAATAGACACCACAGCAAAGAGAAAACTTGAAGGAGTTGGATCACTTTCATACTATATCGGCAGTCGCGTTAGCGTTACTGACGTTGTTTCTACTTGTTTGTATCAACCATATCAGACTTAATTGCTTAGGAAGCATGACTTTCTAAAAAACCCCAAACCTTGTCGCAGCAGGTAGGGCAATTAACCCATGAGCAACAGCCACGGCGCAGAAGTTCCTCCCGCCAGATCACCAGGTCCTTGTCGACAACGGGAATTTGTCGACACCACCGTCGTTTTAATGAAAATGTCATAATCTGCTAATCCGTGTGAGCACTCAGCTTCAGCTAATTGCCATCTGTTCATTATCGACGCAGCAAGTAAAATACAATTTTTAGTGCACACCGGTACGATTTGTTCGTGTACTCGAAAAACTTTATAATAGGGTCTCGTAAGCAGAAAGGCAATAAATTATGTGCAGTAAATAATTATCGTATAAACAGTTATGGTTTTGTAATAATAAGTTCAGATTTTAAGTCACCTAGGACGTTTATGTGGAGATCTTGGATTATCAGTGGACATAAAAAGCAAACGTCTAATAGACAATGTAACGAGTTCTAGGACAGAAAGTTTAGGACTGCGCGACGTTTGGCATCACAACAATTCCCGGAGATACCGTGTTTCACGACAATTGCACGCTCATCGGCTTTACAAACGCAGGTAAAGCACTGTAAGAATCACCGAATTGTCATCTCGCCAGGGCCACCTGCCACATGCCGTTTTAAAAAACCACCAGGTTGATTATACGCAGCTAATGAGGAGTTTCAATTCATACTGGCACAAGGAATCGGCAGTCCATTCAAAATCAACTAGTCTGTCGCGCTCTCAAGATGGATAATCGTTCAAGATGCTGCAGTTATTGCACCCCTTACATGCCAAGACACTTCCGAGTTGCTACACACAGAATATTTTTAACGCATTCTTTTCGGCTGCAAACTTTACGAACTATCGACCTGGTGAGAGATTTTAACCAAATATGAGTCTCCATCCGATCACTAAGATATCCATAAAAGTACCTTAATGTCTCACTTCAATTGCTTTGAATTTCAATTTATGGGTTTGGTTTCCGTTATGCAGCTCAGACTTTTCAAAGATTCATACGTGAAGCTACCCGAGGACTCAATCTTTGTTACGCATTTATAAACGACTTGCTGGTAACTTTGCAATTCGAAGAAGGACCACTATTTTAAACAGCTATTCAGAGATTGAATGAATATGCTGTGTTACTGAATCCGACTGAATGCCTCTTTGGCAAGCCTAAGATCCCAAGACGGAAATAAGCCTCCCGGCGCTTCACTGATGTACCAAATCTCATTTTAACAGGAAGATTTAGACAAACGGCCCATTTAAAACACTAAAGAAAATCGCGATTACGCCTCGTGCAATACCGCCAAAACTACATCTTCAAATGGCGGTTTACAATTTACAGCAAGGTTTAGTTCAGAAATGTTCAACGTCTAGTATTTTCTTTTGCTCTCTTTTTATTTGATGTTTGTAAGTATTTCACTTTCAATTATTAGTAAGTATCTTCATGATTTTAAGCCTTCGAATAAATCTACAGCTTAAATGCTTAAATATATTACGTTTGAATAACTTCTAACAATCAAACCGAACCACAAAATTATTTCCGTGGCCGGGGTTGCTTTCAGAAACGACGGACTGAGCAGTTAATGACTGGGCATTGCAATTCGATAGCTCTGCTATGACTTTTGAAGTGTTACTTGCAGTAATTTACTATGGATAGTTAAACAAGACGAAAAAATAAGACCTGTAACAGAAACTATTGCTTGCGTAGTCTAATACTGGAGGTTGTGTCGTTCTATTGGTTGGTACCGCGGTATAGTACACTATGCACCTGAGAATGAATAGTAAACATTCGGGGAGATTATTAACCCTTGTCGTGATATGCAATTATTTCTGATCCAGGAAGAGCACCTAGATAGGCCGGAATGCTCATTTCCTACAAATTACTTGCGAATTCGGGCTCTGATGGCCATTCAGCTAACAGGCTCCAAATGAGCTAAGTATTCTTATGACAGGTATTACAGTGAGATCATCGGCGGTACACCTGAAGATCGTCGCTAATTGAAATATTAGATGCTACGTGGAAGCATTGCGGTACCATAAAACCCCCTGTAAACACTATCATTCTGAACACGTACTGGTAAATGTAGTAATTCTGCTTACTTTACATGCTTTACTATTTGGTTTTTTGTGCTTATGCGAGCGAGTGTGTGAACATCCTTCTCCTTAGTACCTTGAGTTCCCTCAAAATCCAGCTCTGTGGCAATTTTCCTCTTCTTTTCCACTTTGCCCTGTACTACAAGATTTGTCATACTGTTGTCATTCCGTGTTATGCCCAATGAATTTCAGAATGCGACTTAGTATAATACTACTTAATCTTTGGGATGGTTGTATTTCTTGTAATACCGATGTATTTTTTCTTATCTAGGCATCTATTCTTTTCCGGTCCGCAGCACCACGTTTCCGAAGGGGTCCTGAATTTCAGTAAGTCACCAGCCTGTAATTTATGAATGGAAACCGGTTTGAGACCAGGAAAAAAATTACCCCGAACTAAAATAAATGTGCAATCACTCGGTATTTATCATCCCCTCTTGAACAAAAAATATGTAACTGATATAGCCTTTAACATTTCCAATAAACAGAAATACATATGAGCATGAGTAATAGGTAAATAAATTTATTCTCTATAAATTGAGGTGTATAGCTGCGAGATACTAAAATCATTAATGACACAAGGTAAATTCTGTCATATCAATGTCTCTGTGTATATTTTAGAAGCATCAATAACTTTTTGAGATTGTCCTTGAACTTCTTAGGTTTTGCAACAGTAAGAAGCAATTAGGTAGAGCGCCCTAAAAATATTTACCTTATGCAAATTTCTCGCATTCGAGCAACAGTTGCTATATTTTCATCCCGCAGGATCCATTTCGTACAAAAACACCGAAAAAGCCGTTAAAATGGAAGAACCATCGGATCGGCCACGTTCTCGCAACAATAACAGAACTTTATTTACACACGTGGAGGCGAACTTTATTCTCCATGACTATGTTACGCTAGGCGAACATAAAAGTTTATTGGATACACAATGTTATACAAAGTAGCAGATATGCCCCAAATGGCGTTTTATTGGGGTTAACCTCTGAACAGGGAACTCGCGCTCCTAATTTGACTCGCCATTAAGCAGAAGGGTCAACAGTTTCCCGGGGACATCGCAAATGCGGCATTTTTTGCGAAGACAAGATCTGGGGAAACGTTAAAATTATTACCCAGTAGATCAAATCGTGAAACTTTCAGTCGTTGTTGGTTAATTGCACCCCGTTACATCCACAGCAGAATTGGCGGATTTTCAGCTGAAATCTCTCTATCTTTCGAACCAGTCCGCCCTTTACGACTGTCCTAAACCGAGTATTTTCAACCGTGATTGATTTTAGAGGCTGTTTGGGCTAAAAGATCATATATTTTCGTAATTAATTAAATTGGAATGAAATGGAACAAGGAAGATTTGAAAGCAGCTCTCTGTTCATTTAAAAATAAGTACCCTTGACAGCAATATCTAATCTTTGGGGTTTGGGCTGATATAAAAAGGGACTTAATTTGTAGCTCGACATTTAAATTCTCTTAATCTAAGCTCGGCTTTATACGACCGTCAACCCTAATTTAATGTATTACTACCCTTTTTGTCAGTAATAAGCTAAATTTGGGTTTTACAAGTTTTTATAGCATGAGCCAAACGGCCATACCGTAAACATAAGCCTTTAGTAACTCGCTCAACATGTCGCTGCAAATTAAGTTTATAGAAAGCTTACGGCACTTACAACACTAATCTTTTTTACTGTACTCCTCGATTAAAGGGTTAATACCACCGAATTATTTATTTTCGGATTAACAGAGTACACTCTACACTGTGTGTCATTAATATTGTTCAGGTTTGTCAATACCATTCGTAACAGATTCACCATAAAAGATATCGACAACTTTTGAAACAGTAAATTGAAAATATCCCATATTGCTCAAGGAGCCGTAGGGAACTAAGTACAGTGATGCTGTAACCCAACGGCTCCTTTTATTGAAACATTTTCGATCAACCGGCATACAGTCCCAAACTAGCGCCGAGTGACTTCATGTTTTCTCTGCACTGAAGAAGTGGCTAGGAGGGCAGCGCTTCCAAAATTACGAGGAGCTTTACGACAACTTTAAGACACATTTTAGTTCATTGGCGGCAACATTTTATGCAAAGAGTATTGAAAAACTTATCCACAGGTACGACAAATGCCTCAATCTCCAAGGCGATTATGTCAAAAAGTAACCATAAGTGTACATAACTTTTAGTAATGAAATCATTGTTTTATATGCACTTGTCTTTTTGTTATGGTCCATCGGAGGTTGAAAAAAAACGGCCCTCGTATATACATTCTAACTTAATGTTATTATTTAAAGTGCCGGAGAATTGAAGAGGGTTTCTTAATTTAGCAATAAAACATCTAAATTCACAGCTTCTTGCGTGTATGTAATGACACAAAATTTATAGAAGGTTTACTTCACAACGTCCTAACGCGCTTTATATCTACCTACTGTAGTTACATGCATCTAAAATACACGTTCCATCTGTTTATCAGTTTGCAGTGCCTCGTAATTCGATGGAAGCGTCAATGACCTGGAGGCAATCCTACTTTAGCATCTGAAAGAGAATGAAACTAACCCCTTAAGAAGGCATTCATGTCGTAGTCTGGGGGTGGCTGAATGGCGATGATATAATTGCGGCATCGTCCGCGTTGTGGAATCCCACTTGGAGTATTAACGGTTGATGAAAACATTTAGGGCGGCAAAAATACAACACCCCGTTACTTCTAAAATACGATAAGAAATCAAACGTCAGATCCGGAATCAACCGTAATCGGGAATGCACCCTAATTCGGGAGAACGTTTCCTTCGCATATATTTTTTAAGACATCCTCTAGCACGGCCGACGACACGTCTTCTTCTTCTACCATAGCGGACTCCAATGTTCTTTTTATCTAATACCTTTCTTATTCTGTCAGTTACTCCGGCGATGAAAGGAAGGCAGGCGTAATTAATAGGTTTAGGTTTAGGTTCTTTCGATTTCATGGTATATTGGAACGCTTTCTTGATGTCTCGTCGACTGTGGTACAATAAGAAAGGTCGAACAATTGATCCCCTCCAACAAAGATTCTTTGCCCAGACTACAGACAGAAGGCGATTACCAGCTCCAATGTACCTGTGGCAAATCTTACATCGGACAAACGGGAAGAAGCATTCAATGTCGAATAAAAGAACACCAGAGCCACACACGACTTGGAAACATACAAAAATCAGCCATCGCAGAACACTTATTAGGACCAGGGGACCACAGAATAAATTACGACTCCGTATACATACTAGCCAGAACTAAAAAATACTTCCCTCGTGTTATTCGGGAATCCCTAGAAATCATTAAAAATCCAAACAATTTCAATAGAGAAGACGGCTATCGCCTTAGTAACACATGGAAGGTAGCTCTGCAAAACCAATCCATCCATAAACCAGTTTCACGTGAGCAACCAAGCGGAAAAACGACAAATCCGAATCACGTACAAGATCTACATGAGCAGCCAACCGTAACGGCTCCTCGGTATATAACCAGGAGCAAAATGCACCAACATCAGTCTTTAGAAAACTTCTGAAGAAGCTTACAGCATGAGCAGCGAAACGTCAAGTTCAAATCGACGACCACGGCATAACCCGGAAGAACCTATCATTATCGTACCAATTTGTCAAGAAATTTGAAAAGCAGGCCAGTGGCGTGACCACTGGACAATCTCATTAATTGTCTTTTTTCATAAAAAAGGGTTCTACGCGAGGTTGCAATAACCATCGGTTATTAGACATGTCGCATTCGCATCATGGTAAATTGCACCTGAGTAAGCTTGTTTTGTAGTAGGTTGAGGAACTAGAGAATAAATACTGAATTTACGCCAACTCATCAAAAAGTTAGTTTTATACCTTTAGGTACCTATGTTTTGTAGATTACAAGAGGTATTTTGACAATGTACTTTGAAATAAATTGTGAAACATTATGATAGGTATGTGTGTTCCCAAAGACGCCTAGTGGATAACTTGCAACTGTTGTTAAAATTGAGAATTAATTGTCAGAGGTATATGGCATAACAAAGAGATATGGCGGGGATATGTATTATGTCATCTACCTATTCACGTCTATAGCGAACAAGTCATGAAAATGGTACTAAATGGGCAGCCAGGCGGAATTGTAATAGGATGGGAAAAACTATACAGTCCTACTGCCCTTATTTCGTCAGAAGAACAACAACTCGTGAACTATGCAAATACTACAAATCACAAGTAATCAGTATGGTCTTCTCATTAATTGTCAGAATAAAGCGTCCTTGTCTGCGAGAATTTCAGTATTGAATATTACTCATTTGCCCATTTTAGGACGTTTATTCTGATATCATTGAACAGCAGTCTACGTTCACTTTCTATATTAGTTGGTACTTCCTGCATGGTAACTTTCTTTTGTTGAAAAATACACCTAGCTACAGCATAGATTTGCTATCTATTTATATCAATGTCTGCAATCAACTTTCATAGATTACTCCAACTGCATCCTGTCTTGCACAACTTATGTTATGTCTCGACACAAGATCTGTGTTATATTGTTGTCTTCTATTAATTTGGAAGATTATTTGAAATGTATTGAATGTTCCTCCTCTTTGCCCAGAACTCTCGGAGTCATATTCCGTTTAGAAGCAGAAGATTCATCCATGGTTTAGTATATTATATGGAACCCCAGTACCTGGCAATTTCTATGCTTTCTTCAAATAAGCCCTTGCTTCAGCTTTAATAGCTTACAACTGCAGATACATACTAAAATCGTATTAGAATGGCAAATATATGGTGACCTCAATTATTCATCTAAATATTCCATAAATGTTATTATATTTTAATGCAAAAGTTGATGCGAAAGAATAATATGAAAAAGTATAAACAGAAAGTTATATGCCGAGGAAATGAACTTGGATTAGTATTAATGGATTCAAAGAAAGGGGGTGATCGCATGTTGGTGATGGACAAACACTTAATCAATTCATAACAGGTAGCAAACGAGAAATTATAGAGAAAAGTAATAATAAAACAAGAAAACAGCAATTAAGTAACAAACGACTTCCGGGATTGGACCGTGTCATGATTGAGATCGAAGAACTCAACGTTTCGCCCACTTTCGTAAGGGGTTTCATCAGGAGGCAAAAAGCAAAAGAGCACGGTAACTCAACGTGTTAACCACGTCAGAGGCGAAACTCCTTGCAAGGGAAGGGACAGAAGAGCACGGTAACTCAACGTGTGAACCACGTCAGAGGCGAAACTCGACTCAGTCGATGAAGCCCCTTACGAAAGTGGGCGAAACGTTGAGTTCTTCGATCTCAATCATGACACGGTCCAATCCCGAAAGTCGTTTGTTACTTAATGACAATGGCCGTGAAAGCCTCAAAAATCATCCAAGAAAACAGCAAGTCGGAAATTAATAAGAAGTTGGCGGAGTGTAGTGTAGACTGTGAAGTTATATTCGTAGCAAGGCATACATTAAGCAAATACACATGTGTTTATAACGTATAACAATATAGCGTAAGCAAATCAGAAACAGCTAATAGTTGAACTAATAAACTTGTTGCTGGTATTATAAATACCCTAGTCAGTGTAAATATACAAAAAAAATCAAGTATTGAAGCATAGAAATTGTTGGGAAAAAGCCTACCTACAGGGTGTCCATTTTATAATTTTTTCTTTGGAAGTTTCAAATAAGCAAACGATCTTACAATCCAGAGGCAACTTAGTTCAAAACTAGTTTTGTTCTAAATAAGAAAGGGCCCTTTTATTTAAAAAATGGATTTGCACTAAGTTTCGTCTGGATTGTAATATGTTTTGCTTATTTGCAAACATACAGGGGCAAATGATGAAATAGAGACAATGTATAATTAATGATAAAAGAAAAAACTCTCAGTGGAGAGAACAAAATGTTCAAACAGTTATCAGTTAAGATATTGGTAAATGGAAAATACTGGAGTACATAATATATTAGACGCTAAACAATATGAAAAAGTTACGTACACCAAAGTGCTCTCGGAACAAAATATACAGCTTAATAGAGAACGGTTGCTACATAAAAATCAAAACTTTGGAAACCTATAACAGAATTAAACCAGATTCTCCAAAAGTATAAACGGACAAACCACCTTCTGGACGTACCCAAAAGAAGAATATAAAAGACTTTTCGAAGTATGGAAATGTTGCAAAAGGAAGCGACATATGCTTCCGGCTAGTAAAAATTGTGGATAATTGA
The DNA here is from genome assembly GCA_940337035.1 of Agriotes lineatus. Classification (NCBI taxonomy): domain Eukaryota; kingdom Metazoa; phylum Arthropoda; class Insecta; order Coleoptera; family Elateridae; genus Agriotes; species Agriotes lineatus. The sequence continues at coordinate 96,974,155 of OW679200.1, read as the reverse complement.
AACAACGACGTGTTTCATGTTCTTCTTCTGTTGCTACCATATCAACTATCCAACATCTGTGATCATGTTGACCATAAGAAGAAACCCGAAGGAGTTACACATATGTTTGTCCAAACAACAACCCTAGGATTTTAAGGTGGATGGTAACCACCATCTTCCTGGACCTCTTCTACCCTCAATTCTTCGTTCTATTTTCAGATACCGTATGTTAGAACTTTCAGGGTGCTTCATTAAATGCCCAAAATAAGAAAACTTTGTTCGTTCTGATCATAATATCTTTATTTCGTACTCGATCAGTTAAACCTATCTTCAGCATTCATTTGTAAACCGTTATCTCAAAAGTCTACTTTTTCAGGTAGTTTCAGTGAAGATTACAGCAGGACAGAAAATACCATACACATGCGTAGTTCCTATTTTAGAGATTGAGAAGTTGCTTTTACATTTTTAATGGGGCTGCACATTTCCACCGTGTGATCTGAAATTTTGTTTACTAAATGCTTGTATCTCGAAATTCCCTGGCTGTGCTTTATTGGTGATGAGAGATATCGTCTTCCAAGTATAGCAAGCTTAAAACCATAGTGGTCTCACTCTTCTAATATCCTATTAAATTGGTCTGCAGCTTCTTAAGATTGTCTACTACTCGTATAAGGACCGTATCCTCTGTATCAAGTTTTACATAAAACGTTTATTCAAAGTGATCTTCAATTTTGCGATATACTACGGATAATTACAAAAGAGTGTTTTAGGACGTGATTCATTAGGCTTATATATAGTGAGGAATTTCTTACATTCATAAAGTTGAAAAGATTCATCAACAATTTTTAACTGGTATCTTCTTTGCTGTACGTATCTCACCTGGTTTGCTATCTTATGTTTTTAGTTATTTAAATGGCTTTTTCTACCTCCTAAGTGGTAATTGACGGTCGTCCCGATAATTCGCTATTAATTCTTGAGGTGGTAGATGTGGTTCTTTGTCCTCGGAAAATAATTCTTTTTCGTATCCTCTGCATCTGTTTATTTTTCGTACTTCATCTAAGATCAAATTTCCATCTCGATCTACCAACGTAAATATTCCAGCGTAGCGTCAAAGACCAAATGCTTCCTAAGCCTTTTTATACAAATAGAACAACTCGTGTCTTCTTTCATACTGTTAAATATCTGCACCTTCTCCTAGTTTATTTTAGATATTCCCATGTCTTGTATGGTTGCTTTAAACTATCCTAAACGTTATCAATAAATGTTTTTTCCTTTGTATCACTCTTGATTCTTCTCAAACCAGTTTTGAATAATTTCCCTTTCTTCAACAAGATTTTCACGGAAATCATAATCAATATTTTAATCATGACGGACATGTCATAGTTAAGAAAGTAGGCAGAGTTAAAAAAAATACGATCATGAATATATTAAAGAAGAGCTACTGATCTGATTACCGTAGGCAAGTTATACGTCTGGATATAACACATTTATTTATTTAAACTAACCGGCAGTAATCTATATAGCATATACAGGGTGTTCCTTAATGATGCGAATATTTAAGGGTGCGAATCTACATAAAAATTAATGATAGTATGCTTTATAAACTATGGTCCAAAAATGTTCCGTTACGAAAATACGCGACGTTAAAGTTTTAGGAAAAAAATGTAAATTTATTATTTTCCAAACCGCTTGAGATATTTCAGTGATATTTAGTACGTAGCGACAGTTAATTTTAGCTTTAACAGTGGCGTGCGTACGGGCAGTGACTTCGATATTTTTGAAGAAAAAAATGGTACTCAAATGGTTTTTTCTAAAATAAAAAATATTTTTGAATTCACCGTTTAATTTTAAACATAAGAGCTCTTTTGAGTTATTTTCCTGCAATGCCCCAATTATGAGCAAAAAAAAAATAAAAACCGTTGTATTGACCGAGAAAATTAATTTAATTGTTGAAGAATACAAGTTTGCAATGAATCTAGTTGCCTTTTATATCTGACATTTTCTAATAAGTCTCTGTCGTTCAAGTCTGTGCGCTGTGAATTATTTATTTTATTTTATTTTGACAATTTTGTTAAAAATGGTAAATTATTCAAATGCAGAAATGGCGAAAATGCATTACTTGTATGGCTTCGCCGACGGTAATGGAGATCAAGCCAAACGTATTTATCATCAGATATATCCCAATCTTGCTTTTCCAGATTGTCGAACCTTTTCTAATATTCATTGTAGTCTTGTTGAAACTGGTAGGGTCCGAAGAGGTACAGCTGATTGCAAATAAAACTGGGACAGCTAATATGTAATATTGTAATTTGAAGTACAATAACAAATTAAATACTCGTAATTATGTTCCTTTTCTTATGCTTCTATCTTTAATAATATTTTATGTATTCACCTACGGAAATATAAGTTAGAGAAAGTTTCACACGTTATTAAAAACGCAAAAAGTAGTCTCAAGACTTGTCCCACTTTTATTTGCAATCAGCTGTACATCTGACGGTAGACCTCTAAATGTGAGAACATCTGAAATTGAATTAGTGGTGCTGCACCAAGGCGAAGAAAATCCTGAAATGAGTACGAGGAAGATCGCTAGAAATTTGAATATTTGCCATCAAATTGTTTGGAGAATTTTAGTGGATTTTTTATTATATTCGTACCATATTTTAAGAGTACAAGCATTACTTGCCAGATATTTTCCAAGACGTATGACATTTTGTCAGTGGTATCTTCATAATGTTGTACAAAATCCGCAATTTTAAACACACATTCTGTTCACGGACGAACCTAATTTTTCAAGAAATGCCATTCAGAATTTCCACAACAATCATTTGTGGGTTGAAGAAAATCCCTATGCCGTAACCGAAACCCATTTCCAACATCAATTTTCGGTTAACATATGGGCAGAAATTATTGGTAACCACTTTATTGGCCCATTATTCTTGTCGGGACGACTTGACGGACAATCTTACCTCAATTTCCTTCAAGAACAACTGCCTTTGCTGCTTGTGGTACATGCACGATGGTGTATCAGCACATTCAGTGTAGTGGTTCGCAATTATTTACAAACTGTTTATCCAAATCGTTGGATTGGCCGCGATGGGCCACAAGAATGGCCACCACAGTCCCCCTACCTCAACAACTTCATTTCTTTTTTTGGGGCCATCTTAAGACGTTAGTGTACACAAGTTTCATTAATACTGTAGAGGAATTAAGGGCAAGAATTGTTGCAGCATGTGATAGAATAAAATAATACTCCGGGGATATTTCAACGAGTGCGCAATTCCATGAGGAGGGCGGAAGCATGCATATTAAGTGAAGGGGGCCATTTTAAACATTTTTTGTAATAATCGCTCAATGTTAGTTCTAATCTTGTGTTTTGTCAGTTGTTGTTCCCTACACGCAGATGCCAGCCCGTAATGTGTTTAATTTCTCCTATTAAATTAACACTAATTTCGCAGGTTTTTACTCAAAAGCGGCGCATCGCAGGAAAACAACTCAATAGAGCTCTTATGTTTCAAATTAAACGGTGAATATTTTTTATTTTAGAAAAAACCCTTGGCGTACCATTTTTTTCTTCAAAAAATCGAAGTCACTGCGCGTACGCACGCCACAGTTAAAGCTGAAAATTATTTTTGCATTGAAAGATATGCACCTTTATTAACTGTCGCTACGTACTAAATATCACTGAAATATCTCAAGCGGTTTCGAAAATATTAATTAATTTCCATTTTTTTTAAACTTCAACACCGCGTATTTTCGTAGCGGAACATTTTTGGAACATAGTTTATCGAGCAAACTATAATTAATTTTTCATGTAGATTCACACGCTTAAATATTCGCATATCATTAAGGAACACCCTGTATACACAATGCAAGACAAGTAACGTGACATTCTAATCAAGGAATTATTTGTATTTGTCTAAGGTAGACCTTATACAATATGGTCAGGGAAACTAAGCAATATCAAAATGCCAATAGATTGCATGATATAGTACATAATAAAATAACGCTGTAAACTTCTACTGTTAACTTCATAACTGTAGATTTCCCCAATAGTAAACATGTAACAGTAGTGACAGAACCTTAATATCGCAATATCAGGAAATGATGTGACCAACTGGCGACCAAACGGGAAAATTATTTTAGTTATATTGTGGTAAGGACTTGTAAGATAGGTCCAAGCGTGCATTAGGGAGCCACTCAAACAACAATGAAACAAACAGCGGGAACCCTTGTGACCAGCATGGTCACAGTTGGAGCTTTGTTGTATTTAGTTTGTTCACCTCATTTCCGGATATGGTGTTTTGATCTTATAATAAATGTGTGTACTAGGCAGAGGCTAATTTCTTTAAAATCCCTTCATTTCAGCATGGTAATTTATTGCTACGATACAATAGAAAAGTAAGGTTTCCATGTTTAACAGCTGAGCTGCACGCGCGATATAAAATTAATTAACAAAAGGGTAATTTCTTACTTTTGCCGATTCTTAAGTAACATGTTGGAAAATATATCCAAAGTATAAACTGTTTGACTCGAGTTTTGTACTAGAAAATACGCATGGGTATACTAAATATACAATTTCTAACATTGCATAGGGAACTATTACTACGAAATCTTACAACAAGAATAGACAACATTTATAACTAGTCAGTCTGGGTATGTTGAAAAATTCTGCACGTTGCATGCAGAAGGTTAACAATTATTATTTAAAATGACGAGTGTCTACTTACTATTTTTACATTTTCACCCAAGATTTTTCATGTAGTAGAAGTAGCATTTACCTGAAAAAGAAAAGCATTGTTAGAAATTATTATTTAGTAAGGTGGAAAAGAATTTTTAATTATATACATCATGTCTGTAGCTATTTTGTATACAACAAACTTTTGCATGGGAATTAACTTCCTCAGTGCTCATGATAATAATAGTAATAAGAACATAGTAATCTTTGGCAAGAAATACATAGTGAAAGATTGTGTGTTGTTCAAATTTATAAACGAAACGAGTAACAATTGCTTAACAGTTAAAATTACCAAAATAACTAGTGAAATAACCTGCGAGTGATCGAAATTCTGTAAATAATACGTCATTCATAACTCATAAGCATAAGCAAGGCTGATTGTATTAAAAACACCATTTGGGCGCCTCGCTCCACAGTTTTCTCCCTTGCTTCCTTGCCAGCTGAGGCTCGCGGTCGATCCGTCGTCATATGATATGAACATTAATCAATTTTTTGCCGCCTTTAACAGGCCGATCGATAAACATAAACATTTTACCACTGTCTTTATTGCGCTTAGCAAGCAGTCCCGCATATTTTTTTCTTTCTACACTTAATAAATACCTCTTAATTTCCAATACATAACACATAATGTACATATTATGTTTTGGTTATAGATCGGAAGAATGTAGGAGTAAAACTCATACAAATACAACAATATATTATTAATTATTATTATATTATTATAAATTGCCAGCAATCGAAAACAATAAAGGTATCCAGATATATTTCATTCATATCCACAATTGCTTATGGCACAAACTCCTTAGAAATCAAATAAAAATCATTTATACAATTATAATTAACGATTAACTGAGTTCCTCTCCTATCTGCAAGTTACGATGCCGATGCAGATGACGCTGAACCGCGTAACCGGCAAACCGGCGAAATCGAAACGAATCGAGAGCCAAAATGCATTCCAATGATTATTCAAATAATCATTCGGTTATTAATATCATTGGAATGCAAATAATTCGGTCATGAAAATTGTCCGGTTATGCCCATCACTAAAAATAACCACTCTAACCTGGTAACAAATCAAGTAACATAACCTCAACTTTGTTCTTTACATTGGTTTGTACTGGACACTGAAATCGGAGTTAAAATATTTGATCATTTATTTCGTAATCATTGCTAAGCAATTACGTTTTGTTATGCTTTCATAACACAGATCTAAAGTTCAGTGCAACTATTGCAATTATTGCAACTATGGAAAACTACGAAATCTCCTACTATTCAATATGCCAGGCTTACGTTGGCTTTCTTTTACATGCCTATAAATATTTCTGTGTACAAAGAATTCAAACAAGTTCTCAAAGTTCTCCATAGTTGCTATCTACTAAGCTCAGGTCAGTTCAAGTTAGTGTAAACGGATAATGTATCAGATATGTCTAGAAATATATTAAAATAAAACTAAGGACGGACATTACTTCTAAGAACCCGAAGGTTTCTAGTTCTTTACAATCTACAAAATGTAAGGACTTCACAGTTTTTATGTATTCTTCATCCAAAAGTGTTTGCCAATGCCTACAGCTAAATGCCGATACCTGCAGTTAATTCTAAGATGCATTATGATAAAATTATGTTGTCAAATGAGTCAAAACTCTAACATTAACATTACTATTCTTGCTGTGCTCATATTAACGTCTTACTGTTCAAATAAAATTCATATTCATATTATTTTAATAGAGTATAGTGGGTTTTAGGTTTTATTGTAATTTAAAAAATTGTTGAAGCTGCAGAACCGTAAGACAAACTTCAACAGCAGCTAAACATTATAAAAAGAGAAAGGTACCACTGGGTTAAATGTAACCGACAATAACGTTGGTCTCGTTCCAGTTGAGTATTATTGATACGTCCAGCTAGTTTAGTCGTCCATGAATTTTCAACCCTTACCTGCTACCGAGCCAAACTTGTGACGCGCACACTATTCGAGGGGTTAGATTTGCCTATTTTTATTTAATTAAAGCCGTTCATAAAAAAAAGTAAACTATATAGCTGTTGACCACTTAATATGTAAAAAATTAAATACAAGTCAGTAAACATTTTAGCGCTTTGCAAACACACAAAAATTAGAAAAGGTATTAAAGCACTTGCATTCCTGGCTCTTTTTTCGAGACACTGTCGTGTTGCAGAGGTTTTACATTGCTTTCAGTAACAATTGCAAGTATTGTAACGTTGTAATTTCCGTTATCAATTTGTAAGCTCTATCACAGTCCGTCGAGAGATCCTGCTGATAGTCCAATAACAGCCAGGTATAAATCAGCGAGTTGAGGAAGCTTCGCCGAGCTGCTCGATCCGCGCATCCCTACTCTCCATCCGCACCAAACCATTACGTTTAACCCCTCTTAGGTTTTCTAGGTAAGTGACATGGAAGGAGATCTCACCCGTTTCTATCAGAGCCCATACCTGAACCTGAGCCTCAGCCGGGAGGCTAACGTTGCCCTTGGACCCAAGAGCTACACCAGTCACCGCCAGTCCAGATACCCGTCCGTTAAAACCAGAACCCTGTCCTAAAACCTATCGTTTCCAGTTCATGTAAGTTCGATTCACAGCTCCTAACTGAGAAGTCGAATTGTCTGAGCCACCCTTACCTAACCAGAAACCTCCCTTGTCTAGGTTAGTAAAACTGCCGAAGCAATCTTATAACATGCTCTGTTCTGGTAATCTATGAGCGCAATGGAAGATCTTGCTGCGTAGAATTGACCTATCTTGCTTTCTTAACCCTTGAGCGCAATGGAAGGCCTTGCCGCTTAGAATTAACCAACCCTGTCCTATTAATCCTTGATCGCAATGGAAGATCTTTCTGCTTAGATTTAACCTACCCTGCTCTGTTAACCCTTGAGCGCAATGGAAGATCTTTCTGCTTAGATTAACATAGAAACCTGTCCAGTAGCCTGTAGAATCGCCCTGCAAATAAATAATTTCTTCCGACAGCTCGCCACGAACGCCCTCCAGAGGTTCAGTTGGAATCACGAACGGCCTAAATTCAGTTCAAATCCACGAGCGCGAGCTCACTTAATATTCGAATTGCAAATCGAGCGCGCACCGGGGAAGTTCCAATTTTGACGGCGATTCTTAACGAAACGCGAAACGTGGTACAATGTCGTAAAATAAAACTGTTACTACGCCCTCTTGCAGGGATAAGGATTGAAAAAGAAGAAGAATACTGCCGGCCTTCTTGTCTTATGTAATTATATTACTTCATTCTACCATCTCGTTTCTGTTCTTCGAGCGACGTACCCTAACCATTTTCATTTTGGTTGAGCTACTCGTTTGATAACGTCAGTGGGTTTAGTCTGTTGTCGTAGGATATGCGCTATTTTTTGCACTCCCGTACCACAGGTTCCGAAAGTAATTTGATTTTGCAATGTGCTATCAACGTGAAAATCCAGAATTTGAAAATGTTAGAATTAAATTAATAGTTTCCAATGATGATGAAACATACTTGATTTAGCAATTTATACCCTTCCTCCTTTGGAAATAAGGGTGGCACTTTAGTCCTTCTTTTGGGGGTGGTAAAGAAGAGCTTTAAATAAAGGTAGTATAAAAAATAGTACTCGTATGTTTGTGTCATAGCTGAGTTATCTATTTAATCCACTCCACTTTGTAGTCCTGCTTCATTGGTGATTTACAGAGGGTGTTAACATAATATCCCTACCTAAACTTGAAAAATCTTAGACAATACTATTTATTTGTCACGACTTCATAGAAAAAGCTGAACACCAGAAATCAGATATAAACGTTGGAAGCATTATATTCGATTCTAGAGGTGTTGAGTAATTTGGCATAAAAGCCAGAACTGCTTTGAGTGTGGCCCAGATCATGTCATTTTAGAACCAAATAGTAAAGTTTTTTAGTTACTGCCATTTGGAGAAGAACTGACATTGTTAACCGTTGTTCTAAAATTAACTTTAATAATTTAACATAATTATTTTAAAGGGACTAAACAGGAAGTCGTATTGAGTTGGCAACATAACAGTTTAAGTCCACATTTAGACAAAATAATTCAATCAGCGCTGTGGTGGAAAGGCCAACACATTCGCCTTTCAGCCAGTCACCCGAGGCCGATGGGATTATCTCGGGCGCGCAATAATTAGAGAGCGTATCGACTTTCCGGGCCCGAAAACTATGCCATGGATTATCGTAGCTTGTTAAGGGGCTATTCTGAGATAAAGGTATTTGTATCATCACAAGGCAACAGCGGCGGCTTGTAGGAAGTTGATAAATTCTCTTTGAAGGGCTGGCGACAGTTTTGAATAACTGGAAGCTCCCAATTTCATTACATATTTTGCTCTCAGATTAATGAAGGTCGCTTATAAACTGTACTAGTATACAGTGCTCAGAGACTGTTTCACTAAATAACCTCAGAATAATTGTTTTTCAATGTCTTTTCTCATCGTTACATGAAATATCTACGTCAAGCTAGAACGTCTGTGTTATGTAAAAAGTTGTCTACGTCGCCAACCTCGCCTCAACATTACTCGTACCAAAATGCAGAAGATACAGTGGGACATGAGGTAATACTATTGCGGAACAGAGCTCAAGTTCAATAGATTTTGAAGCAAGAATTCTTTACCCATCAAGTAAATTTTACAAACACCATTAAACCCGTACTATTAAATAATAAAGCTTATTGAACAACATAACGAGCGGTAATTCAAGTTTCATAAAATATAAACATTAAGTTGTGTGTGTATGTATTTATACAAGTTCCGAGTTTAAGCAAATTAACTTGAAGAAAATCATCCGTCTCTGACAATTTTATCTTAGTATACAATGGTGTCTCCAGTATAGAAACAAGTACCCCTCATAAGGAAATTTTGTAAAAGGTAAAAAACGTCTAAAGTACTATCACAGCTCTTATTCAATTTGAAACAATAAGGAAGCCGACCTGCGATTAATTAATTGAGCGCACGTAAATTGACTTGAACATAAACTTTAGCCACGCCGCACGCGGCGGGCAAAGCGAAGACAGCAAGTGCCAAGTATCAACAATTCGTGCCCAAAGGCAAGCTCGGACTCTGATAAGAAATAGCGCGGAGGTCGAGAGGGCATCGCGCAAATGATAAGAACTTGATGCAGGTACAAAATGCGTTGGTTTGGAAAATTTACGAATTCGAAATGAAAAAGGATTTATAATTTAACTAAAAATATACAGGTTAAAACTGAAATAATTGGATAAATGGCGAAACAATTAGGCTAAGCCAAAAAATTGTTTCACTCCCCACGGCCAAAAGAAATAAAAAGGTTTAAATATGAAAACATTAAAAAAATGTAGGGAACCAAAGAATTTCAGAATGAGATCGATGATGCCAACACACAAAGCGAAACGCTATCGAAAAAATCCTCTTTCGAGAAGATAAGCCAAGGAAAGCAACCCTTATAAATCGGCTTAAAAATAACAGGGCACCACATAGGACACCGCCAAAGAATAGACGTTCTGTCTAAATCGGACAGAAGCCTAAAAAACTGTTAAACACAGCAAAAACCGACTGCATCACATAGGACACAATCCACCTTACTACAAACATCCGAAAAACTCACAAAAATCCGAAAAGCTCGCACCGCATCATCATCACTCACTCCAAATCTAAGATAACCTAATATCAAAAAAGTATGAGAAAAAAATTATCTTAAAAAATGAAACACAGTAAGTACTGCGAAAAAAGATTCGGGTGAACACCCAGGATAACATCCTAAAAACCATAACCGCCCCGAATTTAGGTACAGACCCCAGAAGCTGGAGGAAACGACCGCACAACCACTAAACCCCGGTCGGGCATTCAGCCAGTCGTCGCAGCTAGATGGAAAAGACGCGCCGGTGACGGACTGAATGTAGCTCCCTCACTGAGTCGGATGGCAACACAATCGCTAGCCCCAACCCCCAGAAATCTCCACAAGGCCGAAAAACCAACCCAAATAACAATAAAATTTAAAAAACCCCAAACAAGTATAAACTCGTTTCGAAAAATTACATAAAAAACAACATAGCTAACAAGCTATGAACAACGACCTGAAAATCAAATCGGTTAAGGCCCTAAGCGAACACAAGCATGAATGGGGAAAGCACTCTTAAAAAATATCCCAAAATATGGAAAGAAACGACCCCAACTGCTAGCGTTGCTTAGACGGAAAGCAAGATGACAATGCTTCTTATCGTGACCTTCCCTGCATGCCCAACCAACCACCCTATACGTTACAAAGGGGAAGAACTAGATGATGACGTTCCCAAACAGTGACCTTCCCTGCATGCCCAACCTACCACCCTAGCAAGAAACAAAAAGCACAAAAAACAAGTTTTTAAAAGGGACACTGTAGGTGTTTCCACGGTCACAATATCCTATAATACCATAGTCCAAATCCAAATAAGCGAAGCGCTTTTGAAAAAAAATCCTCAAATGAGACGGAAGTAATGGTAAGAAAAAGGAAAGTGAAAAGCATTAGAATGCAAAATCCATAGGGAACATACCCTACAGCAACTTTTAAAAACAGAAGAAAAAACAGGACATAAGGAAAAGAGAAAAGGAAAGAGAGGAAAATGAACCAAAAAACCAGAGTTCGGAAAAACTCACGCTGCCACACCCACTCATCCAAGCTTCGACTGGCTAGGTCTACTATTCCATGCCGTGACCCGGGTTTACGGAGACATGGACACGCTTAAAGAAGAGGAAACACAAGGGAAGCAAACCGCCTTCAATCCCAAAGGAAAATCCGCACTCAAAATAGATGCATAAAAAAAACGCAAAAAAATTGCATAAAACAATGCGTAACAAGATGCAATAGCGCATCAAAATCGACGCAAAAAATATCCCCTGTCACGTCTGACAGAAGAAAAACCTGCACCACATCGGACACAGAAAAAAATATATAGACACCCTGTTTACACCGAACAGGGGCCTAAAACAAGGACTGCCTCACATCGGACGCAGCCAACGAGCACAAAAATCGCATCCAAAAAGGAAATGCATAATAAACGCATTTAAAAAATGAAGAGCCAGAAAAAACAACCCGGAAACAACCCGTCAAGACCCTGAGTAAACACAAGTACGGTGAGACAAGTAAATAAAAATCCCAAACCGCACAAGTAATTCACGCAGGCCTTCGACCCACCGATACGCAACCAAAGGAAGGATAAGGAAAAACCAAACATACGCAGCCAATCAAAGAAACCATTCAGAAACCTCACTCACCAAAGCATACCCTTTCAACAATGTCCATCACACTACCTATAAACATACTGCTAAACCAATCATTCGTCAAGAAAGATAAGAGAAGAAAAGTCAATAAACAACCGAACGAAAGGATAAGTGAAGAAAGGAAAAGAAAAGAAAGTCAAATATAAATACGCGCACTGCAACAAGATGAAAATTACAAAATGGCATATGAAGTAAAAATTTAAAGAGTACAAAATTAAATATTGATAAATAAAGACATCCAGGTAAACACAGCTGATGTTACTACCAAAATCGAGCCCCACGTTGGGCGCCAGTGAAACAATAAGGAAGCCGACCTGCGGTTAATTAATTGAGCGCACGTAAATTGACTTGAACATAAACTTTAGCCACGCCGCACGCGGCGGGCAAAGCGAAGACAGCAAGTGCCAAGTATCAACAATTCGTGCCCAAAGGCAAGCTTGGACTCTGATAAGAAATAGCGCGGAGGTCGAGAGGGCATCGCGCAAATGATAAGAACTTGATGCAGGTACAAAATGCGTTGGTTTGGAAAATTTACGAATTCGAAATGCAAAAGAATTTATAATTTAACTAAAAATATACAGGTTAAAACTGAAATAATTGGATAAATGGCGAAACAATTAAGCTAAGCCAAAAAATTGTTTCAAATTCCTAGAAGATTTTCCCATTTTCATTGCAGAGTGGAGAAGTTTAAGTTTCAGTTTAGGTTGTTGAGTATCGGTCGATTATTATTAAAGCGCGAATGTATTAGGAAACAGTTAGCAAGTACATTTCAGTAGAGCCGAGGATAAAAGCGAAATTGCCCTAGAACAAACGCCACTATCAGTAACACATTTAGCGTTGTGGGTACCTTAAAGGGTAGAGTTAGAGTTTGCGTCCGATCTGGAAAGCTCTCTTATACTGCAACCTATAAGGTCTATTAATTGTAGTAAAAACTCTAGTTAAAGTTCACCGCTGAGTCCCTTTTAGGTGAAGCTGCCGCATGTCGTTCGTCGACGTTTGCGGGATCCTAATTCACACACGCAAAATACGATACACCCGTTAGTTAAAGATACTGTAAATGGAATAGCGATAATGAAATGGAAAGATGTCCGTGATGGTTTCCACAAAAACTGATACTGACTAATAGGAACAGGGAAGAAAAGATATACAGACACCGATATTATAAATCTGAGAGAGTTGTAATATGCAACTGATATTGCTAATCAGTTAACCTCATATCTCTCGCTATTGGAAAAAATGGTACCACAACGTGTAAAAAGCATGACCGACTCGTCTGAGCGTATTTGCAATAGTTTAATGTTCGCCGCCAGAAGGTGTGCTCTAATTCGTGGTTGCTCAAGCCAGTTTTGAATATGGGCGCAGCGCCAGCCAAAAGCGAAGTTCCTACGATCTCTGGCGTACTACATGCGAAAAGAAACAGTGAATTAGCAGCTGATAAGTGACACAGAGCGGGCCAAAGTCCTACAGAGATTGTAGTTGGTAATTTGAAGCCAGCACGTCCACAACAAAATCAACAGCGAGGAAGACTGAATAATAAAGAAATCGCCGTGGAGAGCTAAGGAAGCCAACGGTCCAGGTATTGCGTAACGGTCGTTCGTTAGTCATTACTGCAGGTTAGTCATTCTATACTGTAATTAGCAACACAATCGCCACTCAAACTGGGATAAAGGGAGTTATAGCACGCGAAGCAGCTGAAGCAGCTGTATGCAGATGATTTAATATTACAGTTCGGTGCAAGTGGCGTTCGAGTATCCTCGCAGTGAAGCATTTGTCAGAGGTTTGCGTTAATTATGTTTATATATACAAATACGGAGTAGAAGCATCTTTTCGCCCGTATATTTAATCTTGTTGAAATAAATGGGGAGTAGAAGCAACTATTGGCTTCGTGGTTTAGTACCTAGGGTGATTGAATATTCTTCCTTTGATGGATAATATATCTTTGTTTTTCATTTGTGTGTAAACAACTTGGCTTTTCAGCTTGGCATGGGTACAGGTCAATTGTTGGATTCGTTTCAACAGGAGCTGTCCTTGACCATTCTGTGTAAATAAAGTAGGACAGATCTCATTGCTATCGAGCTATCTGGCAATCAGAAAGTAGCAGACGCCTTTTTAAAATTTGTCCCCACACGAAAGAGCTCCATAAACGACCCGTTAGAAAAGTGATCAACGGTATTGTATCCGGCATAGCAGTTATAAACGTATTAGTACTTTACTTAAAGGAATCGACTTAGCGTGCAACTGTGTTATTCTCTAAACCCATTTCGGATGATCTTGTTTCTCGTATTTCTAAACCGAGAAATCTTTATATTGAAAAAGTGACGACATAATTGACGTTAAAGGGAAAAAGTATTCAACTATTCATTATTCTCTCGAAAATTAAGAAAACCTTGGAAGTTGTTCAATATATCAGTCTAAAATACTGCAGCAATAATCAAAATCACATCAGCATATGAAAGAAGCCAGTCGAAATTGTTTGCAAAATTAAATATGTAAACAAAAGAATGAAATAAAACGGCCTCTGCCTTCTTCCTCTTAGTATAGGCTAAGAACCTCTCACTAACTATAAAAATATTAGATCTCTAATAAGTCTTGTTCTGCCGTCGCCCAGGCTTGTGGTTAGCCTAGATCGTTAAATTAAGGGAGTGTACGACCACCAACGATGTTGGTATGATGGTCGGCGAGCAGTTGTTTTCTTAGCAGTCAGAGCTTACGGAATAACAAAACTCAAATATTTTTAAAAGAAACATAATTTACCAGAAGTTGTCAAAAAGAAGATAATTATTATTAAAATATGTAAACTTCACACTCCTACGTTAATTAAGCAAAGCTTTCAAAATCCATAACAGAATCACTCAGCAGTTTTACAATTATTATACATATATCCTGATAGCTGTATGAACACTTTCCCACTAGGTTTGACTAATTGATGCACGCCTTTGCAAACGTTTCGATGCCAGTTTTTAATATTCTACCTTCGCCATCCTTCAAAAGTCGCCTGGTTTATTTATAGTTTCCTCAAGCCGTCCCTTAAACGGTCCTAAACGACTTCTGAAAATATTCAAAGTTATTTATGTCACGTGTTCAAGCCAAAAATGCAGGAAGCTAGTTTCAATAAAACATTTGTTAGATTTTACTTTGAAGTTAAGTTGGCAGGGACGTAAAAGATATTTATCAACAATTTGTTGGGCGCCACTGAATCGTATATTCCCGCTTAAATATGTAGTTGGCGCCCTTCAACTCAGAAGGAAACGCCCAAGATATCGGGAGGAAGTCGAAAGCCGGATTATTATATTAACTGACCTTAGCGCTAGGTGTTTGGTACTTAATATATGGTTGTGCAGGCTACAGCTAAACACAATAGTAGAATTCAGACTTGAGCATAAAATAAAACAAGTAAAATATTTATCAGACTGCCGAAACTGTCCGTTGTCAAACCATTAGCACAGAAAGAAAAATGTTAAAGTTGACGTCATGTCACATGTTGTAATTACTGAATTCTAGTTAAGCTCGTTGCAATACAGTTAACTTAATTAGAATTTGCTTAGCCTTTCCTTATAGGGAACAGAGCAAAACTCGCGTCCTTTAGGCAAACACTTGCGTAAACGCATATATAAACACAGTATTTTAGAAGCCATAATTCTAGGCACAAGAACTAAATGAATAACGTGCAGCAAATGATTGGCCTAAAGAATGTATACAGTACAAACGTAGTTGGAACGTAATCCAGTTGTTGCATGAAAACAAAACGAGGTTGCAGTTTGAAACGGCGAGGTTTTGGGAAAGCTCCGGCTCCAAAAGGCTTATCTGATGTGGTAGAAAATAGACTACACTTATATGGGACAGAGCTGACCCACAAAGAACCCTAAATAGCAATATAGTCAAGTGTTTAGCGAATGCGTGAATAGACTCCGAACAAAATCGATAGTTGGGGTTCGATGGAGATTAAGTAATGACAACGGCGCCCTCCAACTGGTCTTAATAGTTTCAAGTAAAAAATATCCGGTCATAAACCGACGACCATCCACAGCAAAAATTATAGCTTAAACGACTATCGATTCGTGTAAAACTACATAATCAAAACTGGTCACGATACACCTCTGATCTCTTTGTATGTTCCTTGCCTTTTCTTCTTAAACCCCCTGCAAAGTAGTAACCAGACGCGGCTTGGCGCCAGAGGTTGGTGAGCCGCGCGTCTTAATACGCTTGGTTCTCGGCAGCTTTTTAGCCTAGGTGGTATTTGAGACTGAAACGTAAAAAACTACATTTACTCGTCGCAGCTTGGAGTTCCGCGCAAACATCCCTGCTCACGGGGCGAGATCATTGGCGTGCGCCTGGAGTTCTGCTCTGAAGACAATATCATAGCAAACTGTTTCTCTCATTTTTTCATAATAAACCTCACTGTTGGCATAAAACGAATATAAGGCATCTTTCCGAAGCTTCAGGTGGAAGTCCAAATTTAGCCACAAATCAGTATCGTCTGCAACAGCAAATTATAATTTTTGACTCTATAATAATTAATTTTGTGTAATCTTTCACAACCAAAAAGTATAATTGTAATTTAAAAATTACCTCCAATAAGACACACAAACCTTATCACTTGTAATAAAAAAATCAAGTAATATAATTTCCACTTAATTCTTTACCCAAAAGCGACAAGAACTGTTATTTACACCTAAGCGACCATCCCGACGATTATGAAAACCTGTTTATCTACAGTACAGTACCTAGAAGAAAATGCTTTGGAAATAACATAACTACATGCAACAAAGGCTTTCTCTAATAAGAATGAATAATTACCAGCAGGGGTATTTCCTTTTTAGGTCTCTATTGTACGCATTTTACTTAAAAAGGCAGCAGCTGCGATATCGTTTAGAACATACTGCCATAGAAGCTTGTGAAAAAGCTGGAATAAAGAAATTTTTAACTATGTATCCTTAGGGCCGCAACAGCTTCTTTAGAGCAGTTTATTTATCTTGCCATTAGTCAGGCGCCGGCGGTGAAATTAAAACTGTGCGCTACTGTTTCTACAGAAAAAAAAACAATCATAACTTTATTATTCCGCCTAATTCAATGGTCCTGAAATTTTGCCATTTCAGACACAATGCTATAAACTAGCCAAACTTGAAATTAAAGTATTTGCTATCAAAACTCAATTGCTGCTGAAACATTTCCAAAGATGCAACTTCACATGTTTTTAAACTTTCAACATCGAGTTTGTTTCCGCTAAGCTGCTAATTGCCGAAGTTTGTGTTTTGCGTTCGGGGAATGGGAGTTGAGGAAGGCAAACGGTGAAAAGTGTGAATGTAAGCAGGAAAGGTTTGCTGAAAGTAAACATCTGCTCGTTAATTCGGAGTTTATAAACGCAACTAATTTGAATTGGTTGTCCCTTTGGCCACTTTATACACATACATTAACCCTTTGAATGAACATGGTTGAAGTTTCCTTAAGCTTCTGGCGTTTATTATAACTAAAATCGGAAAATGATTTTGTTGCTTTGTTATGGAACTCTAAAAACGTTGGCAACCCTAATATCAAGTTTTTATTATAGGATTAATAACCATATACAGTGTGTCCCAGATCGGGTAGGATTGCATGGGTAACTTTCTTATCATTGAAGATGGAGATTTGATTAAATGGGCAATGTTTTGCAGTTTCACATGCTGGTTTAAACGCTGTTTGAAAAAGTTCAAAATGTCGAACCAGTCACAAGTTATTTAAAAAAAAACTAAAAACTGTCATTTTCTTTTATGTCAAATATCTTCCTAAATATAAAAGATACGAAAAAATGTTTCATATGAAAGTCACTGTTTTCGATGACACCAATTTAAAACTAGTGTCGAATAAAAATTGAAGGTGGCTGTTTTTGAGGTACTCGTATCAACTTCTTTAAGTTAAATAGGAGCCATATTGGATTTTTAGATTGCTGAATACATTTTTTTATTATATTTTCAAAGATGTCAGATAACGTATAAATAAATAAAAAATTATTTTTACATTTTAATCAAGTAGGCTTACATATATCAAAACAAAAAAAATATTTAAAAATCAAAACGTAATCCTGATAATCACATGAAATGATCAAAATGCTGGCCATTGTTAGCTAAACATAGTTGACACCATTTTACGACACGACGGGTTACTTTACGCAAACTTTGTTATTGTTTTGCATCATAGCTACTTACCTACTTGATTATACATTTAAAAAGTAATCTCACGATGCTTTTTGTGATTCAAATACTAAGTAATAAATTAACATGTTACTAACTATTATAGGAATTACATACAAAGGTTTTCTAAAATAAATTTTACCTAATTTCCTTTGGATCCATGTAAGCCTACTTGATTAATGTAAAAACAATTAATTTTACTGTTATTTTTTATTCAATCATACGTATCTTACATCGTTGAAAAGATAATAAAAAATTATTTTCAGTAACCTAAAAATCAAATATGGCGCCCATATAACTTAAGGAAGTTGATACGAATACCTCAAAAGCAGCTATCTTGAATTTTTGTTCGAATTTTAAATTGAACTCATCGAAAACAGTGACTTTCATATGAACCTTTTTTTCGCATCTCTTATACTTACGAAGATATTTGACATACACAAGAAAATGGCAGTTTTTTCTATTAACTTGTGACTGGTTCGACATTTTGAAGTTCTTCAAACAGATTTGAAATCAGCATATGAAACTGCGCCCATTTAACCAAATCTCCATCTTCAATGAGAAGAAAGTTACCCATGCAATCCCACTCGATCTGGAACACACTGTATATCCAATTGCGGAAGAGGTTCGATTCGGAATTATACATGCATGGATGAACTGTCGGACTAATTCAGCAGAAGAGCTTAATTGCCAATATCTAAAGCCAGTCGCGCAGTACATGTAATCGTAGGTAATAGTTAAACATCAATACTGGTTGAAATGATAAAACGTAATAGAACATTTGATTGCTACTACCAAATATGTGATACACTGACCGGCATTGCAGAGAATATTCATTACACACTAAAGTTAGAGCTGAACAAAATTAATTAGATATAATTGTGAATTTGCTTTGAAGTTGAATGTATAGAAACAGATCTCTAATTGAAAATTAATAGAATAGCAGGTAAAATAGTACAATTCCACTGTTAATTACTTTTACTAATTAATTTGCTCCCAAATTTTATTTGTGCTGTTCTATACACAGTATATTAGAAAAATTAGGGATACTTCGCTGCATTATAAAAATTTTATAAACTATGACACATCCTTTAGTGGTGACATACGGTCTCACGGACCGACAAAATATTGTTTGTTCAATAGCTTTTGAAGTGAAAGGAGGTGGCCGGCGTTCTTACGTATACGTTCTTGTTAGTGTCTTTCGAGTGTTTGTATGGATAGGTAGTGTACTGTGTTTTATAGTTATTATCGTACAGCAGATTACTATCTGTCAGACTAAAGTCACTTCAGACGTTACACAAAATATTGTGGCATAACAGGAAATTTACATTGAAATATGGGTATTATGATTGTCGTATATAATTGCTTGATAGACAATGTTGAATGATGAAACAGATGCTGTGCTTTATTTCAATGTTGATGATATAAATGATATAATTGAACGTGATCGAGTTGATGTAGATAATAAAAGCTCTGATACAGAAAAATATTTTGAAGCAAACGATGATTTAAAGAAAGTAGTATGTCATTCATTATGGGATAGATGAAGAAACTTTGTGGAAAAAGATCCACCTCCACACAATGTGAAAATTAGAGCAAAAAATGTTACCAGAATCAAACTACTTGAAGTCGAAGAGCTTTTGAAAATAATCATTTAAACGCCAAGAACCTTGTAGTATAACAGGTGCATTAAAATTACATGTAAAAATATTATAGCATTCTGGCATCCAAATAAATCGTTTACCATGTTCTTATTGAATTTCTTCCAGAAATTCTTTTTATTTTTACGTATTCTTCACACTCTTCTGGTGTTCAGTTATTTAAACACTTCATATACGCTTCTCTTTTCTTCGCAACTAGTTCTTTTACGTCCAAGTTGAATCACGTGGGTTTCTTTTCGACATTAATATACTTTCCTGTAGCCTAATGCTTTGGTTGTTGCTATTATTATGTTAGTTTGTATTTTATGCCAGCTTGCTTCTATGTCGTGCAAATCTGTTATATAATTCAGTGAAATTTTTTGACACAGTCGTTTTTGATATAGGTCTCATATACTCGGGTCTGTTATACCCTCAATATTATATTTTTCCAAATAAACTGATTCCATTATTTTTTACTTTGAATCCAATTCTGATTTTACAGAGTACTAGTAGGTAGTTGCTGCCTATATCTGGTGATGTTAGTGCACGACGTATGACGTCACATCGGGCGATAAGAAAAACTCTGAACCTGTGTAAGTAGTGTAGCTAGGGGGATTCTGGGCCACATTTGACCTTGAACTTTTTTCAAGGTTACGGGCCTAGCCGAGGTCAAGGTCACAGGCCTAGCCGGTGGGCGTGGCCTAGTCGGGGTCATTGACCTCGGCCACTTCCGAGAATTTTTTCTAGGTCACGGATCTAGCCTAGGTCAAGGTCGGAGTCATTGGCCTAGTCGGGTTCATTGACCTCGGCCACTTCCGGGAATTTTTTGGGTTAAAGGTGTAGTTTTTGAAATTTTCCCACGTTCGAGCGTCTGGGATGCAGACATGTCTATTCTTGCAGGATGTTATCAGTAAATAGAACAATGAAAAATTTTCTCAGGCTCGACCGGATGTGAGTCATCGTCTGACAGACATGCCTATTCTTGCAGGATGTTGTTGAACAATGGCATCCCTTGTTTTAAAATCAGCACGAAATTCGAGAACAATGAAGCTATTGTTGTCTGGAGATTAAAATGTGCAAAGCTGGTAAATAGAACAATGACATCCATTGTTTTAAAATCAACTCGAAATTGGACAATGAAGCCATTGTTGTCTGGAGATTAAAATGTGCAAAGCTGGTAAAAATTCAACAATGAAAGCCATTGTTTGAGAAACCTGCATGATAATTGAACAATGAAGTCATTGTTGTCTGGAGGAATTTTTGCTGACCGCCATTATCAGATAAACAGGATGTGAAGCTTCAGACATGTCCAGACATGTTTGCAAAGCTGTTAAAAATTGAACAAAGGAACCCATTGTTTGAGGAAAATCTGCACAACAGCTAAATTGAATGCTGCCTTTGTTTGAATTTTTGCTGACGCAGGCCTCCATTATCAGCTGCGACGATGAATAAATAGCGCGGCTCGGCTGTCTGCAATAGTTAGTATTACAACTGCACGCGCGCGAACATGTCTGCAACAGACAGCGTTACCGAATTAAGTTCGAACTCAATAAAAACCATCAGAGACGCGATAGCGATTGTAAAATATAGTGATGAAGCTGAGACATTGATTAAACATGTAAATAAAACCATTTTAATTGTTAGTAGATTTATACGTAAGCATAGTTTTAAAAATGAAAATCCATTCAGACTAGAGGCAAATTTAAGTTTGTTAAAGGGGCAACGGCAATTATTGCGAAATTTAAAAGCAAAATTAGCAAAGAAGGGAGCGGGTGTAGGGAGTGGTCAACAACAACAACAACAAAAGAACAAGTTGGTATGGGAAGATGTAGAATCTTGTTTTAACAGTAGAATAAGAACAGGTATGATTGTAAATTTAGGTTATAAGGAACCACAAGAATTTCTTGGAAAAGCATACAGAAGTTTCTCAATAAAAGTAAAACAAATTATAAAAGATAAGTTAATGCTTAAAGCTAACGTAATATTTAGTGCATATTTTATAAAACCTAGTAGTGGCGAGATAGATTTAAAAACGTTTGGTACTAAAAATGAAAAAATTGATTCTGGCACCAATTTAAAAGAGTGGTATGCGACTAATGTTGAGAATAAGTTGTTGACGAAATTAGAAGATTTTCAAGAACGTGATTCAGGTTGGAGTTTGCTTGAGATATTACATTTAAAAGTAAATTTAAATCATTACACACCATTAACAGTAGGTAAATATATTGAGTTACCTCAAGATATTAAAAATAAAAAGGCCGTGATTAACGTAAAAAATGATGACGAATATTGTTTTTTGTGGTCTGTAGTCTCTGCATTACGTCCTGCAAATGGGCATTCTTATAGAACATCTTCATATCCACATTTCAGTAAAGTTTTAAAGTACTCGGGGCTAGAATTTCCAATGAAATTAAAAGATATATCAAAATTTGAGACAATGAATGATTTACGTATAAATGTATATACGCTAGAAAGAAAAAACAAATTTGGTAAAAATTCAGTATTGCCCATATATATTAGTAAAAATACTCAAATTAATAAAGATGCAATACATTTACTAATGATATCCAACGATGAGGGGCAGTTCCATTTCTGTTGGATAAGAAACTTATCTAGATTACTTAGAAATCAGATGCATAAGAAAAAAACTCAAACTTTTGTATGTGATACGTGTTTAAATCATTTCGTAACTAAAGAATCACATTTAAGACATATTAGAAATTGTAATGGTGTAAATGAAACTAAAATCAAAATGCCCGAAGAAGGTACAAAAATAGAATTTAAAGACTATAAATACCATAAAAAAGTACCATTTTCAATATACGCGGACGTGGAGTGTGTTTTAGAAAAAGAACAGAACGTTGTTTCCGAAAATGCGGGGGTTTATCAAAAACATGTTCCATTTAGTATTGCCTATTATTTAAAATGTTCATATGACGATAGTTTATCTCGATTTAATATATATCGTGGTGCCGACTGCATGGAATGGTTTGTAAAAGAATTACAATCTATAGCGTATCAAGTAAATAATATACTGTCAAATATAGAGCCTATGGATATTAGCCAGCAGGAAAACGATTCATTTCAAAAATCGGTATGCTGTTACATTTGTAAACAACCTTTCACCGATAAAGACGTGCGTGTACGTGATCACAATCATCAGACAGGTGAGTATAGAGGTAGTGCTCATCAACACTGTAATCTTAACTATAAAGATGCACATTATATTCCCGTTCTCTTTCATAATCTCAGCGGTTATGACGCTCATTTTATTATAAAACCATTGGCAAAACTGATTATGGGAGATATTAAATTGTTGCCTATAAATAAGGAAAAATTTATATCATTTACAAAGCATGTGGATGGTACAAATATTGATTTTAGATTTTTAGACTCATTTCGATTTATGGCTAGCAGTTTAGAACAATTGTCATTAAATTTACCGAACAATTTAAAAACTATTACACGCAAATTTTGCAAGAGCGAAGAAGAATTTGAATTACTACTACGTAAGGGTATCTTTCCATACGACTACCTAGACAATTTTGAAAAGTTGAATGATAAAAGTCTTCCTGACAAAACACAATTTTTTAGTCAGTTGCATGGAACAGCCATTTCAGATGAAAATTATGAACATGCACTGCGTGTTTGGAACACATTTAATATGCAAACTCTAGGCCAGTATGCTGATATGTACCTTACAGTTGATGTTCTACTTTTAGCTGATGTGTTTGAGAATTTTAGAGAAAATTGTATGAAAACGTATGGATTAGATGCTTTACATTTTTACACAGCACCAGGATTGGCATTTCAGGCAATGTTAAAAACTACTAAAGTTAAACTTGAGCTGCTGACAGATGTAGATCAACTGTTGTTCATAGAGAGGGGTATTAGAGGAGGGCTAGCACAGTGTTCGAATCGATACGCTAAAGCTAATAATCGATATATGGGTGAAAAATTCGTAGAAGCCGATCTTGAATCGTATATCCTATATTTAGATATTAATAACATGTACGGGGCCGGGATGTCTGAATATCTACCGTATGGAGGGTTTGAATGGGTAAATGATTTAGATATTCCTAAAATTGATCATTTAAATACTCCAGCAGATTCTGAAACAGGTTATATTTATGAAGTCGATTTAGAATATCCTCAAAATTTATTTGAACTTCACAAAGATTTGCCTCTATGTCCTGACCATTATACACCACCAACATCCAAACAATCAAAATTGACAACCACTTTATTTAAAAAAGAAAACTACGTAATACATTATCGCAATCTGCAGCAAGCTGTAAGTTTAGGGCTGAAAATTGTAAAAATTCACAGAATATTAAAATTTAAGCAATCAGCTTGGCTTAAACCATACATAGATTTAAATACAAAATTAAGACAAGCCGCCAAAAATAATTTTGAAAAGGATTTTTATAAACTTATGAATAACGCTGTATTTGGCAAAACTATGGAAAATGTTAGAAAATACAAAACAATAAAATTAATTTCTAAATGGGAAGGTAGGTACGGAGCCAGTGCATACATATCAAAACCAAATTTTTACAGCTGTACTATTTTAGATAAAGACTTGGTACTTATAGAATTAAATCAGTTGGAAATAGTTTTTAATAAGCCAATATTCGTTGGATTTTCAATCCTAGATATTTCAAAAATTTTAATATACGATTTTCATTACAATTATATTAAACAGAAGATGGGTAATCAAGCAAAACTGCTGTACACAGACACAGATAGTCTCATATATCACTTTACCCTTCCAAATATATACGATTTTATACGGGAAGATATTCACAAATTTGATACAAGCGATTATCCTCCGAACAATCCATATAACCTTCCACAAGTTAATAAAAAAGTAATAGGTCTAATGAAAGACGAAATGAGCGGTAAAATAATTACCGAATTTGTTGGTCTACTTGCAAAATTGTATGCTTTCAAAACATTAGAGGATGCTGAGAATGGAGAATTTAAAATTTCATATAGGTAAGAAAGGGGGGCAGCGCTGCTATTCGGCTACCTCGTTTCGGCTACCATGTCCAGACATGTTTGAGAAATGTGCAAAGCTGTTAAAAATTGAACAAAGGAACCCATTGTTTGAGAAAAATCTGCACAACAGCTAAATTGAATGCTG
Source organism: Agriotes lineatus (assembly GCA_940337035.1). NCBI lineage: Eukaryota > Metazoa > Arthropoda > Insecta > Coleoptera > Elateridae > Agriotes > Agriotes lineatus. The sequence goes on along the minus strand of OW679200.1, from coordinate 96,949,256 downwards.
CCTTTGTTTAACATTTTTCGCTGACTAATACAAAAGTTTTGTGGTCTTAGAGACATTGTTTGTAAGCAAAGTAAATATTACGTGTTTTTTTCCCGTACTTTATTAAATACACAGTCTCGAGCCGATAGTTATTTATTTCGGTTGGATTTATGTACAGCATCCCCTCACTTTAGCAGTAAGCAAGTTCCTAAAGAAATATTATTATGCTGTAGAGATTTACAGGTTACAGTTCGGAGTTAAAAATTTTGGATATTAGCAACAGTACCATTTAATTGCATATTGTTTTCTTTTACCAAATTTTAGATTGTTTTAATATAGGTTCGAAAGCACTGCTAACAGACAAACAGAAAACTTGTAATGCAGCTGCCAAACCGGATCTTGTCAAATATCGAACAGCACTATATATTAGTAAAAAATACTCTTTAGTTAGCAGGTTTGATGTAGTTTTAGCCAATCTTATACACATTCCAGCAGTAAATTCTGGTAGGAAGCGGAGTCTTAGACAGCTGAATTTTATAATACAAAACAGGAGCGATAAAAGAACCGTGTTTACCACTCAGCATTTTTCAGTTTATCCGATTCGGCAACTTCCACATATCGCAAAACAGACACCTTCTTTGTTCTTGTGTTAGCACATTGGCTTTAAGAATGTTATGGTTTATTTACATCTTGTGTTAGCGCCCTTGGTTTTAAGAACGTTATGTAAATGAATA
>OW679200.1:96856043-96941043 GCA_940337035.1 Agriotes lineatus | reverse complement strand
GTATTTTCTAACATTTTCCATAGTTTTGCCAAATACAGCGTTATTCATAAGTTTATAAAAATCCTTTTCAAAATTATTTTTGGCGGCTTGTCTTAATTTTGTATTTAAATCTATGTATGGTTTAAGCCAAGCTGATTGCTTAAATTTTAATATTCTGTGAATTTTTACAATTTTCAGCCCTAAACTTACAGCTTGCTGCAGATTGCGATAATGTATTACGTAGTTTTCTTTTTTAAATAAAGTGGTTGTCAATTTTGATTGTTTGGATGTTGGTGGTGTATAATGGTCAGGACATAGAGGCAAATCTTTGTGAAGTTCAATTAAATTTTGAGGATATTCTAAATCGACTTCATAAATATAACCTGTTTCAGAATCTGCTGGAGTATTTAAATGATCAATTTTAGGAATATCTAAATCATTTACCCATGCAAACCCTCCATACGGTAGATATTCAGACATCCCGGCCCCGTACATGTTATTAATATCTAAATATAGGATATACGATTCAAGATCGGCTTCTACGAATTTTTCACCCATATATCGATTATTAGCTTTAGCGTATCAATTCGAACACTGTGCTAGCCCTCTTCTAATACCCCTCTCTATGAACAACAGTTGATCTACATCTGTCAGCAGCTCAAGTTTAACTTTAGTAGTTTTTAACATTGCCTGAAATGCCAATCCTGGTGCTGTGTAAAAATGTAAAGCATCTAATCCATACGTTTTCATACAATTTTCTCTAAAATTCTCAAACACATCAGCTAAAAGTAGAACATCAACTGTAAGGTACATATCAGCATACTGGCCTAGAGTTTGCATATTAAATGTGTTCCAAACACGCAGTGCATGTTCATAATTTTCATCTGAAATGGCTGTTCCATGCAACTGACTAAAAAATTGTGTTTTGTCAGGAAGACTTTTATCATTCAACTTTTCAAAATTGTCTAGGTAGTCGTATGGAAAGATACCCTTACGTAGTAGTAATTCAAATTCTTCTTCGCTCTTGCAAAATTTGCGTGTAATAGTTTTTAAATTGTTCGGTAAATTTAATGACAATTGTTCTAAACTGCTAGCCATAAATCGAAATGAGTCTAAAAATCTAAAATCAATATTTGTACCATCCACATGCTTTGTAAATGATATAAATTTTTCCTTATTTATAGGCAACAATTTAATATCTCCCATAATCAGTTTTGCCAATGGTTTTATAATAAAATGAGCGTCATAACCGCTGAGATTATGAAAGAGAACGGGAATATAATGTGCATCTTTATAGTTAAGATTACAGTGTTGATGAGCACTACCTCTATACTCACCTGTCTGATGATTGTGATCACGTACACGCACGTCTTTATCGGTGAAAGGTTGTTTACAAATGTAACAGCATACCGATTTTTGAAATGAATCGTTTTCCTGCTGGCTAATATCCATAGGCTCTATATTTGACAGTATATTATTTACTTGATACGCTATAGATTGTAATTCTTTTACAAACCATTCCATGCAGTCGGCACCACGATATATATTAAATCGAGATAAACTATCGTCATATGAACATTTTAAATAATAGGCAATACTAAATGGAACATGTTTTTGATAAACCCCCGCATTTTCGAAAACAACGTTCTGTTCTTTTTCTAAAACACACTCCACGTCCGCGTATATTGAAAATGGTACTTTTTCCTGGTATTTATAGTCTTTAAATTCTATTTTTGTACCTTCTTCGGGCATTTTGATTTTAGTTTCATTTACACCATTACAATTTCTAATATGTCTTAAATGTGATTCTTTAGTTACGAAATGATTTAAACACGTATCACATACAAAAGTTTGAGTTTTTTTCTTATGCATCTGATTTCTAAGTAATCTAGATAAGTTTCTTATCCAACAGAAATGGAACTGCCCCTCATCGTTGGATATCATTAGTAAATGTATTGCATCTTTATTAATTTGAGTATTTTTACTAATATATATGGGCAATACTGAATTTTTACCAAATTTGTTTTTTCTTTCTAGCGTATATACATTTATACGTAAATCATTCATTGTCTCAAATTTTAATATATCTTTTAATTTCATTGGAAATTCTAGCCCCGAGTACTTTAAAACTTTACTGAAATGTGGATATGAAGATGTTCTATAAGAATGCCCATTTGAAGGACGTAATGCAGAGACTACAGACCACAAAAACAATATTCGTCATCATTTTTTACGTTAATCGCGGCCTTTTTATTTTTAATATCTTGAGGTAACTCAATATATTTACCTACTGTTAATGGTGTGTAATGATTTAAATTTACTTTTAAATGTAATATCTCAAGCAAACTCCAACCTGAATCACGTTCTTGAAAATCTTCTAATTTCGTCAACAACTTATTCTCAACATTAGTCGCATACCACTCTTTTAAATTGGTGCCAGAATCAATTTTTTCATTTTTAGTACCAAACGTTTTTAAATCTATCTCGCCACTACTAGGTTTTATAAAATATGCACTAAATATTACGTTAGCTTTAAGCATTAACTTATCTTTTATAATTTGTTTTACTTTTATTGAGAAACTTCTGTATGCTTTTCCAAGAAATTCTTGTGGTTCCTTATAACCTAAATTTACAATCATACCTGTTCTTATTCTACTGTTAAAACAAGATTCTACATCTTCCCATACCAACTTGTTCTTTTGTTGTTGTTGTTGTTGACCACTCCCTACACCCGCTCCCTTCTTTGCTAATTTTGCTTTTAAATTTCGCAATAATTGCCGTTGCCCCTTTAACAAACTTAAATTTGCCTCTAGTCTGAATGGATTTTCATTTTTAAAACTATGCTTACGTATAAATCTACTAACAATTAAAATGGTTTTATTTACATGTTTAATCAATGTCTCAGCTTCATCACTATATTTTACAATCGCTATCGCGTCTCTGATGGTTTTTATTGAGTTCGAACTTAATTCGGTAACGCTGTCTGTTGCAGACATGTTCGCGCGCGTGCAGTTGTAATACTAACTATTGCAGACAGCCGAGCCGCGCTATTTATTCATCGTCGCAGCTGATAATGGAGGCCTGCGTCAGCAAAAATTCAAACAAAGGCAGCATTCAATTTAGCTGTTGTGCAGATTTTCCTCAAACAATGGGTTCCTTTGTTCAATTTTTAACAGCTTTGCAAACATGTCTGGACATGTCTGAAGCTTCACATCCTGTTTATCTGATAATGGCGGTCAGCAAAAATTCCTCCAGACAACAATGACTTCATTGTTCAATTATCATGCAGGTTTCTCAAACAATGGCTTTCATTGTTGAATTTTTACCAGCTTTGCACATTTTAATCTCCAGACAACAATGGCTTCATTGTCCAATTTCGAGTTGATTTTAAAACAATGGATGTCATTGTTCTATTTACCAGCTTTGCACATTTTAATCTCCAGACAACAATAGCTTCATTGTTCTCGAATTTCGTGCTGATTTTAAAACAAGGGATGCCATTGTTCAACAACATCCTGCAAGAATAGGCATGTCTGTCAGACGATGACTCACATCCGGTCAAGCCTGAGAAAATTTTTCATTGTTCTATTTACTGATAACATCCTGCAAGAATAGACATGTCTGCATCCCAGACGCTCGAGCGTGGGAAAATTTCAAAAACTACACTTTTAACCCAAAAAATTCCCGGAAGTGGCCGAGGTCAATGAACCCGACTAGGCCAATGACTCCGACCTTGACCTAGGCTAGATCCGTGACCTAGAAAAAATTCTCGGAAGTGGCCGAGGTCAATGACCCCGACTAGGCCACGCCCACCGGCTAGGCCTGTGACCTTGACCTCGGCTAGGCCCGTGACCTTGAAAAAAGTTCAAGGTCAAATGTGGCCCAGAATCCCCCTAGCTACACTACTTGTGTAGGTCTGCACCACCGCTGGAAATAAGTTTTAATAACCTTGTGAGAAGCTAGCAGCAGTACGCAAAAGCGCTACACGCACCAAGGCGGGAAAGTGCTCAAAACCTCGAACTGGCACTTAGCTTGAAATGCCGTAGTATATTTGGCGGCGTTGAATGCAAAATCAGGATAGTCAACACTTTGCTAAGTGCAGAATGGCTGATATCAGAAGCTAGAGACTCCATTTCAATCGATCCTCAGACTTGCGGAATGAAGAACAAACAGCTAGAATTTAAAGTGCTGTTACTCCGGCGGCTGTAACGGTTCGAAGCGTCGCTCTAAAGTGTGATTGCAAAATAACGTGTCGATAAAAGTTCTCTAAATATCCGACCAGAAGCTGAAATAAAATTCCACTGCACAAAAACGCGGCGGGGTACAAAACTTTAAGTGCTGCATGCTGTGATTAGGGAATTGTTATATGTGAGGTCTAGAAGTATGTCAAAACTGGCAGGTACGTTACGCGCAATGGCTGCATTACAAGGAACGGGAAGACACAAATGCACGCACCGTGGTTGTTGGACTCTACCTGATTGAAGTCTTTTGCAAGAGAAAACAGCGAAGTCCTTCTGCGCGTGCATGAAAAGGCAGTGGCGCCAGGCGATTTTTAAGCTGACCTAACATTAACTTCTGTGGTACCTCGTATTTAGTCCGTCAAAATTAATGTTGATAAAGGAGGCATTTTTTGTCCTGATATAATACCAAAAAGTCAAAAACAACTTTAGAAAACAGTAGTTACCTACCACTATGGATCTATTAGTGGTTTTTTAGATATACTTTTACCTATTTTTTTCCAAGATGTTGTAACTGGCTTCATCAAGAGTAGATGCAAGTTCAACAAGAATGATAGGGTAATTGTATTCAACGTTTGCCAATATTGTTTACATCTTCATGGTTTAAAATTGGTGTCGCTCTTTTCTTCGTCTGTGCCGTCCTCTTGTGGAAGTGACTTTGAAATATTACCTTCCGTTGCCGTGCGAGATCGCTCCATATCGTTCATTCAGGTCACACGAAGATTATGTTTTTAATATCGTGCTTACATAATCTCAAAATACCAGAATTCAGCAGTATTCTAAGGTAGCATTCTCTGGTAATCTTAACTATTGCTAATAAATTTTCTTCAAATAATTAACTTCCACTTTGTGGTAACTGATTACTACAAGCTGTATAGTGATGAAAAAAATATTTTAGATTATCTTTCATACAATATAATGTCCATTGCATTTATCTTGCTATCTTAGTTGTGCTATGTTACATAAAGCACGTTTACACAAAGAATATAGGTTGTTACTCAACGTTTTCCTCTATTTCCTTTTTGTAAACACTGTTTCGTTTATTGCATGAAATATGCTCCTTGCTTTGTTGCATGTGTTTGATATTTCCGTTTCCAATTTACCGTCATTAGTTATGACACTTCCCAGGTATTTAAAAGTTGTTACTTGCTGTACTAATTGTTAATTACATACTATGTGCTTTTTTCCTTAATATTTTTGTTAACTACTATTGCATCTGCTATAGGTGTTTGGTTTTACAACAATATCATCTATCCTTATCTACTAGTCTTAGATACTCATGCATAACTGTTGTGTTCGTGATCTTTATTTGGTTTCTTTACCATACTGTCTATGATAAGTGTTAATTATTAGATCAGTTTGAAGGATTGACGCCGTCACCGGCTTTATGCCTTGTCTTCATGCGAATGGCAGCGCCAGCGACCAGGCGTTTTAATTTATTTACAGCTTCATAGATGTTTATATTTTCTCATATCTGTTGTCTTTTATAGTTCGATTCATATATTGTATTCTCTTATTCTATTTGTTAAAATATATTCATATAGTATCTATTCCAAATTCTATCTATTTCTTAAATATTTTTGTAATCGTGTCTTCGCGTATTTCCTTCATATTTCTCTATTGTAGTAACCTCTTCCTTTCCTTTCACTGTATTACTCCACCACCTTAATATTTTCTTTTGGGTGTTTATTGTTATCTTCAATAATAGGTTTTCTGCCGTAGGTATTGATTGTGAGTTTTCACGTTTCCCATCGTTTTCTCTGGTGTACAGTTTTACGGCTTCTCTGTCCTTGTGACATTATCCTCAAGTAGATCTATATATTTTTACAATTTCTTCATTCCTCTGTTTTGACGTGGCAACTTTACTATATATGCTTAGTTTGTTTTGTATTTTCTTTGTTTGGTTTTATTATGTAAGATCTTATTTCAGTCAACTCTTCTATTTTTTGTCTTTTTTCGTAGCTCCTGCTCTACTATGCTTTTGGTTTTCCTACAAAGTTCCTATTTGTAGGAGAACTTGTCAGAAGTCTACCTTTTCACCATTTCTTCCTCTGTATTTTCCCTTGTCGTGGTCATTGCTTATTTTATTACTTTATCATGGGTTTCCGTTATTTCCTCATACAACTTATTTAATTTTATATTAAACATTTCAATTTGTGAATTACTTCACCTGACCTTTAAATAACCTTGCAGTCCAGGAAATCAGATACGCGGAAACAGGTGGTCGACGGGAAAAATTCCAAATTAAATAACGGGCTCCCGAGGTGACCCTTTCAGCTTGGCCGTTTTTTATTTAAGAGACTTCCGATTATAACCTGTGTCACCCTAAAATAACTCACCTAAGGGAATGCGCCAATGCCGAAGCCGCTGTTTAATCAAAGCTCTCGTCGCGGATGTGCCTGTGTGGACTAATAATACAAGTTGCTTAATTCAATTACCCACCAGGCGGAAATGGGTCACACGCACCAGTTTCCGCTCGGTGACCAACCGGAGTTTATTACCGAATTGCCGGAGCTCTGTAGACGCAGCGATGCCATTATGGCGAGCTGTCAATTCGGTTTATGCAAATACAATTTTCGCTTCCGGTAATTTCGGTGAGTATAGCAATTCCACCTTTGACACTTTTCTCGAGGTTGGTCGTTCGTTAAATTTCTTTATGTAATCTCGTTAAAAATATTGGAAAATTTGAATGTGAGCAGATACTTGTATTATACATGATTGTGTAGATTATTTAAATTGCTCGTCCGTGTTCATGGCGTCTATACAATTTTTTTAAATATCTATTTGATTATTTATTTATACTTGGGTTACTTTCAGCTGATTTTATGTTATTTACACCGTTGTATCGTGTACTATCTTTTATTAACTCGTTGGACGCTCCGTAAAAACTAAACAAAAACCAAGCCAGCTCTGCTGCTCCTAGCATCAATAAGAAGATATAGAACAAGAAGTTAGTTGGCAATAAATCACTTGAGGAGCTTCGTTCCAGGCTAATATAGCATTGTCATTTCTTTTGCTTTTAGATGTACTTAGAATTATAGTTCTCCAAAAAATGTCGCTATGTCTTTGTGTTACAGTTGTTGTCCATTTACACGGAACATTCTCAACTTACTGAACATGCAAAGAACCCTGCTTTGGGTTTATGCATATTTATAGATATTGAATAATCGAATAATGCATATACCTCATTAAAGTAATCAAAAAATCTGCTAATAGTGCAATTCCACAAATTCAAACCGAGAATGTAACTAACCTAAATTATGCTACTGGTAACACTATAATATTATAACAAAATCCAATACTTTTATATAAGAAACTAAAATTCTCTTCAAACGAATTCGCTTATTGACTCATCAGTGATATATTAGGTTTTCTCCCGTTGTTGTTCCAATGACGATAGTCATCTTTCAAAGTACAAGGCAACACATTCTGACGGTTCCAGATCCATCTGCTGTTTTTTTTACTGTTTTATAAAATACATCAACACTTCTTCTACAATCCTCATCAGTCCACAGTCAGATAAAGGCGTTCTCCATTTTCTGTCATTTTGTTCCATCTTCTTTTCTATCGGAAACCATCGTGTATTGTATACTAAATTTTATATCTTCATTGATACTTTACTGATGGTTTACAATTTACACATTGATTCTGTTTTGTTCCCATACTCAAGATTTTAAAAATGCTTTTCAGAGTGTTAAAGAATGGCTTAAGTGATGCGAAAGCTCGCTGAATTACTTGTTTCTTCACGAGTATTAGGTTTGCTTCGTTTTCTAGCTTGGAGGATATAGCCGATTGTTTTAATAGTATATTAAAGTATGAGTGGATAACAAGCTCTTTAAAACACGCGCGAGTTTTCGAGCACGACGGCGTAGCCGGAGTGCTCGAAATAAAGCAAGTGTTTTAAAGACCAGTTATCCACGAATACTTTACGCTATTTTTTATTATACCTGCAATACTGGAAATAAATTACGCACTAAAAACTTAGAAATAACTTTTGTCGTGATAAATCGAGAGGGCATAATATTATTGCTACTATAGTTACGAGGTTTTTTTACGTTTTTGTCGCGTCCACGTCCGTTGTTGCATTCAGTCGTTTCCTTGACAACCTTTAAAGCTCGGCGAGCTTTAATCGCATGTTTTCGCACGCTCAGGCGTGCTTTAAACGGCGATTCTGATGCAGGTATAATAAAAAATATTGTATATAAACGGCTTATACTTATAAGCTGTTCCACTGTTTTGATACGTGGAACAAATACGATCTAGATAACTCATGAAATTATACTGCTACTGCTACAGACATAATAAAAATAGAACCAGTCATTAAAATGCTAGCCATTTATGAAGCTATTAGAAGTATGGATTCACAAAACTTGTGGATACTGTATACCTACATAGTACGATGATCTCATACACCGTCAATAAATCATTCCAAATTCTATTTATAACGTTTGCCTTAAGAAAACTCCCCTTTCTATTTGAACCTTAGAGTGCCACCTTTTCCAGCTTTAGTAGCAATCAACACAAAATTGGCAACTGTTGAGAACTGACAGGCTGCCTCATAAATACAATACAATATCAAATCTCTATCTACTAAAAAACCGAATTAAAAAACATAAAATGCGACGTGATAGGATTAAGCGAAATCCCAAGAAAAAGACAGGCTTGAATAGTTTACGCTCTGGCAACACATTTTATTACAAAGGGGGGGAAACTCAAGCTTGGATGGCGTAAGATTCGCTGTAAACCCGAAAATTACCCCGAACATCGTATAATTTAAAGTCATTACTGACATTTATTTCACTCACTATCATGCTGAATAATCAATACAGCTTGAAAATAATATAATACAATTCTGGGGCCCAGCAAGCGCACAGGACGTCGGAAAAATTGAGGAACTCTACAAGAGTATTGAATCGGCAATTGGTAGTTCAACACCTACATTTTTAGTCATTGCAGGTGACTTCAATGAAAAATAGGGCAAAAATAGTATTAAAAACAGTTCAAGGTTTTACGCAGACCCACAAAGTTGACGAACTAGATGAAGAGACGGATGTTAAAAAAATGACCATCAATATTAAATCAGAAGGATCACCTGGAGTAACCATCGAATAAACCTGACATGCTCTTAAGAACATAAATAACTGACGTGTAACTGATGAAAACGATATCACAGCGTTAACTATAAAGGCAGGGAAAGTAAAAATACTCAAAACACTTACAGAACTAATTTAAAATCACTTAAAACCATCTTAAAACTATCCCTAACACTAAAGTACTTGAACTACGTGATTAGTTCTAGAACAAAATTAAGACGATTATATAACGACACACAAGCTGCATTCAATGAGATGGAAACCACTCCACAAAGTAGTTTTTCACAGATCTTTTTTCATTACCGAATACGTTGATATTTTCCAAAGCGATATTTTTTTTTCATGCTAATATAGTCTGCCTTAGTTACAGGTTTTAAAATTACAACCAAACTCAATTTTACAAAGGCAACCATCATAAACATAGTCAGAACTTGTAGCCTAACGTAAATTTTGAATGCTACAGTTTCAGAATACGCCTTACCAGTTGTAAGGTTTTACCTGACACTAACAAATGTAAATATATTTATTAGGACAGTTTAAAAATTCACGCTGCCACTGACCCTTTAGGGCACAAAGCAGAGGAAGGTCGCTTCAAGCGGGGAGTCGATTTTCAGTCGGGTAGTTCACTTAATATAGAGACGTTGTGGGTGTTAACGTTATAGCTGTATGAACGTTATAGCTGTATGAGGAAGCTTTAACCTTTCACTTTTGGACGTTTAGGCTTCCCGAAACGAAACTTGCCAATCCAAAATCCCGTCTAGTTTGAGTGACGCGGAATGTAATTTCGATCTCCGATCGATATATTTATAGAAACCCTCCTATAGCCCCGCCAAGGCGGTTCTAAAATCATCTCATCGTCAGCGTGTAGATCAACGCCGACTCTCGTAGTCAATCCTTAAACTGCTGCTGTCCATCCTTTATTTAACAAGTTGACGCAGCCCTTAAAGGTCTCCCATCAGTTCACCGCTTGTACGACACCAATTTGCTCGTCGATAATATTGAAGTTACCCAAGATTTCAGCCGCCAGCAACGGTTTCCATTTTTGAGCTCGCAAGCCTCGACACGCGTTTGTCCATTAGCGGCGGAGGAAGGGTGTTATATTATGTTAACAGAGTTCTTAAGTTAATGGAATTATTTTCATTTGCAACGCGCGGTTCCGCGTATTTTTGCAGTCAAACAAGCTTTTTAGAAATCTTGAGATGCAAGTCATCTGCATCTAATCATGCACATTTTCCATCGTCTAGACTCTAGAGGAAATGCTTCTCTGGCGTTAATGATCTCCATACATTAACAGCAAACAAAATATCAGGTGGCGTCTTCAAAAATAGCACAAATGTGTCCACCCCTCCCGCTGAGCTACTGGTTGTAAACGTGGTTTTTCCTGTAATATATTGTTGTAATGTTTGCATTTATACCTTTGTAAGTGTTTGTAGATACTAGCACCATTATTTACTAGTATTCTTATGATTATAGGCCTCTGAATAAATCAACCGCAATCTATTACGTTTTAAATATTACCAAAAAATGATTTCAAACTGGCCGAAAACGTGCATGCAATGATGTAAAAGTTGATAAGACCGAGAGTGGCATTCCAATGCGAGCGCTTTCGTATAATTTTTGAAGTGACTTGTGGTAGTTACGTGGATTGACAGCAAAGATGAACTAATAACGTCTGTAATAGATGTTGCTTGAGTAGCGTTGCAATGGAGATTGTATATAGTCCTGTTGTGGAGCCAAGGTTTAGTATCTTCCGTTATTGGTATTGCTGCATTGATTGCTTTGTCGTTTCGGTCGTCAAATGACCTAGCAAGCGCAAGTGGGTAGTCATAAACTGCTCATTTCCCACAAATACCTTGTGTAATTGATCTTCTGCGAAGGCGGCAGCAGCAGTATCGATTTACATTAACCTGAGTTGGTGCTCATCGGTGTAGTTAGCATTAGGCTAACAGGCACTACATGCGGTAATCATCCGAACTGCAGATATTACAAACACGCGGTTTACCTGAAGATCAATCCTGCCGAGATATTCTACTAGATGGTACGGAAGAGAGCCGCGAGGGGCCGTAGTAATGCCTATTTACTCTTGATTACATGCCTAGTTGTGGAATTAGGCTGTCTTGTGCTTGCGAACGAGTGTGCGTGACTACATGCCAGATAAAACGGACTGCTAATCGCCTTGCCTCCCCGGTGATGTGTTTCTGATCCAACTTTCAGACCAAAGGGGCGTCACGGAATTTTTTGGTAAATCGTCAGCCTGTAAAATGTGTGCATAAAGACCAGGTTAAAGTAAAAAAAAACAAAATTAGCTCCGAACCTAAATCAATGTGCCTAAGATACTATATTTTCCGAGCTCAGTATGACAATTATATATAAACGTTTCCAATTCATAAAGGAAACATTTACATAGCTGGTAGAGCATTAGTGACTTTCTGTTTGTAAATTATTAGCTAATATATTGAACATGGCAGTGTCTACTATGTTTAACGTCTAAACGGAATAACGATTTGCGTGACTTCTACGAATCTGTCGTATCAGCAGATATCTACACACCTCTAATTACGATTACAATAAAAAGCAAGTCAGCACGAGAACAATTAGGCAAACATTAATTATCAGTAGAAGTTGAAAGCTTTAAAAAACAATTTAACTGGAAAACTTGTGAAATTCATTAAAGAAATGTCAATGCAAAATAGGAAACTATTTTTAGAAATTTGCAATTTTCTTACAAAGCGAGGCGTGTGTGATGAAAAGGGAAAACACAAAAACAAGCCAAAGCTTATTAGCCTACACTCCAGTTCTTTGTGTGGACCGTTGCTATTACATTCTGGAAGTCTAGACCCCACGTCGACTTAGTACATTCCAAAACAAAATCAGCAAATTAAAAGGACTCTCACTCAGACTTTCATTAGTTCCAATGAAAACAAGACGTGGAAACTATCACTCCAATTACTCCCGACAGTCGCCAACGAATGAAATTGCATTAACGGATGCAATTACCTTTTAAGCTATTAGTTCACTTCTTATCACACGTAATTTACGGACACTTTTGGATATCGCCCCTTAAGTGACTATATTTTTAATATTGCAGTGGTATGATACCATACAACAAATTCTGGGTTTATTGTTATTAGTCGAATGTTAATTAAAATTGGAATTTATTAATTGCTACAGTACAGTAATAGCAAGAATTAAACAATGGTAGATTTATAAACCATGATTGATAAATAACTGTAATGTATTGACACCAAGGTTAGCAATTATGTTTGAAAATAATATTGGCAAGGTTGTGAGTAAGAAGATCGAATTTTACAGAATGTGTGATAAATGCAGCTATGATATTGATAAATAATGTAGTATTTAAATACCGTAAGACTTGTATTGGTACAAAGGGGTGATGAAGCTTCGCAGATATAATGTGCAATAAAATTTGTATTCAATTTGACATGCCAATTGATAGTAAATGCGTTATGGTATTAAAACTGTGCATATAAATCACGTAACATGCAAAGCGCATATCAAACAACCTGTAAGCAACAGAAAGACTACGATAAAGTGCTTGGAACCTGTGATAAGTGTTTGTTTCCAAAAACTAAATTTTTTTAATGATTTAGAAGAATCAGTTAAACACCTTGCCCGGCGTTGTGCATTATTGAATTACATGTGTGGGGCTATCTGGTAATAGCAAAGGTGTATTCCTGAAATTTACAAGAGGAGTTTGGAGCAGTGAAGCCACATTGGGCGAAGAAAACAGTCTGCATCGTTGGACAGGCAGCATAGAACTCGTACTGAAAGGCAGGAGCAGCATTGGAGTCGAGGCAGAGGCAAGGAGCAGTTACAGCTTTTGGTGCCTAAGCAGAGGCGTTGGATCAAGACACCGTCCTTTTAATAATTTGGATCTAGTTCACTATGGACAGGCGTCTGTTATGTTGGGAAACAGGTATTGCTTGGTTACGTGAATAACGAGATTGCATTATTTATTTACTTATTATGAATTTGTTAATAGTTGCCTTCTTTGATAGTATAGTTAATTAATGTTGTAATCCGTGCACGTTTTGCACCAGACTATTTGAGGTTATAATATAAAAGTTTGATCATTTGTCATACTTGTGCATTTATTATACAAAGGATTTATTTCAAATGTGTAGAAACTCAACCCTGCAGGTAGAGAATTCAACCCATCAGCTAGCCGTTATAATAAAATAAATATTGTGATCAGCAAAGTATAAAAAGGGAAGCATACCTAGTAATTATATTTTATTTAATTCAAATAACAATTTTTTAATATCCAGACAACAGCAATAAATGTGTGGTATTTGCTAAACCTAATATTGATATTTAACAATAACACAGTGTCTTATTATTTTCAACAGCAAAATACAAAATAATAATTAGCATTATATTAAAATCAAAAAGCAATATATGCGCTTCTTACTAATTGGTGGTAGTATTAGGTTCAGAAGAAGATTCTAATTAACTTCATGGACTTGTGGTTTAAACTGCAAACAATTTCAATGTAAAGAAACCTATAAGTACGCATCGCAATATTTTAGTGAGTCAAACACGGTTGTTATACAGCACTTCAGAAATATTGGGTATGACATGTTGCAGTTGCATAAAATGTACTTTAAAAAGTACACTGGTATTATGTGCTATTAAGGGCGCCAATTTTTCACGGATTTTCTATAGGTACTTGGTCTTTTAAGCTGTTATGTTTGCAAATTAATATATTAACGCATTTGTTCTAATTTTCATAGTTATTTCAATAGCTCTGTGCAGTTGCGTGGACTTAAAGAAGAAATTGAATTTAGCGGTAACCACATTTGGAAATGTCCTTTGTGAACTGTAATCTTTTTGGTAGATGATACCAAAAATTATTGATATGGAATCAAGCGACGAGGTAATACTACCGCTAAATATTTTTTCTGGTAATCAGTTAAAGATCACCGTAAGAGTTTTTCATCCAGTTTTGCTTTGTTTGGCTATATGCCCCGGCCAGGTTCGCTTGAGGTAGCTGTTCTTTCTATAACGTCGTCAACTTTGGGTTTTTGATGTAGTTCTTCGTTATGAATGTGATCTTTTATGCTTACCCCTGGTACGACTCGTTCAATTGTCAATTGTGTTATTTTCAACTTATTAGCCTATTTTACAGTGAGAGCCATACTTTTGTAAGCCATGACTAGAAGAATTCAGGTATTGAGAACAATTCTTTTAAGGTTAATTGTAATGTCACGATTTTAATTACTGTACTTAGTTTTTCTATAGCCGATGTGTTAATATTTTCCTCAATTCCACTAAGTCACCACTTATAGGAACAGTGTAAACTGAGAAGTGAAAATTACTGAGGTATATATCGCTATAAAGCATTTGTCTTCTAAATTTAGCTTTTTGAAAATATCTTTAATAACAACAGTAAATAATTTCGGGGAATTGTATCGTGGTACACCCCTTCTAATTGGTATTTTGCTGGTTACGGTTAAATACTCACCATTTTTATACGTGTCTTCAATAGACTTCTTGTACCTTGAATCGATTCTAGCATTCTCCATTGTGTGGAAGAGTGTCCTATTCAATCGAATGCTCTTCTATAGTCGAGCTAAATGGATACATTCGTTGAATTTTACTATTAAGTGCGAAGAATTTGAATGTATTCAGTCATACTGTATGCTTTCCGGAAACCGGCTTGTTCGTGAGATTGCAACTTTTTAAATTGCTCTGTTGTCTTGATGAATAGTTTCTACGGCTGTGGAGTAAACTTATTGCTCGGTGATTATATACAATATTTAGCATGCACCTTTTTTGGAAATTAGTCTGATTGGGACATTGTACTATGATAATCTCTGAAACTTCTTTGTGGCGTGAATTCATAATTCATTTTCTTATATGGGTATTTCGCCACTCTGCAAATTAAAATATTAAATAACGAAAATATTAACAACGAACGTTTCGAGGGACAATCTGCCCTCGTTATCAACGAAAAAAAGATAAGTTCTTGTTAGTTTTAATTGTTATTCGTTGATAACGAGGGCAGATTGTCCCTCGAAACGTTCGTTGTTAATATTTTCGTTATTTAATATTTTAATTTGCAGAGTGGCGAAATACCCATATAAGAAAATGAATTATGACATTGTACTATGTTTCGAGGATGTTACCTTCGAAAATGCACTTGCTAAGGAGAATTGCTATTGCCTCTGGTGTAGTTCGCCCACTCTTTTTCAACCTCGTTCTATCGTGAGGCTTGACTGTTTTTCGTATGGAAAAAATGGTTTTTATTTCTCTGAAAGTAATTGCGGGTATAGGTAGCGGGGAAGTAATCCTCTACTATTCCGGTGGAGAATGCCAATGCGAGTTCTTAGTTTCTCTCACCTATTTACTAACATCAGGAAAACTAAGTTCCACCGTCGATCCTATCTAGGTTTTCCTTTACCTCCTATATACCACTACCTAACTCGTCTGGTGTGAGTGTGGAGAGTTGACAACAAAACCCTCTATAAATGGACCTAATGGCGACATTTAAAGCCAACCGGATTATATTTCAGGTGACTAGGTAATATGATTTCAAATCCTACACCATGGTAAATGTCAGATTCACGGATTATAGTAGAGGAAAACACTCACATCTCCTTAACAGATCTCTAACAAGCAAAATTCAACAAACTGTGTAGCTACTTTTAATATCAGAGCAATGCAATAAATACATCGCTTAGGATTTGACGAACTAAAATAAAAACTCGTACAGATCAAGTGGGACTTACTGGGACTATATAAAACAAGATTACCTGAGGAAAAACACGATACCCTGCCATCTGGTCATCTACTGTATTAAAAGAACAACGAAACAAATACACATACGGTAAAAATAGCATTCCTAATCTAGAAAAAGAAACAAAAAATTATAAAAAACTCAATACTGAGTAGAGCAGTACTGAGTATATCAGTGGAATTCAAACTGCGATAAGCGCTCAACTGAAAAACAAACTTGGGTAGTGACCATAGGCTAGTAATAGCAACAATAGAGATCAACACCATTAATGAAAAACCTGTTAAGATGGTTAATAAATATTCTGATTTTCCTACGACCCTTAATGATCAGTGGTACAACTCTCAAGAAATAAGGATTCGTATTGAGAAATCCTGAACAAAATTTGATAGTATGCACAAAGATACGATTGTTACGTTGTTATGTGTTTTCCGTACTATTATATGAAGTAGAATCATGGACTCTGACGCACTCTGACAACAGTAAAAAATTAGAAGCCTTCAAGATCCTAGGATCTTGGAAGTTTCCTGGACAGAACACACTACAAACATTGAAATTCTCTGAAGAATGCAAACGAAAACAGAAATACTGTGTATAGTAAAAGCCCGAAAACTTGAATATGTGCGCCATATAATGCAAAACGGCAATAGATACCGGCTTCTACAGAATATTCTGCATGAAAACGTATTTGGAAAAGCAGGCCTGAGTAGAAGGAGGTTTACAACAAGATATTGCTCTAGTAGAGCTTCTATTCAACATAGTATTAATAAAATGTATTTGAGAAAGCTTTCCTGATACCTCTCTCATGCTCTGAGGTAACTACTCAGATGGAAGCTGCTATCAACGTATCTAAAATACAGTTACACAAAACTCCTACACTGCCAATAGTGACCAACGTATGAGAAAATTGGACGCTTAATAAAGACGACAAAGATGGATTACATAGCTTTACGAGACAAATATTGCGTAAAATGTACGAACTATATTGGAATAAAGTATAGTAATGACCTTAACGAACTATATGGATTTCCAAATATAATGCGCAAGCAAGATTGTTGAGAACAAGATGAAAAACAATACTGAGAAAGATTGCGAAAACAGATTGCTAGTCAGGCGTTTTAATCGCTCTTCTAAGAACGTAGTTGCCTATCTCAGCGTTATACAATATACGCTGACGACATAAGGAAGCATTTCCGACCGCGGACGAACTGCGCCAAATTTTTTACAATGACAAGGTGACAGATTCACAGATACGTAGACACACAGGCCTAACAGTTTATATATAAGGACAATCAACCTTATATAGCAAGAGGAAAATACAAGCACATAGGCAATGGTACAACACCGACCAGGATAGCTGTAATACAGAAACCGTGGTGCGACGTAGTGTAGTACGATGAGATGTCCGTATTGCATATAGATGACGTTAGCACAGGACGGGGTTAAATGAAGGAGTGTAGAGAGGGAGGTACACATTTACCAGTTGCGAGCAAATGCTCGGCTCTCAGGCGGCCGGCCCGGGTTCGAATCCCGACAGACTTTACAAGGATTTTAAAAATGGTACGCTCCCCGGCTACCGCGCTAACACCTGTGGTAGTCGTTAACCCCTAAACAAAGGAACTATTGCTCACTTTCGACGGGCAACGCTAGCCGCCTACCCTGCCTAAGGGCAAACAGGGCTCATAGAACCACTTTGTGGTTAAAACAAGCCAATGGCCTATAATAAGAGGAGGAAGAAGAAGTCATAATTATGGATTTGATAGAGTATTATTTTCCACCAGTACCAAGTAGGGATATAACAGGCCACTTCATTGATAGCATTTGGAAATTCTATTATTAAATACTTGAAAGAGGTTATATAATATAATTACAATAAAAATCATGCCCCATAAATAGATTTGATTTTAAGCCCGTGTCTTTCCAATCAATTCATTATACGTAATCGCCCATTGATTTCACATTCAATTAAATCACATACAAAATTGGAAAACGATGTTCTGTGGTGCAGGCACAATAAAACCGCCAACAGAACCAACGCTAGCTATTGTACAGCTGCATGAAAGTTCTGCATGAAAGCCCAGAATTTAAAAATTGAATTTCACTGTTGGCTTTTAGCCATGCGTGTCCGCAGAACATTGATAAAGCAAAATATACACATTCGCCAGGGATCAGTGCAAAAATTGAAATTCAATTATCTTGATTAAAACACATTTTCTATTACGGAGCGGTGAATAGCAAAGTCCCAATATACTTCCCATTAATAAAACATTTAACTTTTCAGCGTAGTGCATCTAAAATTAAATACCTAGGCGAAATTGTTCTCGCAAAACGCAAAGCCGCAGCGACGATTCCGTCCGGGTGCCACGCTTTGTTCGAGAAATCTGATTAAGCGAGTTGTAGGCAAGCCGGCGGTTTAATTTTTATCATTGGCTCTCCAATTAAGTGCTTTGCGAGAAATTAATAGAGGTGCCTCGGACGATCTCGTCAAACACGGTTGCCCCTATTAGCAAACTTTGGTTCTGGATTCGCCGCTCGCTAATTGATTAAAGCGATTTTGCAGCATCCGTTGGAATTGCTCTAACCACAACAGTTACACAGAGGTAATCTGT
This sequence comes from Agriotes lineatus, assembly GCA_940337035.1. NCBI lineage: Eukaryota > Metazoa > Arthropoda > Insecta > Coleoptera > Elateridae > Agriotes > Agriotes lineatus. Next base: position 96,922,367 of record OW679200.1, on the reverse strand, counting down.
TATTGGATGGCCGGCAATGCAGCCATGCCTTTTTATGTGTCCAAAATACAATCGGTATGTACGAGTATAAATAAATATATTTCAGGGGCGTCATGCCATTGGGGTTACTGTCCAAATATTCGCAATAAACGAATGGGAATATACGAAAATGGTGGAATACAAGACAAATGGAAATCACGTTTATTTTAAAGATAAAAATTTAAGTAAGCACAAGATGTCTGCAGTCTCTTAGAAATGCTTGTCCATAGTATTATCATATCCAATTTTAAACAGGAAGTGTTGCGAAATTTGAAATTAAGTTGGTTTTTTCCCTAGGTTTGGATAAATTGCAGCAACTGCAATATTGGCAGCAAAAGTGGTACAAAATCTGGTAACTTTGTGGTGAGAAAAGCTGTAGTATAGAGTAGATAAGGAATTAGTCCCAAGATACCCTCAAGTGGATAACTAACCTACTAAAAAATAATGGAAGCTGGATCACTACCCTAGACTTTTAAACAATCTAAGATAATACATACAGACATACACACATAGGCCTGTCCTCAGTCCAGAATGCTGAAATCCCTTAGAGTTAATGCATTCGGTTTAGAGCCTGAATGCATTAACTCTTTAGAGCATCATTTGGTGCTAAAATCAGATGCACAAATGATATCTGGGTTCTCCTTTCCATACGAGATTTTCACGCTCTTGACGCGATGAGCAGAAAAGAAACTGTAAGATTATATATTCTAGGAGTATGGTAAGCGATTATATTTATTCAAGCTTATAATCCATCGATGAGCTAAACCACGCTCCTTAGTGATCGGCTGATTGCGACCGAGTGTTACGTTATTTTAATGTTATAATTGCTGTGTAATTTTCGCTCTCTAATCAATAACCGGGGTCATGTTTTCTAATGCCCGAAATCGTAGACTCGCATCCCTCAGTCCTGAATACCACCTAGATGACAACGTCTGTCTGTAGAACTGGAACGTTCGGCTCTCACCTTATGTGGAAATTGGGCTAATGAAACTCGTTGTTGTTATTATTTTAACGTGAAGGCGAAATATTAGAATTAAGTAGCAAACAAGGATGAAGCCACTTTAATGCGATGTGAATGCAGTGAAGTTGTTGCAACGTATTGGATGGTCACATTATAGTAGAGTATGTGGCACCGGACCCCAGTAATCACCTGTGGTCAAACTCATACAAGCGACAATTGAATACGCATCCTTGTAAATTTCCGGCTTTGCTGAGTGATGAGTATCCATCGCCAAAAATCCCGCTTTGGTGCAATGCAGGAAACCATTTTCGTGTGTCATTCTTGCCCCAGGTCAAAATTCCTGCATCTCTGCCATACAGGCGACCATCTTCTTTAGTCTATAGTACCCTAGCTCAAATCCTACCGTCTTTCTCGTCAAGTAAGTAAGAGTCCCCATAGTGAACTAACTTAATCTTTAAACAGTCAGAGTTTACTGAACCTTGTTACCTTTAACTGAGTAGCATTTTTCTTCGTATCGGCATTGTTATCACTGTATTACGTTATATTTGCCGCCTTTGCTAATATGTTCTACAAAGTCTTAATTCCAGCACGTACCTACATCACCCTTATTGTACCTAGAGTGTATACCTTTATTAATTAGAAAATAATGCTGTACTTTGTGTCAAGTGTTCCCTTTCTGCGTGCCCGGCTATAGGACCACAAAACAATATTCCTCCCCTGTAATACCCGAATCATGCAACTGCACCGCTAAAACAACAATAAGCCTTGCTCTGTAGCCACCTCCTGTGAATTAAGCTCCATATAGCCACTTACCTGGTCAAAATGTTTCCTGCGCCGCCAACCACTAGTATAAACCTGGGGTTGTTTTCGAGCATTTAAAAGCCGCACTGACGACCTGAACTGTTTACTAAATCTATTAAATAATGCAGTTTTGTACCATTACAGGTATCTGCTTTCTTTTCTAACCAGACCGATAAAGCAGATTCCGACGTCATATCCATTTCAAGCATAGAAATGGTTACTCGTGTAGTATTTGTATATCTATGATTTCAAGACTACCGGCCCAGAATTCGTCACACCAGTGGTTGACGACCGGTTTGACAGTGTTTTCGAATTGGTTGCCTACCTGCCAGGACCACAGGAGCGATTTATTTAGAAATCTTGTAAAACCATTGTACAATGTACAGAGTATACACAATTTAAAATTATGTATTTAACAGAATTATAAAATTATTTTATATTCTCTCTCTAGTTTATTTGTGTGGTTGAGCAGGCCCTGACCCACTGCATCTACCTAAGAGAGTAATCTGGCTTTTACGTCTTCTCAGAATTATAAGTAAGCATTCATTTGAAAAGTTCAAAATACCGTAACGGTCAGGATATTACAGTAATGAAATTGAATAGCGTTGCCATCAAATATTTCTCCTGTAGTTTTGAATGTATAATTCTCACTTGTGATTGTACTACTCACAACCTTATGCAGGTGAATCTCTAAGCAAATCAAACACCACTAGGTGGAGAGAATTTAAGTTCATGCAGTCGCCCAGATTCCAACTCCATCCCAAGACCGAGCCCGTCTCTTTGTGATTAGGAAACGCCCACAATTTTGAGGCGAGAATTTATAATCAATTGGGGCGCCAATTATTATTAGGTACGTACTTTCTACGTCCCGTGCGAACTTGATTTCTTTTTAATTTCTTCTAGATTACTTATTTTTTTGAGATCCGCCTAGATTGAATTCCGAGAGATCTGTAAGTTAATGCTGTTTGGCGTCTCCTTCTAATAATCGTAGTTTTATGTACCCTGTTTTCTCTCCCACTCAAAGGAGTTTTACCGTGTTGTTTTGTAATAAATATACTTACAACTTTCCCCAAATGTCTGATTTTTAATACCTTGATAACGCTCGAAATAAGTTAAAAGTGAAATGTGCCTCTTACAAACACTAATAGATTTCAGTACACAACATGTAGCAAGATGTGTAAGTATGCTTCTGGTACTCTAGCATCAGGTGTCAGTGCCATTTCGATGGTTTGTGGATTCTGTTTGCAAAGTAGCTGTAAACCTTCCCATCAGCTGTCAGTCGGTTTGATTCTACGCATGCTGTTTCCCTGTCTTGTAGCATCTTCGTAGCACATTCATCTCAAGTTCTTCAGAATCTTCTTCTTTAATTTTTCCTATTGGTTTTACTTCCCATAACTGGTTAAAACATCTTAGTTTTGTTCTTCTAGTTTTCCTTACAAATGTTAAGTTCTTCTCTAACGGTTTCGTTTTCCACTTTGTCCTATGTATTGGCACCCTATCCACCACAAATCCATTGAACATATTTAGATAACACTCAATTCTGACCAAAAGACCACCGCTTATTTCAGCATATAAAGCTTCTGTCCCAGTATAAGCAAAACGGGAGTTTCAATCTTCTACTTGCAGAACAGAAAACCAAATAGGAACTTCTTGGGGCGCATGATGTTTTAAGAACTGTTCACCTCAGCCTGGTTCATGCAGCAGCTGATCATTATGCACCTCTTTGGCACAAAAGCGCACAGGTTGCTGAGCTCCACAAATAAATCAAATGCAAGTGACCTTAGGCTCTAAGCGGACTTAGTACAGAAATAAGCAAAAGGAAATTACAAAAGTTTTACAATTATCTAGAGCACTCCCAGCAAACTACGTTCAAATTATTGTGGTTGTTGTTGTTTGACAAAGTTAAGTTCTAAACAGGCGGAGTACCAGGTACCTTAGACACCGGCCGGTATCATCATATAAACTGGGCTGTTTAAGAAACTAAGGAATTTCAACCCTAGCAATAGATCGTAGTAACAGGCGACCCACGGTTTTACATCACCTACAAGCGATGGCATTCTGTAGAGGTTCTCCTTTGTTTTTTTAGTTTTAAAAGCCTCACCAAGAGTGGGAATCGAACTCGTGATCATTATGTCACTAGTAGAGAAGTTTAACCATTGACCTGTAGTTTCCGGCCCCGCAAGTTGGCATAGTAATTAACCAAAATAGGCTTCTATGTACATCAGAAACGCGAAGGAGAATGGAGAACACAGAGGTTATCTTTTTATGAATTTTTATTAACAACATTCGAATGATCTGTCAATGCTTGCAAGGAATTTGCAGCCATTGTATTTGATAATATCTATCTTTTCCTCAATATTCGAAGTTTACCACCTTAGTGTACCACAGACGACATAAGTATAGACCAGGCGGACAGGTACCTAGTCGTAATGATGATAATGAGCAAAGACAAAAAAGAAATTCGATTTATAACTGCTGACGATGTAATTTTGAATGGATTAATATTTTCTGCACTAAAAATATACGAAAAATGTCTCCAAAACGGGTACGTGATTACAGAACAACCGATAAGAAGTTCTGTAAGTCAAAAAAGCGATTTAACATTGATTTAAGGATTTGTTCGTGAATAGTGCTACCAAAAAATTTTTATTTTATATTATAGTACAGTAATCTAGTATCACTGCTGCTATCGGAAGACTATACTGGATCCACTTATCTTGAGTACAATAACGTATCAGTGAAACCTTTTACTTCAAATGTCGACAAACAAAAACAGAAAAGTAGTCCAGTATTTGTTAACGCAAATCTTTTGTGGTAATTTTCCAGATGCTCTGAAATTTTTCTGCTATACTACTCTTACTCTTAATTTACTTTTGGGGGGTGACACAACACTACGATTTGCAATTAATAGATGTATGTATGTGAAAAGAGTTACGGTTGTCAACCTGGTACGAAAAGACGGTCTACAATCAAATTGACATATACAAAGCTACTCCAATATCTTATTAATTATTTATAACCAATAATAATAATTTATTTGTACACACTGCAGATTCCCTTCTAGAAATATCCAGCCTTCTTAGATAATTTATTCAGACTGTACTGTACAACTAGCTGCCAGATGTTGAATGTTCTATGAGTCAAATTGTAAGAGCTTCTGCTGTTTTGGAGGTTTTAAATTCAAGAACTTATTGTTGGTATTGCAAATAGGTTGAGGTTTTAGTGTCCGAAAGCAATTTATATTTTTAACCGCGATACTGCCAATTTCAATTATTGCAGCATGAAAACATTGTAAAAAAACAGGAATATAACCAAGCGCTAATTTGACAGCGGCAGAATTGATTGGAAAACGCCTCTGGTGTTGACCTAGCGATCCCATTTATTTGCACTGCGAACGCTTAATACCTCTCGATTGCCATAAAAAGCGGGAAAATGAAAATTGCACAAAGAACGAAGCTATGCTTTTTCTTTGAAGGCTGTATTTTAACTTTTACTGGAAACCGAACGCATCAAAAACATTTATTTGAAATTATGCCTGGCAAGCATGCGAGCAAAAGAACGCGTTAACCTGAAGGTATTTCCAGGTCGGCACGTTTGCCCTTTTCACCATCCAGGCGGAAGAACACAATAACGCGACATTTCTTAAGATCATCGTTCGATTCGTATCTCTGTCGCTCCAAGTTTTCCAGAATTTGTCAGAGAATGTGGCTCACAGACAGTGCAAGCTTATTCAGCTGCTCGCTCATTTCCTTGCCGATGAATAATGCATGTGCTACTTGATTGCATTTCCTGTTTCCACCTGTATTTTAAAATTCCGAAACTAAATTAATGCAGGAGAATCAGAGGCGGAGTTTCGTCGTAAAGTGCATGTGCTGTATCGGGGAGTTATAACATATGGCAAAAACTGATTGGAGTTGTTTGGCGTTGACCGTATTTTAAACAGTTGCTGAGCGTTTAGGTAATCTTTCTTCCGACATTTGAATTGTAAAACTGTGTTAAAAATTCCATTTAGAAATTTGTAAGCTTCTTAGGATGAGTTTTCCGGTTGGAATAAATGAGGCAAATAAATTTGTGTTGCTTGACGTTTGGCCTAAATGAAAAAACTTTTTCCTGTTGTATTACGGTATACTGGATTTGTGCTCAGAAAGAGGGAGTAATTTCTAAAACACATATTTTAGAAAAATTTGGTTATACAGGAAAAAATTCCCAGTAGCTACGAAACTTCTTATAAATATTAAACAATTAAAGTAGAAAATATTTCTATCATATATTTCTTCTCGGTTTATTTCTCTACTTAACAATTTGCTGCTAAACCAATATATAGGCCTCACTTATAATAGAAATCAAAATAGTACATATTATTCTACAGAGAAATTGAAAAAGAATAAAGATCCCGTAGTGTAGGCAACCCATATAACACTGTTGGCAAAAGCATAAATTTACAAAATGTAATTGACAAGTAGCAGTGGTATACCGTATTTTATAGCAAGGTACTTACTTACCCTAAACAATTTAAAAATGAGCAGCTGTGAATAGAGCTGATATGTATGCAAAGAAAATCAAGTGTGGTGACTTAAAAGATGAACATAACGTTAGAATTCACGAGACAATTAATAAATTGTTCTTCTTGGTAACTTTTTTGCCTCTCAGGTGTGAAACTCGTTGTAAACGGCGATTCGGGTTTCTTCAGGTTGACAAGAAAAGAGAGTTTTCCTATATCCGTTTCTGGAGGCCTTCATCTCGGAGGTCAGGTTTGAAGTTAGCTGCTGGAGTTGAATGCTATGAGAAGTCCTGGAAACACTTTAGCCGTTCCTATGTAGAGCCGACCTTTTATACAGCGTCGAGGACTGGTTTGGTAGAGGAGAAGATTGAATGCAATCATTTTAGAGCACTTTCTGAAGAAGCTGTGTACCACTGTCGCCTGGTGAAGCTTGGTTCATTTTACTGTTCTCTGGAGGTACAAGCCAGATATGCACAGTTATAATTTCGGCCATACTTGGTACCTTCAATTTTACAGGTTTATTTATGGGTCACATCTTATGTATGCGATTTAAAAGTAGTTGTTTTTGTATCCTGTCTTCGGAAGCTTAGTTCACTTAACGTCATGGCCTGGAAACTAGTTCAGATCATTCCTTTTTGGTATTTGACTTATTTGTATTAAAAATTTAGACTTGACCTCTTTAAGTTATAGTAGCTTATCAGGTTTATAATCGTATTTAATAATTTAGGAGTAGTTTCTGTGCTGAGGAAAATACTTAATAATGTTTAAAGTTGGGTATTGTAACATCTTAGGAACTCTGAAGCCGCACGTCAACATGAACTCAAATGTTGAAGTGCGGCTTCAGATGTTGATATAATTTCTACTTAGTGTGGGGAAAGTATATACAGTTGCCTGGATAGGTAAAGTACGTTTTTTTCCTATAAAAATTTTCAAGGTCAAAGAATTTAGGGTTTATGTTGGCATTATTTGGATTCTTTTAAAATAATATGTTGGCAAAATTTGCTTTAGTAACTTTATAGAACTAAAAATTTTTGGGAAATTTAAAATCTGGCATTAAGGTTATATGTACATCAAAAGCTCTTGCTAATCTTTCGTAAACATCTTCTTCTGGTGTATTAAGATGCAGATCCAACAGTTCCTCTGCACACTTCACTACATTTAATTTTAAAAGATTCCGTTTTTACGCGTATTCAGTTTCAAAAAAAAAACTGACAATTTAATTTTAAATGTCAAAGTGACAAAAGTCGTTTACAGAAATGCCTGACGAAAATAAATTTTCTAATAATTTTAAAAAAGCAGTTTTGCCAATTTTAACATGACCTTGAAAATTTTTATAGGAAAAAAACGTACTATATTATATTTAATGTATGAAAGTGTAAAATTTACTCAGCCAATGCGATTGTGTATTCAAAATTGCTCGTGTAAAAACGGTGTTTACAGCGTGAACTGTTTGTATTATCTACCGACAGACGAACAGGTTGCGATTCGAAGTGTCCCGTCTTGTGCGATGTGATCGCCATGTTAGAGCGAGAGAGTTACTGTCATTGTGGAAATTTCGGCATCGCACGTTTGTAAATGGGCACACTTTAGAATTTCAGCACGCCAGAGTACTTACCAGAATACCTCACTACTTCCCACCAGTGATACGTGAAGCCATAGAAATAGAAAAACATCCAAATAATATAAACAGGGAAGATGGCTTTAAGCTTAGTAAAACGTGGATTCTTGTGATACACGATCTAAAGCATTACAACCACTGTGTGTCATACGGCCACGCCCCACGGATTACGTTGCACTCGAGAACGACCAATCAGCGTTACGCCACTCCGCGCGCCTGCACAGAGGACTATAAATAGCTCCACAGCGACCTACGGTTCTGATAATGCAAGCTGCAATGTCTTACGAAACGTTAGTGAATATGGATGCACAAACCGCAAAAAGGCCAAATATGCCTAAGTATCCTCGTTCTCAAGATACTCAAACACCACGAGCCACCAAAGAGCATGGCGAGCGCGGGTTTTTGCTTGGCTTCACAAGGTGCAAGGCACATTAAGCCAGAGAATGTTGGATGTTCATCTACAAATACTACGCAGTCTAAGCAGAAATTCTATGTTAAGAAGAATAACTTATTTAAATCGCCCATTTATTGTAACTTTTTCATTTACTTCAATTACTCAGCAAATATTATGTCCCTATTAAAACATTAATTTTGTTAAATTCTAATAAAATTAGTAGGTTTTGTTGTATCTACTGCACGCACTAAGCTCGCCAAGGTTATGTAATAGTTTGCTCGAAAGAATGTGTAAATAGCTTTTATTGAAGCTTTGAGCTTTTGTCGATGCAGGAGAAGGCATTTGAGGGTTCATAATTTAAAAGCAATAAAAACAGGGCAAAAACCTTTCACCGTAAGGTAGAAGGGCGATGCATTAGGTAAATAAAAGCAGGACGTTGAGGTACGAAGTCTAGTGACGTTTGTTGGTGGCCTTTTGAAATCTGGCGTCGACCATTAATTTGAAGAACATTCGGGTTGGAAGATACTCTAGTATTTTGAAAGCAATGGAACCATTATTTACTTTTTCCGGGCTAATGTCCCAGCTATAAAATTTAAGCTGCACGTATTCTCTGGGCCTTTATCTAACTCCCGCACTCCACGTATTGCTACGAACGCTGGTACGTCTTGTACATCCCCAGCGTGTATCTAGTCCGAGTACGCCGCACAGTGGGAGGAAATAAAATTCTAACTGGCCAAAAATGATATAACATTGTAATTTGCATCTTTTTAGCTGTAGAATTCGATTGTAAGATTTATTTAGCTCCAAAATTTGACAGATTTAAAATTAAAATGACCAAATCTTCAATATTCTAAATTATGATACTAAGTATTGTGTCATAAGATATTCTAATTAAAATAATGTCAATTTCGCTAATTTCCAGTGATAATTGAATAAGAAACAGTGTCAGAACTGTATGTGGTGGTAAAGATTTAGAAACCGATTTCTTAATGTGTTGAATAGCATTTTTTATTTTTTATTTTTTAATATCCCCTGAAAAATAAAAATTCGCAACTGTAGTTTTTGGTAATTTTTCCAGATAAAGTATACGCCATTACATTAAAAAGTTGTGAATGCATAATATGAAAACATCAATAAAGATCTAATAGACTCTAACAATTTTTCCGACTGTAATAAATTTAGTAAAAGTTTTAAAATAAGGTGTTTTTGGTTTCGAAACAAAAGAATTAATGATAAATATTATGTACCTTCTGTAGCTTAATTCATTTTTATAGAAACGTGTTTAATAGTATAACTTCTATTTCATTAATGAATATTAAATACGCTCGACACAAATATAAACATAAATCAGTGTTCCCACTTTGACAGTAATCTAGCGTTTGACGTATGCACAAATCGTTTAACTAACTTGATAACTTCCTTCAGTAAGTCATGCAAAACACATATAAGTAGATTTTATTAAAAATGTATCTTGAAAATGTTTATATTTTTGGCCACTTGGAATCCTAATTCCTTCCACTACGAGCCGCCGGCATCTATGGTCAGTGCCCGCCACTTCTAAATTTTCTCTGTTGAACGTAAGACAAAACGCTCGGTCTTGAACGAAATGCCACATTTCAATTCAATAGGCCCGTGGCAGGGACCCGAAAATCTTAAATCCATTAAGTTTTCTTTACGCAGCACGCTGCGCTGGAGTTAGACCAGTTAGCTATATAAGCTATGAGTACTAGCGCATGCCTCCTTTCAGCTTACATATCAGCGAAGTCTTTGTATTTGTATCAGTCGTATTTTGCCTGCGTTATAAGGCGACGTTTAAATACACAGTCCTTTAGGAATTTATCGCGCTCGGTATAAGATAAAGGTGTAGCTTTTTTGAACTGCAATAGCTATCCTTAATAAGAATTTCTGCTGCTAATTAACTTGCCGCTAGAACACGTGGCATTTGCAAGCAGATAAAGCTTGCATCTGGGTGATCACGTTAATATTTTATAGTCACTTATTTAATAGTGTAGTTTTTCCAAATTTAATTTGCAATCTGGTTATAACCAACGTAGTTTCTTTGGTTAATCAATACATCTTGCTGGACCTTCGCATTGCGACCCAGTTGTTACATATATTTTGGGTTGACACAAAAAAACCTTTTTGCATTTTTTAAGCAAGGTAGGTGCGTTTTGGATACTACAGTTAACTAGATCTGTGTTTTCTGTCGTAGTGAACGACTAGCACCCGCTTGTGTTTCCAAATTACTCTATGTAATTTTCCAACTCGAAGAACCGCCGCCTAGTCCTTATTCACGCCAATAATCGCCGAAAGCTTGAGCTAGCCAGGGCAGTGGTCGCCTTTTGTTTAAGGGTGACTGAAAATCAACTCTATAAATAAATATAAGAAGATGCGAGTAAAAAGGAGGTGTAAGCCAATTTAGTTCTGGTGAGAAAGTATTTGTTATACATTTAAGAATATACGTATACAGCGTATACAGTTATTAAGTTAAAAGTGCGCTATAAGAAACCACGTGTTTGGTTTACCTAAGAAATTGGCCCAGACATTATATTAAAGTGTACGATAAACAAATTCAGATATTTACATTAGAATTTCACGATATACAAATTCAAACCACAAAAATGTGTCATGCATCATCCTGACATACGCAAGTACTTAAAATCATTAACGAGCTTCAAATTTCATTTAAAATTTTAAAACAAACCACCAATGGTACAACCTGCAAATACCTGTAAGGAATTCCTTTAGGTTTTCTTGTAAAAACTCGATTACACTCGAACTGTAACCTCCCACTTCTTAACCTTCTGTGGAAGCTATTACCTTGCCCTCCACGATCTATCACCGGCTTAATGTTACTCTGTGCAGTTAGTTGCTGTTTTAGCTAAGTCGATAATCACTACTAGTCGCCATATATATGTTCAGACGAGCTAATCTTGCCATTTATAAAGTTGTGCAAACTGTAATCAAAGCTACTTCCCCAAGATGAAGCAGCAATGCGAGGTTTATTACATATCGCTAATTTGAAACTAGTCACTAACAGGATTACAAGAGATTTTCGTGTCAATTATTCCTAGTCTAAAAAAGTTTGTGCTTATAAAAGAAGCTTGCTAGGAGTAGTAATGTAATTATTTTATTATTAATGTAAAATAAAGTTCGGGGAGCTACACACCATGGAAAAGTTTCGCCTGGCGTTGTTAGTAAAACAATATATAGAAAGTGACCTAGAAATGGAAATAAAACGCCAAGTAGCCATGTAGCCTGATTAATTGTAAGTTAAAATCTGTATTGAAAAAAAAATTGCGGTGCTTAGTTAACTTACGCGGATTAAAAGAACAAAATTTGACAACACTGTTAGCGGGTTGTGCTCTTCTTCTTTAAAATAATAATAATAATAATCCTGTAGGTGTTTTGATTTGCGTACATTTACGTTTTTGTCATATGTTAATCACATGAATTCGTTGTAAATTGTCAAATGCATTTTATGTTTACAAAACAGACGAATGCTGGTTTATCAATTTCTAATGATTTTTCTGTCACTTGACGAATTACAAATACTGCATCAATGCATGATTTTTAGCTCGAAATCCCAGTTGTTCGTCACAAAGTTCTATTATTTCTTTCAGGTTTCTGGTTATAACATTCATCAATACTTAGATATAAACGTGTGTTGTGCCTGCGTGTCTGCGTTTAAACAGTCACCGATCAGGCGCAGTTTGCTCGCGATCGACAATATTTCCTTATGGCGTCACCGTGTCTTTCATGAGACAGCGATAAGTGTGTCTGTGTTTTTAGGCGAGCTGTAATGTTCTTACATCTTGTAGAATTGGAGTTCTGGAGAGTAATGACACTAATTGGTTTCCATTAAATATATTTGGAGACAGATGTAATACAATATGTCCAACTTCAACTAAGATTGCACTAACCTAAAACTAGTAGCTATATACAGATACGTGTAACAGGAAGCCAACATAAGCCAGGTATGTTACTTAGTTGGACAAATACCGCAAGTTTTGCTCTGAACTTTAAATGTGTATCACGAAAACATGAGGCAACATAATTTATTAGTAATAAAATGTGTAAACCTCAATTTCATTGTTCGACGTTTTTTTTGTTTCTTCTTACTGTTGCAGTATTATTAGAAACATTAAGACATTTTTAGGTATTTTGTACATAATTTTTTAAGAATTCTAAAGCATTTTCGTCCATAACTCTCTTATTCAAAATCCAATTTAAAAAATGAAAAAATATTTAATGACGGAAATAATAGTAATTGATAAATCTAACCGAGCGCTAATTGCCATTTAGGTTAGCGGTATTATATGAATCATGCAATGGTTTCATTAAAATTTAGGTTATAAATGTTTGTAAGATTACATACTTTCCAGTCATCGTCCGTCCTCCAAACACCAACGCAAATGGTGCATCATCGCAAGAATCTTGATTATCAATTTTGCATCTTTTTAAATGTCGAATAATTTGTTTTTAAGATTTACTAACAGTTGTTCTAGTAGATCGTCATCAATTTACCTTCTTTTGAAACAAGGCACTCTACAATAGCATAACGTTTCTTATTTTTGGATATGCAGTGTTTAATTTTCAAACTTTTTCAATTTGCTTTAAGAAAAATACAAATTTATTTTCTAACTTTTTAGGCTATGCTTGCAAATGCGTTTTCAGTATATTCAGAGACCAAAACAGTTAAACATGTAACATGTTTGCATTGCTGTTCATCACTAACGACTGCAGTTATAATACCAAACTTCAAATCTTTTCCTTTGGGTGCCTACTGTAAAATTGCACGTTGGCCGGTATGTCTCACGGTTCGAACCTGTCTCACGGTTCGAACGTGTCACTTCGAATTTCTGCTAAATTTTGATGTAGATCCGACAACTTCGAACGTTTTAGTGGTCTTTTGGATTTGAAAAATTCCTTTCTTACGAAAACCTTCCGTGTGCAATTTTAGTGGATGTTATGCGCTACTGCTCCGATATATCTTCGTGAATCGCCACTAGCTGCTGAAAACTAGTGGATGCGAAACGTAGCCTCACTTACTGCGCTGTCCGTTTTCTGGTTGACGAAGTCGAAGCTAGGAGGAGCCGAACATTTGCAGTTGAGTACCTATCAAGACGAGCTTTCCCTAGCTGTCCTAACCCGTTTCATACCCGTTAATGTGAAGTATTTCAGTTGTAAGTTTTCGCAAAGATTTAATTTTTTTAAGCAGTGAACGACCATCATCCACTTTGTGATTTACCTTTTGCTTATTCTTTTTGAATGCCTCCTGACTTTGTACTCCACTTATTGTTTGTTAACAACACTAAACGAATAAATCCGAGTATATTTACTAACATGCTTTATTAGGGAATTGGGTGAAGGATTCGTGTTGGATGCGATAAAGATACTATTTTTTATAAATACGTAACGTTCGAGAAGGCCTCGTCGCCGAATGCGCCCGCGATAAGTTGCCAATATTTAGTTTTCTAGAAAATCAGTTCATGATTTTACTACCTCGCTCAATTGATTCCGTGTGCTCTTATAAAGTTAGATCCGACCATACATGTAGGTCTCCGTAGATTATTTGTGAAGCTAATCCAGGTTATATGTTAACTATTTTATCGTGTATTCATGGATCTGGTCTTATTGATGTTTTCAGTGCATTAAAGTTCTCGTGCCGAATAAATGCAGTGTTGGTGTTTGACACTAGCCAGTTCGACTACTCAGTATGATTCATCGTATTGTGTCACGGTAAATAGTTAAACCTGGCACCCTTACTTATTTGGTTACTACTGCTTCTAGTAATTAAATGAGTTTCTTACTCAGGCGTTATGCCTACAACCCCTCTTCACCATTCTTCTTGAGCTGGTTTTTTAAAATATTAACAAGTTACGACGTTGATATTATGCACTTTTGTTTGCTGTTACATTTTACCGAAATATTCTGTAGCTTTCAATTCTTCCTAACAACTCTTCGTTAGCAATGTGCGTTCCACTTTTAGAATGTACCTATAAACTCACATTCAGGTTCGACTGTTGAAAGACCAAGTTTCTGAAGCGTATGGGAATATTGGCTATATATAGCATTCCACCATTTTAGCTTATAAATGCGTTTGGAGAGATGGTGCAGATCTCCTTCAACAAACAACCGGTATTATTACTATTATTATTATTTGTTTATTTGTTCTCGGATCTTTATCCGGTGGCGGTGTTTAGCAGTTGCAGGCGAGGATTTCACCGCAGTCTACGTCGCATTAAGGAACCTGCGAAAGATATAACAGGTTTGCATAATAGCGGCTCTTTGCATGTGTTCTGTAAGGCCTTCTAGAAGAGATAGTCTAGAAACGATTTTTTCAATCGGTTAGTGACAACCTCTGGTAACGCCCGTATTTCTGTCAATTTCCGGGGAAGTCTCATATCACTACTGCATAAGTTTTGATATTTATTGACCTTTTCTGCCTCGGTTTTTTGGAGGTTGCTACTGATAGGTCAAGCGATATTCACTAATGAGGCTCTTTTATGTTCATTAATTACGAGTACAATGTCTGGACAGTTGTAACCTACTGTCCTGTCCTGTAAAAATTTTCCTATTTCCTTATATTATTATTATTAAACTATCATTTGAGGTGGGTTTGTTTGGAAAGGGGATGAATATTGACCTTGGCCAGTCGCTTTGAATTTTCCCGTTGCGTTGATAGTATTGAATGAATCTACCATAATGTCTAACTTGTCGTAATTTACCAACTTGAACATTTTCGCCTGCATATCATCTTTACCGGTAGCTTTTCAATTTGACACTTGATCGCATGTGCTACTCCATATATAAAAATTTTTTGAATTGGGTTTGAATCTTCCACTCTCTCAGGTGTTGTCAGTTAGGGCCTATAGTCATCAAGTAATTGTACTATATATTTGACCAACTTCAAGCACTCTTCATTATTTTTCTTATTCCTTGCTTTTAGGATGTTGGGAACTTCTCTATGTGCCGCTGTTGATGCAGTTGTACGATGAAAATCGCGTTTCTTACGAAGTATATGCAGATAGTTACGAAACTATTCGACAACTGACAAAGTGCTAAAAATTTGTTCGACTCACGCTCTTAACTTGATCATGGTGGGCCATTTCTCCTTTATGAAACTTACCCCCACTATTACTACTCAGCGGCGCTTCGTAGTGCATCTTGTTGTAAACCGAGTTGGAAAAACCTGGTAAATAGGGGCTTGTGCGAATTAATGGTGTAGAAAACGCTTCTCCATTCAACATCCCATTCGTAATGAAATGTACAGTAAACTATAATTTAATTTAGCAGCGTACCAACTGTCATTAGTAGTGTAGTACTTTCAACTTCTCGGTTCGCATTAAAGCAGCTTTCATTGCTGAAAGGTGTAAAATGTAGAACATTTCGCGCCTGCATAAAAAGAGGTCGTTATTTTACAGCACTTCAGCACTTGTCTAATAACGGAACAGACAGGCAGCTTGCAAGATCGCTTCCGCTATTTCAGATGTTTCAGGACGAAACGAAACCAATCATCGAAGCGTCTGCCGGAATAAAACGAAAAATTTATATAGATGGATTGTCTTACAATCTGTTCGTTCCCACCCTCTTTTGTTTCGCAAGTGAAAAATAATCGTTCGCTCTCATGCTGGCACTTGGAGAATTAATTGGAGCGGTTGATGCAAACGGCGAAGAGCATATTGTCTGCGTGTTCAGAAACATTAGACGCGAAGTGGACTCATTACGAAAAAAAAAACGCTTATTTCCCAAGTAATTCTGTTAATGAGGCGGCAGAGAAGTTTTCTAAGCTCGTTGTTTGCTGAAAATGGAATTAGTTCCTGTGCCCGGTTGACAAAAGCGTTTCATCAAACACTTCCTTGTATTAATTGCACTCGTTCCGAATTCCAAAGTTCAATATTTGCTTCGCCCCACGTTCCGTATTGTGCATGAATTAAATTGACTGGCTGGAATTCCTCTACATTTTGCCTCTTTGCTGTTCATTCGAACCACGTATGCAAACAAGGATATACGTTTAATTAAATGTTTAGCATCGCTTTTCTTTGCGTTATCCACTACCTCTTATTTTTCTAAAGACTGCAACATGGCCCATATATAATTGTTAACATTTTATCCAACAACTCAATAAAAACAAAAAAACATACATTTTGTTTTGACAGTTGTAAAAACTCAAAGTGACAGATTAATTGAGAGTGAGCTAAAGTATTTATTGGCCACGGAAGTTAGTCTAAGTACTTCTAACTCACTTATTATAACCCACGGTGTCAAGGGCAACATGAGTTGTAATGTAAACAAGGTAGTAATAGCCCAGTTTACTTGACCTATCATCTAGTTACTTTTGTATTAAAATTTATTCTTAGTGCTAACATCCTCAATGTTAGCAACTATTTAACTTGCTCTAATTTTAATTTCTATATTGTGATGTATTAACCAGTATAACGATCTTTATAATGTAGTTTGCTGGTTAATCAATTTTTCTTCTCCAATGTAGTGTGTTTAAACTTAACCTCATTTTAACCTACAAATTTAACACGTGGTTCTACTACCAGTAAGTTAATTTCTTTATTATGTACATTATTGTTAACTATAAGCTTCTGTAGATGATCATTATGGCCCGAGGATGAAACCAGTTTGGTTTCGAAACATGTTGCCACTTTCAGTAAATGTACGGAGAGAAGACTATTGAGTTTTATTGCTTCCTATCAAGACACCTCCACTATCAACATGATGGACCACCTTCCTATCAGTTTACTTGCTTAAAACGAACTAGTAAACCACCATATTACTATTGAGTATTGAATAAAAACATTTTACCGCGAATATTTGATCACTCTAAGAAAAGTTTAAAACAGTAATATCTGTTATAAAATTTTTATTATTTTTTTAACTAAACTTTGCTTAATTAACTAAAATATCTCTAATTTTAATTTAAAAGGTAAGTTACTATCATAGTTTGTAACGAATGCTCATTAATTGATTTAATTTAAATTTACAGTAACTTTCTTGTTACCGGATTTTAGTCGGGAGTTTATTGGGAAACAATTTTATTTTGTCACCCTCGAGCTACCCTTTGAGCCTATCACAGTAAATCGTTAGAATGAAATTTTATTGGTAAAGCTGTTCACCTTGTTCTTTGATGGAAATGAATTTCAATAATTAAAGAAGAGTCTTGGACAATATTAACAAGGGCGATGAAGTCAAAATAACCGGAGAGACAAATCTAGGCACTGTTCAAAAATATGTACTTTTATTTAGATCGTTAAGTATCACCCAAATAGAGACGGTCAACAAATCGATGTTGCAGAACATATCACCTTTTAGATACAGCAGCGCCTCAAAACAAAGGTCTTCAATGAATGTATACTGCATACTCTAACTGACGCATCAGAACGCAGTAGCGACCTAGTAATGACTCAATATGTTTTAGCCGTTTTTAAAATTATTCAACCAGCTATAAAATAGCCATTCTAGAGATTACAATTCAGGTTAGAAACAGTAATTATTGGATTAGGCAGCAAACAGCAAAAGCAAGGTGTTGCGCATATGATGTGACGAAACGACAATAGAAGAAATCACAAGATGGATGAGATGCATGTAGCCCGAGAACGATGGTCTGACGATATGGTAAGACTAGTAACAAGAAGATGTATACAGCTAACCGCTAATAAAAGAAATGGGCCTACAACGGGAAAAGCATATATCCAGTAATAAATAAATGCAAGCTGAGGAGGGGAAGAAGAAGCAGGAAGCAATACTACTTATTAACTGCCAGCGCAAGATAGCATAGTTAAATAAAATTTGAAGATCAGGAAATTAAATAAAGAATAGGTGTGCTTTGGATTTATGTAACCAAGTACTACGTTATTCTTTGACAAATTTGATTCGATATAATAAGCTTATAGATAAAGCTTGTATTTTACCTTTTTTCTTGTATTAGCGGTTATTCTAAAACAGCTAAAATGCACTGAAAGTGTAGATAGTGATCCAAAACGCGGTCATTTGGCTTTGGATATCCTAAAAAAAAACACTCGGTTTTACATAATAGTGTTTCTAAACAAATTAATGCAGTTAATAGGTCGTGAGCGGTTAGTTAAACTTGAATTTCCAGACCGTTACTTAAGTTGTGGCGTTTGCTTCTACACAACTTAGATGAAGGCATAAATAATTTGATAAAGTTTAAACGCGCCAACACAGGTCACAATCGAGGGGGCGGAGATTTGCGATAAAAGCAATGGTTCAGCCATACGCAAGTTTGCGAGCAGCTAGACACGGCGGACCCTTACCTGAATTTCCTTAAGTAAAGTTTCACATGATAGAGGACCAGCAGTGTATAAGAAGCTAATCGGCTTATTAAAGATACTTGAGTCCTGCAACCAATCTATTTCAGTGTCAAATGGACGAGCCAACTGCTTCTAGCTCCCATGGGCAGGCGAAGTCACGTACAGACGGAGAAGGCATTTCAGTCGCGCTGAAAGCTATTGCTTGATCCAGCCAAGCGGGTTTTTATCAGAGCTAACACCAAAGGCTCCGGACTTCGCTTTACCCTGAAAGCAGAGCCGGCTCGCCGGTATGATACCGTAGAATCCCTCTAAAACCAGCTCCCGATCTTCCTTTCTGGAGTTCCCATTTTCAGTAATGCAGGAACCGATGAAAAACCAGCTTCCTCAAGATTCCTTTCTCTTCTCCGATCTCGGTAGCGAAGGCCATCAGCCCGTCCAGAGCTTCATAATTAATCCGCAGATAGAGCACATTCAAGCCTCAGAAAGGCCCTCTACAACGACGTTGATTGCCTTCTAAGCACATTTCGTGCCTAACTACCACCGAAACTAATTAAAGATACAACTTACGTGGCATGGTGGCACTCTCTTGGTCATCGGCAATATATTTCGACCTCGCTAGACGAAATTGTTGCACCTGGTAGGCGTCCTGAAATCCAACTTGCAGAATTGCTGGAACCGGGCTAAAATCTTGGAGCCCGTCAGTGCTTTACTAAAGACCAATTTGGCTCGGTACGTCGCTCGCAGACAAATCCAAAGGGGCTAGAGGTGCCTAGGAATTAATGTCTCTAATTAGCTGCACGTGGTTGCCCCGAATAAATAAACCGGCCTGTTTCGACATTCGCCATTCTAGCTTTAGGAACAGTCGTAATGAAGTCTCCAAGGTTCTCCTACCAGAAAACTGCCTTCGCTAGCGTGTTGAATTTGAATTTGTTTTATTCTATACTCGCATTGGACACGTTTTATACTTGTGGTATTATTGTTCCGTTGATAGAGATGGGTGGACAAGTGCCTCTTCTCTTTGGGCAGACTTGGTTTGATTGATTTTAATTCGCCATTCTTTAACCAAGTCTTGAATGACGTCGAGATGGGTTTGAAGTTTGGTGGAGGCCCTTGCTGGATCTTCGTCTGTAGCCAGTAGCGCAGTATCGTCAGCAAACTTGCGATTGAGACTTCCGTACTGGTTGGTAGGTCTGCTGTATACAGGTGGTACAATACTAGTTCTAAAACACTCCCTTGGGGAGTACCAGAGCCTAAGGGATCAGGTTGGTAAGCTCTTCTTCATATTTGACTTGATCTGTCCTGTAGATAAGATCGTAGTATGAGGTAAATGTTATTGTGCAACTAAGTTTTTAACTTATACAGTAATCCTTTGTGTCATCCTTTGTCAAAATCCTGGCTGACTTCTAGGAATACAGCACTGCAGTATTCTTTGGATTCAAAGGTGGCTTTAATAATTTCTACTACTCTATGAACGTGTACAATAATTGTAGAGTGCTGTCTTCTAAAGCCAATTCTAGAAAAACCAAATCTCATACCGAACCATCAATTTGGCTTTAAATTACCATTTTACGAACTGTTCTTTGATACACTAGAACCTAGTTCAACTGTTTTAATAATGCATTGTCAATTATGGCCAATTTTAAATATGTTAAGCTAGGGCAAATCTAAAAAGTGCCTTTTTTGGGAAATTAAGTAAGATTTCAATGAGATTTTTTAAAGTGTGTTATCTTTAGTCAACTAAACAATCTCAAGGCCAGAAAACACCTAAGTTTTTTTAAACTTTAAATTCATTTTTCAGTCTTTAAAATATTTTTGAAAATTTCACGTACCAAGACTTAATATTATACTTCAAATTTTTATGTGAAGAGTTTAAAGAACTATAATTGGAAAAAATAATATAACATGTTAATTACTTCTTTAGATTTTTTATTAGTTACCAAAAAGTAGTATGTTTGCATAATTTTTACGTTTTTTATGCAAGACGCTTTTTAGGAGAAATATTTTTAAATTCTAATCAATATCTATTTAAATGGCTTCTAGAAACTCTAATATAGCCCTTTTAATGAATTACTGTTACAAACTTCCTGTAAATATTCTTTTACAGTTTTCTAAATGAGGAGATTTTTTCTTTATCCAATTTACATATTCTAAAAAATCTCGTTATTTAGACAACTGTAAAAGAACATTTACAAAATTTATGTAACAGTAATTTATTAAAAGGGCTAGATTAGAGTTTCTACAAGCCATTTAAATAGATATTAATTAGAATTGAAAAATATTTCTCCTAAAAAGCACCTTGCATAAAAAACGTAAACATTATGCAAACATACTACTTTTGGTAAATAATAAAAAATCTAACAAATTATTTTTTTCAATTATAAATCTTCAAAGTATTTACATAAAAATTATAATTTTAATATTAAGTCTTGGTATGTGAAATTTAAAAAAAAGTAAAAAATAAACAATTTATCTTTAACTATTGTTATAAAAATTAGGTGTTTTTTGGCCTTGAGATTGTTTAGCTAGCTAAAAGTAACACACTAAAAAAATCTCATTGAAATCTTACTCTTAATTTCCGAAAAATAGTATTTTTTGGATATTGCCAATTTCGAAAAACTCCATTTTCTAAATAAATAAATATTACTCGGTATATATGATCGAGGCTAAATAGGTTTTTATGCAAACACAAAATATTGGCACAAAACTTTTTTTTTTTTAAATCTAAAATAAAAATAGTTCTCATATTATGCCGACCTTTTGGCGGACACAGTATATAATGCTGATAAATTGTGTACATTAAGTAATATAATTTACCATGTCTGTATAATTATGAAATAGTTGAGTCTGTTGCCTTGGCGATTAGTTAAATAAATTAATTGATCTCACAAAAGGGGCAAACCACTTGTACTTCCCAAATTTAAGAAAAGTAATAAATACAATTTTGCCAGTAAAAGTGTTAATTTGTCGTTTTATTGAGTGAGTACGTGCGTGGCAAAAGGACTAAATAAGAAAAAGGTAAATACATTCCGAAAATATAATCTTAGTGGTACATAAGAAGAGTGTTCGATGCAAAGTGGTCACCCAAAGGCAGTCCTTTAGCACGGGTGCGTTTGAAAAGCAACTTGAAGGATAGGACCTTAAGGATACTGCACAGAAGGAACTGGGATCTCGCTTTCAGTGCCAGCAGCCTGTGAGTTCGCCGACGTAAAAAGGGTCAGTGAAAAGTGGTCAACTTTATCAGAAAAGCAATGCACGTTAGTATTCATAGGAAGCTAAGCACATTTATCATTTACTTCTGAATTATTTCTAAAATATTATAAAGTGTTTTCGCGGAAGTGAGGTTAAGAAAAATGCGTCCAACTGATAATTGACAACACATATTAAAATGTAAAATTTATAATTTGAAAAAAGAATAGTTATAATTTATGTATGACCCTTCGTGATATAAGTCATCCGTTAAAATAAAATAAGCTCAGCTAGTTAGTGTAGTCCTAATTAACTCTAAAAGCTCAAACATAAATAAATGTGTTCAAAGCGCGGCTAATAACGAAAGCTAAGATCACTTCAATGTATAAGCGAGGAAAAATATGACACAAGAAAAATCAATAATGGGTATTTCGAAAATAACAGATATTTGTATATAGCAAATTTAAATTAACTAGATTTAGGTTCGACTACTTAGTTTGGTAGGTACCTTCAGAAGAATCGTTTGGTAATATTTCGCTGTTTTAGCATCTGCTGATCCGACTTAACCTTTATAATGCTAAAACGGGATACAGATCTGTCAACTTTTTTTCCATATTTCCGCCCAAAAAATGTCTTAGCTTCTATAGCTTTAAATAGTTGCAGTTTTACAGTAACATTTGCTACATGTTATCTGAGCGCAAATGCTTTTATAGCCAAGATCTTTATGATATAACACACTAGAATACATCTGCACCCCTCTTGACATCGGGCGGTATCGGAAGTGTCCTGTGATGTTGCGGTAGTTTTTTGTGAACAACCCACATCGTTTCTCCATTAGTAGCCATTCATATCTCACAGGACACGGTTAAAGTTCTCTACATGTTATTTGAGTTGCAACATTTTATATATAACTCCCTGGGGTACGTCTGAACCCCGCTTGGTAGCGGAAGGTTGTTAAACAGGAAGTAACAACTTTTTTGTGTCTATTCAGTAAGAGTTTAAATAGAAGTTATAGATGGTAACTTATAAAAATACATTATTATTCAACTAGAAGCCCTGTAAATAAAATGTTCAGCAAAGTTGTTTTTGAATATGCCAAAAACTATAGGGGTACATAAATGTACCCCGATCAGTAGCGAACATAAGAAAAAAATTTTGCCATTATACGTTTTTAACGGTTAACTCTTTAACACAAAAAAAATTAATTTATATTTCAGCACCCGCAAATGGGTTTCGAATATTGCCATTGCCAACCTAAATTAAGATACCTCATTTGTGGTAATAATAGAATCCAACCGACAGTAGCTGGGATTAAACCCGCTTAATCCGCATGCAAAAAGTCCCTTGCAAACTGAAAAGCAGCCACAAATGGAAACTCCACTTCTTTTTGAAAGGATTTGCCTCGCGCGTTATACAGACATAAAACCCCAAAATCAGTCTTTCTGTAATACAAAGCCAACTGATACGCGGAGAAAAACGTGTTTGTATTTTTGTTTGTCTTATATTTCCCACTAAAGCGGCTTGTGTGGCTTACACGGATACGCCGTCCTTTGGCGGCCGCCAAATTAGCAATTCTGGGGAGGTTTTCCTCGGGATTATGAGCGTATTCATGAGGATCAGTCCGTTTCTAATGTAAATTTTCCCGGAGCTCATCAATTTATAAATGGAAATGAAACAGTGGAGGAGCTAGTGTGCCGGCTAAAAATTAATCAGCATTCGTGAATGCTGCGTGATTAACTTTTCGCCGCGGAAGCGTCTCAAAGGTAACGAAACAATCTAATTTCGATCTGAAGGGCCCTTTGCTGCCTGTGACATATGTTTGAGGAAACATGAGTGGGAGTTCGGCGCTTCAAGTGTCTACCTACGTGTTCCACTTTTAGAAGTGATAGTGGGAAGCTCAGAAAATCATATAGATAAGTGGAAGCCTCCAGCAAAGGTAACTAGTAAATTTATTTTTAACATAGAAAAAACATTGAAAATTTTCAAGCCCAAAACACATTTCTTAAATAAAATTATAGAAGCAGTAGTGTTCCTGAAATTATAAAGGCTTACAAGCTTCTAACCTGCCCAAGTAGATATATTAAATCCTATGCATATGATATACATCTTTTTTGCCTTTTCAACGACTATATTTTTTGCAAAACTATCGTCACCCATTCATCACACGCCTATTTGACTCCTCCTTCTGTTAAAATATTTCCTAGTAGTACAACTAAAAGATCATTTCACATAAACTATAGACATTTCCAAAAATGTTCTTTTCTCCTATTGAACGAAAAATTATACTTTTCCTACGTGTGTTCGGGCAGCAAAATACACGATTCCAATATTCTTACGACGTTGCTAGGCAACAAACAGTAACAGTTCGCAAATATACTCATTGCTAAAGAAATAACAATCCGGATTAACCTTTCGGCTAGACCAAAAACTACTTGTTCAGCCTAGGCCGATAAACACGTAACGCAAATTTTTACGTTTGTTTTTATAAAAAAAAAATTGTATGTCTATCACGTAGGGAATGTGGATATCACTTTTCGTACTAATTACACAACATTCTATTTGAAGAATGTGTATTTGTGGCGACTGAAGGTGTTAGAAGACTTTTTCTATAAATCTATGTACAGTATATCCTAAACCTTCCGTTGAAATTGGCAATCTAGCAATCGGTAAAAGATAACCATTGGCTAAAATTCGGCAAAATGTTCAATATACCAAGCGCTACTATAATCCACAATCAAGTTAAAAGACTTTTAGCTGCAGCGTGAGACAGAAAATGGTATTCACGAGGTAGCCGAAAATAATAGGCTGTTATCTTCTGGCCAAATTCCTTCTTTTAAGTTTCCCCTCCGCTAGTGTTTCTACTAAGCTCTTGCAATTTTCCAACCCCAACGCTATTACAGTGTGCGAAGCAAAGAGGTTTTTCACTCTTTACTAATATTCTATACCATTACTCCTACCAGTTAGGAAAAAGAGAATCTCGGAGCTGGCTAGGAAGGTCTGAGAGAGCAGTTTTCTTACGTAAGCTGCTATAGGATAATCAACTACTTATAAAGGACTATAAATGAGTTTGAATCACTATAGCTTACTCTTGGACCCAAGATAGAATCAAAACATAACGAAAACCAAACGCTTAAGAAATAAATTATTACATAAATGTCGGAAGCTGAAACGTTTGTAAAATAGCAAACAAAACAGAAGAACTAGAAGATACGTTATCCAAACGTACAAACCAACCCCGAAATAGGGAGTGAACTAAATATGTTCAGTTTGAATGACAACATAAAAGAATACAGGACAGCCTAGATACAACCCCTGTAAAGAATAGGTGACAACCGTATTCCAAAACAACTGTGAGCAAGTCCAGAAGAAGATGGAAAGACTAACTAAAATAAGAGGGATGCAAAGGTCTGCTTCAGTATGTAACGTATTGATGATGATGATGATGATGATCAGCGACAGTGCGCAGATATTTTAGCACACACTTTTTTTATCCATATTTAGAATCTCAAAGTGTTTTAAGAGATTTACATTAAGTTTGTTTTCTTACCAACGTCAGAATTTGCTACATTATCAGAAATTAGAGCTACTCTTCCTACTTTAATTTGTTGCAGATTACGTTGTTTTAAGGAAAATGGTTTCGTTTCTGGTATCGGTAATACGCTGAGTCGACGTACTACCTGAATTCAAAACTTGTCTTATAATAAAGTCCCGACAAAAGTGGGTGAAGCCTTAAGTGAGTCTTCTTCTTCATAACGGTTTTTAACCCGGGGTTTCCAGTGTTCAGTATATCTTTCTTACATTAGTGTCTGACTTTCCTATCCTACTGTTTTATTCCTTTCTTTGATTGCCTTTCTTCCTTCTATACTGTGGTACCCACTACACTGCGTCCTATGGTCTCACATTCTTAAAAAATGTATACCTCATGAGTTGTCTTACTTCCATCGCTTCGAGTATATATGTTCTACTTATATTATTTCTCGTCCCCTTTTTGACATCTGTTTTGTTTCTCCAACGAACGATTTCTAAAATTATGTGCTCTTGTTTGTGCATATTTCAGCGACATAAAAGATTATGCTTTGAATGATAGTCTTATACTTAACTTTGCATTTAGGTTCACTTTCATGTCTGCCTCTAAAGAATTTCGTTTAATATAGCTGTCGATCGTATTTTATTCTTCCTTTCACTTCCACGGCCTACATTCCTTGTGTTTCTATCTTCGATCCAAGATATATATTGATAATTTCTTCGATTTTCAATACCAAATCTTCCGTATATACTCCAAGATTTAGGTATTTTGTTCTCTACATTTGCCTTCAACCGCCATTTGTCATAGGCCTATACAATTTTTTGTCTTATACTCTACGTCCTCTCTATTCTGGGCTATATTCGTCTGGCTATCACTAAATTGCAGGATATATATGGTACGTTCTCTCTTCTATCTGCCCATCCTCCCATATGTTTTCTTACAGACGTCTAACACTTTATCTATGTACTAATGAATCACCCGAACTACGCTTCGGTTCGCTAATTTAAGAGAGATTCACTAACATAAATTACAAAACGATGCATCTGCCGGGATTAGAACCCGGGCGGCCCGCGTGGTAAGCGCGCATTCTACCACTGAACCAACGATATTTCGTTTTTGAATTTAATTTAATTTTACTTTTACATAACTACTTTTTTAAAATAAAAAGCGGCCTACGATCTAAGTCTAAAAATTAGCAAAATTTTATGCTATCATACAATTTAATCGGTCCAGTATCTTCGAAGGAGATAACGAACAAACATACAAACATACAAAGAAAGAGACCACCGATTTTATAGTATAGGATAGGATGTACCATACCCTTATCGCAAGCTTACTGTAAATGTCAGTCCCGCTCCTACAAGTTAAATGCTAAATGCGCACTATTGTTAGTATGCTCCCTCGATTGTTATTCAATCTGGTGTCGCACTATCCGCCTGTACGGCTTACGGAGGATACTTGTCACTGATATCCCTTCTGTAATGTTCACCTTCATCTCTTCGTTCGTTTGTACAGGGAACCGATTGATATTGTTGTATTCGCATCAGTTCACTCGAAATTCCCCCCGGTCCTGGGGCTTTTCCACTTTAATCTGCTTCATATATTTTTTTAATTGAGTCACGGTGATTTCTGTATACTTTATTTCTGATCCTCTATTTCCTATTGCTATTTTTGCCTTGTATCGTACAGCTCTCTCGTTTCCCAGGAGTCTCATTCTTTTCGAGTGTGGAGCACATTTCGAATTAATATCCATACTTTGACTATTTTTCTGCATCTTATATAGGTCGTTTTTTTACATTTGTTTTTCCATGTTGGTCGCTTTGTCTTTCTTGTTTTCTATCTTATCCATTGGTATTCCTTCTAAACTTCTTTATTCAAAAAGATATTATTGTTGCCATCTCATTGATTATTGGTGACAGCTGATCATGAGACGAAATTGAACACGAGAAAACCTTATTTTCTTAAAACCAAACACCACATCTTTTAACCCAGTCGACATCCTATCCTTGCTCGACTTCGCGAACGCATTCGAGTTCTATATAATTGCTGGATCTTAATTTTGAATTCCACAACACGCTCAACTTTCTTGATTTGATTACTTAGATTTTATCACCTACACACATTGGAAAAGACAATTGCGACTCATCTTTTCAGCTCCGATATGTGCATATCCCAAATCCTGTTTATTAGAAAAAATTGCAAAGCAATCAAAATTTACTAATACCACAACAACCTTGACCCAGGTAAAGGATATGCCCATCCTTCCACTAAAGCAATTTCTATATCCGACCGACTGCGCCCTTCTTCCGATGACTAGCGCCTCTGACGTAGTTTAAATGTTAAGTAACCGTGTTGTTTTGCTTCCATCCATTGCTCCTGATGTAGCGTTCTACCTCGTCAATACTACGATCCAATCCTCGAAGTCTTTCATTTTAATTCCATGGCAGCAAGGCTCTGCGTGAGTTTACTGGTTTAGTGTTTTATTATTTCTACCAGTAGTTTTCTGGCTTATTTTTTTCTTACACATTTAAACGATAAACTACCTTCCAGATATATACCGTTAGGTATCGTCGGTGACTGATAATGAGACGAAACCTGACCTGAAAGGACCTTCTCTCCTTAAATTCCAATCTTACGCCACTCTTCTTGAAAAAAGTATTCACTTCGCTACTCTTGCCCTCGACATTCTTCTGCACTCATGGGTGATGTGCATGTCATATATTATGGCTTGGTTATTTTCTTTATTAAGTTGTAGAAGTAGTTCTTGGGCTTCTCTCTTGGAAACTCACCTATAATTTGCGCGATCGTAAGACGTAGTCACTGCAGTAAGACGTTTTGCTTTCTTTTTCTACGATACTGCCATCTTGGTTGATGTCATTTTCTTGGTTTGTTACTGCTGAGCAATGTTGTATGTATTTCATGGTGTTTTATTAAACCCTGTTCATCTGCTTATAATATTCGTTTTGGAAATGTTGCGTTGTAGGGTATTCAACTGCAGCATGTTCTTATTTGTTACTTTAGCTTGCGTCCGAGCATAATGTACAGTTGTTTACTTATGGTTTAGGTACGTTGTGTGGTTTTTCTTGATGATGAGTATTTTTCTATATTTTGCAGCATCTGTTCCACGGACTGGTGCAGATCTTGTTGTTCGAGAGCGGGCTTGTTCACCTCTCCCATTCTGACAAGTACGGTTAATCGTATGGACGGAGGATATTCTAATTATAGTTAGATGGATTTCGTAATGGGCAAGGTTACTAATCGACATCAATGAAACTTCAGTAGTATCATTTTTATAGTTACTTATTTAAGTTAATTTAACCACACTAACCTACTTGTTTATTACCGTTCAAGATATATTTGTTTACTTACTTTTAATAAGGAAGGTGATCCGGCGACAGCAAAGAAAACCAACTAAGGTAGGTTCCAAAGGAGCTGATCCGTCTCGCAGGAGCGCTGAAGTACCGCAAACTCTCCTATAATTTGAGTCGCTACAGGGGGTTGTTTAAAAACTTTGTTTTAAATCCGTTGCATCTCGATTATAACTACCCTCAGTGCGACAGCACCTTGCCCTAATTAACGTGGTGCAAATTTGAACCAGCCGCAACTCCCTGAGCAATAGTTGGTCTTCTATCCGTTTTAGACAGTTGAAGCGTGATTAGGGTAAACTTTGTGAATACTAACGTGTCCTATCGCGCCATTTAGGATGTAACAGTTCAAGTGTCATGTCGTTAAAGTCGTTTTTTCAGTGGTTATAGTTGTAATTGACCTCTCTGTACTAGATTATGGATCTATAAAATTCATAAATAATAATGAATACTTTTTAGTTGATTACACGGAATTTTCTATTCTCCATTCGACTCGAAGGCACATATGTACTGGTCTGGATTCCAACCATCAGTGACTTTGTAGTAGATATTAATAATCGGAGATCGCCAATTTGAAGTCTCAGTGACCAAGTAGTTATGGTTTGGATAGCACACACCCTGGTAAAGGTGAAGAGTAAATGTTGTAAATGCTAATATTGAATTTATTAATGGCGCCCGCTTATTTATATAATTTTTTTTACAAAATTAACGCAACGAAATATTAACTTAGCACTTGATGACCTAATTGTTAAAAGTACACCCGAAGCGAGTTATTAGCAAACGCCGCATTTCATCACAGTTGTGGATGACCTTTGCTGAATAGTGTTGTGTAACAATATAGGCGACCCACTGGTGATCTTGATCTCAAGAATGCTGACTTGCTACTCCAACATATTCTTGAACTATTTCAAAATTTTAAAACGTGGCTGATTTTTAACAAGATTAAACACTTGCTGTTTTTCTTTCCACCTGTCTGATGATGAAGCCCTAACGAAAGTGGGTGAAACGTTCATCTACCTTCTACCTAAATATAGATATGACTACGAAAGCCTTCGAAATCATCAAAATTAAAATTTCGTTGTTTTAGTTGTTAAGTGTGTTTCCAGTTCTTCAGTTGTTGGATACTTCATACTCACTAAAAGATTTAACTGCTCATTCTTCGGCAAGTTGTACATTCAATCACGTGTGTGCTTTTGTTTGTATCTAGCACCATCGTGTAAAGTGACGTAACATCCTTGAGTTTCTTGAATTGTATGTCATTATTACTATTGTTTTATTGCGAAACAATTTACTACTGACCACGCTATAAGTTCTAACTACATTTTCTGATTCTGCAATCAATAATGATATGCGATTTTTAGTTCTCGTACCAACCTTGTAATTGTATACTTGAATTTAAAACATAACTGCTTAAGTCATTTTCTTAAAAGTATTTTCAGATTTGCATTTTTTATATTCTTCTAATTTTCTAAGGTAAGTTATACTTTTGAAACCAAATAGTACAATAAACGCAGATGGAAAGTATTAGCACTAATTTAGGTAATAAGTTTCCCCCGTGAACGCTAGAATTACCTTCATTCACAATGAGTAGTTAATAATTTAATAAAGTAAAAGTAATGACACCTTATTGTTCTAACTTTTCCCCAAAAAACGATGACAGGTCGGCAAAGTCGCCTGATAGCTGCCAAATTGCCATAAATTCTGAGGTGAATTGGCTAACAATGGAGGTTAACGAGGCTGTGGGCTAAGCTAATTTTCGTTCAATTTGGCCCTTTTGGTTAGCGGTTACGTATTGTAACAATTTGCTAATAGAGGCTGCTAGCGTCACACCGAATCCCCTGTTATCTACAGAATGTTTAGTTTTGAAACATTGAGGACGTCGTTTGATATAAAACTTTATTACACCACCGGGAACTTCAAGTTTCTCTTAATTATAGAGGGCAAGCAGCTGATTTCGTTTATTCAGATTGTATCGTTAATCATGGTTCCAAATCATGTAAAGAATAATAGTTGCATATTTCCCTTGTAGTTCAACCAGTGTAGAAAATACAGTAGTAGAAATAAATACATGTGCATTCGCTGAATACAATCTAAAATGTTATAAAGCTGCAATTCCACAACAGGCGTGAAGAAGTAAACATGTTTACATATTTCACATCTCCATATTTAATTGACGTAAATATATTGACCCTGTAACGGATGCCTTGGAATAGTATGTCTAACCCCCATGTTTTCGTTTTTGGAGAAATTAATATCTTCTGAAATAAAAAGTTAAGTTAAATAAGAGTTTTCTTAATTAGCTTTTTAATATTCAAACTTGTGATGAAAAACAACGATGTTAAAGGGGAAATTAATACTTTAACATCCAGAAACTCTCTTTAAAGGAGTTACAAATTGTAGTTCCTTTTAATAAAACGATTTATTCCTAGGCCAGCATATTCAAACTATAATGACTAACAGAGGCTGTAACTAGTATTTGAGCTGGAACTCTAGATATGAGTAAAATTTTAAAATGTAAATTACAGCTTGAGCTTTATTTCTTAATAAATCGTAAGTACAAGTGGAAACATAGTATCAGAGAATGCGCCATAAGAATATCATTACAATCCAGAATTACAAAACGCATGTAATTGTACTTGAATTATTAAAGTAAGAAAACTTCGTTCACGACGTGCAAGGAGATCAAGGCTATCTCGGTCAACCTCTGGAAGGGGTGGGTAGTAGGCTGTAAGAACAAGAGCTCCAGCGCGATAGTCAACACAATGGTCAAAATATTCTGGTTTAGAAAAGATCAACCGTCATGACATGTAAGACGGCTGTATTAAACAGCACACCATCATAAATATATTTTTCGCTGGGTTCAGCTGCAAATACTGAGACCCGCAAAAATTAGCATTACACTACTGTGTTCGTGACGTAATGACGTAATAGAGACTACGGAAGTCAATTCTGATGGGCTAGTGGCAAGTCACCCACCTATTACTAATAGCGATCTACACACCCCAATGGGGATGTGCTCAAAATTTAGGTGCGCTAAGCGGTCTATTATGAAAAACTTCTCACATGCAGCTTACCCTATCATAGTTAGAATTAGCGGAAATCTACCACAGGCATTACTGAAACAATAAAGTAGCTTCACTTAATTTAATGTAGTAATTACTACGATGGCAAGGAACACGATGCAAGGGAAACTAAGTGAAGAATTAATTGAAGCATCGGTGTCCTAGAGAAGGCAGGAAAAGTAGCTGTAGCTCAAGGCAACGTACGACGTCGATTAGAAGACAGCGTCTATGAGAAGAAGGCTTAATACAGGATGGCGGCCGCACAATTGCAGGACTAGTAACGTGTCTACGATATACGATAAAAAAAGCGAGATAAAGTTCTCCCAATATCCCAGCGAGACGAGAACGGAACTTCTACGATACAGCTATGCCTGGGAGGCCTCTTCTCCAACTAAGAATCGAAATTTCCACAATGGCTGCAACAACTCCAACTCAGCAGCCATATTGCACAAAACGGCATCTGAAACGCGATACCCGAGCTAGCACTCGCGTGAAGGAGTTCAACACAATTCCGCCCTTTCGCTGGCATAAAATTGGTGGTGACGTCAATTTTTCAAACCAATCTAACAATATCCGTGAAAAATATTCGTAATAAAAAATTTGTATTTTCAGTGCTAATGAGGGCTATTCTGTTTTGAGGATAGTTAATTGACAGAGTTGTATATACTGGACAGCAGTGGATTTTCATTGGATGCAAGCGGCATGAACACAAAATCCTTGTACCCTGAACCAAGACATAAATTTAAACATTCAATAAAACATATCACGTAGTTTTGGCATATTTTAAGAAGGCTCGCAAAATATCGTGTTGTTGAAGTTGTAGCAACAACTTATATTTAATGTTGTTTTCATTCTGTTTCTGCTCCTTCGAATTCATTTTCACGAATATCAGAAAATCTGTTCCGGTAGGTACTGCACTACCAGAATGGAGTAACTCCGAGGATACTATACTAATACAAATATCTGTCGTGTTCGATACTCTAATGCCGCATGTCGCCCGAACGTCAGATGCTAGATAAATATGAAATAGGTGCATTCACTTCTCATTACGGCATCAAGTTTTAACCTTATTTATATTTAATTTATACCAAACTTTACTGATCAGCGCAATTTCTGTTTATAAGCAGCCACTGTGAGCAAAAAGGGCCTTGACACTGAACAATTTTTTTAGTAGCTGTTACGTGCTCCATCATAAAAAACAAATTAAGAAATTAAACTGACGCTAATGTAGTGTTGAGCAAAAATGTATATGTGAATAGGTTCTTTAGGCTCATTAGGAAGATCCACCCAATCAGATTATAAATACTTTATTTGAAGGAATGTATTATAGAAATGTATAAATCACAGTAATTTCATTAGTTGGAATTATAAAGACAAAAACAAGTTCTTAGATCAGTTTAAAGATTGCCGCTACCACTGTCTCTTTATGCATGCGAAAAACGGGTGTTAGCAATTCATCGAAAATCTTTGTGCCAACCAAGTTTGCGCGGGGGCAGTAAGCCAGAACAAGGTTGTTGATAGGCAGAATATAGTTTGAGTGTTATCGTTTCATATGACTTGCACTTGTGTCATGTTTGGATATAACCGTTCTCTAGGCACATCATTTAAAACTGAAATTTCGTTTACTCTTGGAAGTTACTGTGCAATGAAATTTCATTGCGCCTCTGGTCGAATATTTGAAAAACCCTCATCGGCTCGCTATCAATCGTTCTGCAAATATCAAATATAGTGACGCTCTACGCCATAGCACGCCTAAAATACCTCCTGTCCATCTATGTCCGCTACCGACCCTTGAACTGAAGCTATTCAGTTTTATTGTGTCAAGCAAAGACCCGCTATCGTAGTCGTTCTTCGTTCAGCCAAGCGTGATTTCCCTGGTTTTCGTTTTTACCGACGCCAGTTCATACCACTGCATTCCGATCTATCTTATTTATTTTATTAGGAAGTAGGTGTGTTAGTTGTGCATTACCGCCGTTATGTATATGTGATATTAAGTTAAGCAATACGTGTTGTGAATTACCGCCAATTACGCATATGTTTTGTAAGTTAGGTGAAGCATATCGTGAGTCATTCCAGAATTGTCCGCATTATACGCACCTAAGTCTTAATGCATCCCCGTTAAGAGTGCAGAAGCCCTTAAGCGAAAAGGATACCAATACTGCCTTTTTCAGTAAAAGCACTTAGGATTTTATTACTGCGATGCGTGACGTAATAATTCTTAAGGATTTTCTTGTCAGTATTATTTTTTGCGATACTAGCTTGCAGCTGACAGCTTTCTAATTTCATGTGTTATGTTAATATAGTAGGTTGAGTGGGTTTGTTGTCTGCTTAGCAACCAGGTTGACATGGATTCAAATCTGGCCGTAGCCGAGAATGTTCTCGGAGCGGCAGTGGATTTGAACTCGTTAATTAAGTTAGATGTAAGTTGTTGTGTGTCTGGTATGTTTACATGCGGGGGAGCGTAGTGTAAGTCGCGTGAGGCGCATTACCTCCGTTGCACTTCCCGCGAGGTATGAATGGTCCTCGACACCGAAAGGTAAAAGAGGATATAGATCATGAATGAATGAATGTTAATATAGTAGTTCTCCAATTACTGTGTATTTTTTTTAAACCTCGAATTTTTCAAGTAAGGTAAGCATTTCACGGATTACAAAGCAAGGTATATCATATCCTGAAGCTGAGCACACTTTCCGTAGCATGAGGGAATCTGCCTGCTTAACACAAATTACACGGATTTGTTCCTGCACCTCCAAGATACAAATTGTTTTGATTATCGCGAGCTAGCTTTTTCTTCCAACCTGCAACCCCTTTTTCCGACTAAGCTGTCTCGAACATGACTTGTGGGTAGTAAACAGGTTTTCTCCTGTAGCAAAATTCCTTCAAGATGTTACGCAAGTAAGACAAAAACTTAAAATCTGGTATCAGAATGCAACAAAGCTGTTTTCAGTTAGCTTAAGACTAGTAAGATTTATAGTGGTCTACCAGACAACCGCTATACGCAAATAACGAGAAAGGAAAAAAAATGAAATACTACTTGAATTCACTAGTTTGCATCGTAGTAAAATTTTTTAAAACTGTGCAGAGTTTGTAGATTTTGAAACAATTATTCATCAAATGAAATCTTGCTTATTATAATATACCCGGCGGGGCGGGGTTGCTAGATCCTCAACCGGGCGCCTTCCCAGGTGGCGGATAGGGGAACGCTCGCTAGATATAGCGGGTACCGAGAAAATAAAATACTCGGGGCGGACCAAAACTAGCAGAGGTGGCAACTTTCGAATGACGAATTTAATGGCTCCTATAGATGAAACATGGATAGATGGGATTCGTGAGCTGTAGTGAAAGCAACCTATCTAAGGGAGACGTCCCCAATTCAACCGTCGATTGGAAGGCAGCAGTTCCATTTGTATCAATAGCGGCGTAGTTCAGGTAGATCGTCCCGGCGCTACTGAATAAGGTGAAGGCACAGGCAAAGATTGCCCCGAAGGCTGCGCTACTGCGGTTGAAGAAGGACGTGGGATACCACTTCAACTGATATTCCCGAGAGTACTTGTGTGTATGATGAGCTTAATTAGGATCGTAACCATGTTGTTAATGGTATACAAATTAAGCTTAGTAAGAATGAATGCTTACAAATTGATGGAAATAAATATGAAAATGGCTTGCTTAATACAAAATGCATCCGGAGTTTTAAATTTTCCCCCAATCGGATCTCCGGGGGGGAAGGTGTTAAGTCAAGCGTTGAATACTGTAACAGAAACTTCACAAAACAAACGTAACATTTTATCGCTACGCTCGAAAATAAAAATTGGAACATGGAATGTCCGCGGGCTACGGCAACCCGGTTAACTAAATATTGTGGAAAATGAAACAGTGAATCTAGATATAGTAGGACTCTGTGAAACTCACTGGAAGGGACAAGGGCACTTTACAACTACTAATAATAATACGATTTATTTCTCGGGACACAACACTGACAGCCGTGGTGGAGTGGCAATGCTAATTCCAAGCAAATGGGCTCACACAGTGCTAGGATACTGTCCCATCAGCGAAAGAATTATGACCATCAAGATAAACACCAAACCAGTAATCTTAAATATAGTTCAAATATACGCCCCCACTGCCGAAGCAGAAGAAGAAGATATCATCAACTTCTATACTCAACTAGATAGCGTCATTACTCAAATACCAAAGCGCCAAATAGTCATTATACAAGGAGATTTTAATGCTAAAATTGGAGAAACAAAGGACAATGAAAATATTCAACAAAATGTTGGGAAATTTGGCATAGGGAAAAGGAATGAAAGCGGAGAGAAACTACTACAATTTTGTATAGAAAATAACTTATGCATAACTAACACGCTATTCAAGCATCACATTAGAAGGCTATATACTTGGACATCCCCGGGCGGCAAATACAAAAACCAAATAGACTACTCAATAATAAACTCAAGATGGAAATCCACCGTCCATAATACAAAAACGTACCCTGGTGCAGGGTGTGGTTCTGATCACCAGCTCCTTGTCACTAAAATCCAAGTTCACCTCAAAACCATAAAGATAAAAAAACAGGCTAGGAAATTAAACAAGTACACCCTCCCTGCCTATCAAAATGAGATAGCGTCACAAATGGACAAAATAGAAATAGATAATAGAACAAATAACCCCAATGAAATATGGGAATATATTAAAAATATCATGTTAAATACAAAAGAAGTAGTAGTAAAAGAGTGCAAAGGGGAAATACAAAGAAAACACTGGATGCAACGCACGACTTGGAAGACAGTGACAAAGAGGAAACATATTAAAAGAACAGGCTTAACAACTACAGAAGAAAGAATCGAATATAAGAAACTCAGCAGAGAAATACAAAAACAATGCAGAAAAGATAAAAATGAGTATTTGTGCAACATATGCAAAGAAATAGAAGAACACCATAACTCCAATGAGACTAGAGATCTTTTTCGTAAAATTAAAGAAATCACAAGAGAATTCAAACCAAGATCTTGGATCATCGAAGACGCCGCAGGAAAGAAATTATGCGAGATTAATAGAATCATATCAAGATGGGAAGAATACTGCACACAATTGTATAAAGAAGAACATCCACAGCAAGATGTAGAGGCACTCACAGACATTAAATCATGCTCACTAGAACCGAACATCATTCCCAGCGAAGTGGAACGTGCCATCAAGAAGCTTGGCAGAAATAAAGCCACCGGCGAGGATGAAATCAGCGGAGAGATGATTAATGCATTGGGGGACAAAGGAATAGAAATATTCACAAAGATATGTAATCTTATATGGAAGACGGGTGAATGGCCGGAAGATTGGACTAAATCTATATTCATTACCTTTCACAAAAAAGGCTCTACTGGCAAGTGCGACAACTATCGGACTATAGCTTTAATTTCGCACGCAAGCAAAATAATGATAAATATTTTACATGATCGACTGAAAAATTTCCTAGAATGGCAAATCCCAGTGGAGCAAGCGGGATTCGTACGAGGTAAAGGCACCAGAGACCAACTACTAAATATTCGACAACTTATAGAAAAGTGCAGAGAATTCAATGTGCCAGCATATCTATGTTTTATAGATTACAAGAAGGCCTTTGACAGCGTACGATGGACTGAACTATGGAAAATATTAATTGAAATGGGCGTCCCTGAACACCTAGTTTTCCTTGTCAAAAGACTATATGATGGAGGTAAAACAAAGATCAGAATAGATAATCATCTGTCGAACTCATTTAAAATAAGCAAAGGGGTCAGACAAGGCTGTATATTATCGCCCTTACTATTTAATATATATGGCGAATACATAATGCGGAAATGCCTAGAAGGCTGGAATGGAGGCATATCGATCGGGGGCAGAAAAATTACAAATCTTAGGTATGCAGACGACACTACCCTAATTGCCAAAGATGCAGAAGAAATGACGGAAATACTAACGTGGATTGAAAACGAAAGCAAGAACTTAGGACTTGAACTCAACAGAAGCAAAACGAAGATTATGATAATTGATAGAAGTAACAACCTACCAGCAGACCTACCAGACCTGCAAGACATCGCAGTGGTTGATAACTTTATATATCTAGGGTCTTATATAAGTAAAGATGGTGGTAGCACCGTTGAAATTAAAAGACGACTAAACATGGCCAGGTCAGCAATGACAAAACTCAATAAAATTTGGAAAGACAGAAACATTACACTAGCAACTAAAATCAGACTTGTGCAAACGCTAGTGTTCTCAATAGCTCTTTATGCTTCTGAATCGTGGACACTAAAAGCAGTTGACAAAAAGAAAATTGATTCGTTTGAACTGTGGTGCTGGAGAAGAATGTTACGCATATCCTGGGTAGAGCACCGCACAAACGCTTCAGTCATAGAAGAAGTGAAAATGCCAACCCGGCTCTCCACGATAGTGCAGAAACGAATCCTACAGTACTTTGGACACCTAACTCGACGTACTAATGATAACCTGGAAAAACTCGTTGTACAGGGTAAGATTGAAGGGCGCCGTTCAAGAGGAAGATCTCCCAAACGCTGGCTGGACCAGATAGGCGAAATAACCGGCGCTCCTCTTCAACAGAATATTAGAGATGCAGAGGACAGACTATTGTGGAGAAAAGTCATAAAAACCACCTCCTAAATCATTTGACACAAGTCACGACTCTTCAGACATGAAGACCCACGACAGGAGAGGAGAGGATAATATAGAAATGGTAATAGTGCGTAAAAGGCTAAATTAAGGGAATCTGGCATTTCATTTAACAACGTTTATACTACAACTTCGTGCGCTTATGCTAAAAACTCCAGCATGTAGCGACGTTAGATCGAATTTACTGAACAAAGCTTGTTCCCATGTTGCTTGCGATACAGAGTGCATGTACATTGAAAAGGAAAATTGGTAAAGGCTCGCTAACCTGCCTTTAAATTAAATTTAAAATCAGTTTTAAACAAGGTAATGAATAAACATAAATGCCGCTAGCTAAAGCCTCTTCGTCCATTGTGGATAATTAACCAATAAAAAGCATGAAAATTCAATCGCCCAGCAATAAAAATTAGGTGTGTACATAAATATCTCAGTTAATGTCAGATTATCAGTTCGAGCTCCGAATATCCCAAAGGGAATTTCTTGTATAATCAGATTAAGCGACCTGAGTACGACTAAGAACAATTTACTGCTTAGGAATTACGCTTCTAATGGCGCAATTTCTCCCCTTTGTCAACGGCCACCTTGAACAAGGGCTTCAAATTAATAATGGAATTGACTGCGCGTTGAGGGGTGCGGTGCCTCATAATTATGTAATTACCGCGAGTTTTTGGGGCTAAAGTAGCAAGTTGCTGGATGAGAGTCTGATGGTGATGTATCGCTTTCATGTAAAATTAACCAAGATGCTGATTGCCTAATAACACGCATTGTAGTGTGCACAGGAGCTGCTTTAATTAATATAATCAAAATTATTTGGAAGCCAACCGCCGAGGGTTTATCCATTAATCAACATAGCGGATAGCATACAAGATTATTGAACGTCGCTTTATCTCAATTAATGTTGATACGACTGCAAATTGTATGTAAAACTGGAAGGGAGCTTGTAATTTCCAAAACACCCTTGTAATTTCAAGTTGGGTCTGCTTAAATTTTCCATGTTAGGTTGTACACTAATCAAAATAGCAAAGAAAATTTGTAGGACTCTGTCTTGAGAGGTAAGTTTGTGGAAATACTATGTACTTCGGTACAGATGTGCGTAAGCGTTTATATATAACTAACAGCTTATATAAAATGTCTCTTCTTTCTTTTTCTTCTTCCTCGTATTGTAGAGCAGTAGCCTGTTTTAACCACAAAGTGGTTCTATGAGCCCTCTTTGTCCTTAGGCTGGGTAGGTCGCTAGCCTTACCCGTCGAAAGTGACAAAGAGTTTCCTTGTTTAGGGGTTAACGACTACTACAGGTGTTAGCGTGGTAGCCGGGGAGCGTACGATTTTTAAAATCCTTCTAGATTCCGCCTGGATTCGAACCCGGACCGGCCGCCTGAGGGGCGAGCATTTGCTCGCGGGGCCATCCGCTCACATATAAAATGTACAGGTAGGAATACGTCGAACAAGATATTTCTACATTCAGTATTGGAACGAATTGTGATTCTTACTTTCTTACGTGATTTTTGGCTTTAGTTTCATATTTAATACATCTTCTAGTGGTCAACATTTGCATTTACTACAATTGCGGCTCATTGGACTGCGTTCTACCTTTGTCCAGCAGTCTGGATCTTTGTGTTGCTCGTTGAAAATTTTGCAAACTGCGCTACTTTAAGGCAAATCAGTACAGCTGGCCT
Organism: Agriotes lineatus; assembly: GCA_940337035.1. Taxonomy (NCBI): domain Eukaryota; kingdom Metazoa; phylum Arthropoda; class Insecta; order Coleoptera; family Elateridae; genus Agriotes; species Agriotes lineatus. Next base: position 96,882,316 of record OW679200.1, on the reverse strand, counting down.
TTTTACTTTCGATATATCGTTTTGGTGTGCACACTATTACTTGCCCACTACCAATTTAAACCACACTACAAGCTTTTTTCCAAACCCCTAGTGTAGATCCCTCTAAACCCCCTTTCTTCTTCTGGATGGGCTCCGCCGGATCCATTGAGCACTTTTAGTTCAGCAACGTTCGCCTGTTCTATCGTGTTCTGCCAACTCCATCTGATACTACCAACAGTCTCTTTGCAAACAGTATTTACTAAAATTTCACATACTTGTATTTCCTAATGCGCATTTACATTTTAATTGCTATCTTTAACCCTAGAATATATACACGCCATGTTGCGCTATACAAAGAAAGCCTTGAACACGTGTTTGCTTTGGTAGAATTCTACGGACAACAAGCATCGGCAGTCCAATGATAACCACACAACAATTATTTAAAGCAACATATTCGGGACAGAATAATTCACAGCATGCATTACTTAATTAACATAAATATTTAACTGATATTGGAGTGCAGCAGTTTAGCTGGTGGCGTTGAATACATTTCAGCAGTCATGGCTCGGGTATGATGTGAAATCTATCGGTAGCAGAGTTGCCTCGGGCTTGAAGGACAAAATGCTTAGGCTGAAAAGGCATCCGACAGCTTGAACAACTGAAGGCCTACCCTTGCGGTCTTGAACAGCAAAAGGCCGAGCTTATAGAATAAAATCCTCGGTTTGAGAAATGGCTACGTGCAAACCAGCGTCGGTATAAGGGTGGGTGTGAAAAGATGCTTTTCTCGGTATGTAGAAGCTACCTCGGCTCAAAATGTCGCTCTACGGAAAAGCTGCTGAAAGTATTGGTGTGGAACGGCAGAATTTTTCCAAATATCTGACCAGGAGTTAAAAACTCTACTTCCAAAGCAGCGAAACGGGACTCGAAACTTCAAAGTAGAAGGCTCCATCAAAATCCGAAAAAAGTTGAAATCGCCTAAAAACGCCGATGACTTTCCAACCTGGCTGCTACATTATCGCCACTCGTAGAAAAATGCAGTTATTTTGGACAATTTTAAAACGAAATAACAAGCTGTTAGGCAATACACACTGAAACTGTTTAATTTTTTTTTTGCACGGTAAACGCTTAAAATTGATTGAAGAATCAGTTTTTAGAGAAAAGTCTTGTTACAAATGCATAATTTTCTACACGTTTAACTATTTGCAGTTATTTATTATAAAAGCGGTTAAGATAAAGGTTTAGCTAGCATAGTATTATTAAAATTCACGAGTTAAAACTTTAACCGCGTGTGTAATACAACGTTTTATCTAATTTTGACCGATAACACAGAAGCTCGAGATTCTGTACATTCTTTATGACAATCGCATCGCCCTGATTGTGTGTTGTGGTCTTAGTAACACTGAGATTGTTTATAAATTAAAGTTCTCAAACCGCTAGAGGAATAAAATTTTTCAGTTTTAATAAAGAACTACCCTAATGGACTGCATCCAAGTAAATAAAAATTACATTCAACAGCAAAATTGGATAAAATCTACTAAGTACCATTAAAAATAAGTATATCTTCTACCCGCTGCTCATTTAGAACTGTACGATACGTATTAAAATACTTTATGTGACTGCATTATAAAGTACTGTTTATGACATAGTTTTGGGGCAATAAAGCAGCTCTTCAAGGTACTAGCAAAGTAAAGTTTACTTTATTTTACTAGTACTACAAAGTGTTATCTGTCAAAGAAAAGATGTCAAATGTATAAGAAAAATGTTTTCGATCTTAGCAGTCCTAGCTTTGTATACAACTCGTACATAATAGTCATTTTATTGACTTCGCCCGCCAGACTCCCTCAGCCATAAAATAGACCCATCAATAAAGTTGTACTTTATGTACTTGTTACATCACCATTAATTTACTGTTACAATAATTTCAATTACAATTTCTAAGCACTTCTCAGTTCCGATAAATTAAAAACGTAAATAGCTGTACAAATTCATACATAATTATTAATTTATATGCAAAAAGCTAATCACTTTTCGGTTTTAAAATAATTAAATGGACGAGTGATTAAACAATAAGGGTCCCTGACATCCTTATGATGCATTTCTCAAGTCACCACCCCGTATGCGAGTAACTTAACTGTTGTTAACTATTATGGGCCCGAGGATCGCAGCACAAAAAGCCTTGTTCTACACGTCCAAAGGTTAGCTTGTGCGTCCCGTTTATTGAACCGAACGGGTTACACGAACTCAGCCCCACTTATCTCTTCCCTGAAGCGTCAATATTTGCACTGTGTGGTTTTGTCACCAACCAATTTATTGAAATAAAGGCGCTTGGTTTGCAATATATTTTTAAGTTAATTGAAAACGCCAAGCATTTTCAATAGACCAAGAAATGTAACTGAAATTTAAATTGATGCAATTCTGGCTGCACAGGTTTATTTCACACTGAAGCATTCAAGGTGCTGTAAGTAACTTTTGGCAATTTTAAGCATAAAGAAAATGTTTTATTCCATTTCAAATGCATTGATCGATCACTGGCCTACTGAACTCTGCACAGAATTTTTACATTTAAATTTCACTTGCTGTGACTTTACCTGTTCGAGAGTGCATACAGTAGGGTTAGCGACGCAAAGTAATTTTAAACGTTACAATTTTAGTATTTTAATGTCATTCTATGTATTTGTCCTAAAAAAAAACATATGATATGTTTTATTGCAGTTGGTATTAAGTAAATGTATTGTGAAACTTCGTTGGCCTTGCTATATACAGGGTGTTCCTAAATAAGTGTCGCAACGGAACACTGTAGATTCCTTGAGCAAATATATGGTGATTTAACTCAACTTATCTATATACACAGTTGTTTAGTTTAGCCGCTAGAGGGCTTTAAAGCGATTAACTTTTTAAACAAATTTCAAATAAGTCGAAAAATATTTGATAGATTTTATTCATTTTTTGGCCATGCGTTTGTACCAGTAAACCACAGCTTTTTGAAGAATAAGCCCTAATTACCAAAATTACAGGGCGTCTAAAAACGTCGTCACAATAAATTATCCATCCATATTTTTTTAACCTCCTGTATAATCACTACCAATTTTCCTTTCTGAATAGTTACTTTAATTTAGAAGCTATTTTCTCTCTTTCACAATTTTAGTCGGGTAAACGGTTTAGCAACAAACCAAGATTTTCTAAATTTCTACAAGCCTGAATCAGTAATTGTAACTTAACACTAGGCTTGTAGGAATTTACAAAATATTTTTTTTTTGCTAAACCGTTCACCCAAATAAAATTTTGTAAGAGAGGAAATAGCTTCTAAATTAAAGTAACTAGTCAGAAAGAAAAATTGGTAGTTATTATACAAGGGGTTAAAAATGTTTAAAAAGTTAATCGCTTTTAAAGCCCTCTGGCGACTAAACTAAGCAACTTTGTATATAGGTAAGTTGAGTTAAATCATTATATTTTTGCTCAAGGAATCTACAGTGGTTCGTTGCGACACTTATTTAGGAACACCCTGTATAGTTCATGACTTTATGTAGTAATTGTCTATGTTGATTTTAGTTCAAGACATATGTGTGAATAAATTAGTTAACAAAACTATTGGAGAATTTTAGAAAAGCTTTAAGGTGGTTAGCTTAATAATGGACCAGATTTTCACGATAAAACAAATAAAGGGTGTTAGCTATGAGCAGAATTTAATACTTATTACCTTTTTATTGACTTCAAGCAAGCATATGGTACGGGTATTAGAAGCAAGTCTGTGAGACAATGAGAAAGCTCACTATTCCATAGAAAATCACTAGGGGAGTGTTTCGGACAAAAACTCGAAGATACCCTGTCCACAGTGTTTTTAATTGTTAAGGAAAGTAACATCTGAGATAATGTCAGGCCATTTTCTATTTTTCCTTCATTCAGGTAGCTACATAACCATTTAGAGCATTTTTGATACAAAATTCGGGAGTCTGCCTGTATATCGGGCTCGTTTCGGCAATATATTATCTTTTATACGGCAGCTTTCCGCATCACGCAAAGATCCTGATCCGAGAGTGGCTTTAGCTTTCATGCGTTAGTTTAGCTTGCGCGCGAATCTCTATGCAGTCGCATATCGCAGCTGACCGCCCTAGCGCTGATTACAGTGTTCGTTTAAATATTTTCAAGAAGCATATTCAATGGCAGCAAGGGAAATAACATCAGTCGATTTCTCTCGCACCGAGACAGCCTCGGCGTCATGACGCGAAGACCTTGACTTCCTATTGGTCAGACCTGAACGCGCGAGACGGCAGCTGGAGTCACGATCGTTTTTTTTTGGTGCTCAGCTTGTGGCAGACGGCACTTGGCGAGCGTTGAAAGTACATGTCTTGCAAGGTGATGTCCGTTCGCGGGTTTTTTGTGGTCATCCGTTAGTATGGAGGCTCGTTAGGCCTATTTTCTCCGTTGTTTGTGAGACGGGATTCATGACCGAGTGACCCGTTTAACAGCCACGCTGATATCCGTGTTTGCCAAGGAGGCATGACACCTTCCACCCTCGCTTGAAGCAGGGGACTATTTCGGACGTCACAGCTTTCGCCCACGCCACTTACCAAAAGCGTAGCGCCCATCGACGCTTGCACGAACGACCTTCGCCCGTCTAGAGACCGAGCTATCAACCAAGGTAGCATTTGTGTTATAAACTGTTTCGCCACAGCATGTTCTTGTAATTAACCTCATAAATCTGTGCCTGGCGCTGAATTAATATCTAGTACACTCTAGTACAAATCTAACGTTTGTGTTCTAAATTGCTGTGCTGCAAGTCAACCTTGTTCTTATAATTAGCCTCATAAATCTGTGCCTGGCGCTTAATTACTGTCTAGTACACTCTAGTACTAATCTAACGTTTGTGTTCTAAATTGCTTTGCTGCCAGTCACTATGTTTTTGTGATTCGAACTCAAATACAAATTTCACGCCTGTGCTTTACACTTGTTTAGTCGTAAGCCGACTTGTAAATAAAACTGATTTGGACTTGTTGGTCGCCTGAGCTGTGGGTCGTAGCTTCTAGGTAGAGCGTTTTCCAGTTGGGCGTATCCCGTTAGGTATTTTGTTTTATTAGTTCATTGACTGTGTCAACTCGATGTACGTGCCGACCACGTCGGTACAATTGTAAGTTTTTCGGTCATGTGAAGTGGCCCAATAGATGTATTAACTATTTACGACTTATGATTTTTTTCTTTGTCTTGTGCATGTTTTTTTACAGGGTGACTGAGTCACTATGTCAAGATTACTGTACGGTGAGGCCCGGACGTGGTGAATGAGCGTTGCAGGTAGGTCGGCGAGTTTGTCGCTGCGCTGTGGCTTCCAGAACTAGTATTTGAGCACTTGTGGCCCCGTTTAGCTTTCAAGAATCGGCTAAGCGTGGGATTTTCCCCTATTTGGATCTTGTGGCGCCCTATTATTATTTGGTAACACCCTATATATATGTCAACACGCTTGCCCTGTGGTGTCTTGTTTTATGACCCCGCCCCCTCCCTGGGCGTATCTGAGTCGAGGCCTTTAGCCTGTTTCTTACAATTTCCAGGGTAAGAATGCACGTTTTCCGGGCTTGTTTAGCATTCGACACACGCTTATCCGTGAGTGTCGTTTAGTCAATTTGATACTGTAACAATGTTCTCTATAACAAACACCAAGGTGTTGCCTACACAGATAATATCACGTTAGTAATGGGATCCAAAAGGAGCTGGTCAGTGTGTTTAAACTGCTACTATACAAGTCGTAGGAACACAAATGTATATTAATCACAGCTGTATACAGGATAAAAGAGGAAGGAAAGACTCGGAAAAAACAACTTAAACGTGTGCAATATTTATGGGTTACAAGCCGAAACTAAATAAAGCAAAAATAAGCAATGCTATTCGAAAAAGTGGCATGATTACAGGGCTATTGAGAGAAATGCTGCAATCGAAACAAGTACCCAGCAAGACCAAGCTACGGGTATACATAATCGTAATATGCCCCGCAGTATGTACTGGTCGAAGCTATGACTTATATCAGGCGGAGAGAGGAAATTTGAGGGATAGATATAGAACCTGGAGAAGACTAACAAATTAAGAAATTTGGAAGGCAAGTATTACATAAGTGATTAGAACTGAGAAAGTATATGTAGCAGATAACTCAGTGAAAGTGGTATTGCTATAAGTGAATGCACGCTAGCCACGTGTTAAAATAATTTGAACCATGAAGATGCTTGAGCAAATTCCGGATAAATTATTAGGCGCCACTTGTTTTCTAAGCCTTGAAACCTCGCGGGTAGTCGCTCAGACGAAAAAGGCGATTTTCCTCGGCTGCGGAAGGTCGATCAGCCCGTTACTTAGCTGAAATACTTAACTTTCCTTTAAAATTCACTAAACCTTATTTCTGTTAAGAAAGAAACTACAATACGTCACGTATCGTTACATAGAAAACTATTAAGAAATACTTCTAGTGAACAATCAACGGAAAGAAATTTCGTTGCCCTTCTAAGTGATTCCAAGGATGCGCAAAATGCGTCGCAAAGAAGGTACAAAAATGTACTACACTACATAAGACGAGCTCCTTCAGTTTGTGATAATTCCCGGTATTTAGGACAGTAACAAGATGAAAGTCACAGTAAACACCAAATAAAGTTATTCAGCTTGGAATGCAGCAATTCGGCCTTGATCGGCAGCTTTGTAATTACAAGACAACAGCAGGTCATCACTTCAGGGCTCAGATGCAGGAAACTGAAGTGCAGACATAGAGGAAGGTCGCCCTAAGAACAGAGTATAGGCGAGTTATTACTCGAAGCGACAGGGAGGAATAATCGAATGTAGAAATGTAAAACAAAATTTTTGGGAATGAATTCCCATTCAATTTAACGGCACGGATTATTACGCCTTCAAAATCATGTATTCTAATGGCCCGGAATGTTCAACTTCGACAGAAGTCGATATGCCAAGAAGGGGCCATTATTAACCCAGGAGTGCTACACCACGCAGTCTGCGATAGTGCCCTCACTTAAGTCCGCGAAAAATGTGTTGCACCTCAACAATACCTCCACATATCCTAGCCAAAATTTCATTTGCAAATCGCATCTTGCCCTGGTATTGGTTGGTGCATATGGTATGAATGTAAGGGCATACAATACTAAGAAAATTATTAATAAAGTGAGAAGAAGCAAAGAGAAATAACCAAAACAGATTAGTTGGAAACAATGAGCATGGATCTAAAGAAAGTGGCACAAGAAGTAGGATTAAATAGTTGATAATTGTGAAAACCATACAAGTTACGTACCTGAGAGGACTGTAGCGGTGTCATACATATATCTATATTACCTCCGGTTAAGGCAGCTATAGTTTTCCCAACTTTTGTTGAGCGGTTGCAAACATGATCAAGCTGTTTGCTTATTTAATCGAAGAATTTTATTTAATGTAACCATACAGTGAGCAACACTACTTTTCTGATTTATGATGGAAACCATAAAAATCTAAATTATGGAAGATTTAAATTATACTACATAATCGCTATCTTTGATGAAGTAACTATTTCAGTATCACATAAATATGTGTAGAAATTGTACTGCTTCATCCAGACTTATTGGAACGAGTGTAGCACGCGCCTCTATTGAACATAACGGTCTTATTGTTGAAACATTTTGACTCTTTTGTGACATTATCCTGTATCTGTTGAGTCCCATTTTCGGCAAATGTATAGCCTTACCTATGTCACAATTATTACTTTCATCTATTTCAAAGTTAGCGCAAAAATAAACAAAACTTAATTTTTTTAAGGTACTTATCACGCATATATTTGTCTGAAAGACAGACAGACAGACAGACGAAATTGAGAAAACCTGTTTTTTGTTATCTAGAGACCCTGAAACCTAAAGATCTGAAGAAATCTCGGAAGGTAATTTTTTCGCCGTCTGGCTATGATTGCAAAACAAGGTACACAACTTACAACACCACAAAGCTTTAGCCACGAAACTACGACTGTGAGTTCTGGTTTTTCGCTTATAAGAGAGGAAGAACTTGGTGCACTTGCACTTAGGCTTCAAGGTGAGCCCATTGTGCTACCTCCATAACAGCATCATTTAGCTATCTCACTCTTCGCCGATAGCCAAGCAGCACTAAAAGCGCTGACGACAATCCAGTCTATTTCTAAGCTTCTAGCATGTCAAAAAATGTTGCACTTGGGTGCACACAACTGGCTCAAAGGGGTTTGCGTATTAGGACATCAAGGAATAGATGGAAACGAAGAAGGTCACGAACTTGTTAGATTAACCAGTTCAAAACAGATCGCAGGACCAAGCCCACCTGCTGCATAGTTAATGCAACTGCTAGAAAACACACCACCAAGTTACTAGAAGATCAACACTTCAAGGTGTTCCTGAGAGAACCAACAAAGGGTGCAAACGAAAAACGGCTGAAACACAGAAGGGATAACTTCCTGGTCAGGGCTGAACACTCTGAAGAATAAGTATTAACACAATTAATGTTTATAAACACCCATTTAGAATAATCCAAACCTTCTCTAAATATTTGAAGATTTCTTTAAGAGGCATACCAATACGAGACCAACAACCAAGAATAATAACAACAATAATAATGCCCTCTCAAAATAGTTACCCTGGTTGAGTTTCGTCTTTTCAGTAAGAACAGTACAAAAACGTACCATTGGATGATTTTAAATGTTTTAATAGCCGTCACTCGATACTTTATTCAAACAAACGATTTAATTATTCACTTTATATTAATGATACCATACTATTACTTAGGATCACTATGACCCTATATTGCACATCGCTGAACATCCGGAAAATTAAACTCTACCCCAAAAAATCCCGAAGTTAAAAATATCTAATAATTGGATATTAATACCTCGAAGTAAAATTAAGACCCCTGTTCCAATTTCCAATTTTCAAATCTGCTTATGCCCATTTCATTACGACTCATCTTCCTGCTCCTTCGCGGCAGAGAAACGTGCAGATTCGTGGGGCATAATTTAGCAAGGCGCTGGCGGAGCATGGCAGCAGAAGTTCACCCCCAGGCACGTCATATCGCCGATATCTAATAAAGCCGTTATCGAACGGCAGTAATAAGCAAAAACGGGCGGCGGATTAAACTAAAATTGCGTACATAAAATGCTCATCTAACTTCGCCGAGCTGATTCATCATCCCGTAAGCGTGGAAGTTGGAAGTTGGAGTTTATGGTCCTTGGGAAATGACACGAACTAAATTGAAGTTGGGGGCCAGCGCAGTTTTAAATGTGTTATTAGCCGACCAGCGCAGCGATCCATAGTTATTAGAAAGATAATTGCATTGAGATAATTAAAATATCCTACTCAATACTTCATCTACAGATATTCACTACGATGTGGAACTTACATAAATACTGTAACAGTGGTAAAAGCGAAGCCTGAGTTCAAAAAATAATAACTGTAAATTAAGGAATTTCGTAAATGTATCAAATAAAAGAAGACACATGAAACAGTGAGATGGATATATTGTGAAAACAGTAAAGCAGTCACCCAAGAGTCAACTAGTAAATTTGAAGTCAATCAAAATTATTGTATCTTCAAACAACTTAACTTAGCTAAACCGCGGCTAAGCCTTTAACTGTTTCATAAACAAGGATATTAAAAAGGGTTAGTACATGCAAAAGTACAATGTGCATGCAGATTTGTGCAAATGAAGAGTGCAGTTTACTTAACCCGGTACAGAACTTTGGGGCCTATGAAGTTGATCGGTAGCTGAGCTAAATTAATATAATATTTTGTATCCATCGTACAAAGTGCAAATGGATAAGAACAGAGATCTTGATGGGCTTGACACAATTTTGGTAAGACTTTTGCTGTGCTAACAATGAATTTCTACGAAATAGCTTAAAAAGTTGTCTTGGACAAGTCAAAATGGCGATTTAAATGTTTTAAAGGTAGCATTAGCGGTTTTTATAATATTAACATAATAATTTTTTAAAAGGTTACTTTAAATGATTATTACACACAACTGTCACATGACTGATATCAGCCAATTAAAACCATGCATTTTTTGAAAAACGACCAATCGCGAACTGATTAACTGATAAGCGCCCGTGGGCTGCTTACCAAGCGATAAGCTCCCTAGGGATAATTATCGACCCCCTGGATGGTGTCATAATTAGAAATACAATTGCAGGAAACATGCAATTTGAATTTTTTGGCATTATTATATCAATTTTAAATCATATTTTGTATACGGGTTTGGTGTAATAATCTTCAAAATATAAACGCGGGCAACACACGTACATATAATTTTGCCCGTACCAAGAGTCATCGTGCTGGTTGCCCTTAGAAAACTGCCCTCGGGCAAGCCCTCGGGAAAGTTTTCATTGCAACCAGCACTCGACCGTTTACGTGTGCAAAATTATCGGTAAGTATGTCTGGCCCTTGTCATATTGCTATTGAAAATTTTGTTGACAATCTGGTTTTCAGTAATAATAGGACGAGAGGTCAAAATATTGCCGACAATAATTTTTGCGATTCAGATACGAGTTTCTGCGGCGACGAAAATAACGACGAGTGCTTTCACGAGTCGTTATTTTCTAAAGCAACAGAAACGAGACAATCTGAAGAGCAAAAATTGTCTGCAATATTTCGACCTAGAGTCCTATTCGTCTTGACAGTTTAACTTTTCATTAAAAAATAGTTACAGAAAAAATTTTCGCTGAAATAAAGCTCCTCGAAATATTGTCACTACAATAATTGTTACAGAAAAAATTGTCGCTGAAATAAAGCTCCTTGAATTATTGTCGCTGAAATAAAGCTCCTCGAATTATTGTCACTAAAATAATTGTTCGATTGGTAGTTTATTTTTAGATTGAAGAATGCCATTGGTTGACAATGACACCAGTTAAATTGTCTTTGCAACATCCTTATTAGCTGAAATGATCTTGTGCTGTAGTTAGTAAATTTTAGTGCTTTTGCATGTGTGAGTCAGCTAAAGTTGCCTCCCATTATAAAACGCTATCTTTTTTAATTAAATAGACTTGAGCATGAAGTAGTTCCCTTTTAATGAGCTTAAATCGGACATACTGGATAGTGAGGATATCTCAGATTGGAGATAGCAACAGTAATGATACATAGAATTTGTCCTGGTGAAACGAAATTATCCAGGTCATGCAGCTAAGGGTTAAGACAGGCTTTTCGAATACAGCTGCAAGCAGTTTTTGCTATAATATACAAATTCGACCAGTAATTTATACATACAATAAAGTAGCAGGAATAAAACGCCAATATTGCATAATAATGGTACAAAGGTTTGTACAACACTAAAAGTTCCAAATATAAATAGAGTGAATAAACATATTACTAAATATGAAAAGCAAAGATATTTATTGCAAGTAAGGCTTGCTTGATTCCAAAGCCTAAATAGGGGCTTATTTTATATCCACGAATCCACGAACTATAAACAAAATAAGCACTCTGCATAATTATATTCAACTACAAAACACTTTCAAGCAGGAAGAACACGCCAAGCGACCGTTAGCTGGTAAGGAAAATTGTCAAGATATTATAAAATATACCTTTACTGAGTTAGATAAAATAATATAATTTTTTTAAGGGGAAATGTTTTACAGATATGGAACTAATTTAATATCGGTATATGTGCTAAAGTAATTTTTGAATAGGAACAACAAAATAAATATATTTTTGGCTTAAAAAATTACTATATTCATAACTCTAGAAAGCGCAGGAATGCCCAAGGAAAGTCTTATAACATTAGCTCTTCAAGATATTTCATAAAATAATAACCCTGTGTTGCAAGCTAAATTCAACATTACGACACTAAAATAGTTTCTTGTTTTGCCCCAACTACGTTACGATGTCTGTAACAAAGTTTGCCAACTATACTCAGTGAGAGGGCGAGGTTTATTACGATAATGCTTAATTAGGGCAACGACCTGTTACTTTGAATGAAAATGTTAATTGCCTTGAGCGCCACCACTTTTAAATAGGTAACACAGACAAAGTCCATTAAAACTGGAAAGCTGAACCAGCCTTTTCAGTTGACAGTGCTTGTGTGCCATGTCAGCGCGCAGCTTCATGGAACCTACTTTTATTGAATTTATTGCAGCTGCTAAACCTCTTTACACAAAAGTACATCACAAATTAAAAATTGCATGCAGCACCCTACACGAAATAAAAAGGAAGGCTACTTTGAAATCTAATACCGGGTGATTATAAATGCTTCTCCATCAAATTGCCTTTGAAATATTTGTTGTATGAATAATATGTTGGTGACACTATGAGTCTATGTCAAATTCAAGGTTATCATGTTAGGTTTTGCGTTAATCGGTGTCAGAACTGACACAAAACCTAACCTGATAACCTCGAATTTGACAGACTTACAGTGCCATAAACATATTATTCATACAACAAATATTTCAAAGGCAACTTGATGGAAGAGTATTTATAATCACCCGGTATATTAACTTTGAAAATATACATGTCAATATTTGTCAAACACTACACAAAACAAAAGGGTTAGTTTTCCTATTTAAAGGTTTATCAAACTGATTACAAACTGTAAAGCTGGCTAGAAACTGTGGAACTGTATACAAACTGTAAAGTTTAACTGTTTACGGTAGCAAACACTCAAATTGGTAATTAATTCCAAGACATAAAGCAAGTTTCTTGAAAGGGGGGCGCTTTCTCAAATAAATGACCACTTCACTGTACCTCAAAACTCTTAAAATTTTATAACAACATACAGTACCTCTTTTTCCGTAGTTTAGAAGCTACGATCTTGTATTTAGCGAATTGCTGATGGAGCCGGTGCAAACAGCTACTGCAGTAAAAACTTCAACGGACAGAGTAATATCATTGACCAGGGAAGTGGGGGGAGGCTACAAATCTTTTAACGATTTGATGAGAGACAAACTTCCTCGAGAAAAAGCTGGCACAAATAAGATTTTTTATTAAAATCCGCTTGCGCGTTAATTGGAGCTTACAAAACTCCCGGTAAGAATTCTCAGCAGTTATAACTTTCTTAGCGTCCCTTGTATAACTTAAAACCTCTGCAAAATAAACACTTGTTGCGGCGAAAAAGTGAGGAAATTAACGCCAACGCGTAACCACAATTAAAAGCACAACTAGGAACTGCCGGTTTGACATATTCGAAAGCTGCCCCAGAGGCGGCGTGCGCCCTCCGGGCAGGAAGAGCCTTCAATAATCTTCAACTGTTTACTGCTTGAGGTCTGAAAAATGATAATTCAAGAAGCGGTAATTTTATTTGATCCTGAGCATCGCATCCCCATCTCTCTTCTACATGGACATGCTACATCTTCCTTCACCAGAGGAGAGCGTACAAAACTTCACTTTAACTCAACACCCACGCTTAGATCCACGGGCACACCACGAGGCTGCGAAACAAGCTAAAACTCGTCGTTCAAAAGTCTTCAATGCGGCGCCAACGACTGATACAATGCGATGAGCAATTACTTCTTAACGTTACATGTAACGTCTATTATTTGGTGGCCCAGAACACTAACGACTACTTATAAAGCGAGACCGTAAAAATGAAAATGTTGGTGATGCAGGACTCGATAAATATGCGACGGGAAGAACAGGTGATGTCACTGATTGTATCGATATGAATTTATCCTAAATGAACAAAACTTGGAGGGGAAATATGAGAATTCAGAAATTGTCCTGACACCTGCCAATTACTAGCAATTTCATGATTCAGAAGTTTTAACTCGACGTGTTAAGATTTTGGTGATTGTTAAACAGCAAACAACTCACTTACTCATTTTTATTTTAATTAAAGATTCGGAAAAACTGACGAGTGATAACAAAGTGACGTTATATTACTCAATATTTCAATCAAACGCACACAATTTATTGGTAACATCAAGATTTGTACGTAATTAAATTAACGTAGTAGGAAGAGCTTAATTTTGTTAGCAGGTAACACTAATCTACCTTACATTACGCCAGTTCGTTTATGTTGCATTTACGGTTCTTATTTCTCAGCCTGTCCGCAACGGAATAGTGTGAAATTTGGTATTTCGTACTACTGAAGCATACGATATCCCATAGATTAGCTCTGCTTTTAAAAGTTGGTTTATGTTTTTAAAATTTGTTAACCACGATTGGAACATTCTAAAATTGGACAATCGTTATTTTCATCATTGTAAATGTGTGTGTACAAGAGTAATTTCGGGCTTACAAGCTGAACTTGACACTAGTTTGAGAACAAATTATGAATAAAACCTATATTGTAGCTGTCAAAATTGAAATGGTGAAGTTTGGGGTAAATTGAACGAGGAAGTCAATACAATTGGAAAATATATTGTAAATAAAGTATAGTAAGATTTTTATATAGTTTAATTTAACTAATTAGCAAACATATGTTAATACAATTGACTATTCAATTCACCTGTCATCTGTCAAAAAGTGACCAATAAAAATCCAGAATTCTGACGTTTCATGACCAATCAAAAAAATATCAGTGGATATATCTTCCTAGAAGGTATTCAAGTGACTATTTTTAACAAATGCGATTTTTATTAGAAAAAGTCAATATTAGTGTTCTGTTACTATAGAAATTGCGTAGTTTGTTGCTAGATTTACTGAAAACTAATTTGAAAAGGTAGTTTGGTTCATTAAATAGTCCCTCGAATACCATTCTTAGTCAAAGTTAAGTAGATTATTTTTGCGGTGGTATCACTACTCATGTCCATTGCTCTTGAGATTAGGACTCGTGCTATCGCACTCGTCCTAATCGTACCAAAGCGCAATGGACATTCGTGACACCACCACAAAAATAGTCGACATAACTTTGACTACTCATGGTATTATAAGTGATTATTTGTCAACGATTCTGTACATCAGCTATATTTGGTTTCCAAATGTGAAGGACTTTACGTGCAATCTAATGTAATATTTTTTTAACGTAACAATGTAAGATTATTCATGAAAATAAGGATTTCATACATTTATGTAGATGTTGTGCTGTTGCGACTGGTCACTTTTAAATATGCCACCCTTTGTCGATCTAATCACAAGCGAGAAGTTATAAACAAAATAGAGTTTGTTTGTTTGTTAATGGACAAGGTCTAGGCATGCAGAGTACCAAGTACCTTAAACACGGACTGCTTTGGTCATATAGTCAAGGTCCTACTTAGAATTTTGCCGAGACTAAGGAGTTCCAAACCAACAAGGGATCTTTTACATGTTACACATCGTAGTAACATGGGACCCACGCCTCTACATCATTTCCGAATGATGGCATTCTGTAGAAGCTTTCATCTGCATTTTATATTTTTGAAAACAGCACCGGGGCCGGAAATCGAACTCGCGACCCTTAGATCAGTAGTCAGGATGCTTACCACTGAGCTACCGACCCCGGCAAAATAGAGTTTAACGCATAATTTATGAAACAGTGGCGATCTAGCTGTCGTAAGGGTTGGATCCACAAAGTTGCGTTTCCAAAATAATAATTGAAGGGTTGTAAAAATACAATTGTCATTTTTTCGACTTACCGATTGTATTCGAAAGGTAACAATTTTCTGAATAAAGGCAGTAATTGTGTCCACAAAAAATACACAGAGTTTACTTTCACCATAAGAGGTATTCGAGTAATTAAAATGTGCGAGGTCAGGGTGACAATAACCTATAACAAAGTAAACAGTTTATAAACACTTCATCAATACGTCGATCGTGAGTCAAAAGTTGACCGAAAATCTGTCCATAAGATACACTGGTAGTACGAGGCAATGAGAACAGTCCCAAGTGTCTACAAAGCGAGAGCTGGACTTTTTTTCTGTCAACGTCCGAAACAAGATGTTACGACAACATTGGCAGCCATCTTACTTAGAGCCGAGCATCTGTTAACTATACTGTGCCTATCATGTCATCAACACGAGTGCCGACAATGGAAGAATAAAACGAGGAACCAATTTTTTATTGATTTAATAACGAAGTAACAAAATTTTTGAGCTATTGTCATGATTATAAATAATTTGCATAAGTATGTGAATTTTATTCAGTGATTAACTTTAAGAACCGTAAGAAAAAATCGGTAATTTTATTTTAATTTTGTTTGCAAAAACAGCCCTGTCTTTAATTTGTTTTTAGTTGTCAAGTAAATGGTCTCAAAAAGAAGTGTTTATTTTGTAGACTATTCAATTCACCTGTCATCTGTCAAAAAGTGACCAATGAAAATCCAGAATTCTGACGTTTCTTGTAAATCAAAAAAATATCAGTGGATATATCTTCTTAGAAGGTATTCAAGTGACTATTTTTAACAAATGCGATTTTTATTAGAAAAAGTCAATATTAGTGTTCTGTTACCATAGAAATTGCGCAGTTTGTTGCTAGATTTACTGAAAACTAATTTGAAGAGGTAGTTTGCTTCATTAAATAGTCCCTCGAATACCATTCTTATTCAAAGTTAAGTAGATTATTTTTGCGGTGGTATCACTGCTCATGTCCAAAGCGCAATGGACATTCGCGACACCACCGCAAAAATAGTCGACATAACTTTGACTACTCATGGTATTATAAGTGATTATATTTCGCCTTTCGTAGCATTAATCTATTGGCTCCCAACGTGGGGCAGCCTTTAAAATTAACGATTCATCATAGAGATTATACTACATGCATCTTAATATTTAAACAATTTTAACTAATACTTAAGTATGATTCGCAATAGAAAGTGCCACCCTTTAAATTTCAAAGATTTCATATTAGTTCTACCCAACGAATGACCATTATAATGCAAAATAAGTTAAATCAAAGGTTTAATTAGTTACTACATTTCTTCCAGTTGTCCTTAAAGTGCAGTCAGTTACATCAATACATATAGCTTACAATGTTTAATATTATATTACGCACACTGAAGCATTTCCTAAATTCCTATATATAGACTTTTTGAAGTAATTTCTACGATAATGGAACAACCGAATCTTTATGCCATTCAAAGAAATCAAAATTTGAACATTGCAAAAAGCGAATTGCATGTTGTTTTTGAGGCCTACTGATATGTAGATATGAAAAATATTTCAATAAAAGGATCGATTGGTCATCAGAAACTAATTTTCCCAAAATTCTTTCAGACGGTATTCGCCTACATAAGTTTGAAGCAATTAATTTTGAAACAATTACATTTCAATGGCAATTCAAAATTAAATGCAAATGACAAGCTATATACACTACGAACTATTATTACAAAGCCCTACCGAGCTCTGTGGATTAGTGGTTACCACATCTGATTAGCATTCGGGAGGTAGTGCGGTCGATTCCCGTCGCCGTCTGGTCTGATTCAGGTTTCTAGGTGGTAGTACCTTCTCTGAGGCGAATGCCGTGGCAGTAGTTTACCCTGGCCTTTTTTTTTATTTTCCACCCCTCTTTTCTCTCACCCATCCATAAAAGACAAGTCCACCCACCAGTAAACCCTGAGGCAAGGTATGACAACTTGAGCCATTTTATTGACTATCATGGCAGTGACAAACGGTGTGGCTATTGTGGCAAAAAAATCCGAATTTATTTCTTCGAAATGTGAGATTGGTTTACATCCGAAGCATTGTTTTATTTTATTCCATACCTCAAAATAATACTAACCAGAAGGTTACTAGATGTATGACGTTCATTTAATAGGACACCTTCTAGTTTTTTTAGAAAGATTTCTTTTGTTTTTAAATAATATGCCTTTTGGTTAATTGCTCGATGGAGTTCTAACCGGAAAAAGGCAAAAATTACCTCCCATCAACCTTGTATACTAAGGGGTTAATAAAGCTTCCAGCTGACGGAACGTGTTTTTAATAGTACTCCATGCTGTGAATAATGGTGCATTTGCATTTTTACGGCACATACTACAGTAAAATAACGTCGGTTGGCTGCTTGTTGACATCATTTAGGTCATATTATTAATCTTTAAACATGCAACTGTTAGAATTAACTGGCAATTGCTTCAATGTCTGAAAGGCCCCACAACTGTGATAAATATTGTCACTTAAGTAAAAATACCTCCTATTTTATTTGGCATAAATTTCATAAAAGAGATAAGAAACTTATCGTGTTGCAAGTGCACCTGATTTTAAATAAACGTGTAGTAGTAAATATATTTTCTAAATATAATATTTAAAATCTTATACCTATACGAACTACAATGTCTATAAGGTTCAAATCGGTACGACGTCGTCTAATTGGTTTACACCTTGTATGCTTCACCCGCGGGTAGTTTTATAAAATCATACTAGCAGCTGATTACCCTGTATGATTCTGGCATTTTTTTGGCTTGCTCAACCGCACTCAGATAATCGCTTGAACGATAAATCTTGTAATTTTTTTAATTTGATTTCAATGCATCTATGCACCCAATCTACCCCTATCTCATCGCTCCCTAAATATTTTTGAAAAATAGTGACTTTTCGAAGTATTAAAAAGTTCAGAAGTGTATAAACCAAAATATAATTCCTGTTCTGAAACGTACAACCATCACTATACAGAATGTCCCACACACGTATATTGTATATTTGAAAATATATTCAGGGACTTAAAATTAGCAACACAGTTTATATGGATTTATGGTCTCCGATTCCTTGCTGTAAAAATAAAAGATATTTTGTTTTTCCATTTTATTTTATTTGCAGTGTACCATATCAACATATTACAATACTATATATGGTCTTGGTAGTATTTTAGAATAAATATTGCTATATATTCAAATAGGCCACCTGGGTGGTTGAGTGGGTTAGGAATCAGCTTAGCAACCAGGTGGACATGGGTTCAAATCACCGAGAATTTTCTCGGAGCGCAAACGGATTTGAACTCATTAGTTAGCTGCAATTTAGGTTTAGGAAGTGCAACGGAGGTAATGAGCCCACCTGCGTTGCACTTTCAGCGAGGTATGAATGGTCCTCGACACCAAAAGGTAAAACGGTCTATAGATAACGAATGAATGAATAAATATATTAAAATGGAGGAGGGCAGGGCTATACCTGAAGACACAGTCATGATTATAAATAGTGAAATGCCTGATGCTTAAAAGGAAGGTGAATACAAAACTGCAACTTTGTTACACTTCAAAAGTGCGATTAACACTAGAATTTATTTTGTGCATAATTATTGGCAGGGTAAAATCACCTTTATTTGAACGCGGTCGTTGTTCGAACGCAGCTTTAGCGATTGTGTTGTAATATGCTTTACCGGCAGCCGTAAGCAGCTGTTTCAATCATTTCCTTTTGTTTTCGTTGGGTTTTCTCTAGCAAAAAGTGGCGTCTTTTTGGCAGAATTTCGTGATTGTGCTCCAAGTTTTAGCTTTTATCTTCTGGTCATCTTGAAATATAGTGCGGAATCTTCGCTGGTATGCGATTTTTGAGCCTTGGGCACTATATGGGACAATTTCGTTCACGTCCTTGGGACGGTCTGTTATCACAGCACTTTATTCCTTTTTTGACCAATTACCTGCATTTACAGGGTGTGTATAATTTCCTCAATGACAATTGTGGCAACGTAGTTGAAACTAGCTGATTTTTGTCAGCGATTCCGCTTGCTTCAGAATTTTCCTACAGAGGTCACCCGGGAGTTGTGGAAACCTCTGTGATCTGTTCGATTTCAGAGGGTCCCTCTGCACCATGCAAGCCTATTTCGAGTTTGGGCCTCATCACTTGATAGCTTTGCTAATGGCGTTTGCTGGCGTCTTCCTCCGGCAGCAGCAGCTTCGAGCCCGTTTGGGGACTATTCGTTTCACCTCCTGTAGAAGCGTGAGGCTCTCAGATTGGTAGTGCAACCTAATGATTTGTGTTAATAATATTTGTACCGCAAGCATGGGAAAGGAAACTGTAGCTGTACTTAATACGTAGTCTTACATTTTATTGGTTAACTACCAGATTGTGTATTGAATTTTGCTAATGACTGCTATGATAGCGTTAATTTGAGGTGCAACTTTTGAATAAGTAACACCTAATAAAAATTATAGACTTGCTGTACTGGTTAGTATATGCAGCGTTGTTTAATAAATCGAATGCACATGTTTATATCATTCAGTGTCTGCTTTCGTTACTGCTACTTTCTGTATTTTAGATTATGTGCTATTATCTGCTGCCATTAAACTCAGTTTATAGGTTCTCGACCTATCTGAGCATTTGTTATTGAAAAACGTATTGTAGCTCATTCTATTTGGTAATTACATCATTTAAAAAACTGTATACCGTTTCCACTGAGTCTAGCTTCCGGGTATTCAACATTAGAAGATATTTAGGGAATCTATAGTTAACAACTTTTGCGCTAACAACTTTATAACTCTTAAGGAAACAAAGACAACAAGATTGACTAATTTTAGTAATAGCTTTTTCTTATCTGTTGACAGCTGCTTTACCAAGGGTTTTTATTATTCATTATTGTTGGCGGTAGTTGTCTATTTCGTCTACTATTTTATTCTTAAAACAGTTTACTCAAGGTAGTGTATTTGTACGACAATATTGATATTTAATTTAGTTTAAATTTTTATTAGATCTTAAAATTGCGTAAATGTGTAAACTAATTAATTAACAGCTTCTTCCTCAAAAACACATTAAATTTGATACAACGACAATGGTTGTAAATGCTTAAATTTTAAAGCTTAACGCATTTTTCCAAACTTCAGGATTTATTGATAGTTCATCATTATCGAACACATTCATTACTGTACTAAAGCCTACATTTGAACTTAAAAGCTTATGAGAAGTAAAATTTCAGAGAAATATTTAAAATAAATTCATTTGGACAGGTACTTGTTACACTTTCACTAAATTTTGCTTAGATATTTAATTGCAGATTAAAATGTATGTCCGCTATTATTAGAAGAGCTAACATAAAGGGATTCCCTCAAAACGTGAGGTCAATTGTCCATTGTCATTAACCTAATTTATAATAAAATAGGAAATATAAGACACTCCCATTTATACAAAATAGACAACGCAATACAAAAACTAGTGTCCTTTTTGAAATCTATTTTGGAAATGTAAGAAGCTATTCATTAGATTTTTCATAATGCCCTTCGGTATTGTGTGAATATAATTTTCGATGTTTTTTAACCTCTCCAAGAGTTTCCGGTTTATTTAAACCTTCGTTGGAACTTGATGTAACGAATAATTCCCACGAAATTCTTTAATTTCTAATCTAAATTGCAAGTGTTATCGCCGATAATTTGAATTATGTTCTGATATGTTAGAATAACTTGAACCTGTTGTTTTCTACGTTTAAATTGTCACTACATTTTGCATGTGTTTATACGTAGTTGTAAAATAAGGTTTGGAGCCTATCCCCGTTCAAAGTGCAGTAACGCCTTCAGCGCTCTGTATGTACGATGTTTTCCTCTGTGGAATTCCTTCGCAAGTCGACGGCTAGTTTTACTGATGACGAGTAAATATAATTCTTTAGAATTAGTTTGGTAAAACCCTTGCCACAGCAGCTGCAAATGCAATGTTACTAGCAAAATTCGAAGAAGTTTAGAATCCGTAGTTGAACAGGAACAGGAATGCAAGGTACAATTAGTTTGCTTTTCGCCAGCGAACGCCTGTTCTCTTGCTTCAATGTAGCGCAAGCTCCCATCTCCATGAGCTACTGAGCATCAAATAAGCTTGCTGTATACCTTAAATGGAAGTTTATCGGTAACATAAGCTTTACATTCTAAATTTATTTGCAAAACTTTAAGTGGATTTTGACATAATTTTCTATAACTCTTCATAGTGGCCTGTCCAAGCCGGGTGATGTCATTATCATAGTCCCCATAATTATGACTGTCATTATAATCGTCACATATTGTTAGAGTTGACGAATTATGCTAACGCATAATCAAAGGAGAATAAAACCCAGTCTGGTTGCGACAAATAATAGCATATTGATTTATAAGGAACTAAACTGGCGCTGGTTGTGCCGAATCTGTAGGCGAAAACTACATATGGACTGCAAAAAAGTGACTTTAGCTCCATATAGGCGATGTAGTTTGCCTTCAAATGTCGCAATACCTACATAGATCAAGTTAAGTAGTTTAATAAAGTATAATTTTGCTTGCAAAACGAGCTAGTGCTATCAATTTGGAGTTGTATGAAGTGCTTTTGAGAGTATTGGGTCACACGCAAGAAAACAAAAATTAAAAATCCATGGTATATGGCGCGCTTGCGTATCTTTCTGTTATATAAATCGAGGTTTTCTTTCTAAATTAATTGAAATACTTCGGGCAGTTGACACCAGTACCAGAAACATCTTCTTCGGTTCGCTCCAGACGCGATTTAATTTTAGATGGCTTTTTGAATGCGAATGCCAGTTATAACGTCAGAAATTTAAGTCATGCACGTTTTTGCGATTTTTCGTTAGACAAACCAAAGTTTAGTGCTAGTTGATACACATTTCTACCTAAACAGCATAGAGAAATTGTTAAGCAAATTTGCTTGAGGTAATTAGGCTTCTTAGTTTCTATACCAGTTGCTGACAATTCGTTTGAGCATTGCTGTATTGAGAAACACCATCACATCCTAATGTGGAAATTTAATGTCTACACTTACATTTATTAGCCCAAATACCAACTGAGGGGTAAGTCAAGTTCTATGGCATAGTGTTAAAGTACTTAACAAGTAGTTTTCTACAGCTTTATTAGTTGGATTCAGCAGATTGGTTGACCTTTTTGAGCGTTACTTTATGCTGTTGTGCGTTTCCGTCAGCTTTGTGTAGTTTTCCGGCAAGTGAAGCATTAATTATGGATTCATTTTGAGCGTCTAAACTTCGGCCGATTCTCAGGGTTGTTGAGGATTCTAGCTATTGGTCTACATCTTACTTGCAGGGCTACGTTTCGAAGGAAACGTCATATTTAAGGTTGTGAGTCGTTTGTGAAAAAAGGCATTACTTAATACTTAACTTTTTTTGTGATAAAAATTGTGGTAACGTCTGTGCCGACAGAATAACGCAAATGGTTGAAAATTTCACCTGTTTTAAACAAATGTTTCCTAACAAATTTGTAATATGATACAAATGATTATTCTGATGGCAGACGTTTAATGAGTATTGCATTGGAAATGGTTATTTCATAATTTTCGCATACTGTACAAAATAATCGTCATTTCACTATTACGAGTTCGTTTTGCATTTTTAATTTGTCAAATTACTTTGTAATTTGTTGCATTATTTGCGCACTTGATTTATTATTTTTATGAGATATATATACCTATTAAATATAAACGTTATTATTAAATACATAGTTGTGTTTTCTTGACGCTTTGTGTGTTATTGAGCAATCAGCGCGATTACCTCAAGTGGCTGTATCGAGGTTTTTACGTCACGTTATAGAACCTGGCGCCCATTCATTAATATTGTAATATTTTAAAGATTAGTCCTCTATTTTGTATTTTAACTACGACTATTCTACCGTTATATTATATTCCGAAGCTAACGGGTATTTTACCTACAGAATAAGGTAAGATTTCGTGTTGTAATTTATTTTTGTTGGAACTGTCAGTTATTACACCCAGCATTGCTCTAAAATACTTTTATTAATTATTGACAAAATAGAACAAGAATGTTCGTCAAAGTAAGAGGATTTGATTGGTTCACCAACGGCAGAGAAAGTTACTCTTTTTCCGCTCACAGCGTCAGATAAAGTACTCTCTCTCTGATTTTGGTAAATGACTACAAAATAGTGACACTTTAACATTAGATTAGATTAGATTAGATTAGATTTCACGACTGCCTTTTGCTGGCATGCGCACGTCAGCCCTTTGGGCTTTTTGTACTGTCGGGAGTTTTCAAGTTAGCAGGCCGACATCCGTATCTTTTACTAGACTTGCAATGTCTCCTACTAGCTTGCGGTTGTCAATAGAGTTAAGGCTCCAATCGAGTTGGTGTCTTTTACACTCTAATGCTGGGCATTCAAAGAGGATATGATAGGCTGTTTCATCATCCTCTTGGCATAGTCTGCAAACAGGTTCATCTCTATAGATATTGATTCTGTGCATAAATTCTCTGAATGCTCCAGTGCCGGTTAGCAGACTGACTACTTGCTTGATTCGAGTTCTGTTCAGTCTCAACAGAGTTTTGGTGGTTTGTGGATTCGGAGTTTTTAGCAATCTTTTGCAGTGTGTTGCTTGATTGTAGTTTCTCCACCTTAGTTGGTGTGCGGTATTGACCCACTCATTAATGGCTGAGCGGGCTTGGTTTTTCTGAATGCTTAGACCAGGTTCTGGACCGGTCATTGCATTACGGGCTGCTTCTTTTGCGAGCTTGTCCACCTTTTCGTTTCCTTCAATACCTTGGTGACCTGGGATCCAGCATAATTTTACTGTATTTCCCTGGCTTAAGGTTTGAAGTTTAGATTTGCATTCCTTGGCCAGTCTCGATGAAGTACTGAAAGCGGTTAGCGCTTTCAGTGCTGCCTGACTGTCTGAGAGAATGTGTATGCCTCGATTGAGCAGCTTCTTTTCTATGCTGATGTTTGCGCATACGTTAATAGCTTGTACTTCAGCCTGAAAGATGTTACAAAACTCTCCTAGACTGACTTTTTCGTTGGTTCTAGGATTGGTACTGTACACACCGGAGCCTGTACCCCTTCAAACTTAGATCCATCAGTGTAAACAATGATGTTCTTATTTGTTGGAGTTGGTAGTTGGTCCGGATTCCAACTTGTGTGTACAGTAAAATTCTTTTCAAAGTCATAGGCTTTGATTATAAGATCAGAACCCATTTCTAATATTAGGTTGTTGATGTGTGACATGATCTTGCCATGTCCTAGATTATTAGCTGTGGTCATCCAGTGACCAGTACTTTGTAATCTGATTCTGGCTTCACCTTCCAAGAAGATGTGCAGAGGTGGCAGATTTAAAATAGCATTCAGTGCTTGTCCTGAGGTGCCTTTAAAGGCTCCAGTGATGCACCGATTAGCTAGATATTGTATTCTGCTGATTTTGTGGATCGCAGTTGCTTGTTTTATTTTGGGCCACCAGGCGATTATTCCATATGAAATTATTGGTCGAACCATGGTTTTGTACAGCCAGAGGGTCAGTTCCGGTTTGAGCCCCCACGTATACTACCTATGGCTCTTTTCCCAATTACTAATGTTTGTATGCACCTGGTGATTGTTTTGTCTAAGTGGGAGTTCCAAGTTAGTTTGGAATCAATGGTTAAACCTAAGTACTTAACCTCGTTCTCCCAGTTGACATTTGTCTCAAACAGTTTTATGTTGATTTTGTTCGTGATGTTCTTTCTACGAGTGAAAGCGACGAGAGTGGCTTTGCTGGGATTAATTCTAAGATTATTCTCTAGACACCACTCTTCGGTTATCTTTAGTGCTGATTTCATTACATTGTCTACGGTTCTTTGGTATTTACCTTGAATCAGTATGACAATGTCATCAGCGTATCCTTGAGTGTAGTAGCCTTTGTTATTGAGTTGGATCAGCAGTTCATCAACTGTGAGGCACCACAGGAGTGAAGAAAGAACTCCTCCCTGTGGACATCCCCTTGTCGCCTGCACTGTCTTGTCCTTGTCAAATAACTTGACTTTTACAACTCTAGTGTTGAGCATTGCCATAGTCCATCTTGTCGTGGTGTTATCGATCTGATGGTTTGTCATTGCTCTTTCAATAGAGTGGTAGGAGGTGTTGTCGAAGGCACCTTCTATGTCTAGAAATGCTCCGACTGCGTACTCCTTGTACTCCAAGGTTCTCTCAATTTTCCCCACTAGTTGGTGTAGGGCGGTTTCACATGACTTCCCTGTTTGGTAAGCATGTTGATATTTGTGAATCGGGAGTGAAGTTAGGGCTTCCTCCCTCCAGTACCTGTCTACTAATCTTTCACTTTAACATTACCCACTGCGTTACGAAATGCCATGGTTCTCTGACGTATATGAAAATTAATTATTTTTTAAATTTCAGATACTCAAACATATGCAAAAAATTTCAAATGATCATAATTGTAAATTATTTTAAGCAGAAATCTTTACTCAGGGGCATAAAATATTTCTGATTGAATACTATCTCCGCTAGCGAATGTAGTGGAAACGGAAATTGGGGGTACTCTAATAGAAAATGTGCATTGGAGTTTAATCACAAATTCCAAACGTTGCAGCAACCGATAATATGTGTTATTCCCTACTTTAGAGAACTGTAAGAGTTTTTAATTAAACTGATAGTGTAGAAAAACTATAAACATTTTCGGATTTGAACTGCAACAGACTTTATAGTAATTTGAAGATTATCACAATATTGATACAAGGTATAGTTAATGGTGAAAACTATCGGAATTATGGAGTTATATGAATGAACCACAAGATGACGAACTTTTGCAGAACAACGCAAGACCACAT